>CM031371.1:78334485-78934485 GCA_018208015.1 Medicago ruthenica
CCTATGTGGATGAGAGTAGTGAGCTTGGATTGGGTTGAAGGGCTAGGATTGGTCCATGATGGTTAGTAAGGATGGATGGCCAAGATTGATTGGATTGGGTTATAAGAGTTTAACAAAGACTTTTTGGAATCACTATTCACTATCTTTTGAGAAGAGGGAAAACGTGAGAAGAGAAGGAGAAGGAAAGCAAGAGAGCTAGGGCAAGAGCAAGTGAAACAAGAGGAAGAGCTTGAGTTTAGAATCATCATTCCAAGGTAAGAGAGTTAGTATTGCTTGATTTCAAGTGATTGAGAAGGGGAGAATGTCTATTTCTCCATCCCAAACTTCTCCTCACTTTGTCTAGGTTTTGTTAGAAAGTTTTTATGTTTTAAAGTTGTTAATGATTATGTTTTGCTTGCTTGAATGTTAATTGATGTTGTTAATATGATTTGTTGGAGTTATTGTGTTGTGAGTTCATAAGAAAAGTTTATGAAAAGTTATTGTTTTGAACCCTAATTTCTATACTTGATGCAATCTTTGTTTGTGATGGTTTATAAATGATGTTTTATGATGGAAAGTTGTTTTTAACAAGTTCTGGAACTTTGGGTAACCTTGAATGGGCTAAAATGGTGAAAAATCACATTTTTACACATAACTGTGCTGTCACGGTCGCTGTAGCGACGGGCTGTCGCTTGTAGCGACCAGGTTCTGTCTGTCTGCGCTTGTAGCGACGGATCTGCGCTTGTAGCGACAAGCCTGCGCTTGTAGCGACCAACTGGGCGCTTGTAGCGACCAGGTTCTGTCTATCTGCGCTTGTAGCGACAAGCCTGCGCTTGTAGCGACCAACTGGGCGCTTGTAGCGACCAGGTTCTGTCTGTCTGCGCTTGTAGCGACGGATCTGCGCTTGTAGCGACCAAGCCAGAATATCACACTCATTTGGGCTGTTCTGGGGGTCTTGGTGCGCGCGGGAGTGACTTTTTGCTACTGTATTCTCATAATATGTTTTGGAAACCTTGCCCACCATTTTAACTTATTCTTAATGCTTTCTAAAGAGTAATTGTTCAAGAAAACGGCACTTTTGTATATCAAATTATTTAATTATTTTGAAAGGGGTTTTGTGTTTGATAATAGTATAAATTGATGTGTGGAAATTGATGAATATAATTGAATTGACATGGTATCTAAAGGATTGTATTTACCTTAGAAACATTTATGTTTATTTGGAGTTTTGGTTTAGTATGATGTTGTTGATGATGTTGTGAACCATGTTTGATGAATTATACATGTTTGTATTATGATTGGCCATGAGTGCCTACTTGTTGAAGTTAGCATGAGTATTGGTAGTGTACACACATATTTGAGCATATGTAGATGTAAATATCAATAATTGCTAAGTGAACATACATGCATTTCATGATGGTATGTATGCTCTTTATGGGTAAGAATGAAATCCAATTATTATTGGTCATATGCACGACTGTCTTTATGGCGGATGAGAGGTGCAGAAGGAATCCAGCTTCGGTTGGTCAAGTGTACGTTTGTCTTTATGGCGAATGAGAGGTACACAAGGGATATAAGTTTATCCAATAGTCCGCCATGACTCTAAATGCTGAGCAGGAAATTGGTACCACATGCATTAGAGTGCATTTTAGGAACATACATTCTACTTGACATTAGTGTGCACTTTAGGAAGGATGTGTGCATAATGGTTGTTAAGTGGTAATTGCTATTGATGAATTTTGCGTTTGAGGAATTATGTGTGCATGGTAATTGATGATTGATAAATTCCATCTGTTTGACTTAATTGCTTAAAGTGTTGATATGTTTGAGTACTTGCGATTAATGAATAAATGTTTGACGATAAATGATGATGCATGTGCGTGAGTTAGAATATGCATGATGGGTAAAGTGTAAGTACCCTACTTATTTTTGTGTTGTTTATATTGTGTTGATTATGCTTTACTAACACTCTCTGTTTCATGTTATGTGCTGGATCTTTGGGGATCCAGATTTTCAGGAAGACGAGCATATCGTCGAGGATTAGCTGTTGTCGTATAGAACTTGTGTAGTGGTGAGGGTTTAGCTTGGCTACCCTTTATCTTTTGAGTTTAGATATGTACCCTAGATAGAGTCTAGTGCTCTGATGGTTGTAACACTACGTTTTGGGGTAATCTTTTGTTGTGTATTAACTTGACATTTGTCTCTGATGTAGACAGTGCCACCTTTGAAAACTATGTATATATTTTTGTATATTATATGCATGCTTGCTTATAAGCTTTGTGATGATTATTCTTCCGCTGCTGTGTTTGTGAATCAAATATGTTTTGATTTCCGTTGATGTTTTTGAAAATTGTTTTTCTTAATGTTGTAACTTCCTATGTCCTTAACGTTTTGTTTTATTAAAGTTAATAATCGGCGGTTAAGGGTTAGGGTGTCACAGTTATTAGCAAGTGACGTCTTGATAATAATCCGATTAGCTCAATTGGTGTTGAGTGCTAATCTCTTTGTTAAACTATTGGTGTAGTCTAACATTGCCTATCCTTTATTGTTTCACTAAAATTATGAAAACTATCCAAAAATACTTAGCAGAATTCAACTAATAAGGGTGGTACCTAGTATCTTCGTTATTGGTTGATTGCTTCCGCTACCTTACGAATTCAAGCACTCAAATTCGTATCATTTGTGGTATCAGAGCTTCGGCTCTGAATCCTTGTTACGTGACAATGGTGGATTACAACAGTGATGATTTCATGGACAAATTGCGTGAAGCCTTAAGGAGCGCCAATCTGGGAGATGAACGATGGAGGGCTAGAAGGAATGAACCACGCCCAAACGTGGATGAATTCAAAATCACCGAGCTACCTGAATTCAATGGCAGTGCAGACCCGGAGGTTTATTTGGAATGGGAGCGCAAGATCGATAGAATGTTTGACTTCAAGGATCTTGATGATGAGAAGCGTTGTAAGTATGCTATTCTGAAACTTAGCAAAAGTGCATCGTTGTGGTATGAGGGCTTGAAGGCTCGAAGAACACGAGATGGGAAGGAGAAAATCAGTTCTTGGGAGTCCTTGAAAAGAAAGTTGCGCAAAAGGTATGTGCCATCGAACCACAGATTGAACTTGTACAAAAAGATTTCAGATTTAGTACAAGGAAAAATGAGTGTTACTGAGTACATTGATGAATTCGAAAACCTATGTTTAATGGGTGAATTGGAGGAAAATGAAGAGCAAAAAATGAGTCGTTTTCTTCGTGGTCTGAATAAGAACATAGCATTTGCTGTTGAGCTATGTAATTATTCTGACTTCAACACTTTGTGCACCTTGTGTTTAAAAATTGAAAATCAAAATAAGAGCAGGTATAATGCTGGTGGTTCAAGTGGTTGGTCCAAGGGAGGTGTGTCAAGTAGCGCAGCTGCAGCCTCTAGCACTAAACCAAATGTGACTCAACCAAAACAGGTTGAGCCTACTCCTAAACAATCTGGTGCTGCATCCAAAGAGACTAACCTGTCAACGGTTAGGTGTTATAAGTGTCAAGGCTTTGGACACTTTGCTAGAGCTTGTCCTAATCAAAGAGTTGTGACCCTCAGAGAAGCGATTAGCATGCGTGATGAGTTGATTAAGGAAGAGGAAGAATCTGGTGGCAATGTTGACGTGGAGGGACTTGAAATTGTCGAAGATGTCGACGATGAGGTAGAAGAATATGGACCTCCCATCTATGATACTTTGGTGCTTAGAACTTTACAAGCCAAAACCGCACCCTTGGAGGGGGATCAAAGGAATCAAATCTTCTATACCAAGTGTCAAGTGAAGGATAAATGGTGTAGTGTCATTGTGGATGGAGGTAGTTGTACCAATGCAGCCTCAACTGAAATGGTGTCTAAGTTAGGATTACTTACAACAAAACATCCTAAACCTTATACACTACATTGGTTGGACAATGGGAGTAGTATAAAAGTTACAAGACAAACTAATGTGGGGTTAACCATGGGGTCTTATGTTGATGAGGTCTTGTGTGATGTGGTGCCTATGGATGCGAGTCATATACTTCTGGGACGTCCTTGGCAATTTGATAGAGATGTGACGCATAGAGGAAGATCAAATGAGTATGAATTGAACTACAAGGGCAAGAAGATGGTGCTGAAACCTATGGCATCAAGTGAAGTTCGTTCCATGACTACACAAAGAGGTAAACAGCCTAGCCTCACTATGTTTGCTACTGAAAATGAAGTGAAAAATGCTATTGATAATGGTGAATTAGTTTACTTGTTGATTGCAAAGAATACTAAACAGGATGATATCGAAACTCCTCTTAAACGACAATTGGAGGCTGTTTTGGATGAGTATGAAGATGTGTTTCCAATTGAATTACCAATTGGTTTGCCACCTATTCGTGGGATTGAGCATCAAATTGATCTAATTCCCGGAGCTCCATTACCAAACAAAGCTGCCTATAGGTGTAATCCGGAGGAGACAAAGGAGTTGCAACGGCAAATTGAAGAACTGATCAGCAGGGGTTATGTGCGTGAATCAATGAGTCCTTGTGCTGTTCCAACGTTGCTGGTTCCTAAGAAGGATGGTTCTTGGAGAATGTGCATTGATAGTAGGGCAGTGAACAACATAACCATCAAATATCGTTTTCCCATTCCAAGGTTAGATGATATGCTTGATGAGTTACATGGGTCGGTTATCTTCTCAAAAATCGATCTAAGGAGTGGGTATCACCAAATCAGAATGCGTGAAGGTGATGAATGGAAGACAGCGTTCAAGACCAAACACGGTCTATATGAATGGCTGGTTATGCCGTTTGGACTCACAAATGCACCTAGCACCTTCATGAGGCTCATGAATGAAGTACTCAAGCCCTTTTTGGGTAGGTTTGTTGTTGTTTACCTTGACGATATTTTGGTGTATAGCAGGTCTAGCGAGGAGCATTTCACTCATTTAAAGCAAATCTTTGAGACCCTAAGAGCACAAAAACTCTATGGGAAGAAGGAGAAGTGTGACTTCTTGGTTGAAAGTGTGGTGTTTCTTGGATACGTTGTGTCTAAAGATGGAGTATCGGTTGATCCAACAAAGGTGGATGCTATCAAAACATGGCCGAGTCCTACAACAGTTTCGGAGGTGAGATCTTTCCATGGTCTTGCATCATTTTATCGACGCTTTATCCAGAATTTTAGCACTATAACAAGCCCTATTACTGAATGTTTGAAGAAGGGTGCGTTTGTGTGGAATGAGCAAGCACAAAAGGCTTTTGAATTAATTAAATTAAAGCTTTGTGAAGCTCCTGTTTTAGCTTTGCCCGACTTCACTCAACCATTTGAGGTCGAATGTGATGCTAGTGGGGTTGGCATTGGAGCTGTTTTGATACAAAACAAAAGGCCTATAGCGTATTTCTCAGAGAAACTTGGAGGAGCTCGATTGAACTATTGCACCTATGACAAGGAGTTCTATGCCATTGTAAGAGCTCTTGATCATTGGAGTCATTATTTGCGTTCTAACCACTTTGTGTTGCATTCAGATCACGAGTCTCTAAAGTATATCAACGGACAACAAAAGTTGAGTCCAAGGCATGCTAAATGGGTTGAATTTCTTCAATCTTTTAATTTCTCTTCAAAGTACAAAGATGGTAAGAGTAACGTGGTGGCTGATGCCCTTTCAAGGAGGTATGCTTTGATTTCAATTCTCGAAACTCGCTTACTTGGTTTTGAGACTTTGAAAGACTATTATAAAGATGATGTAGACTTTGGTGAAATATACTCTAACTGTGAAAATGGAGCATTTGGAAAGTATATAATGCAGGATGGATTTTTGTTCAAAGAAAATCGGCTTTGCATTCCAAGGCATGCAATTCGTGAGTTACTAGTTCGTGAGGCTCATGGTGGAGGTTTGGCTGGTCACTTTGGCATTACAAAAACCCTGGAGATTTTAAAAGAACATTTTCATTGGCCAAAGATGTTGGGAGATGTGCAAAAGGTCATTAGCAAGTGTGTTACTTGTCATATGGCGAAGAGTTCTTTCAAACCAGGAGCATATACTCCATTACCAACACCTAATGGTCCTTGGATGGACGTGAGCATGGATTTCATTGTGGCTTTGCCCCGCACACAGCGAGGTAAGGATGCAATTATGGTTGTTGTTGATAGGTTTTCAAAGATGGCACACTTTGTAGCTTGTCACAAAACAGATGATGCTAGTAACGTTGCTGATTTGTACTTTCGTGAGATTGTGCGCTTGCATGGAGTTCCTAAAACTATTGTTTCCGATCGTGATTCAAAGTTTTTGAGTTATTTCTGGAATACATTATGGAGGAAATTGGGTACTAAGTTGATGTTCAGTACTTCCCATCACCCTCAAACCGATGGGCAAACGGAGGTAACTAATAGAACTCTTGGTACCTTGCTGCGTGGTTTGGTTAGTAAAACTCAAAAGGATTGGGACTTGAAGTTAGCTCATGCCGAATTTGCATACAACCGATCCCCTACATATGCTACTAATCATTCTCCTTTTGAAGTTGTTTATGGTGTGAATCCTTACTTGCCATTGGACCTGGTGGTTATGCCAAAAGAGGAACTAGTTCATCCAGATGCAAAGGCCAAACTCAAATCAATGATGAAACTACATGAGCAAGTGCGAGAAAGAATCAAGGCTGTAAATGAAGTCTACAAGCAAAGGTCTAAGAATCATAAGCCTAAATTGTTCAACGAAGGTGATCTTGTGTGGGTCCATTTGAGAAAAGAGAGATTCCCAAGCAAAAGAAAGAATAAGCTCATGCCTAGAGCTGATGGTCCCTTCAAAGTTATATCAAAGATCAATGACAATGCATACAAGATTGATTTGCCCGGAGAATATGGAGTACATGCGACTTTCAATGTAGGAGATCTCTCACCATATTTGGATGATGATGGTATTCAAGAATTGAGGTCAATTCCTTTCAAAGGGGGAGGGGATGATGCGAAAATTGACCCAAAAGAGCTTGAAATCAGCGCACACCAAGGAGCTAGTGGCGTGGGATCCTTTGTTAATCATCATCAAGGACTGAGTTTAATTACTTGGTTATTTTAACCATTTAATTATTGCTGGACGTCATTTTAATCACCAAATAAATCAGCCATTTAAATCCTATTCTGAGCAGTTACAAAAGGCAAAATAAGGAGCATTCAAGGCCTTAATTTCGCCCAACCAATCATTGGAACAGGAGTTACATAGCTGATGGAATAATGTCATTTTATTAGTATAATTGCTGTACTTTATTACCAGTTTTTATTAATCCTTGCATTGTATTTTCGGCTATATATGCCATGCTTGCTAAACATTGTAAGGCAGAATATTATGCAATAAAACAATTCAGTTTACCCAGAATTTGTGTCTACATTTTCGAATGGTTATTAGCAAGTGACGTCTTGATAATAATCCGATTAGCTCAATTGGTGTTGAGTGCTAATCTCTTTGTTAAACTATTGGTGTAGTCTAACATTGCCTATCCTTTATTGTTTCACTAAAATTATGAAAACTATCCAAAAATACTTAGCAGAATTCAACTAATAAGGGTGGTACCTAGTATCTTCGTTATTGGTTGATTGCTTCCGCTACCTTACGAATTCAAGCACTCAAATTCGTATCATCGGCACCCAACCAGCATCCCACACATCATGCATAACATAATTCATGCATCATTTCATTTTCATTCATGCATGCATATACAAATCATTCATACACATGCATTTCATATCATGCCATGCATCCTCAACAAGGGTTCTCCAGTGAGTATCACATATTCACCAACATCCATCAACAGTCAAATAAGCGTTCCCCAGTGAACCTCCTTCACTAACTGTCTCCAATTCCCCAGAAGGAATCTTTATTTGAATCCATCTCATATCATATTGCATTGCATATCACTGCATACCATACTGCATAACATGCATCATACAATCATGTTTTCCAGTTCAACCAGGGGCACCTATTTAGGGTAAGACCACAGCTCGTTAGGAATCGACCTTCAGTGAAAGTGCCTGAATAAGATTACCTAGCTTAGGTATCGACCTCTAGTGAAAGTGCCTAGATTAGATCACCTCCCCCAGTGTATCGACCTTCAGTGTTAGCGGCTGAATAAGACCACAGCTCGTTAGGAATCGACCTTCAGTGAAAGTGCCTGAATAAGATTACCTAGCTTAGGAATCGACCTTCAGTGTTAGCGGCTGAATAAGATCACAGCTCGTTAGGAATCGACCTTCAGTGAAAGTGCCTGAATAAGATTACCTAGCTTAGGTATCGACCTCTAGTGAAAGTGCCTAGATTAGATCACCTCCCCCAGTGTATCGACCTTCAGTGTTAGCGGCTGAATAAGATCACAGCTCGTTAGGAATCGACCTTCAGTGAAAGTGCCTGAATAAGATTACCTAGCTTAGGTATCGACCTCTAGTGAAAGTGCCTAGATTAGATCACCTCCCCCAGTGTATCGACCTTCAGTGTTAGCGGTTGAATAAGATCACAGCTCGTTAGGAATCGACCTTCAGTGAAAGTGCCTGAATAAGATTACCTAGCTTAGGTATCGACCTCTAGTGACAGTGCCTAGAGAAGATCACCTCCCTCAAATGTTCGACCTCTAGTGACAGTGCCTAGAGAAGATCACCTCCCTCAATGTTCGACCTCTAGTGACAGTGCCTAGAGTAGATCACCTCCCTCAATGTTCGACCTCTAGTGACAGTGCCTAGAGTAGATCGCCTCCCTTAATGTTCGACCTCTAGTGAAAGTGCCTAGAGAAGATCACCATCCCCAGGAATCGACCTCTAGTGAAAGTGCCTAGATAAGATTACCTTCATCCCCCAGTGGATCTACCTCCAGTGTTAGCGGCTGGATACGATCAACCTTTCAAACCATTGCATTTGCATTCCGCGAAGGACAAAATTCGGGTCCTTCTTTTTACTTAATTGATCTTCGCAAAGAGTTCATGAGATGCCCTCGGCACTCACGCACTCTATGCGAAGACACAATTAAGTAGGGGCAGCTGTAGTACCCTAATTTTGTCCTAAGCATTTTAAAACAAAAATCAAAAAAAATCAAAGAGGGGAAAAAGTCAAAAGTCAACAAAAGTCAACAGAAAAGTCAACATTTCAAAAATGCTGACTTCGCACTGCGAAGCTCACTTCGCACTGCGAAGTCTGCGATTTTTCTGCAGATTTTTGGTTTCTTTGATTTAATTCCAGAATTTGTTGCATATCATTTCCATAATTATTTTAAGTAGCATTCATGGCTGATTGGGCCAAGCAAAACCAGAATTGAAGGACTTGCCATTAATGCCAAGGTTGGAAGCTTTTTCTTCCAACCTAGCATGTGACAAGCAAGTGGGCTTGCCCTTGGGCAGCTCTAGTCCCTCCCATGTGACCTGCTAACCACCACAAGGTTGCCAGCCACCTGCTTGAGGACTTTCCTCCTGCTTGCTTCCCCAAAAACCAGTCAAACTAGCTGGATTTTCTCACTTGAAAAGCCATGAGTGCCTACCCTGTTTTTGCAGCAGCTTTTCACCCCTCACACCAGCCATAAGTAGCCTTTTTCATCCCTCAATCTCTGCACATCACAGTGCACGTTTTTATTGATCAACCATTGAGATTGCAAGGATTGATCCCCAAGCATTAGCCAATTGCAATTCAGCTTTGTTCTTCATCATTACCTTCTAGAATTAGTTGAATTTGTGGCTGAAATCAGGCTGAGTCTTGCCCCTTGGTACAAGGCAAGGTTGCCTGTATCCATAAGCATTTAATGCAAAGGGATTCAGCTTGATCTTAGCCACAAATCAGCTGGATTTTGGGATTTGGTAATGATGAAATAGATTTGGTTTTGGCCTATAAATAGAAGGCAATGCCCAAGGTTTCAAACACAACTGAGAACAGCATTGCAAGAGCAGAAACTCTACTCATTTTAGCTTACAAACCCTCACAAATAATCAGAAAAAAAACCAATCCAACACAAAGCATCACAAAGTTCAAATTCATCACCAATATCAAAAACCTTTGTGAAAACCTTCAACCAAATTCAATCCACTGCAGCTGGAGCTTTGCTAAGGAGTTCTGTAAGTTTTTAAGCTTTTGTCTTGCATTTACAATTGTGTTTGCATAGCATTTTGGTTCAAAACCTCTTGGTTCTAAAAAACCCCTTTTGAATTTCAAAGAAATCCCAAGGTTTTCAAAACACCAAAACTGGTTTGTCCAGCCTTTTTCATCCCAAAAACTCAAAGTTTTTCACCTACCTAAAAGGTCCTGAGTGTGTTCAGAAGTTGTTTCTGAACAAAAGTTCAGAAACAGCTTCTGAACTCAAAAATTCGCATGCTTCGCAGTGCGAAGTCATGGTCGCAGTGCGACCATGACAGAACTCAGAATCTGAGTTTTTGTGTCCAAATGACCAATTTTTGAGGTTCTAGCCCAGGAGCTCAGAACCTAAGAGTTTTTAAACCCATGTTCTTCAAACCATAACAAGGATTTTGCACAATTTTGACAAATTCGCAAGTTCGTATGGCATTTTGTGGATAACTTGCAAAACAAGTTATGTTCTTAAACTTTCAAACAAGCATGAACAAACAAGCTATGTTCATCATTTCAATCTAAACTTGAACAATAAATATTGTTCATGATTTTCAAAACTCAAGCATGAACATACACCAAATTTGTTCGCTTTTCAAAACCGTTCGCAAAATGAGACGAACTTGTGCGTTTTCTAGCGAAATTGCTAAATCTTCCCATTTTGGGTTTTCAAACCAAATGTTTTGACATACCTTGGGATTTCTAAAGAATTCTACCCAAAAACATGAATGAAAAAGGGATGGTGTGACGTATGTCTCTCCATCGCCCCGATTGTACGAATGCGTGACGTATGTCTCGTCGCTCGGACAATCGTCATTCCATTTTTCAATATGTACAACCCCAACCAAACCAAAACTTGGCCCCTTGTGGTCAATCCAAACCTTTTGGTCCCCCGTGGCCATTAGACTCAATCCCTCGACTCGTTAGAGTCCACTCGGTCAATGTTCGACTCGTTCGAGTCCATTGTACCTGTTCTTGATCTCAGTGGATCAATTGAACAATCGCCCGACTCGTTGGAGTCCACTCGGTCAGTGATTGACTTGTATGAGTCCATTGCACCTCTCTTGGTCCCATAGCGACCAATTCACCCTTTTACCCTAACGGACGTACCTTTTAACAATTCTAGCGCGATTCACGAACAAACGCTTAATAAGTCTCCCAAGCGCGAGCATACAAGCTACGTTTTAATCGCAAGAATTCGGTTAAAACATCGTCCATTTAAAATTAACCAACACATGTACGTTTTTCTACCAAAGAACTACGTACGCTTTGACTTCTCCGACTACCGGGAGATACGTAGGAGCAAGATCGACATCTTGTCAAGCGCAATAATAAAAAAACTTTTTTTCCTTTTCTTTCGTTTGTTTTTATCTCTTTTTTCCCCCCTTTTATTATATTTTGACATTAATAAGCATGCGCGCAAAACATTTAAAAACAATTCAAGCTTTAACCAAATAGAAGGTTCCCGTTGAGTACAACGGACGTGAGGGGTGCTAATACCTTCCCCTTGCGTAATCGACTCCCGAACCCGACAATGGTTGCGATGACCATCCTTTCCTCATCGTCAAAGGGTTTTATTATCGTTTCCCTTTAAACAAAAAAAACTTAAGGGTTTATCAACGTTCCCTTTACACAAAAACTTTGGTGGCGGCTTCACAAAGGCCCTCCGAGCGTTTGCGAACGACCTCGGAGGATTTGCGCGTCTTTTTCTCATGGAAAAAAACGAGGTGCGCACTACACCGATAGTAGACAGTGTCTTTTTCTCTTACCTTTTTTTTAAGCTATCATTTACACGATAGTAGGTAACCTTGGTCTTTTGTCTTTATTAATCTATCATTCTGAATCAATATGGTAGTAGACAATCCCTTCGCCAGTGGAACCACGTTACCCCCAGTAGAGTCGGACCCCGTTTCTTTAACAAACCCGGGTATCCCTTTGTTTTATTTTATCCCCAGTCAGGTTATCTTCGCCGTCTTTGCATTCATACTTGCATCGCGAGCATTCACAGCATTTCATGCGTACATACATAGCATTTCTAACTCAAAAATTGGTCAAAAAACGAGGTACTCTGTATTTAAGTCTCTTCGACCCATCGAATTTAAAATTTCACTTTTAATCTCCGTGGCGAAGAAACTTAAATAGGGGCATCTGTCATGCCCCATTTTTTGACTCATATTTTTCTTTGTTTATTATCTTTTTAATATTTATTATTTTTTTTAATTTCTTCCTTTTACATTTTATTATCTTTATTATTTCATCTTTATTTTTTTTATTATTTTTTTAGTTTTTATTTATTAATATTTATTGTTATTACCATTACTACTATTATTATCTTTTTCATTATTATTATTATTATCATCTTTATTATTATTATCATTATTATTATTATTATTTTCATTATTATCTTTATTATTATTTGTTTTATTGTTTTATTTTAAAGAAAATAAAAAAAGGAAAAGAAGGGGATTTCGCAGAGCGAAATCTGCGATTTTTTTCCAGATTTTGATTTTTCTGATTTATCTTTCTTCTGTGTTTATTGTGATCATTATTATTATCATCTATTGTTATTATTATTACTTTTATTATCAATTTGGGCTTTTGAATTCATCAAAGAAAGAATTAAGCATGTGCCATTTGAAAATCAAGGAAAGAAGGTTTTTGTGCCAACCAACCATGTGCCAAGCAAGTTGGCTGCCCTTGGGCAGCTCTCATCCCTCCCAATTGCCTGCAATCTGACCCTGAGCTTTCCAGCAAGCAGCTTGCTCTTTATCTTCCTTCCTTCTCCACCAAAATCAGTCAAACATAGCTGCATTTTTGCTTGCCCAAGGACTGGTTTTGCTGCCCTGTTTCAGCAGTCTTTGTTTCCTTCTTAGAGTAGCCCATGTGCGCCCTTGTTAAAAACGCGCAATCCTCCGAGACGTGTACGAACGCTCGGAAGGCTTTGTGAAGTCGCCACCAAAGTTTTTGTTTAAAGGGAACGTTGATAAACCCTTAAGTTTTTTGTTTTGAAGGGAAACGATAATAAAACCCTTGACGATGAGGAAAAGGACTGGTCATCGCAACCATTGTCGGGTTCGGGAGTCGATTACGCAAGGGGAAGGTATTAGCACCCCTCACGTCCGTTGTACTCAACGGGAACCTTCTATTTGGCTAAAGCTGAAAATGTTTTTAAATGTTTTGCGTGCATGCTTATCTATGTAAAAGGGGAAAAAGAAAATACGATAAAAGGGGGAAAAAGAAAGTTTTTTATTATTGTGCTTGACAAGATGACGATCTTGCTCCTACGTATCTCCCGGTAGTCGGAGAATTCAAAGCGTACGTAGTTCTTTGGTAGAAAAACGTACATATGTTGGTTATTTTTAATGGACGATGTTTTAACCGAATTGTTGCGATTAAACGTAGCTTGTATGCTCGCGGATGGGAGACTTAAGTGTATAGCTTGTATGCTCGCGCATGGGAGGCTTAAGCGTTTGTTTGAAATCGCGCTAGAATGTTAAAAGCATGTCCGTTGGGTAAAAGGGTTCGAATTGGTCGCTATGGGACCAAAGTGGTGCAATGGACTCAATCGAGTCGATCATTGACCGGAGTGACTCAAACGAGTCGGGGGAAGGTTCGATTGATCCAACGGGATCAAGAACGGGTACAATGGACTCGACGGAGTCGAACATTGACCGGAGGGACTCAAATGAGTCGAGGGATTGAATCTAGTGGCCACGGGGGACCAAAAGGTTCGGATTGACCACAAGGGGCCAAGAATTGGTTTGGTATGGTCGGATACGTTGAAAATGGAATGACGATTGTCCGAACGACGAGACATACGTCACGCATTCGTTCAATCGGGGCAATGGAGAGACATACGTCAAACCATCCCTTTTTCATTCAAGTTTTTGGTTAAATTTCTTAGAAATCCCAAAGTTTATCAAAACACTTGGTTTGGAACCCAAAAATGAGAAAGTTTTAACAATTTGTGAAAAAACGCACAAGTTCGGCTCATTTTGCAAACGGTTTTGAAAAGCGAACAAATTCGGCTTAAATTCACGTTTGATTTGAAAATCATGAACAAGGTTTATTTGTTCAAGTTTAAATGATGAACATAGCTTATTTGCTCAAGTTGTTTTGAAAGTTTGTGGACATAACTTGTTTTGCATGTTATCCAAACAAAGTGGCTCGAACTTGCGAAATCCTTCAAAATTATGCTAACTCCTTGATAAGGTTTGGATAAAATGAGTTTCAAACCTCCTAGGTTCTGAGCCCTTGGGCTAGAACCTCAAAAATTGGCTGTTTGGGAGCCTAAACTCAGATTCTGAGTTCTGTCATGGTCGCACTGCGACCATGACTTCGCACTGCGAACAATGCGAATTTTTTAGTTCAGGAGCTGTTTCTGAACTATTGTTCAGAAACAACTTCTGAACAAACTCAGAACCTTTTAGGAGAGTGAAAAGCTTGAGTTTTGGCAATGAAAAGGGCTGGACAAACCAGTTTTGATGTTTTGCAAACCTTGGGATTTCTTTTGAAATTCAAAAGGGGTTTTTAGAGCAAAAAGGTTTTGAGCCAAGATTAGGATGCAAACACAAATATAAGTGAAAGATCAGTACTTAGAACACTTACAGAGATCCTAGCAAAGCTCCTGCTGCAAGGAAGTGAAAGGAACATGGATTGTTGAGGTTCTTTGCAAGGTTTTGAATGTTGTTGATTTGGAGCAATGAACTTGTGTAATTGCTTTGTATTGGAACTGATTTTT
Organism: Medicago ruthenica; assembly: GCA_018208015.1. Classification (NCBI taxonomy): domain Eukaryota; kingdom Viridiplantae; phylum Streptophyta; class Magnoliopsida; order Fabales; family Fabaceae; genus Medicago; species Medicago ruthenica. The sequence continues at coordinate 78,349,281 of CM031371.1, forward strand.
GCTAGTGTTTTGTGCTGGTTTTCTCTGGTTGTTGGTAAGTGTTTGTAAGTTAGAATAATGGATGAGTAGTAGTGCTTGTAACCTTGGGCATTGCTTCCTATTTATAGGCCAAAACCAAATCAATTTCATCATTAGAAATCCCCAAAATCCAGCTGATTTGTGGGCTAGGATCAGGCTAAATCACTTTGCATTTAATGCAAAAGTGAAAAGGTAACCTTGCCTTGTGCCAAGGGTCAAGACTCAGCCAAATCCAGCCACTAATTCAACGGTTTTTGGATAGAAATGATGATGAAATAGGGCTGGTTTGCCATTGGCTGTGCTTGGGGATTGATCCTTGCAATCTTGATGGTTAACCAATAAAAACGTGCACTGTGATGTGCAGAGGTTGGGGGAAACAAAAGGCAACATGTGGGCTGGTGTGAGGGGGAGGAAAAGCTGCAGAAAAACAGGGCAACAATCATGGTTTTTTGCAAGTGAAAACCAGCTGGGTTTGACTGGTTTTGGGGGGAGAAAGCAGGAAGAAAGTCCACAAGCTGGTGGCTGGCAACCTTAGAGTCAGTAGCAGGTCACTTGGGAGGGACAAGAGCTGCCCAAGGGCAAGCCAACTTGCTTGGCACATGCTAGGTTGGAAGAAAAAGCTTCTTTCCTTGGCATTAATGGCAAGTCCTTCAACTCTGGCTTTGCTGAGCCCAATTGGCCATGAATGATGATGAAAATAATAATAAAAGAGATATGTAACAAAAACTGGAATTAAATCAAAGAAACCAAAAATCTGCAAAAAATTCGCAGACTTCGCACTGTGAAGTGACCTTCGCACTGCGAAGTCACCATTTTTGAAATGTTGACTTTTTGGTTGACTTTTGTTGACTTTGACTTTTCTCCTCTTTTTTTTTGATTTTTTTTGAAAATTGTTTTGAAAAGGCTTAGGACAAAATTGGGGTACTACAACTGCCCCTACTTAATTGTGTCTTTGCATAGAGTGTGTGAGTGCCAAGGGCATCTCATGAATTTTTTGCGAAGATCAATTAAGTAAAAGAAGCACCCGAATTTTGTCCTTCGCGGCACGAAAAGATTGCAGTGGAATGAAAATATTGCTATGCAAATGTAAAAATGGACAAAGGTAAAAGGTTGATCATATCCAGCCGCTTATGCTAGAGGTAGATCTCTGGGGATGGAGTGGTTTTATTCAGCCGCTTACACTGAAGGTCGATCCACTGGGGATAAAGGTTGATCGTATCCAGCCGTTTACACTGGAGGTAGATACCTAGGGATAAAGTGATCTTATTCAGCCGCTTACACTGAAGGTTGAAACACTGGGGATAAAGGTTGATCGTATCCAGCCGCTTACACTGGAGGTAGAAACACTGAGGAAGGTGATCTTATCTAGCCGCTAACACTAGTGTTTCTTTGCTCTCTGAATGCTCTATTTTCTGCTCTATCTTATGCTTATGCAATGCTGCATTTTCCTTTGCCTTGGGTCTCTATTTATAGGCCAAAATGCAATCTCTAGTAATGATGAAAAAATCCTAGAACTTTGCATTTAATGCTAATGGATAGAGGCAACCCTGCCTTGTGCCAAGGGTTAAGTCTTTGACTGATTTCAGCCACAAAATCAAAGGTGTTAGGATAGTAATGATGAGAAACATGGCTGAATTGCAATTGGCCAAGCTTGGGGATCAATCCTTGCAATCTCAATGGTTGATCAATAAAAACGTGCACTGTGATGTGCAGAGATTGGGGGATGAAAAAGGCTACAATTGGCTGGTGTGAGAGGGTGAAAAGCTGTTGCAAAACAGGGTAGGCACTCATGGCTTTTTCAAGTGAAAAATCTAGCTAGTTTGACTGGTTTTGGGGGAGCAAGCAGGAGGAAAGTCATCAAGCAGGTGGCTGTCAACCCTGGGGTAGTTAACAGGTCACATGGGAGGGACAAGAGCTGCCCAAGGGCAAGCCCACTTGCTTGTCACATGCTAGGTTGGAAGAAAAAGCTTCCAACCTTGGCATTAATGGCAAGTCTTTCATTTCAGGTTTTGCTTGGCCCAAATAGCCATGAATGCTGATTAAAATAAATATGAAAATGATATGCAACAAAATCTGGAATTAAATCTAAGAAACCAAAAATCTGCAGAAAAATCGCAGACTTCGCAGTGCGAAGGGAGCTTCGCAGTGCGAAGTCATCATTTTTGAAATGTTGACTTTTCTGTTGACTTTTGTTGACTTTGACTTTTTCTCCCTCTTTGATTTTTTTTGATTTTTTTGTTTTAAAAGGCTTAGGACAAAATTGGGGTACTACACTATTGTTCAGAAACAACTTCTGAACAAACTCAAAACCTTTTAGGAGAGTGAAAAGCTTGAGTTTTGGCAATGAAAAGGGCTGGACAAACCAGTTTTGATGTTTTGCAAACCTTGGGATTTCTTTTGAAATTCAAAAGGGGTTTTTAGAGCAAAAAGGTTTTGAGCCAAGATTAGGATGCAAACACAAATATAAGTGAAAGATCAGTACTTAGAACACTTACAGAGATCCTAGCAAAGCTCTTGCTGCAAGGAAGTGAAAGGAACTTGGATTGTTGAGGTTCTTTGCAAGGTTTTGAATGTTGTTGATTTGGAGCAATGAACTTGTGTAATTGCTTTGTATTGGAGCTGATTTTTGCTAGTGTTTTTTGCTGGTTTTCTCTGGTTGTTGGTAAGTGTTTGTAAGTTAGAATAATGGATGAGTAGTAGTGCTTGTAACCTTGGGCATTGCTTCCTATTTATAGGCCAAAACCAAATCAATTTCATCATTAGAAATCCCCAAAATCCAGCTGATTTGTGGGCTAGGATCAGGCTAAATCACTTTGCATTTAATGCAAAAGTGAAAAGGTAACCTTGCCTTGTGCCAAGGGTCAAGACTCAGCCAAATCCAGCCACTAATTCAATGGTTTTTGGATAGAAATGATGATGAAATAGGGCTGGTTTGCCATTGGCTGTGCTTGGGGATTGATCCTTGCAATCTTGATGGTTAACCAATAAAAACGTGCACTGTGATGTGCAGAGGTTGGGGGAAACAAAAGGCAACATGTGGGCTGGTGTGAGGGGGAGGAAAAGCTGCTGAAAAACAGGGCAGCAATCATGGTTTTTTGCAAGTGAAAACCAGCTGGGTTTGACTGGTTTTGGGGGGAGAAAGCAGGAAGAAAGTCCACAAGCTGGTGGCTGGCAACCTTAGGGTCAGTAGCAGGTCACTTGGGAGGGACAAGAGCTGCCCAAGGGCAAGCCAACTTGCTTGGCACATGCTAGGTTGGAAGAAAAAGCTTCTTTCCTTGGCATTAATGGCAAGTCCTTCAACTCTGGCTTTGCTGAGCCCAATTGGCCATGAATGATGATGAAAATAATAATAAAAGAGATATGTAACAAAAACTGGAATTAAATCAATGAAACCAAAAATCTGCAAAAAATTCGCAGACTTCGCACTGCGAAGTGACCTTCGCACTGCGAAGTCACCATTTTTGAAATGTTGACTTTTTTGGTTGACTTTTGTTGACTTTGACTTTTCTCCTCTTTTTTTTTGATTTTTTTTGAAAATTGTTTTGAAAAGGCTTAGGACAAAATTGGGGTACTACAGCCCACATGTTCCTTTTGTTTCTCCCAACCTCTACACATTGCAGTGCACGTTTTCCTTGCTTGACCTCTCAAAATTGCAAGGATCAAACCTAAAGGGCAGCTCAAGTTACAAACAGCCCTGTTTTTCACACTTTTTCATCATTTTTCTGTCAAGATCGGCTGCCTTGATTGCTGAATTTGGCCAAAGTCTTGACCATTCTCACAAGGCAATGTCACCTCTTCTCTTTTGCATTGAATGCAAAGCAAATAGCCTGATCCTAGCACACAAGACAGCTTGGTTTTAGGAGATTTTCATCATGACAATTGATTTGGTTTTGCCTATAAAAGGAATGCAATGTATAAGGATTGAACACAATTGAAAAATACAGAATTTTTAGAGCAAAAAACAGAGTTCTCCCAACAAGAAAAAACAGTTCAAAAGCAGTGAACTTTACACATTTCAAACCCTCATTGACATGCGTTTGAGGTAGCTTTCTTTTGAGTTCAAAATTCAACATTCCAAACCTTGCAAAATCACAATCATTCAAGTCCTTTTCTATCTCTTGCCACACAACCATTGCTGGGAGTTCTGTAAGTATTCTGAATTCTTTATCTTTCATTTTGCATTGTTGCTTGCATCATTAACATTTGTTTAAACTCATTTTGTTCAAGAAACCATTTTTGAAACTCCAAAGAAATTCCAAATTTGCAAAACACCAAACTGAGTTGTTTTACTCCTTTTCTTGCTAATTTCCCAAGCTTTTCAATCCCCTTAAAGTTCTGAAGCTTGTTCAGAAGCAGCTTCTGAGTTTCAATTTTTCGCAGAGTTCGCAGAGCGAATCATGGTCGCTCTGCGACCATGACAGAACTTAGGTTCGCAGAGCCAAGTTCAGATCGCTCTGCGAAAATTACAGAACTCAGATTCTGAGTTCAAAGTTTCTAAAAGTTTTTTTGAGGTTCTAACCTAAAAATTCAGAACCTAAGAGGATTAAAGCTCATTTTGGTCCAGAAACATAACAAGAGTTTTGCATGATATTGGAAATTTCACAAGTTTGAGCTACAATTTTGGATAACTTGAGAAACAAGTTATGTTCATTAAATTTCAAAATCAAACTTGAGCAATAAGCTATGTTCAATAAATTTCAAAACCAAAACTTGAACAACAACCTTGTTCATGAATTTCAATCAAAATTGAACTTGAGCCGAACTTGTTCTTTTTTTTTTCAAAATCAAACTTGTGCATTTTTTCATAACAAACTTGTTCATTTTCTTCAATAACTTGAACAACACTTGTTCGTAAGTTGCAACAACTAATTTGAGTTTTACACTTGTCCATAAGTTTTGAACTAAGTGTTTTGCCCTTTTGGAATTTCTTAAAGTTTTAATGACAAACTTGAATGAAAAAAAAGGAATGGTTTGACGTATGTCTCTCCATTGCCCGGTTGCACGAATGCTTGACGTATGTCTCGTTGTTCGGACAATCGTCATTCTATTTTCAAAACATAAATCCAATATACCAAAACTTTTCTTGGTTCCCCGTGACCATTTAAACCTTTTTGGCCCTCGTGGTCAAATTCAAACTTTTACGCCCATGCGCGTTTTCAAACGGATACCATCGCCCGAGCGCGAATCCGTCTCTTTTACCTTTTTTAAGCTACCCTCATAACGGTAGTAGGTAAAAACTTTTTATCGGTCTTCATTAAGCTATCCATACAACGATAGTAGACCACGTTTCCTTTTCAAGCAAACTTTTTCGCCCAAGCGCGATTAAATCATTTTTATAATTAAAATCAACCAACACACAAACTTTTGCTACAAAGAACTACGTAGCTTTGATTTCTCCATCGCACCGGGAGATACGTAGGAGCAAGATTCACATCTTGTCAAGCACATTAATAAAAATACATTTTTTCCCTTTTCTTTATTCCCTTTATATATTTAAGCATAGCAAGCAAAACTTTAAAAACACTTTAGCCTTAGCTAACTAGGAGGTTCCCGTTGAGTACAACGGATGTGAGGGGTGCTAATACCTTCCCCTCGCATAATCGACTCCTGAACCCAAAATCTTCAACATCGTGGTAATTTCGAACTTTTTCCCCTTTTTCCCCGAAAAATTAAAAGTTCAGTCGTGATTTAAAATTAGTGATTCAACGCTTGTCAATAGCTTGATCTCCGAAATTCGACGCGACACTACCATACAAGGCTTCATAAGGTGCCATCCCAATACTGGAATGATAACTATTGTTGTAAGAAAATTCAATCAATGGCAAATGATCATTCCAACTTCTCCATCTTCCAGGATACACGCACGTAGCATATCCTCTAACGTTTGAATAGTTCTTTCGGATTGACCGTCTGTTTGAGGATGATGGGACGTGCTCATCTTTAATCTCGTTCCTAAAGCTCTCTGAAAAGCTTTCCAAAAATGGGATGTGAAGATCGGATCTCTATCAGATACAATACTAACAGGAACACCATGAAGTTTTACAATCTCCGAGATAAACAATTCGGCATACTGAGAGGCTCGGTAAGTAGTCTTAACCGGCAAGTAATGAGCAGACTTGGTTAATCGGTCTACTATTACCCAAATGGAGTCATGTCCTCGTTGTGTTCGGGGTAATCCACTCACAAAGTCCATAGTTATCTCTTCCCATTTCCATTGAGGAATTTCCAAGGGTACTAACATTCCTGCAGGCCTTTGATGTTCAATCTTTACCTGCTGACATACAATGCATCGCGACACAAATTCCGCAATATCCTTTTTCATGCTAGGCCACCAATAATCTCTCTTCAAATCTTGATACATCTTGGTGGTACCCGGATGAATGCTAAAACTACTCTTGTGCGCCTCCTCTAAAATCAACCTTTTCAATTCCGCATTATTCGGAACATAAATTCTTCCTTCAAACAGTAGTGTGCCATCTGACGCCAAGGAGAACTCTGATTGACCAATTGAGCTAGTAGCTCAATTGGTAGTGGGAATGCATTGAGCGTGTACTTATAGCCTCCAGGGTACACGGTTCGATTCCCACGGAAGGCATGAAACTCCACTTGGGGGGTGGAGAAGACCATGAGTACATCTCGGCCCTTGAAAGATAGGGAGGCCAGCCCATTGGAAGCCACCGGATGTTACAGAAGATGTCAGATGAGAAGATAGTGAGAAAAATTCTCAGGTCACTTCCCAAAAGGTTTGACATGAAGGTGACTGCTATAGAGGAAGCTCATGACATCTCCACTATGAAGGTTGAGGAGCTGATTGGATCTCTGCTGAATTTTGAGACTGCTTTCTGTAAACAGCCTGAGAAGAAAGGGAAAGGAGCAGCTTTTGCAGTCAATTCTGAAGCTGATGATCAACAAGAGTCTGATGAGGATGATGGTGATTTATCAGAAGCATTTGTGTCGCTGGGAAGACAGTTCAATAAAATTCTAAAGCATGTTGACAGGAAATCCAAAACCAAAGGTCAGAACTCGAGATTCAACAACAAGAAGCAACATAGTGATGTGAAGAAGCCCAAGACTGAGGAGAAGAGTAATCAAGCTAAAGGTGTGCAGTGCTTTGAGTGTGAGGGTTATGGACATATCAAATCAGAATGTCACACTTTTCTTAAGAAGCAGAAGAAGAGCCTAGATGTATCATGGTCTGATGAAGACTCAGAAGAAGATGAAGAGAGTGAGTCTGCTAAGGTTGTTTTTGCTCTAACTGGAAGAAACAAGTCTGATGTTAAGTTTAAGTCCTCAGGAGCTAGTTCAAAGACTGATGCAGTTTTAGAGTCTGAGACATTTTCAGAGTCTGACTCAGAGTCTGAAGTTTCATCTGTATCTGAAGCCAGAGTTGAAAAATCCTCATATGATGAACTGGCTGATAATTACAAAAAGCTATACACCAGAAGTGTATAAGTTTGCAAGCAAATTCTGGATCAGAAAGAGACAATCTGACAACTGGAGGCTGAGAAAGGTGAACTTTTAGTACAAAATTCTGATCTCAAAGTAGAAGTGAGTCAACTAAACTCCCAGCTTGAGAATATGAAAAAGCAGGTCAGAATGATGAATACTGCTACTGATGTGCTGGAGGAGATATTGGAGAATCATAAACAAGGAAAACAAATTGGTTTAGGATTTGTTGATCAGACTCAGAATCTCAAACAAAAGAATCCTGCTAAAAGGTTTGTTCCTGCTACTGAAACTTATGATCCTATGATTAGGACATCCAAGATGAGACCTCAGAAGCAAGCTCAGAAGCAAGCTCAGAAGCAACCTCAGATGCAACCTCAGGAGCAACCCCAGAAGTTTAACAGAAACAAGAGAAGAAATCATCCCTGGATCTGTCATCATTGTGGAAAGAAGGGGCATATTAAAACTTTTGCTTTAAGTTATATGGCTATCTTGAGCATTTTAAGTACAGAAAAGTGGAACCAGCTGCAATCAGAAATAATGTTCAGAAGGTGTGGAAACCCAAAGACAAGACTGTTGGCCTTATAGCTCATACCTCTTTGAGAGCCACTTCTAGGGAGGATTGGTATTTTGATAGTGGTTGCTCAAGACACATGACTGATGTGAAGAAATTATTAAGCAATTTAAAGCCTTATTCCAAAAGCTATGTGACATTTGGAGATGAAGCTAAAGGAGAGATTCTTGGTATAGGTGACTTAATCAGTGATGGTTTACCAAGACTTAATGATGTGTTACTTGTGAAAGGGTTGACATCTAATCTGATCAGTATTAGCCAGCTTTGTGACCAAGACTTGAAGGTGAATTTCAACAAAGAGGAATGTTTGGTAACTAATCAAGAAAGTAAGGTTCTGATGAGGGGCTGCAGATCTAAAGATAACTGTTATTTATGGGTGTCTGAAGAAGAAAGAAGCCTGACTACCTGTCTCATGAGCACAGAAGAGGAAGTCAGACTCTGGCACCAGAAACTGGGTCATTTGCATCTGAAAGGCATGAAGAAAATCCTGAGTACTGAAGCTATCAGAGGTCTACCTAATCTGAAGATAAATGAGGACAGTGTTTGTGGTGATTGTCAAATTGGAAAACAAACAAGAAAGTCTCATCCCAGATTAGTACACCAGGTAACTACTAAAGTACTAGAACTGTTACATATGGATTTAATGGGGCCTATGCAAGTTGAGAGTATTGGAGGAAAGAGATATGCTTTTGTGGTTGTTGATGACTATTCAAGATTCACATGGGTTAGCTTTGTTAGAGAGAAGTCAGATACATTTGAAGTGTTTAAAGAGTTGTGCACTCAGTTACAAAGAGAGAAGGATTGTGGTATTATCAGAATCAGAAGTGATCATGGCAAAGAGTTTGAAAACATGAAATTTTCTGAGTTCTGTACATCTGAAGGGATCAAGCATGAGTTTTCTGCACCTATAACACCTCAGCAAAATGGTGTAGTTGAGAGGAAGAACAGAACATTAGTTGAATCTGCAAGAGTCATGCTACATGCTAAGAAGCTACCTTACATGTTCTGGGCTGAAGCTATGAATACTGCCTGCTATATCCATAATAGAGTGACTTTGAAGAAGGGTATTGCATCTACTTTATATGAACTATGGAAAGGAAAGAAGCCTACAGTCAAATATTTTCATGTTTTTGGAAGCAAATGTTACATTTTGGCTGATAGAGAATATAACACCCTAACCCTTAACCGCCGATTATTAACTTTAATAAAACAAAACGTTAAGGACATAGGAAGTTACAACATTAAGAAAAACAATTTTCAAAAACATCAACGGAAATCAAAACATATTTGATTCACAAACACAGCAGCGGAAGAATAATCATCACAAAGCTTATAAGCAAGCATGCATATAATATACAAAAATATATACATAGTTTTCATAAGTGGCACTGTCTACATCAGAGACAAATGTCAAGTTAATACACAACAAAAGATTACCCCAAAACGTAGTGTTACAACCATCAGAGCACTAGACTCTACCTAGGGTACATATCTAAACTCAAAAGATAAAGGGTAGCCAAGCTAAACCCTCACCACTACACAAGTTCTATACGACAACAGCTAATCCTCGACGATATGCTCGTCTTCCTGAAAATCTGGATCCCCAAAGATCCAGCACATAACATGAGACAGAGAGTGTTAGTAAAGCATAATCAACACAATATAAACAACACAAAAATAAGTAGGGTACTTACACTTTACCCATCATGCATATTCTAACTCACGCACATGCATCATCATTTATCGTCAAACATTTATTCATTAATTTACAAGTACTCAAAAGATATTAACACTTTAAGCAATTAAGTCAACAGATGGAAATTATCAATCATCAATTACCATGCACACATAATTCCTCAAACGCAAAATTCATCATCAGCAATTACCACTTAACAACCATTATGCACACATCCTTCCTAAAGTGCACACTAATGTCAAGTAGAATGTATGTTTCCTAAAATGCACTCTAATGCATGTGGTACCAATTTCCTGCTCAGCATTTAGAGTCATGGCGGACTATTGGATAAACTTATATCCCTTGTGTACCTCTCATTCGCCATAAAGACAAACGTACACTTGACCAACCGAAGCTGGATTCCTTCTGCACCTCTCATCCGCCATAAAGACAGTCGTGCATATGACCAATAATAATTGGATTTCATTCTTACCCATAAAGAGCATACATACCATCATGAAATGCATGTATGTTCACTTAGCAATTATTGATATTTACACCTACATATGCTCAAATATGTGTGTACACTACCAATACTCATACTAACTTCAACAAATAGGCGCTCATGGCCGATCATAATACAAACACGCACAAATCATCAAACACGGTTCACAACATCATCAACAACATCATACTAAACCAAAACTCCAAATAAACATAAATGTTTCTAAGATAAATCCAATTCTTTGGATACAATACCAATTCAATTATATTCATCAACTCCCACACATCAATTCATACCATTTTCAAACTCAAAACCCCTTTCAAAATAATTAAATAATTTGATATACAAAAGTGCCGTTTTCTTGAACAATTACTCTTTAGGAAGCATTAGGAATGAGTTAAAATGGTGGGCAAGGTTTTCCAAAACATATAATTAAAATGCAGTATCAAAAAGACATCTCCGCGCGCACCAGGACCTCCAGAACAACTCAACAAAAGGCCTGTTCAGGGTTGGTCGCTACAAGCGAGCCATCGGTCGCTACAAGCGCGGCTAGACAGGGGATTATCCTGCCTGGTCGCTACAAGCGAACCTTGGGTCGCTACAAGCGAGCCTGGTCGCTACAAGCGCCAGTGTGGTCGCTACAAGCGCGGATAGGCAGGGAATTATCCTGCCTGGTCGCTACAAGCGATGTTCCGTCGCTACAAGCGACCGTATCAGTACACAGTCATAAAAATGTGATTTTTTCCACCATTTTAGCCCATTCATGGTTACCCAAGTTCCAGAACTTGTTAAAAACAACTTTCCATTATAAAACATCATTTATAAACCATCACAAACAAAGATTGCATCAAGTATAGAAATTAGGGTTCAAAACAATAACTTTTCATAAACTTTTCTTATGAACTCACAACACAATAACTCCAACAAATCATGTTAACAACATTAATTAACATTCAAGCAAGCAAAACATAATCATTAACAACTTTAAAACATAAAAACTTTCTAACAAAACCTAGACAAAGTGAGGAGAAGTTTGGGATGGAGAAATAGACATTCTCCCCTTCTCAATCACTTGTAATCAAGCAATACTAACTCTCTTACCTTGGAATGATGATTCTAAACTCAAGCTCTTCCTCTTGTTTCACTTGCTCTTGCCCTAGCTCTCTTGCTTTCCTTCTCCTTCTCTTCTCACGTTTTCCCTCTTCTCAAAAGATAGTGAATAGTGATTCCAAAAAGTCTTTGTTAAACTCTTATAACCCAATCCAATCAATCTTGGCCATCCATCCTTACTAACCATCATGGACCAATCCTAGCCCTTCAACCCAATCCAAGCTCACTACTCTCATCCACATAGGATCATTACTACTCATAAGCCCAATACTATTCCTCTTCTTGGCCCAATTCGCCCAAAACTCTAAAAACTTGATTTCGAACTTATCTTCGCGCTAAATAATTATTTCTCGATTACTAGAAAATATATTTAAATGCAAATCCATAAAATAAGATATATAAAAATATAATATACGAAAATAGGGTCGTTACAACTCTACCCCCCTAAAAAGAATTTTCGCCCTCGAAAATACCTGAAAACAACTCTGGATAGGAGTCCCGCATCTTGCTCTCGAGCTCCCACGTCGCATATTCACCGGCTGGGCCTCCCCAAACGACTTTCACCGATGAAATCTCTTTATTCCTGAGCCTCTTCATCTCTTGTCCTTCAATCCTTAAGGGTACCGTTGCAACCGTTAAATTCTCTCACACTTGTATCTCGTCCGACTCGATCACATGTGACGGATCCGATACGTATTTCCTTAATTGCGACACGTGAAAAACATCATGTATATTCGACAACGACGGCGGTAACGCAATCCTATACGCCACCTTCCCAATCCTCTTCAAAATCTGATATGGACCAATGAACCTCGATGCTAACTTCTTCGATTTCAAAGCCCTTCCAATACCCATAGTTGATGTAACTCTTAGAAACACATGATCTCCTTCTTGAAATTCTATATCCTTCCTTCTCTTGTCGGCATAGCTTTTCTGGCGACTCTGCGACACTCTCATCTTTTCTTGGATCATCTTGATCTTCTCGGTCGTTTGTTGCACAATCTCCGGTCCAAGCATCACACTTTCTCCCGATTCAAACCAACACAAAGGTGTTCTACATCTTCTCCCATACAACGCTTCAAAAGGTGCCATACCAATGCTCGAATGAAAACTGTTGTTATACGTAAACTCAACCAATGGTAAGCAAGCTTCCCAACTCACTCCTTGTTCCAAAATACGCGATCTTAATAAATCCCCCAATGATTGAATCGTCCTCTCCGACTGACCATCCGTCTGCGGGTGATAAGCAGAACTCATCCGTAACTTAGTCCCCAACACCTCTTGCAAACTCTCCCAAAACCTTGAAGTAAAACGGGGATCTCGATCTGATACAATACTCGACGGTATTCCATGCAATCTCACGATTTGCTCGACATAAATCTCAGCCAACTTCGGTACTAGCATACCGGTCTTGATAGCTATGAAATGAGCAGACTTCGTTAACCTGTCGACAACTACCCAAATCATATTGTTACCTTTCGACGTCTTCGGCAAACCGCTTACAAAATCCATTGCAATACTATCCCATTTCCACTCTGGAATAAACATAGGTTGCAATAGCCCCGACGGCTTCTGATGCTCCACCTTGGACTTCTGACAAGTCAAACACGCGAAAACAAACTCGGCGATCTCCTTCTTCATCAATCTCACATCCGACTTTTGCTTTTCAACAACTTCTTCAAGAAAATCATTCGTCAACTTCAACATTCCTAGCTTCACGCTTTTGGTTGTCCTTTCACAAACCAACTGGGGTCTCTAAACTCTTCAATCAATATTAGTTCCTTCGCCATCAGAGACGACACATGCAAAGACTTCCTACTCAACGCATCGGCTACCACATTAGCCTTACCCGGATGATAACTCAACTCGAAATCATAATCCTTAAGAAATTCTAACCATCTTCTTTGCCTCATGTTGAGCTCCTTCTGATCAAACAAGTATTTCAGACTCTTGTGATCGCTGAAAATCTCGAATCTCGATCCATACAAGTAGTGCCTCCAAATCTTGAGAACAAACGCAACAGCAGCTAGCTCCAAATCATGCGTAGGATAGTTCCCCTCATGAATCTTCAGCTGTCTTGATGCATAAGCAACGACTCCTTCGGATTCGGTAAAATTAGACCCATCTTCGACGCTCGGCATGTTCCTCTTCCGTCTTCGAGTATACCAAAATATCGTCTATGAAGACCAATACGAATCGATCCAAAAAGGAATGAAATATACGATTCATATATTCCATAAACACTCCAGGTGCATTAGTAACTCCAAAAGGCATAACAGCATACTCGTAGTGACCATACCTTGTCCTGAAAGCAGTCTTCGGTATATCCTCCGTCTTAACTCTTATCTGGTGATATCCCGATCTCAAATCAATCTTGCTGAACACACAGGCTCCCACTAACTGATCCATCAAATCATCTATCCTCGGAAATGGATACTTGTTCTTGATAGTTGCTTTATTCAACTGGCGATAATCGATGCACAGACGCATACTACCATCTTTCTTCTTTACCAACAGAACCGGCGCACCCCATGGCGATACACTCGGTCTAACAAACCTTTTCTCCAACAATCCCTCCAATTGTTCCTTCAACTTTTCAAGCTCTGCAGCTGACATACGATACGGCGCCATTGATATTGGACTAGTACCAGGTACGATGTCAATTGCGAATTCAACCTTTCTCTCGGGTGGTAAATCCAAAATATCATCTGGAAATACATCTGCAAAATCACGCACCACTGGCAACGCATTAACCTCCATCTTCTCTTCCACTTTCAACGAAGCAAACATAGCAAACACATCCCCTTGAGCCTTCACTGATCTTACCACTTCTTGACAACACATGAGCTTCGAACACAACTCTGGCTCCGGTCTTGGAAACGTAACCGTCTTCTTACCGCAGTTGATATGAACCCGATTAAATTCTAATCAGTTCATACCAAATATAACGTCTATTCCGCTCAACGGAATGCAGACTAAATCCATTCCAAAGTGTCGACCATACCTAGTGACTGAACAGTCAACACAGACTAGAGTAGTCGGCATCGAACCACTTGCAGGCGTTTCTATAACCACGCGTCCCTTTATATTTTCTACTCTAAGACCCAACCTCTTAACACAATCCATAGAAATAAATGAATGGGTAGCACCCGTACCAATAATAGCAGACAAAGGAGTATTATTGATAAAGCATGTACCTCTGATCAAGTTGTCAGCCTCTGCATCACCACCATCCAAAGCGAACACTTTTCCCCCAGCCGCTCTTGGCTTCTCGCACACATTGCTCTTGTGACCCACTTTCTTGCAGTTGAAGCACACAATACCCTTCTCGCACCGATCAGTTTTGTGGTTAGGATCACCACACTTGAAACATTTTCCATCATTCTCCGGGCACTCATAGAAACGATGCCCCAGCTGTCCACACTTAAAACACTTCTTACCACCTCCAGTTTTACCACCACTGCTTCCACCTTCATCCGGCTTCTTTCCCCGATTATCATAAGGCTTTCCTCTTCCGAAGGTTCTCCTCCTCTTCTCATTCACAGCCTTGTAGTAGTTAGTCTTGGCTTCCTGTGCTGCTCTGTCAGCCGTCCTACTCACAGCCTTCTGAACCATGGCATTCGCCATCAATTCCATCGCATCGGCAAATGCTTTTTGCGTCATAACCTGAACCAACACCACGCACCACGAGTGAGGATACACTTCGATTCCTCAAAACAGTATAAACAGTGTTTTCCTAACACATGTTACACAAAGGGTAATCTACACCTAATTGATCCAATGGATCGACCTGCTCTGATACCACTATTATAACACCCTAACCCTTAACCGCCGATTATTAACTTTAATAAAACAAAACGTTAAGGACATAGGAAGTTACAACATTAAGAAAAACAATTTTCAAAAACATCAACGGAAATCAAAACATATTTGATTCACAAACACAGCAGCGGAAGAATAATCATCACAAAGCTTATAAGCAAGCATGCATATAATATACAAAAATATATACATAGTTTTCATAAGTGGCACTGTCTACATCAGAGACAAATGTCAAGTTAATACACAACAAAAGATTACCCCAAAACGTAGTGTTACAACCATCAGAGCACTAGACTCTACCTAGGGTACATATCTAAACTCAAAAGATAAAGGGTAGCCAAGCTAAACCCTCACCACTACACAAGTTCTATACGACAACAGCTAATCCTCGACGATATGCTCGTCTTCCTGAAAATCTGGATCCCCAAAGATCCAGCACATAACATGAGACAGAGAGTGTTAGTAAAGCATAATCAACACAATATAAACAACACAAAAATAAGTAGGGTACTTACACTTTACCCATCATGCATATTCTAACTCACGCACATGCATCATCATTTATCGTCAAACATTTATTCATTAATTTACAAGTACTCAAAAGATATTAACACTTTAAGCAATTAAGTCAACAGATGGAAATTATCAATCATCAATTACCATGCACACATAATTCCTCAAACGCAAAATTCATCATCAGCAATTACCACTTAACAACCATTATGCACACATCCTTCCTAAAGTGCACACTAATGTCAAGTAGAATGTATGTTTCCTAAAATGCACTCTAATGCATGTGGTACCAATTTCCTGCTCAGCATTTAGAGTCATGGCGGACTATTGGATAAACTTATATCCCTTGTGTACCTCTCATTCGCCATAAAGACAAACGTACACTTGACCAACCGAAGCTGGATTCCTTCTGCACCTCTCATCCGCCATAAAGACAGTCGTGCATATGACCAATAATAATTGGATTTCATTCTTACCCATAAAGAGCATACATACCATCATGAAATGCATGTATGTTCACTTAGCAATTATTGATATTTACACCTACATATGCTCAAATATGTGTGTACACTACCAATACTCATACTAACTTCAACAAATAGGCGCTCATGGCCGATCATAATACAAACACGCACAAATCATCAAACACGGTTCACAACATCATCAACAACATCATACTAAACCAAAACTCCAAATAAACATAAATGTTTCTAAGATAAATCCAATTCTTTGGATACAATACCAATTCAATTATATTCATCAACTCCCACACATCAATTCATACCATTTTCAAACTCAAAACCCCTTTCAAAATAATTAAATAATTTGATATACAAAAGTGCCGTTTTCTTGAACAATTACTCTTTAGGAAGCATTAGGAATGAGTTAAAATGGTGGGAAAGGTTTTCCAAAACATATAATTAAAATGCAGTATCAAAAAGACATCTCCGCGCGCACCAGGACCTCCAGAACAACTCAACAAAAGGCCTGTTCAGGGTTGGTCGCTACAAGCGAGCCATCGGTCGCTACAAGCGCGGCTAGACAGGGGATTATCCTGCCTGGTCGCTACAAGCGAACCTTGGGTCGCTACAAGCGAGCCTGGTCGCTACAAGCGCCAGTGTGGTCGCTACAAGCGCGGATAGGCAGGGAATTATCCTGCCTGGTCGCTACAAGCGATGTTCCGTCGCTACAAGCGACCGTATCAGTACACAGTCATAAAAATGTGATTTTTTCCACCATTTTAGCCCATTCATGGTTACCCAAGTTCCAGAACTTGTTAAAAACAACTTTCCATTATAAAACATCATTTATAAACCATCACAAACAAAGATTGCATCAAGTATAGAAATTAGGGTTCAAAACAATAACTTTTCATAAACTTTTCTTATGAACTCACAACACAATAACTCCAACAAATCATGTTAACAACATTAATTAACATTCAAGCAAGCAAAACATAATCATTAACAACTTTAAAACATAAAAACTTTCTAACAAAACCTAGACAAAGTGAGGAGAAGTTTGGGATGGAGAAATAGACATTCTCCCCTTCTCAATCACTTGTAATCAAGCAATACTAACTCTCTTACCTTGGAATGATGATTCTAAACTCAAGCTCTTCCTCTTGTTTCACTTGCTCTTGCCCTAGCTCTCTTGCTTTCCTTCTCCTTCTCTTCTCACGTTTTCCCTCTTCTCAAAAGATAGTGAATAGTGATTCCAAAAAGTCTTTGTTAAACTCTTATAACCCAATCCAATCAATCTTGGCCATCCATCCTTACTAACCATCATGGACCAATCCTAGCCCTTCAACCCAATCCAAGCTCACTACTCTCATCCACATAGGATCATTACTACTCATAAGCCCAATACTATTCCTCTTCTTGGCCCAATTCGCCCAAAACTCTAAAAACTTGATTTCGAACTTATCTTCGCGCTAAATAATTATTTCTCGATTACTAGAAAATATATTTAAATGCAAATCCATAAAATAAGATATATAAAAATATAATATACGAAAATAGGGTCGTTACAGAGAAAATAGAAGAAAGCTGGATCCTAAGTCTGATGAAGGTATTTTTCTGGGTTATTCAGTGAACAGCAGAGCTTCTAGGGTGTTTAATTCCAGAACCAAGGTTGTGATGGAGTCCATTAATGTTGTGATTGATGATCTGTCTGCTGAAAATGAAAGAAGTGAGTCTGAAGTGGTTCCAGAGTCTGAAGCATCAGAAGAACAACTGTCAGAAGCAGAAAATCAACTAGAGTCTGAAGAAGCAGAAGTTCATCCAGATCATGTTCCTACTGGTAAAGGACCATCAATTAGAGTTCAGAAGGATCATCCTAGAGATTTAATCATTGGAAGCTTAGATCAAGGGGTCAGAACCAGAAGTTCAGATGTTGTTGCTACTGATTCATGTTTTGTGTCAAAATTTGAACCCAAAAATGTTAAAGAAGCCCTAACTAATGAATTTTGGATTGAAGCCATGCAAGATGAGTTGAATCAATTCAAAAGGAGTGAAGTGTGGGATCTTGTTCCAAGACCTGAAGGGTTAAATGTCATTGGCACTAAGTGGATTTACAAGAACAAAACAGATGAAAATGGAACTGTGGTCAGAAACAAGGCAAGGTTAGTTGCTCAAGGATATACTCAAGTGGAAGGACTGGACTTTGATGATACCTTTGCACCTGTGGCCAGATTAGAGTCCATAAGATTACTATTGGGTGTAGCTTGCATTCTTAAGTTCAATTGTTTCAGATGGATGTGAAGAGTGCTTTTCTGAATGGTTATCTACAAGAAGAGGTCTATGTTGAACAGCCTAAAGGGTTTGTGGATCATAAATTTCCAGATCATGTGTACAAATTGAAGAAGGCTTTGTATGGATTGAAGCAAGCACCTAGAGCATGGTATGATAGACTCACACAATTTCTTGTGACTCAAGGATACAGAAAAGGTGGAACTGACAAGACCTTGTTTGTAAAAGATGAAGATGGAAGTCTGATGATTGCTCAAATCTATGTTGATGACATAGTGTTTGGTGGGATGTCAAACAAAATGGTTCAGTTGTTTGTTCAGCAGATGCAATCTGAGTTTGAAATGAGTCTAGTTGGTGAACTTACTTATTTTCTTGGACTGCAAGTCAAGCAAATGGAAGATACAATTTTCATTTCTCAGAGTAAATATGCCAAAAATATTGGGAAGAAATTTGGAATGGAGACTGCCAGCCATAAGAGAACATCTGCTGCTACTCACTTGAAGTTAACTAAATATGAACAAGGAGTTACAGTTGATCAAAGCCAGTACAGAAGTATGATTGGGAGTTTAGTGTACTTAACTGCAAGCAGACCTGATATTACTTTTGCTGTTGGAGTGTGTGCAAGATATCAAGCTGATCCTAAGATGAGTCATTTAACACAAGTAAAGAGGATCCTGAAGTATGTCAACAGTACAAGTGATTATGGAATCATGTACTCACACAGTGCAAGTTCTGAATTGATTGGGTATTATGATGCTGACTGGGCAGGAAGTGCAGATGACATGAAAAGTACTTCTGGAGGATGTTTCTTTTTGGGGAACAACTTGATTTCTTGGTTTAGTAAGAAGCAGAACTGTGTCTCTTTGTCTACAGCTGAAGCTGAATATATAGAAGTTGGAAGTAGTTTGTTCACAGTTGGTATGGATGAAGCAGATGCTGGAAGAATACAACATGGAACAATGTCTTATGACCCTATACTGTGACAATTTAAGTGCTATAAACATTTCTAAGAACCCCATACAGCACAGCAGGACCAAGCACATTGATATCAGACATCATTTTATCAGAAATCTTGTGGAAGAAAAGATTGTTCAGCTTGAACATGTGGATACTGAAGAACAAATTGCTGACATTTTCACAAAAGCTATGGATGCCAAACAGTTTGAGAATCTGAGAAGCAAGTTGGGTGTTTGTCTGCATGAGGACTTATAGCAATTACAGCAAGCTGGATGTGAGGAAGATAGAGGACCTGCCAGATTTGCAAATTCTGAGTTTGATCCTAAGTCTGAGTTTGATACTGGGACTGATTTTGAAGATTTTTGTGCAGTTTTTGTTCCCTATATGATGATGTTTTGTCAAAATTTTGTGGCTAAAAAGGGGGAGAAAAACTTGTGTCCTGGTTCAGAATGTAGCTGTTTAGAGAAGAAAATCTTGTGTTTGAGCTGTTCAAAATCAGAAGTTGTGTTGTTCAGAATTCAGAAGTTCAGATTTCAGATTTGTTCAGAAGTTAATTGTTTTGTTCAGAGTTCAGAACCAATGCAAGAAGTGCTGTGAAGATGTGTTTGAGGGGGAGTTTGTGTCTCAGGGGGAGTGCATAAATATTAAGTTCCTGAGTTGTGAAGTGTTTCAGTTTCAGAAGCCTATGTCTCAGAGTTTTATGCAGTTCAGAATTAAGGGGGAGTATTGTATGTGTGCTGAGTTACAGGGGGAGAGTTGTTCTGAAGCTGCTATATGTTGTTGGTATGTGTTTTTGAAGTTTCAGAGGGAGTTTACATGTGATGATCAGAAGCTGAGTAGTATCAGAAGATGATCAATAGTTATGTGTGTTCTTCAGAATGTCAGAAGCATATGTGTTTGTTTGGTTTAACATGGTTTAACATAGCTTTATCCGCTGCTACTGACTCTGTGCTATGTGTGCTATGTTTGATGTTGTTCTTCATTGATGAGTTACTTGTGTTGAAATGAAGAACTTGTTATTTGTGAAACATTCATTTTAGCAAAAAAAATTTGCCAAAGGGGGAGATTGTTGAGTATTTAGATGTTGGCTACATGTTTTGGTAAAATCAAAGTGTTCAAGCAAAGCATCTCCATGTGTTTAAGATGTCTTCAGAAGCAAGGAACTGGTTTTAAAGAGGTTCAGACTCTGAAAATTGCATTTCTGGACCTTCAGAAGCTGAAATGGACCTTCAGACTCTGAATGGGCCTTCAGACTTTGAAACAGTGCTTCAAACGCTGAACAGTGCTTCAGACGCTGAAATGGCCTTCAGACGCACTATTCAGACGTTGACCAGCGTTGACTCCTTCAGAAGCTGAACAGTACTTCAGACGCACTATTCATCCGTTGACCAGCGTTGACCTTCAGAAGCTGGACTTCATAAGCTGATTTCAGAAGCTGGGTTTTTATGCATTAATGTTGTGCATATATGTTGGAGATTTGCTGAAGATTTATTATGGCTGAAGTATTTTTAGAAGGCTGATTAAATTGTTGAAGATCTTGAGAAGATTTGCCTCGTGTTTATGCTTAATTATATTTACTGAAGGATCTTTGCAAGATACAATGCAGAATTAATTGTTTCCATATTGAGCCTTTCATAATTCAGAAACATATCAATTGCAGAAGATTGGATTCAGAAATAAGAAAGCTGCTGAAGCCTATTTAAGGAGATGTGCTGCTACCTATTCAAGACAACGAGTCATAGATTAGAAATCAGAGAATTTGAGTCTTTGTGTTTTTAAACTTAGGTTTTATTTGTACACCACTCATCTGAGTTGGTTTAGAAGTTTTGAGTTGTAATTCATTCTAAGCTTTTAAGTACGAATGAAGTCTTTGTTATTTTGAAGTGGTTCTTCATAAACTGGGTAGTTGTTCAGAAGCTGTTTAGTAACTGGGCTGTTACTTGATTAGGAAGTAAGAAGGGGGTTTCTTATACTCAAGTGTTGGGTAGAAATCACAACTATAGGAGATTAAGTCAGAAGACTAGGAACAAGGGGTCAGTGTCTTGAGTCTTAGGATTAATTCCAATAGTGGATTTCCTTCCTGGATTAATATCCTCCAGACGTAGGTGGTATTTACACCAAACTGGGTTAACAAATATCTGTGTGCTTTTACTTTCTGCACTTTTATATTGCTGCTTCTGAACTTGTTGATTGTGCTCTGTTTTGCAATCCATTGTGCTCTGTTTTTCGTATTGTTCTTGTACCAGCCAGAATTTCAGATTTATCCAAGCTGATGTTTCTAGAAGGCAGATTAATTCGCGTGAAGATATTGATTGAAGATTTGTTTCTTTTATTTAAGAAAATATTTTCAAAGCAATTTTCGGAAAATATATTTCTAAAATATATTTGCTTCCATGAGCTTCTAAAGAATTTTAGAACAATATCTGTTGAAGATTATTTTGTTCAGAATTATGTGCTGCTGAAGCCTATATAAAGAGGATGTGGCTATTGAAGAAGTGAAATATCAAAACAGAAGTTATAGAGAGAGTCTTAGGTTTTGATTCTGTAAGCTTTATGCTTTATTTATGTGCACCACTCAAGTGTTAGAGTTGGTTGTTTTGTTATTGAGTTGTATTCACTTAAAGCTTTTAAGCAAAAGTGATGTTTTTGTGTTTTTGAAGAGTGTCTTCATACTTGAATTGTCTTAGAGTTTTAAGATCACTGGGACAGTGATTACTTGAGTAGGAAGTAAGTGGGATCTTATATCTAGGAGTTCCTAGGTAGAAATCTATACGAGTAGTGATTAAGTGATAAGGCTGTGAAACAGGGGCTGTTGTCATGAGTCTTTGAATTGATACTATTTAGTGGATTTCCTTCTTGGCTTGGTAGCCTCCAGACGTAGGTGTGTTTGTCACCGAACTGGGTTAACAAATCAACTGTGTTCTTTTATTTTCTGTCCTTATTGTGCTGCTTCTGATACATACTTTGTTCGGCATTTTTGCACTCTGTTTTACTATCAGTTTCAGTACCTTCCAGAATTTCAATTGGCATCAGAGCAGGCACCCTGCCTGTTATTGGGTGAGCTCCAGTGAAGGTTTTTCTAGCATTATGGACAAGGAAGGAGGATTTGTTAACATGCCACTCTGTTGGATGGTTCCAACTATGAGTATTGGAAATCTCGTATGAATGCTTTCCTAAAATCTATAGATAGCAAGACCTGGAAAGCAGTGCTGAAGGGTTGGGAACATCCAGTTGTGCTGGACAAAGATGGAAAGAAGACTACTGTGTTGAAACCAAAGGAAGAATGGTCAAAGGATGAAGGTGAATTGGCTCTTGGAAACTCCGAAGCTTTGAATGCTTTATTCAATAGAGTGGACAAAAACATGTTCAGACTGATCAAGCAGTGCACTATAGCCAAGGATGCCTGGGAGATTCTCAAGACTACTCATGAAGGCACTTCAAAGGTAAAGCTGTCCAGACTTCAACTTCTCACCACCAAATTTGAAAATCTGAAGATGTTTGAGGATGAGAACATACAAGACTTATATATGAATGTTTTGGACATGGCTAACTTTTTTGATTCTCTTGGAGAGAAAATGTCTGATGAGAAAATTGTGAGAAAGATACTCAGGTCTCTTCCTAAAAGATTTGACATGAAAGTGACTGCTATTGAGGAGGCACATGACATCTCCAGTATGAAGGTTGAGGAGTTAATAGGATCCTAGCTAAATTTTGAGACAGCCTTCAGTAACCGTACTGAGAAGAAAGGGAAAGGAGTTGCTTTTGCAGTTAATACTGATGTTGAGGATCAACAAGGGATTAATGAGGATGATGAAGGCTTATCAGAGGCACTTGTGTTGCTAGGGAGACAGTTTAACAAGATTCTGAAACATGTTGACAGGAGATCCAAATCAAATGGACAAAACAGCAGATTCAACATCAGCCAGCAACAAAGTGATTTGAAAAAGACAAAAACTGATGAGAAGAGCAATCAATCAAAGGGAGTTCAGTGCTATGAGTGTGAAGGATATGGTCATATTAGGTCAGAATGTGGCACATATCTCAAGAAGCAGAAGAAAAGCTTGGTTGTTTCCTGGTCTGATGAAGATGACTCAGAAGGAGAAGTAGAGAGTGAATCTGCTAAGCATGTTGTTGCCCTAACTGGAAGATACAAGTCTGATGTTAAGGTTAAGGCCTCAGAAGCTCTTTCAGAGTCTGAAGCATTATCAGAGTCTAAAACACTATCAGAGTGTGAAGCTCCATCAGAGTCTGAAGCCAGTATTAAAAAATCATCCTATGAAGAACTGGCTAACAATTACAAAAACCTATACATCAGAAGTGTAGAAGTTTGCAAGCAACTAGTGGATCAGAAGAAGACAATCTGTCAACTGCATGCTGAGAGAAGTGAACTCTTAGTGCAAAATTCTGATCTCAAAGATGAGGTAACCCAGCTGAACTCTCAACTTGAAAACATGAAGAAGCAAGTTAGAATGATGAACACTGTTACTGATGTACTAGAGGAGATATTGGAGAGTCAGAACCAAGGGAAACCTAATGGTATGGGTTTTGATGAAAGGATCTTAAACAAACAGCAAAATCCAGCTGAAAGGTTTATTCCTGTTGTTGATACATATGATCCTATGATAGGAAAATCTAAGATGGAACATCAGAAGCAACCTCAGAAATCTAAAAGAAAGAGGAGAACTCATCCATGGGTATGTCATCACTGTGGAAAGAAGGGACACATAAAGCCATTCTGTTTCAAGCTATATGTTTACCCCAAGCACTTTCAGCACAGAAAAGTGGAACCCGTTGCAAACAGAATCAATGTCAAGAAGGTATGGAAACCCAAAGGTAATAATGTTGGCCTCATAGCTCATACATCTTTGAGAGCCTCCTCTAGGGAAGATTGGTATTTTGATAGTGGATGTTCCAGACACATGATTGGTGTGAAGAAGTTTTTAAGTAATTTAAAGCCATATTCCAGCAGCTTTGTAACTTTTGGTGATGGAGCTAAAGGAGAAATTCTTTGAATTGGAGACTTGATCAGTGATGGATTACCAAGACTAGACAATGTTCTATTAGTGAAAGGGCTAACTTCAAATTTGATCAGCATAAGCCAGAGGTGTGATCAAGAGTTGAAAGTGAACTTTAACAAGGAGGAATGTCTGGTAACTGGTAAAGAAGGTGAAGTGCTGATGAGGGGCAGTAGATCAAAGGACAACTGCTACTTGTGGATGTCTGAAGAAGAAACAAGCCTGTCCACTTGTCTCATAAGTTCAAAAGAAGAAGTCAGACTCTGGCACCAGAAACTTGGTCATTGAATCTGAAGGACATAAAGAAAGTCATGAATGTGGAAGCCATCAGAGGACTACCCAAACTGAAGATTAATGAAGACAGTATTTGTGGTGAATGTCAGATTGGTAAACAAACACGAAAGTCTCATCCAAGGTTGGAGCATCAGGTAACAACAAAAGTTCTTGCACTGTTACATATGGACCTAATGGGACCTATACAAGTTGAGAGCATTGGAGGAAAGAAGTATGCTTTTGTGGTTGTTGATGATTTTTCAAGATTCACTTGGGTAAGCTTCATTAGAGAAAAATCAGATACTTTTGATGTGTTTAAAGACCTGTGCACTCGGTTACAAAGAGAGAAGGGTAGTGTCATTGTTAGGATCAGAAGTTACCATGGGAAGGAGTTTGAAAATAGTAAGTTTTCTGAGTTCTGTGCTTCTGAAGGGATCAAGCATGAATTTTCAGCTCCCATAACACCTCAGCAAAATGGTGTGGTTGAAAGGAAGAACAGAACCTTGGCAGAATCAGCCAGAGTTATGTTACATGCTAAGAATTTACCTTATCTATTCTGGGAAGAAGCAATGAATACAACATGCTATGTTCACAATAGGGTGACCCTGAAAAAGGGCATTATCTATACTCTGTATGAGTTATGGAAAGGAAGAAAGCCTATTGTCAAGTACTTTCATGTTTTTGGTAGCAAGTGTTACATTTTGGCTGATAGAGAAAACAGAAGAAAGATGGATCCCAAGAGTGATGAAGGAATTTTTCTTGGTTATTCAGCAAACAGTAGAGCTTATAGAGTGTTTAATTCCAGAACCAAGGTTGTAATGGAATCTATCAATGTTGTGATAGATGATTTACCTGCTGAAAAAGTTTCTGATGTGTTACCAGATGATGTAACATCAGAAGAACAGTCAGAAGCACCAATTGTGGAAAATGAAGTAGAGTCTTAAGAAGGAGAGATTAATCCATATCATGTATCAACTAGTAAAGGACCTTCAATTAGAATTCAGAAGGATCACCCCAAAGATTTAATCATTGGGAACCTTGATCAAGGAGTCAGAACCAGAAGATCAGATGCAGTAACTACTGATTCATGTTTTGTGTCCAAATTTGAACCCAAAAATATTAAAGAAGCTCTTACTGATGAATTCTGGATTGATGCTATGCAAGAGGAACTGAATCAGTTCAAAAGAAGTGAAGTGTGGGACCTTGTTCTAAGACCTGAAGGCATGAATGTCATTGGAACTAAGTGGATTTACAAGAATAAATCAGATGAACATGGAACTGTGACCAGAAACAAGGCAAGGTTAGTTGCTCATGGATACACTCAGGTGGAGGGACTTAATTTTGATGAAACCTTTGCACATGTGGCCATATTAGAATCCATAAGATTACTTTTGGGTGTAGCATGTATTCTTAAATTCAAGCCGTTTCAGATGGATGTGAAGAGTGCTTTCCTAAATGGGTACTTACAAGAAGAGGTTTATGTTGAACAGCCAAAGGGATTTGTGGATCCTAACTTCCCTAACCATGTTTACAAGTTGAAGAAAGCACTGTATGGATTGAAACAAGCACCTAGAGCAAGGTATGAGAGACTCACACAGTTTCTAGTTACTCTTTGGTGGAATGTCAAACCAGATGGTTCAACTCTTTGTTCAGCAGATGCAGTCTGAGTTTGAGACGAGTCTTGTGGGTGAACTAACATATTTTCTTGGTCTTCAAGTCAAGCAGATGGAAGACACTATATTCATTTCACAGAGCAAATATGCAAAGAATATAGTCAAGAAGTTTGGGATGGAGAATGCTAGCCATAAAAGAACACCTGCAGCCACTCACTTGAAATTGACAAAAGATGAACAAGGTGTTGCTGTTGATCAAAGCCTGTATAGGAGCATGATTGGAAGTCTATTATATCTAACTGTAAGTAGAACAGACATAACCTTTCTTGTTGGAGTCTGTGCTAGATACCAGGCTGAGCCAAAAATGAGTCACTTGACTCAAGTGAAGAGGATTCTGAAGTATGTCAAAAGTACAAGTGACTACGGTATTATGTACTCACACAGTGGAAGTCCTATGTTAGTTGGGTATTATGATGCTGACTGGGCAGGAAGTGCAGATGACAGAAAAAGTACTTCTGGTGGATGCTTCTTTCTGGGTAACAATCTGATTTCATGGTTCAGTACGAAACAGAATTGTGTATCATTGTCTACAGCTGAAGCTGAGTATATAGCAGCTGGAAGCAGTTGTTCCCAATTGGTGTGGATGAAGCAAATGCTGAAAGAATATAATATTGAACAGGCTGTTATGACTTTGTATTGTGACAATCTGAGTGCTATCAATATTTCAAAGAATCCCATACAGCATAGCAGGACTAAGCATATTGATATATGTCATCACTTCATCAGAAACCTTGTGGAGGAGAAGGTTGTGTAGCTTGAACATGTTGACACAGAAGAACAGCTTGCTGATATATTTACAAAAGCTTTGGATGCCAAACAATTTGAGAATTTGAGGAGCAAACTGGGCAATTGTTTATATGAGGAGTTTTAGTAATTACAGATTGCTGAGGGTGAGCAAGCAGGAAGTGAGGGTGCTGAAGATGATACTGATCGTAATTCAAAAACTGTGTCTGATGCAGAGTCTGATGCTAAGTCAGTTTGTGTTTCCTGTGTAAGGACTGTGTTTTGTCAAAATTATTTGGCTAAAAAGGGGGAGAGAAGTGTTTATTTCAGAAGCTCTACATTTCTTCAAACTCAGAATATTTCAGAAACACTACAGTCTTGTTCAGATTTTAGTAGCAATACAGAAGAGCTGATGTTCTTTGCTTCAGGGGGAGTGTTGTTGGTTGTTGTGCTTCAGGGGGTGAGTTGTGTTCTTCCTGAGTATGAGTTGTAGGGGAGTTTTGTGTGTTATTGCTGGAAGCTGGGAGTTTTTGTGTGTTACTGACAAAAGCTGGGAGTTTTGTGTCAGAAGTTAATCTGTTTAGGGGGAATTTTTGTTTGTAACGTAGTGTGTTATCCGCTGCTGACTCTGTTGCTACGTTTATGTGTTGTTCTTCATGGTTGCGTGCTTTGTTGAGTGAAGAACTTATTTTGTGAAGAATTGATTTTAGCCAAAAATTTGCCAAAGGGGGAGATTGTTGGATATTTGGTTGTTGGCTACATGTTTTGCTAAAATCAAATGTACAAGCAGTTCGTCTTCAAAAGCTGATATCTCAATTGTATGTCTTCAGAAGCTGGGTCTTCAGAAGCTGGAACAGTACTTCAGACGCATTGTTCTGAAGCTGACCTTCAGACGCACTGTTCAGACGTTGACTTTCGTTGACCTTCAGACGCACTGTTCAGACGCTAACTTTCGTTGACCTTCAGACGCAGTGTTCAGACGCTGACTTTCGTTGACCTTCAGAAGCTGCATTTCAGAAGCACGTTTTCTGCGTTCATTCTTGTGCCTTGGTTCTGTTAATTCTCTCACAGTATCTTTCAAAGATTTGATTGAAGATTTATCCAAGCTGATATTTCTAGAAGGCAGATTAATTCGCGTAAAGATATTGATTGAAGATTTGTTTCTTTTATTTAAGAAAATATTTTCAAAGCAATCTTTGGAAAATATATTTCTAAAATATATTTGCTTCCATGAGCTTCTAAAGAATTTTAAAACAATATCTGTTGAAGATTATTTTGTTCAGAATTATGTGCTGCTGAAGACTATATAAAGAGGATGCTGTTATTGAAGAAGTGAAATATCAAAACAGAAGTTATAGATAGAGTCTTAGGTTTTGAGTGTAAGCTTTATGCTTTATTTCTGTGCACCACTCAAGTGTTAGAGTTGGTTGTTTTGTTATTGAGTTGTATTCACTTAAAGCTTTTAAGCAAAAGTGATGTTTTTGTGTTTTTGAAGAGTGTCTTCATACTTGAATTGTCTTAGAGTTTTAAGATCACTGGGGCAGTGATTACTTGAGTAGGAAGTAAGTGGGATCTTATATCTAGGAGTTCCTAGGTAGAAATCTATACGGGTAGTGATTAAGTGATAAGGCTGTGAAACAGGGGCTGTTGTCATGAGTCTTTGAATTGATACTATTTAGTGGATTTCCTTCCTGGCTTGGTAGCCTCCAGACATAGGTGTGTTTGTCACCGAACTGGGTTAACAAATCAACTGTGTTCTTTTATTTTCTGTAGCCTCCAGACGTAGGTGCTGCTTCTGATACATACTTTGTTATGCGTTTTTGCACTCTGTTTTACTATCAGTTTCAGTACCTGCCAGAATTTCACGGGTAGTAGCTAGGTGATAAGTTGTAAACTGGGAATTTGCTGAGAACTTAGAACTAGGACTACGCTAGTGAATTTCCTTCATGGCTTGGTAGCCTCCAGACGTAGGTGTGTTTGTCACCGAACTGAGTTAACAAATATCCTGTGCCTTTTACTTTCAGTCTGTTATTTCTTTCCCTGTTTCGTATTGTACTCTGTTTTACGTTCAACATCAGGACTTGCCAGAATTTCAATTGGCATCAGAGCAGACACCCTGCCTGTTTTAGGGTGAGCTCTAGGGAAGTTTTTTTTCTAGCTAATAGACTCAGAAGGAGAATTAACTTATGAAGAAATTCTTGCCTCTTTCAAAGAACTATACATCAGAAGTGAAGAAGTTTGCAATTTATATATAAATCAGAAGAAGACTATCATTCAACTGCATGCTGAAAGAAGTGACCATGTAGCAAAAATTTCTGATATCAATGATGAGGTAACCCAGTTGAACTCTCAACTTGCACATATGAAGATGCAAGTCAGAATGATGAACACTGGTACTGATGTACGAGAAGAGATATTGGAGAGTCAGAACCATGGGAAACCAAATGGTATAGGATTTGATGAAATGATCTTGAACAAACAGCAAAATCCAGCTAAAAAGTTCATTGCAGCTGTTGAAACATATGATCTAATGATGGGAAAACCTAAGATGGAACATCAGAACAAACCTCATGGATCTAAGAGCAGGAGGGCATCTCGTCCTTGGGTATGTCATTACTGTGGTAGAAAGGGGCACATAAAGCCTTTCTGTTTCAAGTTGTATGGATACCCCAAGCAGTTTCAACAAAGAAAAGTGGAACCCATTGTAAATAAGATCAACGCCAAGAAGGAATGGAGACCAAAATGTGAAAGTGTTGGCAAGAGGCTGAAGAATAGGAAAGGAAAGGTTGTTGTTGCTGCCAGCATGCCTACTGATGTTGCTAAGAAGAGTGATGTTGTTGGACCATCTAAAGGCTGGAGCAAGGTGGTGGTCCCTGTCCTAAAGAAGAAGGCACTAAAAGGAAAGGAAGTGGATCCTAGTGAGTCTGAGGATGATGTTGAGCAAGATTTTCAAGACATCGTGCCCTATGTTCAGAAGAGGATTGCTGGGAAGAAGATTCCTCTAAATGTGCCTGAAGCACCCATTGACAAAACTTCATTCCATGTTGTTGATAACGTAACCAGGGGAAGTATGTGCTCCAAAGAAGGCTTGTTGTGGAAAGAGAGTTGGCTAAAAAAGCCTTGCAGTGTGCTGAGGGTGATGAAGATGATGCTGATCCTAATGAAGACTAAGCAGTATCTGGTGCTGTGTCTGATGATGAAGCAGCTTCTGATGCTAAGTCTGAAGACTGTCATTTTTTGGACTATGTCCTGGATTTCATTTTGTGCTTCTGTTCTGCAATTTTGTACTATACTCTGCAGTTGTGTTCTCTTGTTTTTGTTTCCTCTGTGAAGACTTTGTGTGTGGATACTATGAGTGATTCTGATGTGCACTACTGCTTGTTAAGGGATCTTACTTGATGGGATCTCTTGGTTGTTTAAATCCACTGCTGCTAATTTGTGAGTTAGTGATACTGAGAAAGATATTGAGGATGATGTCCTACTCATCATGTCCCCTAGAATTTATGTGCTATGAGAAGTATCACTGATGTTATCTCTGCTAGTCTGTGTGCGCTCTCTAAAAAAAAAACTCGAGCGTATGGACGCTCGGAAAGACTGCGGAGTCGCCACCAAAGTTTTATTTTTAAAGGGAAACATTGATAAAACCCTTGGCGATGTGGAAAGGATGGTCATCGCAACCATTAACGGGTTCGGGAGTCGATTATGCAAGGGGAAGGTATTAGCACCCCTCACATCTGTTGTACTCAACGGGAACCTCCTAGTTAGTTAAGGCTAAAAGTGTTTTTAAAGGTTTGCTTGCTATGTTTTAATATATAAAGGGGAAAAAGGAAAAGGGGAAAAAAGGTATATTTTATTAGTGTGCTTGACGAGAATGGGATCTTGCTCCTACGTATCTCCTGGTGCGATGGAGAATTCAAAGCTACGTAGTTCTTTGGTAGAACACGTTTGTTTGTTGGTTGATTTTAAAGAACGATGTTTTTGATCGTATTCTTGCGGTTAAACGTAGCTTGTATGCTCTCGCGTGGGAGGCTTTGTTTGTATCGCGTTAGAATTGATAAAACATGTCCGTTTGCGAAAAAAGTTTGATTTTCAATTTTCAATTAACCACGGGGGGCCAAGAATTTTAATTGACCACGGGGGGCCAAAAATTAGTTTTGGTGTGTTGGATTTGTTTTTGTATTTTTGAAAATAGAATGACGATTGTCCGAACAACGAGACATACGTCAAGTGCCCGTGCAATCGGGGAATGAAGAGACATACGTCAAACCATTCCTTTTTCATTCAAGTTTATTGTTGAAGGTAAAAAGTATTTTTTGGTGAAGTTTGAAAAGAATGACGATTGTCCAAACAACGAGACATACGTCACGTGTTTGTGCAATCGGGCAATGGAAAGACATACGTCAAACCACTCCTTTTTCATTCAAGTTTGTTGTTGAAACTTATGAAATTCCAAATAAGAGCAAAAACACTTGTTATGTTTTTGAAAAAAAATAATGAATTTTAACTCTTTCAAAAAAAGTTCAAAACAGGTTCTGAACCTAAAAAAAAACATGCCCAGAAGCTGCTTCAGAAGCACTGTTCAGACTCTGAAGTTCAGAAGCACTGTTCAGACTCTGAAGTTCAGAAGCACTGTTCAGACTCTGAAGTTCAGAAGCACTGTTCAGACTCTGGACTTCAGAAGCACTGTTCAGACTTTGACTTTTGTTGACCATCAGACGCACTGTTTAGATGTTGACTTTTTGGTTGACCATCAGACGCACTATTCAGACGTTGACTTTTGTTGACCATCAGACGCACTGTTCAGACGTTGACTTTTGTTGACCATCAGACGCACTGTTCAGACGTTGACTTTGGTTGACCATCAGACGAACTGTTCAGACGTTGAATTTGGTTGACCCTCAGACTCTGAACTTTAGAAGCACTATTCAGACTCTGAACTTCAGAAGCACTGTTCAGACTCTGAACTTCAGAAGCACTGTTCAGAAGCTGCTTCTGAACTACTGTTCAGAATCTGCTTCTGAACTACTGTTCAGACTGCTTCTGATCTCTGATTTCAGAACCTCAAAGGGGTGAAAAACTTTCAAATTCAGTAAGAAAAAGAAGTAAACCACTTCTGTTTTGGTGTTTTGTAAACTTTGAGATTTCTTTGGGGTTTTAAAAGATGTTTTTAGTTCAAAAATGAGTTAAAAACACTAAGAATGCAGAAAAATGATGTTGAATCAATAGGAACAGCAGAACAAATGCAAACAGAAATGCAAATGAAAGACAAAAAGGTTTAGGATGCTTACAAACTCCTAGCCCAAAGCTTTGGATGCAAGAAAATGAAAGGGCCCTTGGATGATTGTGGTTTTTGCAAAGCTGGAAATGTTGAAGAATACAAACAGCAACAACAATGGTATTTTGCTATTGTTCTTCACTTTTTGTATGATGTTTAGTGGCTGTTTTGATTGCTTGATTTGTTTATGATTGTTTGTAAAGAAAGAAACAGAAAACAGAGCTTCTGGCTTTCAAAGGTTGTTGTGAATTTTGGCTATTCCTTCTGGTTCTGTTTTTGCTCTAACAATTCCTCTCAAAAACTGTCTGAATTGTTCTAAGATCAGATTTGAATTCTGTTCAAAACTCTGTTAAAACTATGTGTTAAAACTGTGTGTTTTTTTCTCTTCTGAATTGTTTTAAACTAAAACTCTCTCTGTGTGAAAATTCTGTTTTGATTCTTATCAAATTCTATCTGAAAAAACTCTGTGAATTGTAATAAACCAACTCTGCTTAAACCTTCTGCATTGTGTTGCTTATATAGGCAAAATGTGATCATTTGTAATCATGAAAAAATCCTTTAAAACAGGGTTGTTTTGTGTGCTAAGACCAAAACTTTGGTTAGCATTTAATGCAAAAGGAAGGAAGTGACCTTGCCTTGTGATCATGGTGAAGACTTTGGTTTAATTCAAGACAAATTGGGGCTGAGTTTGACAGGAATTGCTGGGAAAATGGGAAAACAGGGGTTGTTTGCAACTTGTGATGCTTTTGGGATTGATCTTTGAAGATTTGGGGAAGAAAAACAGGAAAAGGTAGTGTGCTGTCTTGTGCAGAGGTTGGGAGAAAACATGGAAAAGGTGTTGCACTCAGGGGCAACAGCAGAGAACAGATGGGAAGGAAGAAATGCTGGAACAGAGGCAACAGTTTCAGAACCAGGGCAAGCAGTTTTGCAGCTTACCTTGACTGGTTTTGATAAAGGAGAAGGGAAGAAAATGGCCAGGTGGTTTGCTGGAAACCAGGGTCAGAAGCAGGAAACAGATGGAAGGGAAGAAGTGCTGCCCCTGGGCAGCCACTTGCTTCTGAAATCTCATGCCTGACACGTGCTCCTTCTTCTTCTTTTCTTTTCTTTTTTTTTTTTTTAAAAACAAACAATATAATAATAAAAAGTAATAATAATAAAAGTAATAATAAAATAAAATAAAATAAAAAGAAAGATAAATAAATAAATAATAATAAAACTTATTATTATTTATTATTTATTTTTTAAAAAAAGAATATAAAAGTTGACTTTTTTGTGTTGACTTTGACTTTCTTCTCTTTGTGTTGACTTTTTTTTGAAAAAAAACTTGGATAAAATTAGGGTACAACAGTCTGTATCTGATGTTTGCAAGATCAATTTTTTTTCTTATGCCTATGTTGGAAATGGTATGTCTCTTATGGTGTTATCTTTGGTTGTAGCAACTTTATGCACTATATGGTTAGTATGATGGAAGTAGTATGTGTGTGGTGCTGTGCTGGTCTCTATTGGATTATATCCTCTGAATTTGTATGCCTTTATGTGTATGGTATGACTCTATGTCAATGGTGCCTTTATGGTTAATATGGTTATGGGATTGTGGATGAAAGCTCTCACGAGTTCTTTTCATCTATGGTGTGAGATAGAATTGTGTTGCAGATTTTTGGGCGTGTTCCCTTTGTTTTTCCGCTGCTAGTGTGCTTATAACCTTTGATGTTTCTTGTTCTTTCTACTCCTGGTGATTGCTTGGTGTTTTTGTCAAAATTTGTTTGGCTAAAAAGGGGAAGATAAGTATTAGTGTTTCTGTTTTTTATGTGGTGCAATACAGTATTTCTGTTTCAAGCAATACAGTAGTTCGGTTTCAGGGGGAGTAGTGTATGTTTCAGAAGCTGCTGCTGAATGACATGTTTCAGGGGGAGTTTATGTGTGAAACGTAGTGTATTATCCGATGCTGACTCTGTTGCTTTTGCTTTTGGTTGCTACGTTCATGTTATGTTCTTCATGGTTGGGGAACTTTGATGAGTGAGGACCTTGCCTTTGATCTCAGATTGATTTTAGCCAAAAATTTGCCAAAGGGGGAGATTGGTGGATATTTGGTTGTTGGCTTCATGTTTGCTAAAATCAAATATACAAGCAATGTGCGTCTTCAGAAGCTAGACCTCAGAAGAACTTCAGAAGCTGAACGTCTTCAGAAGCTGGACCTCAGAAGCTGAACGTCTTCAGATGCTGGACCTCAGACGCTGACCTTCAGAAGCACTTCTTCAGAAGCACTGTTCAGAAGTAACCTTCAGAAGCACTGTTCAGACGCTGACCTTCAGAAGCACTGTTCAGACGCTGAACCTTCAAACCCATACCTTCAGAAGCTGGTTTACTGTGCTCCTGTTCTTCGTGCCTTGGAGCTGTTTATTTTCTCATGTGATCTTTTGAAGCTTTAATTGAAGAATTCTCCAAGCTGCGTATGTTTCTAGAAGGAAGGTTATTTTCGTGAGATATATTTTGAAGATTGGTTTGTTTTATTTGTGAATATATTTTCAAAGAGATCTTTGGAAAATATATTTCTGAAGAATATTGTGGCATATATTTCTAAAGAAGAATTTTGGAAATTTATCTTTGAAGAATATTCGGATCAAATATTTGTTGCTGCTGAAGGCTATAAATAGAGGGCGATGTTATTGAAGAAAATTAGCTAGAACTGAATCCATCATTGAAAGATTAGTCTTAGGTTTCTAGTGTGTTTATTGTGAGCCTTTCTTGTGTCATCTTGATGCAAGCTTAGGACTGTGTTTAGTTGAGTTGTATTTGTGAATCACTCATGAGCTTTCAAGCAAGAGTGACTTTTGTGTATTTGGAGTGTGTCTCCTACTTTGACTGTTTGTATTTGTCTAAGATCATTGGGGCAATGATTGTTTGAGTGGAAGTGAGATGGGATCTCAGGTCTAGGAGTTCCTAGGTTGAAATAAATACGGGTAGTAGCTTGGTGATAAGTTGTAAACTGGGAGTTTGCTGAGAACTTAGAACTAGGACTACGCTAGTGGATTTCCTTCCTGGCTTGGTAGCCTCCAGACGTAGGTGTGTTTGTCACCGAACTGGGTTAACAAATATCATGTGCCTTTTACTTTCAGTCTTTTATTTCTTTCCCTGTTTCGTATTGTACTCTGTTTTACGTTCAGCATCAGGACTTGCCAGAATTTCAATTGGCATTAGAGCAGGCACCCTGCCTGTTTTAGGGTGAGCTCCTGGGAAGTTTTTTTTCTGGCTAATGGACTCAGAAGGAGAATTAACTTATGAAGAACTTCTTGCCTCTTTCAAAGAACTATACATCAGAAGTGAAGAAGTTTGCAAGTTATATATAAATCAGAAGAAGACTATCAGTCAACTGCATGCTGAAAAAAGTGACCATGTAGCAAAAATTTCTGATATTAATGATGAGTTAACCCAGTTGAACTCTCAACTTGAACATATGAAGAAGCAAGTCAGAATGATGAACACTGGTACTGATGTGCTAGAATAGATATTGGAGAGTCAGAACCAAAGGAAACCAAATGGTATAGGATTTGATGATAGGATCTTGAACAAACAGCAAAATCCAGCTAAGAAGTTCATTGCAGCTGTTGAAACATATGATCCAATGATGGGCAAACCCAAGATGGAACATCAGAAAAAACTTCAAGGATCTAACAGCAGGAGGGCATCTTGTCCTTGGGTATGTCATTACTGTGGTAGAAAGGGGCACATAAAGCCTTTCTGTTTCAAGCTGTATGGATACCCCAAGCAGTTTCAACAAAGAAAAGTGGAACCCATTGTAGATAAGATCAACGTCAAGAAGGAATGGAGACCAAAATGTGAAAGTGTTGGCAAGAGGCTGAAGAATAGGAAAGGAAAGGTTGTTGTTGCTGCCAGCAGGCCTACTCCTATTGCTAAGAAGAGTGCTGTTGTTGGACCTTCTAAAGGTTGGAGCATTGTGGTGGTCCCTGTCCCAAAGAAGAAGGCACTAAAAGGAAAGGAAGTGGATCCTAGTGAGTCTGAGGATGATGTTGAGCAAGATGTTCAAGACATCGTGCCCTATGTTCAGAAGAGGATTGCTGGGAAGAAGATTCCTCTGATTGTGCCTGAAGCACCTATTGACAAAACTTCCTTCCATGCTGTTGAGAACGTAACCAGGGGGAAGTATGTGCTCCAAAGAAGGTGTGTTGTTGAAAGAGAGTTGGCTAAAGAAGCCTTGCAGTGTGCTGAGGGTGATGAAGATGATGTTGATCCTAATCAAGACTAAGCAGTATCTGATGTTATGTCTGATGATGAAGCAACTTCTGATGCTGAGTCTGAAGACTGTCATTTTTTGGACTATGTCCTGGATTTCATTTTGTGCTTCTGGTCTGCAATTTTGTACTATACTCTGCAGTTGTGTTCTCTTGTTTTTTCTTCCTCTGTGAAGCCTTTGTGTGTGGATACTATGAGTGATTCTGATGTGCGATACTGCTTGTTAAGGGATCTTACTTGATGGGATCTCTTGGTTGTTTAAATCCACTGCTGCTAATTTGTGAGTTACTGATACTGAGAAAGATGTTGAGGATGATGTCTTACACATCATGTCCCCTAGAAGTTATGTGCTATGAGAAGTGTCACTGATATTATCTCTGCTGGTCTGTATCTGATGTTTCCAAGATCAATTTTTTTTTCTTATGCCTCTGTTGGAAATGGAATGTCTCCTATGGTGTTATCTTTGGTTGTAGCAGCTTTGTGCACTATATGGTTAGTATGATGGGAGTAGTATGTGTGTGGTGTTGTGCTGGTCTCTATTGGATGTTAATATCCTCTGAATTTGTATGTCTTTATGTGTATGGTATGACTCTATGTCAATGGTGCCTTTATGGTTAATATGGTTATGGGATTGTGGATGAAAGCTATCATGAGTTCTTTTCATCTATGGTGTGACATAGAATTGTGTTGCAGATTTCTGGGCGTGTTCCCTTATTTTTCCTCTGCTAGTGTGCTTATAACCTTTGTTGTTTCTTGTTCTCTCTACTCCTGGTGATTGCTTGGTGCTTTTGTCAAAATTTGTTTGGCTAAAAAGGGGGAGATAAGTATTAATGGATATTTGGTTGTTGGCTTCATGTTTGCTAAAATCAAATATACAAGCAAGATGTGCGTCTTCAGAACCTGGACCTCAGAAGAACTTCAGAAGCTGAACATCTTCAGAAGCTGGACCTCAGAAGCTAAACTTCAGAAGCTGAATGTCTTCAGAAGCTGAACCTCAGACGCTGACCTTTAGAAGCACTATTCAGAAGCAACCTTCAGAAGCACTGTTCAGACCCTGACCTTCATAAGCACTGTTCAGACGCTGACCTTCAGACGCTGAACCTTCAGAAGCACTTCTTCAGAAGTACCTTTAGAAGCTAGTTTACTGTGCTCCTGTTCTTCGTGCCTTGGAGCTGTTTATTTTCTCATGTGATCTTTTGAAGATTTAATTGAAGAATTCTCCAAGCTGCGTGTGTTTCTAGAGAGAAGGTTATTTTCGTGAGATATATTTTGAAGATTGGTTTGTTTTATTTGTGAATATATTTTCAAAGAGATCTTTGGAAAATATATTTCTGAAGAATATTGTGGCATATAATTCTAAAGAAGAATTTTGGAAATATATCTTTGAAGAATATTTGGATCAAATATTTGTTGTTGCTGAAGGCTATAAATAGAGGGCGCTGCTATTGAAGAAAATTAGCTAGAACAGAAGCCATCGTTGAAAGATTAGTCTTAGGTTTCTAGTGTGTTTATTGTGAGCCTTTCTTGTGTCATCTTGATGCAAGCTTAGGACTGTGTTTAGTTGATTTGTATTTGTGTATCACTCATGAGCTTTTAAGCAAGAGTGACTTTTGTGTATTTGGAATGTGTCTCCTACTTTGACTGTTTGTATTTGTCTAAGATCACTGGGGCAGTGATTGTTTGAGGGGAAGTGAGATGGGATCTCAGGTCTAGGAGTTCCTAGGTTGAAATCAATACGAGTAGTAGCTAGGTGATAAGTTGTAAAATGGGAGTATGCTGAGAACTTAGAACTAGGACTACGCTAGTGGATTTCCTTCTTGGCTTGGTAGCCTCCAGACGTAGGTGTGTTTGTCACCGAACTGGGTTAACAAATATCCTGTGCCTTTTACTTTCAGTATGTTATTTCTTTCCCTGTTTCGTATTGTACTCTGTTTTACGTTCAGCATCAGGACTTGCCAGAATTTCATGTAAATATATATCTTTCTTATCATTAAGTTAGAAAGTTAGCGTTGAACATACAATGACTATCTGAGTTCATTTTACGGAGTGCATCCGAGTGGAGTAACCCCAAAATACATCTCCCATCATACTGGTGAAAATTCCTATATGAGGCTAACATCGGACTCCTCTTATCGTTGTGTGGACAGCCCTCTCGAAAAGTCCCATCCGGCATAATTCGGAGCCTGCTGGACACAACTTATACCTTACATGTGGACAACCCTCTCGGTGAAGTCCCATCCGGCATAATCAGGAGCCTGCTGGACATGTTTAATCTTTAACATACGTGTGGACAACCCTCTCGGCGAAGTCCCATCCGGCATAATCCGGAGCCTGCTAGACATGTTTAACTTATAATCTGAATCCTGTCTTAATTATTCATAAGTATATATGATAATTTATTCTGTTCGTATGCATATCTAATGCATTCACCAAGTAATTAATCATGTGCTACTTAACCTATAATATAAGGTTTAAGTTTATCGTTCTCATAAGCCACTTACTTGGTTGGAAATCTAAACCCTTAAGCTTATCTGAAGCTTTGAATGTTGTAACATTCCTTGTGCTTTCGTACATTAATTGAGTACATAACATCTTGTTATCCTATCATAGGATCTAGAAATATCGTTATCATACGTCGTACTTAGGGCTTATTATCCCACTTATAATCATTTCCAGTTCATCTACCATTTATTCTAGCATTCCCAATACATTGCTCATTCCTTGTTCTCTTATGATTAAATCCATTTGGGAGCTTTTTGAACGAGTTAAAATGGTGTTCTTTGGTTCCTTAAAGTTTTTAGAGAAAACGGTAGCGAAAAACCTCGCATAAAACGCGCCAGATCACCTGAAACAGCTCAGCTGGCCAAGCTGTTTCTGGTGAGCGCGTTGTAGCAACGGATTGGTCGCTATAGCGACCTAGTGCCGTGTCCAAAAGTCTCTGCTCGTTGACAGTGCAGAAATTGCTTAAAAATTGTATTTTTCACCATTTTAGCTCAATCCAACTTACCCAAGCATCCCAAAGATTTTAGGAATGATTTTCTATTGCAATTAAACAGTTTTAAACATGATTGAACAAGGAATTGACATGTATTAGAGATTAGGGCACAAAACAATAACTTAGCATAAGATGAAATACACACTCAAACTCACTCTTGGTGGGTTCTAAAACCCTAGGGAGCTCACCTAGTACTTGTAATGATCCTTGCCAAGCTTTACAACCAAAACCCTAGCTTTGGATTTCTTCCACTTGACTTGTTTTCCTTAACTTGCTCTTGCTCCAAGTTTCCCAACACTTGCTTACTTGTAATCCAAGAGTTTGGAAAGAAAATTGATGGTTTAAAGCATGGGATGGTGAGGGCCGAATTTTCTAGAGAGAGAGGGAGAGAGAAAGAAAATCTGAAATCTAGAGAGAGAAAGGAGAGGAGAAAATGAAGAAAATTTCTATCTTCCCCTATATAAAGCCTTTCCATCTCGTAACGTGAGTGTCCGTCTTTTCGCTAGTATAGTATAGATAGTATAGATTAATTATTATTTATAACTAGTGAAAATGCCGTCTTTCCGCTTTTTTATTGCGCTAACGTTTTAAAATTTTAAACGGTGTTTTTATGAAATTTTGACTTTGATTAAAAGTATAAATATAAATTTTTGTTACTTTCAATTTATAACAAACCAAACTAACCGTATTTATCTATTTCAATGCCACCAACAATATAACAAAAAAAAAAATATAATCTAGATTCTTATCTTTTTAATGAAACCAACAACAATTATTATTATAGAAAAAACTGTTTAAGGGTATAATTGGTATAATGAAAAAGTCAGCTCAAAATCTCCTATTTTCTTTATATATTGTATTGAATTATCAAAATAATTATATTAAAAAAAACAAAAGAGAAAATAGAAAATAAAAAACTTGAATGTTTTTGACTGGCGCAACTCCATTCAAGTTTACCAACTTTTCACTTTATGATTCATAAAAACTTGAACTTTTTTACAACAAAAAAAAACTTGATTTTTTTTTCTATTAGTAGTATCAAGGCATTGAACTACCTTGTAATTGATTTCATCAAATAAAATATGTGTGCGGTTAAAGAAAGATAAAGTTTTAGTGCTACATAAATATTACGAAATTATATATATATTAGCATTTAAAGTTATGCGGGCCAATTTGTAGTTATGCTGGCCAAACGGATTACCCTTGGCCTCTACGAGCTTCCCCTAGCGGGCTATTTAGCATCAGGATAAAGCCTTAAAAAAAATCGAGCTAAAATTTTAAGGCCTAAACCCTATGTTTTATTTGGGTTGATGGGCCGGACTATATAGACTAGCCGATTTTGACGGCTCTAAATTAAGTTAAAAAAGTTTGCTTGTTGTTTTTCTTATATAATTGATATTTTAAAAAAGATTTGAAACAAAATTAAAGTGATTTTAAAAAAGATTTGAAACAAAATTAAAGAGATCGAGTGACCCAAAAATAGGCTTGATTTAAATCAATAAAAAGATATTTTTTTTTTACAAGAAAAAGATATATATATATATATATATTGATCCGAGTGAAAAATAGCAACAATTACTTCCACAAACAACTACTTGTATATATAGTTTGCGGGCGAAGGAACAAACAACGTTGCCAAACCCTTTCATCCACAATATGTAAGTTCAGAGAAAATAGGCTTTCTCAGTCAGTGAAAATTGTATCCTGTGATCATGACTAATATGGAATTTGAAGAACTAGAAGTTCTACTGGAACCAAGGGTTGACCTATATGATCTTGCTGCAAATGAATTTGACTTCAGAGAAAATTTTGTGGATATGGGTTGGATGGAATACTTCTTTTCAGAAAAGAAACCTATCTACACCGAGCTTGTAAAAGAATTTTGGATGAGTGCAAGGGTTGATAATGGGAGCATCTTTGGTTATGTTCAAGGAAAGGTTGCTATAATCTCTTTGGAATTTTTGCCACAGGTTATTAAGTGCTATGCTGAAGGTGTAAAGTTTTCTGATGAATGGAATGAGGAAGAAATCAAAGAGGAACTTCAAGGAATAATTTTCGAGAAGCCAAACGGAAAGAGTTATTCGGACTTGAATCCGGAATACAAGGTTATATATAAAATTATCTCTGGATGTATCTTACCTCTAAGAAATTCTTCCAAAATAGTAACTCGGAGTTACAAGTTTATCATGTGGCACTTTGCCAAAAAGATACGTATCAATCTTCCTGAGTTGATGCTTGATTTTTTTAAGAGAGCTTATTGGTCCTCAAGATCTGGAAAGGTTAAGACTATCCCTCTTGGAAGAGTGATTTCTGGTTGTCTTGAAACTTTTGGAATCATTGATAGTCTTCAAAGATCCAAAGACTTCAGTATCGTACAAGCCTTAAAACCCTCTTTTGGGCCACTTTTTAACCAAATAACTCTGGCAAGGTTGAAAGTTCGTTCGCGTGATGTTGTTGAAAAACTTCTTAAACAAGATGATGAAGTAAAACGAAGAGAAGCTTCTGCCACACCAACAAGGAAAAATAGAAAGGGGAAAAAGAGCGTTGCATCTGATTCTACTCGGAGAGTGACCAGAAGAAGAGCAATTGATGAACTTCCACCCATTGGTACATCGCCTCTATTGTCTGTCATTTTTCCAGAAGATAATGAAGAAGTCATATTGGAGTACCGTAAAATTATAGCTGAAGATTTTCTCAGAGCTAATACAAATTACATATCTCCAACTGTTCGGTATGAAGACTATGACGAGGACAACAAAGATATAGTAAAGATGTATATGAAGAAGATGGAAGAAGAAAAAGCACAGGAAAATACTGCCATCACTGCTCCTGAGTCAAAGAAAAGATCAGCATCTTTAAGTAATCAAGTGCCTTCCAAGAAATCTAGGGTATTAGATGATGAAGTAAATAGAAAAGAATTTCTTCAGTCTGGAGAATCTGTTGCATCTTCTTCTGGTATTCCTAAGGAACCTCTTCATTCTGATCATCCTGCTACTTCTTCATATCTTCTGCTGTAGTTACAAAGGAAGAACTCTCAAAAATTGTTCATCAGCAACAAGAGTTTATAGCTTTTAAGGAAACATCAAATCAGAGACATGCAGATACAATTGATGTTATCAAGAACCTTTACAGTTTGGTCCAGAAGATCTTAGACAAACCTTAGGATTATTTTTTAATTGTATGCTGCTTTTAGGTTTTCTTTTGTGATGACATTTTTTAAGTTTAACTAGTAAAAGACCCGTGCGAAAGCACGGGTCACGTAATATTGCGCTAATTATATATAAAAATAAGTAGATTGTTAATATTGTCGAATGTTTAAAAATATTAAATGAAAATTATCAGTATTAATGTAATGTTTATATTAAATATTTTTCTCTTATATATATAAAAATATGTTAAATAGTTAAATCACGCCGATTTCTTTTGTTTTAGAAAAGATGAATTGTGCCAGTTGCGTGTTTTTTTGCTTATATATACGATAACAAATCTTTATGTACATATATGAGAAAGTCGACATGATAAAATTTTGAAAACTCATGAATATTTTCAAAATATCAAGATTAATCTTGTGTTTCTATTAAATCACTTTTTATTTTATATGCAAAACACCGTTCAATGTTTGCACCGCTCCCGTTGTAGATTTTATGTGATTATATATACAAAAATAAATTTTATATACATATGTGAGAAAGTCAATATGATAAAATATTGGAAACTCGTGACTATTTTCAAAATATAAGCATTAATGTAGTGTTTCTATAAAATATTTTTTTATTTTATATGCAAAACACCGTTTAATGTTTGCACCGCTCCCGTTGTATATTTTATGTGATTATATATACAAA
Source organism: Medicago ruthenica (assembly GCA_018208015.1). Lineage (NCBI taxonomy): Eukaryota > Viridiplantae > Streptophyta > Magnoliopsida > Fabales > Fabaceae > Medicago > Medicago ruthenica. The sequence goes on from CM031371.1 coordinate 78,392,701, forward strand.
AATAAATTTTATATGCATATATGAGAAAGTCAATATGATAAAATATTGAAAACTCGTGACTATTTTCAAAATATAAACATTAATGTAATGTTTCTATTAAATTATTTTTTTATTTTATATGCAAAACACCGTTCAATGTTTGCATCGCACCCATTGCATATTTTATGTGTTTATATCTGCATAAACAATTTTTACTTACATATATGAGAAAGTCGATATGACAAAATTTTGAAAACTCATAACTGTTATTGAAATATTAACATTAATGTAATGTTTTTATTAAATATTTTTTTATTTTATATTTAAAAAACCGTTAAATATTTGCATTGCGTTAGTTGCGAGTTTTATGTGTTTATGTATGTGAAAACAAATTTTTATGTCTTGATATGATAAAAGTTTGAAAATCCATAAGTATTCTCAAAATACCAATATTAATGTAATGTTTCTATTAAATATTTACACCGCGCTCATTGTAGATTTTTTTTTTATAATTATGTATACTAAAACAAAATTTTATGTCACAACATCATAAAGTCGATTGATAAAAAATACCAATGTCTATAAAAAATAATAATAGAGGCATTGATTCCTCCTCTATAAATTTGATGCGTCTAGGGAAATAATTTTTTTTTAGACCAGCCCTGGGTTCCTCTGTAAAAAAAGTGGCATTGGTTAAATAGAAACAACTTTTGTGACTTTGAAATTTTATTTAGTTTATTGTCACAAGTTTTTATTTATTTAACAGTTACAAATATCTGTCACACGTTTTCTATATTTATTTAACAATTTTATATATTTATCTCGTATTTTTTATGTATAAATAACAAATATATTACTCATATTTTAATATTTAATAATAACAAATATGCCCCCACAGTTTTTCTATATTAATGAAAAATGCGTCCCCCGCTTTTTTAGGAGTACATTACAAAACTGAAGTTACTCTTAAATTTAACTCAAAACTCGAGACATTATATTTTGCTTCTGCATCATGACAACAACATGCTTGTTTCCTTAGCTTAGTATATTTTTGAACTTGTGAGCGCCTTTATGAAATCAACGGAAAAAGTTCTAAAATTGAATGGTTTGGATTAAATTTTTGTATGGAAATTAGTAGTAGAAATATGTAATTAAATCTTTATTTTTAAACATTTTCTGGCTTCATTTTTTTATTTCAATTTTTCGACTCTATTGTTATTGTCTTCTATTGTTGTTGGCTTTGGAGCCATCCCACTTTCATGTTTAATGACTTTTCATATAACTATTTCTTTTGTCTGCATGCTTGAGAAAAAGAAAATAAAATTTTGGAGAGAAAGTTGAGTATTGGGAAATGAAAAATGCTGATGAGTCTTAATTGAGAGCAAACAAATAAGATTAATAATGACTCAATTGAAAATTACTATTGACCACACTAAATTAGAGATTTCATTAGATTAAGTGAGGATAATTAAGTAAAATTGGTGGTAATTAACTTTCTTATTATTGTAGTAGATAATAACAAATATGCCCCCACAGTTTTTCTATATTAATGAAAAATGTGTCCCCCACTTTTTTAGGAGTACATTACAAAACTGAAGTTACTCTTAAATTTAACTCAAAACTCGAGACATTATATTTTGTTTCTGCATCATGACAACAACACGTTTGTTTCCTTAGCTTAGTATATTTTTGAACTTGTGAGCGCCTTTATGAAATCAACCGAAAAAGTTCTAAAATTGAATGGTTTGGATTAAATTTTTGTATGGAAATTAGTAGTAGAAATATGTAATTAAATCTTTATTTTTAAACATTTTCTGGCTTCATTTTTTTATTTCAATTTTTCGACTCTATTGTTATTGTCTTCTATTGTTGTTGGCTTTGGAGCCATCCCACTTTCATGTTTAATGACTTTTCATATATAACTATTTCTTTTGTCTGCATGCTTGGGAAAAAGAAAATAAATTTTTGGAGAGAAAATTGAGTATTGGGAAATGAAAAATGCTGATGAGTCTTAATTGGGAGCAAACAAATGGGATTAATAATGACTCAATTGGAAATTACTATTGACCACACTAAATTAGAGATTTCATTAGATTAAGTGAGGGTAATTAAGTAAAATTGGTGGTAATTAACTTTCTTATTATTGTAGTAGATTATGATTCTCTTTTTGATATCAATATCTCTTTATATTCTGTCTTCACCATTTAAAAACTATTTTTTCAAATGATTTTGACAATGATGTTCTTTCTTCTTAAACCTTTTTGAATGATAACTATAAGGAGAGAAACGGATAAATTAACAAGGATGAAAGTTGATGAACAAAGTGTTGCCAACACTCGTAAAATAAGGAGCTGAATGTGATGTTTCTATTTTTATGACTGAAGAACTAGTTCACACAATCAAATTAATACCACCTTTGCAAAATGTTTAAAGTCATTTTTTACTTGAATAACAATTTGTCTAGATATGATAGGAACATAGCAATTAACCTGAAATTAGGATATATGTGACTAAAATCAGTAACTGGTACTAGATGAGTTTGTAATATAGTTTTTTGTAAAGATCAATTGCACCAACTTTTATCAATTCGAAATAGAATTTCTTTATGTGAACATGATGTCTGCTACTTAGTAAAGTTTTGTTTTTCCATATAATTACTCAAATTTGGGTTTCTTTGAGGAAGAAGGCAGAAATTGATGTAATATGATTTTATTTCATTTTATTTTGAGATCATTTATGTTCATTTGTACCTTAAGCATTCTCATATCATTTATGTTCATTTGTATCATTTATGTTCATTTTATGATCATTTATATTGTCATACCCAAATTTTTGACCTAAAGATTCGTTTTTGTGGCCCGAAACGTTTGCCTTTTCAAGAAAAATTTCGGCAGAGAGGTATTTTAAAATACCTCATTTTTGGTTTCGTTTCGGGTCCGTTTTTTTGTTTTTTATTTATTTTAATCTTTACTTTTATTCTTTTTTTAAGTATTATTATTATTTTTCTTTATATTATCATTATTATTATTATTATTATTATTATTATTATTATTTTATTAAAAAATCAAAAAGGGTCAAAGTGTCAAATGCAGCCCCCCCGCTTCTGTTTAGGCTTCCAACCCTCGGTTGGGTCTTTCTTCACCTTTAATGGTACCAAAGGGGTGGACAAACTGTCTTGGGTGTCTGTCAGTGCGCATCCTGGCAAAAGGTTATTCCCGCCATATGCCTCTCATTACAAGAACTGGAGGCAGACCTTTCTTAGGACGCGGGGGGGGGGGGGGGGGGGGGGGGGGGGAGAGAGAGATTGTGAGGCGGCTGCTTTGTGAGTTAACGTGTATTTTTCTTATGAATTTATTTTGTTTGCTCGTCTTGTCTTCTTATCTTTGTAATTTTAACTGTTTTTATTTTTGTAGAGCCCATGGCGCCCATGACAGTAGCAGAGAGGAGGAAATACTTATAAGAAATGAAGGCGAAGAAAGCTGATGAATGGTTGGTCGGCGGTTATCCTTCTAGCCTTATCACACGCAAGTCAAAGAGGAAGGCTGGCAATGTTTCTGAGGTTCAGAATGAAAACGCTGTTGAGATTATGAGGGAGAAAAAAACGTCGTCGCCCGAAAAGGAGAAGGCGGTGGCTGAGAAGACGAGGAAGAAGGTGCACTCTCAACCCTCAATTGGCGCTGCTGGGACCAGTGAGAGCGTCAAATCCTTCTGGGACAAGGATTTTGACTATGGTGCCTATGTAAAGGGAAGAATGGCTTCAACTCTGAGGATGTAAAGGCTGGAGATCTAGGCGCCGTCCCTTTCCTGACGAGGGATGTGGGAGTTCACTTCTTGCGATCTTTGGTGATGTTGAAGGCTGTAGATCGAAAGCATGAAGAGCTTGTGCAGAGTGAGGAGTCGCTCCGGGCCAAGGTGAAGACGCTGGAGAAGGAGTTGAAGGAGGCCAAAGAAGCGAAGGGGGCGATGAAGTTGGAGTGTGACGAGCGGATTTCAGATTTGAATATTGGCCATGCGGCGGAGCTGGCGGGGAAAGACGAGCTCATCACGAAACTACAAGGCGATGTTGCTGCTGGTGTGGAGAGAGAGGGTCAGCTCAAGGCTGATATTGTAGAAGCTAAGGGCGAGTTGGCCCTGAATTTTAATGCTGGCTTTAAGCGGGATAAGGAGCAGGTCGCCCTTCTGCATCCTGGGGCTGATCTTTCGGCTCTTGACTCTTTTAAAATTGTGGTGGATTGCGCTTTAGTAGATGAGGAATAACTTGTGTAATAACTTGTTGTATTTTGTCGTATTTTGTAATGACTTATAACTATTTCTATGCAATTTAATTTTCTTTTCTTAATTCTGCTTTCATATTTTTGCGATTCTTCTTATTTTGGCAACGTTTGGTAATGCTTCTCGTGGTACTTATTTTGACTTTTGAAAATCTTAGGAACTGCCAAAAACTTTTCTAAGTCACGCTTTGGCTGAGGCGTTTTATGTGATTAATGTCTGTTTCCTCGTGCTTAAGAGTATTTATTGGGCGGGTACTTAGTTTGACGCCTCATAGCCTTCAGTGGGAGGGTACTTTCTTGCTCACGACGTCTTAGAGCCCAACTTGGGGTTAAGAATTAAGTGAGTACTTTTTCTCTTGCTCACGACGTCTTAGAGCCCAACTTGGGGTTAAGGAATTAAGTGAGTCTTTTTCTCTTGCTCACGACGTCTTAGAGCCCAACTTGGGGTTATGGAATTAAGCCGGTACTTTTTTTCTTGCTCACGACGTCTTAGAGCCCAACTTGGGGTTAAGGAATTAAGTGAGTACTTTTTTTCTTGCTCAAGACGTCTTAGAGCCCAACTTGGGGTTAAGGAATTAAGTGAGTACTTTTTCTCTTGCTCACGACGTCTTAGAGCCCAACTTGGGGTTAAGGAATTAAGTGAGTACTTCTTTTCTTTTTCTTGGCGATGTATGCAAAAAAAAAAATATATGACACAGAGAAAATTTAATAAGAGAGTAGGGCGCCTCATTAAAAACCCCGGCCCTTGCAGGGGAAAAGAGTGCTCCCCTACTCCTTTTCATTAAATAAAAGATACAGGAAATTCAAACAAGGTAACCATTATGGCGGCTTTATAGCTACTGGGCTCGCCCTTTTAAGCAATGATAATTGACTAGCTGTAGTAATGGCGCAGATTGATTGCGTTCCACGTTCGTGGCACTGTGTCTCCGTTTAGCTCTTCCAATTTGTATGCTCCACGGGAGAGTTTCTCTCTGACTCTGTATGGCCCTTCCCAATTCGGAAACAGCTTGCCAATCCTGGTGGGTGCAATGACTTGTCTCAGCACCAGGTCACCCTCCTTCATGTCTCTTGGGATCACCTTTGAATTGCAGCGGCGAACGGCTCTCTGTTCGGCAGCGAATTCTTGGATATGGGCGGTCTGGCGGTCTCGCGTATTTCATCAATCATATCCGCTCCACACAGTAAACCTATCTCGTTAGCTTAATATACACCAAAAAGAGATGTGTGAGATATTATTTTCATGAGGGGGTGTTTTGACTGTGGATCTTGCATGAGAGTGTGTTAGAAAAAACGCAAAACAAATCTACCTTCCACTGTGAAATTATCACGACGTCAGGTTGGTGTATCGATCTCTACGGGAAGCATTGCATCGGCGTCGTAAACCATCGTAAATGGAGTTTCTTTGGTTGTTGAGTGAGGTGTAGTATGGTATGACCAAAGCACCTCGTGTAGCTGTTCAGCCCAGAGTCATTTGGCGTCGTCAAGCTTCTTTTTGATGTCATTCAGAATGACCTTGTTGGCGGATTGGGCTTGTCCGTTCGCCTGAGGGTATGATTGATACGAACTTTGTTTGGATTCCAAACTAGTTGCAGAACTCTACTACTTTGGAGCTGGCGAACTGCGTTCCGTTGTCTGATACAATGAATTTAGGGAGTCCAAATCTGCAGATGATCTTTTTCCAGTAGAAATGTATTACCCTATCTGCTATGATCTTGGCGACGGCTTCTGCTTCGATCCACTTGGTGAAGTAATCCACTCCTACTATAAGAAACTTGATTTGTCCGGGCGCTAAAGCAAAAGGTCCTACATTATCGACCGCCCATTTGTGGAAAGGCCATGGGGAGAAGACCGATGTGAACTCGCAGGCTGGGGCGTGTTTCTTATCAGAGAATCTTTGGCATTTGTCACATTTTCTTACGAAACTGCCGCTATCTTGCAGCATTGTTGGCCAGTAGTAGCCTACTCTCAGGAGTTTTGCAACCAGGGCTCGCCCTCCTATATGGCTCCCACATACCCCCTCATGGACCTCTAAGAGGACGAGGTGGGTTTCATTTTCACTGATACATCTGAGCATAGGGGTCGCCCTTCCTCTTTTGTATAACTTCCCAACGACCATGCAGTATTTTGTGGCTTTCCTTCGCACCTGTAACTCCTCTTCCTCGTTTTTGGGTATGAAAGATCCAGTGAGGTATTTGATAAGTGGCATCATCCAACCTTCCTCATCCTTTTCTACATTATTCACCTTCATGGCATTCGTGCTTGGCGTTGCCAGTACCTCTTGAATGACTGTCCTGTTATTTCCTGGCTTCTTGGTGCTGGCGAGCTTGGATAAGAGATCTGCTCTGGAGTTTTGCTCTCTAGTGACATAAATCGCTTCGAAGAACTTGAAAGTGGAGGCTAACTTATTGACCTTTGCTAGGTATTTGATCAGTTGTGCATCCTTTGCTTGGTATTCTTCTGTGATCTGACTTGTTACTAATTGGGAATGGCTTTTCGCTTTTAAGTTCTCAGCGCCCATTTCTTGCGCTAAGGTCATTCCAGCTTTGAGGGCTTCGTATTCTGCTTGGTTATTGCTTGCTTTGAATTCGAACCTAAGTGATTGCTCTATTATCAGGCGTCCTGGTCCTTACAGTACTATGCCCGCTCCACTTCCTTTGAGATTTGAGGATCCGTCTACCGATAGTAGCCAAACAAAAGGGGCGACCTCCTCTACTAGGGACGAAAGTTCTACCAGAAAATCTGCAAGGACATGAGATTTGATGCTGCCTTGGGGGAGGTATTGGATGTCATATTTCGACAGTTCAACGGCCCAAGATACCATTCTTCCTGCGAGGTCCAGCTTTCCGAGTACTTGCTTGATGGGATAGTTATATTTGACAACAACTTTGTGCCCTTGGAAATATGGGCGCAGCTTTCTAGCCATTGTGACTACTGCCAAAGCGAGGCGCTCTATCTTTTGGCATCTCAGTTCTGCTCCTTTGAAGACTTTACTGACGAAGTAAACCGGTTTCTCGCCTTCATCAGAATCCTGGACGAGGACGGAACTCATGGCGTTCTCGGATATGGATAGGTACAGGAAGAGGATGGCGCCTGTGTCTGGGCGGTGTAACACAGACGGAGTGGAGAGAAACATTTTGATCTTCCCGAAGGCCTCTTCACACTCCTCAATCCACTGAAAAAGCTCTTTCTTTTTTATTGAGGCAAAGAACGAGAAGGCTTTGTCACCAGCGCAAGATATGAATCTGGAGAGCGCTGCCAATCTCCCTATTAGCTGTTGAACTTCTTTGATGCTGGACGGACTACTCATGTCTATTAACTTCTCGATTTCCCTCCTCAGATGAATACAGTCATCTGTGGTGTGGCCCTTTATGCGATGGTACTTGCACCAAGCGTCTCTGTCATCTCTCATCTGATTCCACTTTGGTGGCGGGGCATCTGGGATAAGTCTGGAATGGTAGACGTCCTTCCAAATTTGCTCGCATCGGGTATTAAATGTTGTGAAAGATTCGGGCGCAGCAGCGCGTCTGTCAGATGCATGTCGCTTGAAGGGTGCTCTATCTCTGGAGACAGGCGGGTAGTAGCTTCGGCGATGGTCGTAGTTGTTGGGGCCGCGCTCTCTGGAGTCTCTAGCTTTCTTCTCAGCGTTGCTTTCTTCTCCCTTGATGTAGCATTCCGCTCTGGACATGATTTCCTCCATTGAGTCGGCTGGCTTTTGTGCCAACGATTCGTTAAACTGGCCGGCGCGAAGTCCGTTTTGAAAGGCTCCTACAAACAGCTCCAGGTTCGGGTTGATGACTTTGATGGTGGCGTCATTGTAACGTGCAAGGTATTCGCGGAGTGATTCGTTTGGTCCTTGACAGACGTTAAAAAGGCTAGTGGATGAGACTTTGCGATGGCGACTGGCTGAAAACTGATGTGTGAGTTTACGCGTCATGTCTTGGCAACTGATGATGGAGAATCGTGGTAAGTTCATGTACCATCTGAGGGCGGCGTCCTTGAAGGTTCCGGCTAGCAACTTGCATTTGAGGGAGTCGGCAGCGCCGATGATGGCCATCTGGGTATTGAAGGCAGTGATATGCTCCACTAGGTCACTTTTGCCATCGAAAGACGTAAGAGAATGTGGCTTGAAATTTTCTGGGACCGACGCGTTCCACACTTCCACCGAGAGTGGTTGAGGGTCAGGATCAGCCGATTCATCCTGTTGAGATTCGTTTCCTTCAGCGTGTTGTTGTTGTTGGATGGTTTCCATGGTTGCTTCCAAGGCTTCGTTGTGGTCGCGAAGCTGTTGGATCTGGCATTGTAGGGCTTCTAAAGTCGCCGGATCTGCCAGCGTAGTAATGGTGAGGGTTTGTTCGAGGTTGCGAATTAGGGTTAGGTTGCAGAATGTCGATGGAAAGAGGGAAACGGCTCGAGGTCACAATTTGCGACTTGAGATCGTAGCCTCTGATTTCTATTGGCGGATTGTTTCTGATTTGATAAGGCTAAATCGTGAATCGAGAGGGATTCAAAGAGATTGAGGTTGCTCTCAACCGTGCAAACGGAATTTGCGACTTCAAACGGTGTTTTTGGGCTGCGAATCACCCAATTTTCCGATTCAGAGGTGGCGGCTAGGTCAGTTTTATCGTAGCCCCACGGTGGGCGCCAATTGTACTGGCTCAGAGTACAATCTAGAAGCTAGGGTTTTTGGGGATCTGTTTAGGTCCTCCCTTGGGATTGATCCCAAGGTTACTATTTATAGCCTGAATTGGGCTTAATTGGCCATGGTTTTGGGCCCAATTCGTTTGGGGCCAAAACCATGGCTAGAGCGCCCTATTGGGTCCTAGGAGCTTTTTTAGGGGGTGCCTTTAGCACGACCATCTAAGGTTGTGCGAGATCTTTAGGTGGGCTTCGTGTCCTTCTAGAGGGCGCCCAGCCCTACTTTAGGGCTTCTAGCCCTAAAAGGGCGAGGTTGACGGTCCATATATGAATGCATAAAGCTTTTTAAAGTTTTTAGATGTTGTAGAATAACATGTTGTTGTATTTTATTCTTGTATGCAGTTAGAGCAAGAAGAAATGTGGTTTCAAGTTTCTTGCAGTGAAAATAAGTTGGCAATGATTCATCAAGTTTCTTGCAGTGTTTCAAGGACCATTGTGCTGCAGTCAAAGCTCTTGCTTGGTGCCCTTATGATTCAACTGTGCTTGCTTCTGGAGGCGGCACAGACGATAGATGTATTAAGTTGTGGAATGTAGGAAAGCGAACCAACATTTGCAGCATAGATACCAAAGCTCAGGTAAGGATTAAGAATTCCTATTCACCAAAAAAAACACTATTTTGTCATTTGGAATGATGCATCCATTATATTTTCTTGCCGAATGATAGTTGCTTCCAATTATCTGAAATATGGTGCTTCATGAAGGTTTGTGGTTTACAATGGAATAGACACCACAAAGAGATATTAAGGGGTCATGGCTTTAGTACAAATCCAGAACACAACCAACTATGTTTGTGGCAATATCCATCTATGACCAAACTTGGAGCCTTGGACCCTCATACTTCCTCTAGAGTCCTCCCTCTTTCTCAGGTATGCTTAATGAGCTCTAATTAGAAGGTCCATAGTTCATTTCCTAGAAATTGGCTTAACTACTAATTTATTAACGTTTTTTTATTAAAAAAATTGAAAAAGTCAAACTAGCCCAATGATATTGGCACTTGGGAGAATCGAACATGAGACCTTGAGAGGAGCACACTCCGAGGTTCCAAGCCAACACCACTAGACCAACTCAAATGGGTTAAAAAAGTCAAAAACTTAGTGGTACCAGTAGTCAAATTTGAATTTTTAATGCATGTAGTAATGTGAGTCATTCACTTAACAAGACCATCTCATAGAGTTGTCAACTTCAACTTCGTTAAAACATATAAACATGAATGAACCCACTTAAACTTTATCAAGGTAATTATTTATTTTAAGTTACACTTATGATCTTATGTCTTGCAGAGTCCAGAGGGTTTAACGATGGTTCCAGCTGGGGAAGACGAGACTCTTCGCTTTTGGGATGTTTTTGGATCACCTGTTACTGACACAAGAGAGACTTCGGTTTTGGATAACTTATTGTCGATGAAGACATTACAAATAAGATGATAGAAACATAACAATTTAGTTCACTTAGAGTAGGAATTCTTGTGTATAATTTTATTATTCATACAGATCATACTGCTGTAGTGATTTTTTAAATTTAATATACTTAATGTTGATAAAGAAAAAAAAAAAGAGCTCTTGTATTAGTCTTATCAGGCAGCAGAATATTGAAGTGGATGTTTAAATGTTACTATCCTATATTTATCAATTATATTGTCATTTTTGAAAAACAAATAATAATCTAAAGAACGTAAATTTGCTATTCATTTACTCTAGTATCCACAAACCTTAGCAACACTGTTCACCCAAAAAGAAAAAACTGAAGCAACACTCACCAAAAACTTGGTGCATACAACAAATGCCTAAACCTCTACTAGAACTAAACTAAGCCCATTCATATGTCAAATACACCCATTATCAATTTTCAAGCAAAGCAACGAACATAACAAAAAGATAGGCAGTGTCAATGAAGCAAACTAGTAGAAGAGATGATGGAAAGGAACAAAAGAAAGTTGAGTGGTGAAGGCATGAGAGTGTCATCACATGTGATATGGATGCATCCCTTGCTACTTTAAAATTAGAGAGGACCAAGTAAAGAGGAGAAAAAAAGAGTTAGCTGAACATTTTTCTATTGTCACATGTTAATGCATTTCTCACAAAAATTATTTCAAAATATTAAGCAACAAAGATGTAGATCTTTGTGAAAATCTTACAGGGAAAACCATTACCAATGAAAAGAATTTGAGTTGATTCCTTACGTGTGTGAAAGAAGAATAAAAAAAATATAGAATGTCATTATTGCAGGATAAGACTTCATATCATTATTGCAGGTTTGAACTATAAAGCATTAGTTTATTTAAATTCAAATAATGACCATAGAGAGCAAAATTTGCAGCTTGAAGCCGCTAAACCTGCTTGAGTTTGCAAAAATAAAAGGAAACACAACTTTTAAATTTATCGTGATAACAACAAGGTCTTGTACACACCTAACTGGTGCAAAATATAGTGCCATTTTTAACTCTATACTCTAGGCCAAAAAACTCACATTCTGTATTCTAGTCAGTATCACTATCTGCAAATATCTCCGGAGCAGGCGTAGCTTCTCTGGTTGTTGATTTTTCTTCTTCCTCTCTTCTTTTCCTCTCCTCCTCTTTCTCCCTCTCCACAATTACAGCCTTAGCTTTCTCAAGTCTTGAGCTGACTGCTTCCCAAGACACAAGTTTATCCATGAACACTGAAATATACTCAGGGCGCCGGTTCTGCGAAGATAACAGCTTATATTTATTATTAATTAAACAAAACTCTCAAATATAGTGATCATTGTAGAATTATGTGAACCACATCTCACCTGATAGTCAAGGTAGTAAGCATGCTGTATAAAAGTGAAATGTACATATCACAAAGTCAGTAATTTGGTATTTGATGAAATAATAGTTTTAAAGTCATTGAATCATTAACAGAAAAGTTTGATTAATATACCTCCCATACATCAATGGTAAGGAGTGGCTGCAAAAAAAATAATACGAAGTCACATCAGATACTTCTATTGTTATCAAATAGAGATTCAAATCGTGAATCGGAAGACCTATTTACCAAATCGCAAATCAAATCTTATTTGAATCTTAAGCTACATTACAAATAAAATCATGACATTTAGTATAAACAAGCGAGATAATAAATTTATAAATATCATATATAAACCTCACAATAATTCAAGCTTCAAGTCATAAACCATATGACAAAAGAAAAATGACTGGCTACACAAATTTGACATATAAAAGTGGCTAACTATACTAGGTTTAGATAGTGATTCATTAGAATGAATTAGGATTTTTAATAGTGAATCGGGATTCTTCATAATGAATCAGGATACAAAATGAGACTCATATCCAAAATAGATACACTCTAGAGATTAGTATAAATTGAGTTCATTTTTGCATCAAATTGAGATATGACTCGTATGTATTATGATAACCATTCTATCTTACCCCAGAATTCATGTTTCAAAACATTTAAAAACTAAATAAGCATGATGATTGATTTGTGTGACAATATAACTAGTCCTTACTACTTACATGATGATGGTTCCAAACAAGGGGGTTCACAGCATTAGGACTCTTCAGCACGACTAGCTTTTTGTCCTCCTCAGTTGCAAGAGGATTTACTGCATTTCCAACATCAAGTCTGTTTTCCTTATCTGTATTTCATAGGTGACAAAAAGAAAAAGAAACAGGGTAAAGAGCGCTTTCTGAGTTAGATATACCGAAGAGAACAAAGATGCCAAAAAGTAAGCATATGGTGGAAAGGGTAATTTACACACATGCAAGCCATGCCCATCCTGAACCAAATTGTGTTGAAGCAGCAAGCTTGAACTGTTCAACGAATTTTTCAAATGAACCAAAGTCTCTTTCAATCAGTTTTAGAAGTTCCCCAGATGGCTTTCCACCACCACCAGGTTTCATAGACTCCCAGAAGAAATCATGGTTCCATACCTGAAATAAATTGATCAAGATTACTAAGCTATGGTTCAGAAACATGAATTAGACTTTATGTGTATATGCATGCCTGTGCTGCATTGTTGAAAGCTGGAAGAATATCGCCATTATTGTATGACATAATTATGATTTCTTCTAGTGACTTCCCATCTAGATCTGTTCCTTCAACTTGCTTGTTCAAGTTATCTACATAAGCTCTGTGGTGCTTTCCCCAATGGTACTCAAACGTATTCTGGCTCATAATTGGCTCCAAAGCATTCTGAGAATTTTCATTATCGAAATATAGGTTAATTATGCATCATCCGTCTAACGTCAAAATAACAGCATGTGCATGACATATGTTGAGGTCATTCCAAGTACTATATGAATCTCTTGTTTAATCAGTTAAGGTTTCCCGACAGTAAACCAGAAACTAGTAATCTCGCTCAAACGACAAAGACCGAAAGTCTTCCTTTCACACAACTCACTGACACAATGTGATATTGTTTAATAATAATAGCTAGAGTAAATTTAAAATCACCATCAGTATAAGAAAAAAATGTAAAGAAAAAAGTCATCATATCAAATACAGGTTTGTTCAAATTCCGATATGCTACAGCAATGTAGCGCGAGAGCAGTGGCTACTTAACAACACTTTATACCAAATAACAAATCGTGGAACAATAGCTATTTGTTCAAATTCCGCTATGCTATGGCATTATATCATAGCTATAGCTACTATTTGACAACACTGCTCAATGCTCATTATAATGATAAAGCATTTCAATGCTACTAGGATGAAACGGATCAAGACTTCAGGGTACTAGTTGGGTAAGTTTTGAAGTTAAATACAGGTTTAGCAGTAAGCTCCAAAAATATAAAACTCTTAGTTACCTGAATTATGTTTTAACATGGATTCCATCATTTCACCAATTCGAACTAAATAACGAGCTAATGAATCTCTTTCTTTTCGCTGGTGTCTAACGGTTCATAAGAAGCATAACAAACAGATAAACAGAATATTGGACAGAATTTAGATGTTACCAGCGGATATGGCGGTGGCTTCAGCTCAAACTTTGCAGTGATTTGAGTGTCCCCAGCTTTCCTTATGCATCTTCCCTGCAATATTCAGTATGTTAACTTCTAAAGTTGACATGTTTTTCCATTTAGTGAAACGAAGCGAAAGAACCTGTTTTTTAGAGAATTTGAAGGTGGTAGCAGAAGAAGAACCAAGATTTTGGAAGGCTGCAACTGCAAAACAAGAAGGATCAGAGAAAATGGAAGAGAGAGAGAGAGAGAGAGAGAGAGAGAGAGGTTTTGAGCAACAAACCATTGGGAAGAAAAGAGGAAGATGATATGTGAGTAGTAGAGGTTGCGGAAGGTGATAACAATTTCATTTTTCCACCCTCCTTGCTTCTGCTTCTATTGGGTGAGTGAGTGAGTGAAGAGATTCAAATTTAACTTGAGCTACCTTACGTTACAACTTTGAGTGTGATGGTATTGTTTCTTTCGATAAAATTAGTGTGAGAGCATTCTAGTACAATCCCTCAAAAAAAAGAAAAAACATTCTAGTACAAATGTAACCATAATGTCGACATTGTTTAGGATTTTTTTTTAGTAAACCACCAAATTGTTATTGTTTCCAGTCTTTAGTCATTGTTAAATTAGATAATAACTCTGTTAATATTTTAAATTAATTTCAGTTTTTGTCGAAGTTTCTCAATTAGATCCCTCGACATGTGACAAAAACATAAAGGCAACGACCTAATTGAAAAAATTTGACAAAGACATGAACTAATTTGAATTATTAATAGAGTCAAGGACTAATTTTAGAATATCTTACAAAGACTGGAATCAATTTAGTGGTTTACTTTTTTTTTGTTAATTGAGTTTGTACATAAAGTAATCTTTGAATTTCGATGAACCGACATGTGTGACAAAACTCTTACTCTGATTTATTTGTGATATTGGAAGAACCTCGAGAGTTGAAAGAAATCTTTTAATATCTACTTTTAGCATGGAACTTCTATTGTATACTCATTAATTGAGGTGTACTAATACTCTTGTTTTATAGATTTATAAATTAACGATCATTTTTATGAAATAAAGAGTTTTTTGTTAATATTTATATTTTAGAAAACATCATTTCATAATAAAAAATATCATTTCACTGTTTATAAGAATCATATTAAATTTTTTACATTCTTATAAAAATAATCAATATTTTATGTTATGAGTAATAAAAAAAATCATAAAAATTAAATTTTATTTCGTCGATGCTTTGGTAAATAAGATTTAATTATTAAAGTTGTCAATGATAGAAAATAATCCTTTTTCTTCAAAAAAAACAACTCATTTAATTATTAATTTAACGAATTAGTATAATGATACCCTCAAATTTTTGGGTGTAGTATAGAATATTCCTGCATGTTGCTATGTGCAGCGAACGTGAAATCACGATTTCTTCCCGAATGACATGGCAGAAAACTATCCCTTAGATTTCAGTCTTATTTGATTACAGTTTCATAAAAAAGAAAAATACATATGACCCACCACCCCATGATTTCCGGGCAGGCAGAAATTTTATTGGGTAACATTAATTTCGGGACTATTTCGTGATAAAATCTTTTTTGATATATAGCACTGTTCTTTTACAAATTCTGAATACAATTTAATTGATGGGTGGAACAATTTTTAGTCAGATTTTACATCAAATAAATATTATTATTTTTTTATAAAAACCAAAAAAACATATATATCTTTTGTTATAGAAATATAATATTTACAAAGAATTAAATCTAAGTTATTGAAACTTTTTACTCAAATTTAATTAAAAAATTACTCCAAATTACTTCCAACATATATATCAGGAAAAGTTTGTCTGAAAGAATCTCATTGTTCAGTTCTACTAATTTACTTTTTTAAAAGACGAAATATTTAAAGACCCTAATCCAACCACAGAACACAAGGATTGGAGTAAGGAAATGAAATTACAATAACTACAAAGTACAAAACGTGGAAGAAACTGTCAAAAAATAAAACCCGAAAAATCCCCAAGGCTACAACGAGCCTTGATGCCTAACAACTCAACATGATCCTTTTCTAACCAAAAAATTTCCCAACACCTATGCTACTTAATATTGAATTACAACAAATAAGCAAAAATTTCCCAGACTGAAGCACACCCCCAGAAGGCAACACTGTCCACTGTCCAAAATCCAAACCATGATCATGGAACATTGGGAAGAGCTAGCAACAAAATCACCCAAAACACCAATCCCTTATCACTCGCGACCGGCTCCAAACCAGAAAAAACAGAAAAACAACGCTACACCAGTTCAGCCTCGTTCGAAACCAGCTCTTTTACCAGTCTGCTAGAAGCATTACCCGCGAGTCCTAGGTACGCCCAAGGATTTGAGAACCATTGAACTATATGGTAATTGAAGCTGTTTGCTCTCGCATGTAACCAATTCCACAAACACTTTTGACTGTTCTAAAATTGCTTCCACCACCTTGGAATATCCCTAGGTATCTTACTTTTTAAATAGACCAAATGGTCGCAAACTCAGTGAAACCTGACACTATCGAGAATCGGAGACTAACCTTCATTGATTTTGAACCTTAGTGATCTTGCACAATAATTCCACTTTCAGTCATTTGTTTTATTTTGCCTCTGTATACTCAGTTCAAAATTATGCAACTAAATTATGAAATATTTAAATGGGGGTTTAGGAGTAACATATTTAGATTTTTTTATTTTTTTTTATAATATTTTAGAAATTTAAATAAAAGGAGAGATCAGATATCTTATATAGGCTATAACAAAGAAGGATTTGTTTAAGAAATACAAAAAAAAGATAACTTGAGTAATTCACCATACAGTAAATTCTGCAAAAACTGTTCCTAGGGTGACTGTTTAGTTATCAAGTAGTAGTTTGAAATGTCCCTTTTTATTCCAATGATGTAATTCCCAATTAAATGTAAATGAAATTGATCTTGTATGTTAAAGCAAGTGTTGGTGTATGCAGAAATGCAGACCATTTTCACAGAAATAATACAAATCATAACGATTAATTCTTAGTTCAAACCTCATGTAGAAGTGTTGACATGTATATAAATGGCTGGTATACAAAAATTTTCTGATGCTGAGAATCATTATACTTAACAGACTTCAGGTAGAAGTAAGAACACTTAAAATGAGAACAAAGAATAATACATTGCATCAAATAACACAAATTAGTGGTAACTCTTTGTTGAACAAAAATTCATAACAAAATACTTTATGGAGCTCATGGAGCATTAAGCCCAAGACGTGAACTAATTTGAATTATTAATAGAGTCAAGGACTAATTTTAGAATATCTTACAAAGACTGGAATCAATTTAATGGTTTACTTTTTTTTTGTTAATCGAGTTTGTACATAAAGTAATCTTTGAATTTCGATGAATCGACATGTGTGACAAAACTCTAACTCTGATTTATTTGTGATATTGGAAGAACCTCGAGAGTTGAAAGAAATCTTTTAATATCTACTTTTAGCATGAAACTTCTATTGTATACTCATAAATTAAGGTGTACCGATACTCTTATTTTATAAATTTATAAATTAACGATCATTTTTATGAAATAAAGAGTTTTTTGTTAATATTTATATTTTAGAAAACATCATTTCATAATAAAAAAATATCATTTCACTGTTTATAGGAATCATATTAAATTTTTTACATTCTTATAAGAAATAATCAATATTTTATGTTATGAGTAATAAAAAAAATCATAAAAATTAAATTTTATTTCGTCGATGCTTTGGTAAATAAGATTTAATTATTAAAGTTGTCAATGATAGAAAATAATTCTTTTTCTTCAAAAAAACAACTCATTTAATTATTAATTTAACGAATTAGTATACTGGTACACTCAAATTTTTTGGTGTAGTATAGAATATTCCCGCATGTTGCTATGTGCAGCAAACGTGAAATCACGATTTCTTCCCGAATGACATGGCAGAAAACTATCCCTTAGATTTCAGTCTTATTTGATTACAGTTTCATCAAAAAAAAAATTCATATGACCCACCACCCCATGATTTCCGGGCAGGCAGAAATTTTATTGGGTAACATTAATTTCGGGACTATTTCGTGATAAAATCTTTTTTGATATATAGCACTGTTCTTTTACAAATTCTAAATACAATTTAGGGGGTGTATTGAATTAGGATTCTAAGAGATTTTAAAAGACTTTTTTATCATAAAAAAGTCTTGTGGTATTCAATCAAGACTCTTTGCAACTTAAAAAAAGTCTTTTGGTATTCAATCAAGACTCTTTGTCATTTAAAAAAAGTCTTGTGGTATTCAATCAAGACTCTTTATCACTTAAAAAAAGTCTTGTGGTATTCAAAATCATGCAAATTTCGAAGGATTGTTTAATAAATTGGATTTTGATAGATTTGGTGGGATTTTCTAGTGAAATTCTAGCATGAAAAAGTCTTTCATGAAAACATGAGATTTCTCAAGATTGTTTTTTCTTTAAAGATTTTCCTCTCTCTCTCCTCCCTTCTCTCTCTCCCTCTCTCCCTCTCTCTCACACACTTTCTCTCTCTTCCCTCCTCTCTCTCTCTCTCTCTCTCTCTCTCTCTCTCTCTCTCTCTCTCTCTCTCTCTCTCTCTCCTCTCTCTCTCTCTCCTCTCTCTCTCTCTCTCTCTATCTCTCACTCTCTCTTTTCCCTCCTCTCTTTCCTCCCTTCTCTCACTCACTCACTCTCTCTCTCTCTTCCCTCCCCTCTCTCCTCCCTTCTCTCTCTCTTCCTCTCCCTCTCTCTCTTTATCTCTCTCTCTCCTCTCTCTATCTCCCTCATAAAAAAATAAAGTAAAATAAATATAAGAGTGTGTATTGAAAATATTGTGAAAGATAGTGTGTTATGATCATTTTTTTTCAATGAGTCTTTAAAAATTCATAAAATCTTTTGAAATCCATAAAATCATTTGAAATCCTTTAAAATCTTATGAGTTAAATCCATTGAAATCCAAATTATAAATCTCAATAGTCTTTTAAAATCATCAAAGTCATTAAAATCCTGCAAAGTCTTTTAAAATCCATAAGACTTTTTTAAACAAAAATTGTCTTTTAAAATCTTAATCCAATACACCCCCCTTAATCTATGGGTGAAACAATTTTTAGTCAGATTTTACATCAAATAAATATTATTATTTTTTTATAAAAACCAAAGAAACATATATATCTTTTGTTATAGAAATATAATATTTACAAAGAATTAAATCTAAGTTATTGAAACTTTTTACTCAAATTTAATTAAAAAATTACTCCAAATTACTTCCAACATATATATCAGGAAAAGTTTGTCCGAAAGAATCTCATTGTTCAGTTCTACTAATTTACTTTTTTAAAAGACGAAATATTTTAAGACCCTAATCCAACCACAGAACACAAGGATTGGAGTATGGAAATGAAATTACAATAACTACAAAGTACAAAACGTGGAAGAAACTGTCAAAAAATAAAACACGAAAAATCCCCAAGGCTACAACGAGCCTTGATGCCTAACAACTCAACATGATCCTTTTCTAACCAAAAAATTTCCCAACACCTATGGTACTTAATATTGAATTACAACAAATAAGCAAAAATTTCCCAGACTGAAGCACACCACCAGAAGGCAACACTGTCCACTGTCCAAAATCGAAACCATGATCATGGAACATTGGGAAGAGCTAGCAACAAAAAAGGAAAAAAGTTCGAAATTACCTTGAAAAAGAGATTTTAGGTTCGAAAGTCGATTATGCGAGGGGAAGGTATTAGCACCCCTCACATCTGTTGTACTCAACGGGAACCTCTTAGTTGGCTTAGGCTTAAAATGTTTTTTGACGTTTTGCTCGCACGCTTAATCATATATATATGTATAAAGGAACAAGAAAATATAACATGAGGTGAAGAAAGAGATAAAAACAAATGAAATAGAAAAAAGAAAAAAAGATTTTTTATTAATGGGCTTGACAAGATGACAATCCTGCTCCTACGTATCTCCCGGTAGTCGGAGAATTCAAAGCTTACGTAGTTCTTAAGAAAGAATTGTTTGAAAACGCACAAAGGCGTAGAAAGCTTTAAAAGGTGAAAGACAGCCGCTAAGGCGATAAACTCGCGCAAGGCGTAAATGTTTAAAGGAAAAAAAAGACAGATGCACAGAGGCGTAAAAGGTTTGAAAATAAAGACAAACGCACGGAGGCGTACAATGTTGAAAATAAAAGACAAACGCACGGAGGCGTTAAATTCGCGCAAGGCGTAAAAAGGTTGAAAACAAACGCGCAAAGGCGCGAAAGGTTCGGATTGACCACAAGGGCCAAAATTGGTGAGTTGGATTCACTTTGAAAATAGAATGACGATCGTTCGAGCAACGAGACATACGTCAAGCATTCGTACAACCGGGGAAAGGAGA
Organism: Medicago ruthenica; assembly: GCA_018208015.1. Taxonomy (NCBI): domain Eukaryota; kingdom Viridiplantae; phylum Streptophyta; class Magnoliopsida; order Fabales; family Fabaceae; genus Medicago; species Medicago ruthenica. The sequence goes on from CM031371.1 coordinate 78,412,990, forward strand.
GACATACGTCAAACCACCCTTTTTCATTCAAGTTTTGTTTGAAATTAAAAAAAATGTATTTTTGGGGAAGCTAGAAAAGAATGACGATCGTCTAAGCAACGAGACATACGTCAAGTGTTTATCCGATCGGGGAAAGGAGAGACATACGTCAAACCACCCTTTTTCATTCAAGTTTCGCTTGAATTTAAGGAAATGTATAAACTAAAAAAAAAAACGCTCGTTTTTAGGACTCAAATAAAATAAAAGAAAAGAAATTGTTCAAATTAGTTGTTGCAACCAAAATGAACAAGTTTGTTGCTTAAATAAAAAAAGAAAATGTTCTTGTGGTTTTGATTTTTTTTTACTTGGAGTTAAAAAAGAAAATAAATGTGATAAAATAAATTAAACGCGAGAAAATAAAAACGATCGTTGGATTTAAATAAAAAGATTTTTATTTATCATGGATTGAAATATAAAAATAAGAAAAACAATGCATATTTATATATATATATATATGTTCCCAAATGTATATATGAATGACATAAAGAAAAGATGCAAAATAAAATGAACAAAAAGAAATAAATAAATAAAAAATAAATGCATGAGATAAAATGATAGGTAAATAAATAAATGAGATGTAAAAAACAATAAAACACTAAAAGGAAATAAATAATAAAAATAAAAAAATAAAATTTGCAAAGAAAATAAAAGAAATAAAGATTTGGGAGGTGTAAAAATTAAAACTGGGGGGTACTAGTAGCAAAAACTAAAACAGATTGGAAGAGAAAGGCCCAAAATGTGTTGGGCCTGCGTAAATTAATCTGGGCCGTCTAATTAATCAGACGGCCCTGATCTGATCACAGGGGAAAGAAAGCCAGGCCGTATGATTAAAAATCAAAGGGCCAGGAGGGCGTGGGTGTACGCTAACGCGTACACCCTCTCACACCGAATCAGGGAGGGGTATTTAAACCCTTCCCTTCACAAATTTCTTTCATTTTTTCATTTCATTCTCTCTCTTCTTTCCCTCTCTTGGCCGAAAATCTTCTTCTCTCTCCCCTCTTTTGCTCGGCCGGAAAGTTTTCCGGCGTGGTGGCCGCCGGCCTACGCGGCGGCGCCACCGCGCTGGAGAGTAAAATCTCTCCTTTTTTCAAAATAAACACACTTTTCCCATATCCTTTTTCGTCCTAAACCCAAATCCGGCCTTGGATTTCTCAAAAAAAGCCTAGAAAAGAGTAGATCTAAAATTTAAATTTCGAAAAAACTACCTCTCTTTTTTCTTTTTTCGCTTCGGTTTTGCTGTTGTCTTTGTGGTTCTTGGCCGTGTGGGGTGTGTGTGCGTGTGTTTGGTTGCTGGGCCGTGTGTGGGTATGGCTTGCGTGAGTGTGTGCCTGTGTTTGGTACTGCTGGGTGGGTTTGTGCGTGAGCTGGGACGTGTGGGTGTGGTGTGCGTGAGTATGTGTTTGTGTTGTGTTGGTGGTGTGTATTTGTTTTTGTGAGGGTTGGTGTGTTGTGGCTGGGTTGTATGAGTTTTTGTGTGTTTATGTTGTGTTGAAGGTTTGTGCTGAAAACGTGTTTGGGTGTGGTGATGAATGTGTTTTGCTGGAAAATGTTGTGAGTTATGCTTGCTGTTTTGGGTTATGTTAAAAATCTGTTTTGCTTTTCAAAATTTCTTCTCAAAATTTCTGTCTTTTTTCTGGTGTTTTGATCCTGTCTTATAGAAGAAATTTGAGCTGCTTGTCAGCTTAATGACTCATTAACTTGCAAGTTGATCTGGGTTTTTGGATAGAATTTGAGCAAACATTAAATGGGATGTGATTCCTGGATTTTTTTGCAGATTTTGTGATGATTTGAGGATAGGATTTGAGGGTTTGTGATGATGAAAACCCAGTGAAAGGGGGCGCTGCAGTGTTGTTTGGCTGTACTGTTGACTGTTGACTTGGACTTGGACTTGGACAAAAATGCAAAAAATAAAAAAAAATAATAATAATAATAATAGTAAAATAATGAAAATGATAATAATAAAAGAATAAAAATTAATGATAATAAAAAACTGAAATTAAAAGTAAAAATAAAAAGTGATAAAAGATAAAATTAATAAACGAAACAAAAAATTGACATGAGGTATTTTAAAATACCTCCCTGCCGAAATTTCGTCTGAAACGACGAAAATTCTCGGCCTTTTTTAAAAACGAGAAAAACGAGACAATGAGTAAAACGAGACGAAAATGGGTCAAAAATGGGGTATGACAGATGCCCCTATTTAAGTTTCTTCGCTACGGAGATTAAAAAGCGAAATTTTGATTCGACGGGTCGAAGAAACTTAAATATAGAGTACACCAGTTTTTGACCCATTTTGGATAGTAAAACATTATGGATGCGATGTCATGTATGCAATGTTATGAATGCATGTGATGCAAGTATAAATGCAAGACGGCAAAGATGACCTGATTGGGGATAAACAGAGACAAAGGGATACCCGGGTTCGTTAAAGAAACGGGATCCAACTCTATTGGGGATAGTGTTCCACTGGGGAAAAAAGGTTAGCCGTTTGGGTTATTGCCGAACTGTTCACTGGGGAGAGTGGGCAATTAACCACGGGAACCAAAAAAGGGTAAAATGTCAGCTGTTCGGGTTAAATTCCGAACTGCCACTGACGACAAGGATTGAATGTAAAGGTCAGCTGTTCGGGTTGTTTACCGAACTGTTCATTGACGATAAAAAGAAAAGTCAACTGTTCGGGTTGGTTACCGAACTGTACATTGACGACAGGAAAGAAAAGTCAACAGCTCGGGTTGGTTACCGAACTGTACATTGACAACAGGAAATAAAAGACACGTCAACTGTCCGGGTTGGTTACCGAACCGTTCATTGACAACAAAAAGAAAAGTCAACTGTTCGGGTTGGTTACCGAACTGTTCATTGATGACAGGAAATGAATGTCAACTGTCCGGGTTAAATTCCGAACTGCCACTGAGGATAAGAAAACAAAGGATAAAAGTCAGCTGTTCGGGTTAAATTCCGAACTACTGATGAGGAAAAAACTAGAGTAAACGTCAATCGTTCGGGTTAAATTCCGAACTGGCATCGTTGGTAAGAAACGAAGGTAAAGGTCAGCTGTTCGGGTTAAATTCCGAACTAACACTGAATGATGATAAAACAAGGGTATAAAAGTCAGCTATTCGGGTTAAATTCCGAGCTACTGATGACAAGACAACGAAGGTAAAAGTCAGTCGTTCGGGTTAAATTCCGAGCTACTAATGACAAGACAACGAAGGTAAAAGTCAGTCGTTCGGGTTAAATTCCGAGCTACTGATGACAAGACAACGAAGATAAAAGTCAGTCGTTCGGGTTAAATTCCGAGCTACCACTGAATGAGAAACAAGAAGGTTAAAAGGTCAGCTGTTCGGGTTAAAATCCGAACTACCACTGAGGATGAAAACAAAGTCAGCTGTTCGGGTTAAAATCCGAACTACCACTGAGGATAAAAACAAAGTCAGCTGTTCGGGTTAAAATCCGAACTACCACTGAGGATAAAAACAAAGTCAACTGTTCGGGTTAAAATCCGAACTACCACTGAGGATGAAAACCAAGCCAGCTGTTCGGGTTAAAATCCGAACTACCACTGAGGATAAAAACAAAGTCAGCTGTTCGGGTTAAAATCCGAACTACCACTGAGGATAAAAATAAATAAAATTGTGCACAAGTGTTCGTTAAAGAAATGTCACTTGGCGACAATACTGGGGAATATGCACAAGCTGTTCGTTTGAACTGGCACTTGGCATAAAGACATGATAAAAAGATGCGCAAGCTGTTCGTTTGAACTGCCACTTGGCGTAAAAGGGTGACACCACTTAACCAAACAGATTGGGGATGACACTTGGGGAACATTTACTGGTGACTATGATGGGATGCCGAGCAAAGTCGGGCTTTGGTTATGACTTGGTATTTGTGAGTGTGAATGATGACTCACTGGGGAATGCCAATAAAATTGGGCTCCATTTTGTAACATTACTGGAGGATGACACTGGAGAAAAAATGCAGATTGTTTATGATAAATTGGTAAGAAACGTGGTGGTTAAAGCAACCATGTACAGATGATATTGTGGTATGTTGCATGTGTGAATGCGTATATGCATGAATGCGTGATCATATGATTTGTATGATTGTACAAATGTATGAATGCATGAACGTATGAATGTACTAATGCAGGACTTCCACTGGGGATGTTGTGTGAAAGATTGGCTTGCACTGGGGGATACCCTAAATGTTTTGATTTATTGCATGACCGACAACTTGGTGAAACAAGATTTAGACCGGTAAAATGAGAAGTGGACCGACGTCGCATTGCAAACACTCGGTAATCTTTGATGGGGATGATGTCGCAGGGAACACCTCCAAAATGTTGACGGGGTAAAGCCGTAACCGTTGACGAGGAACACATACCTTATGGGGAAATTGTTACCTCACTGGGGAATCGTGTTAATCCGCTTGGGAAAAGAACTGGTGATTCCACCGGGAATGCTTATGTTTTGTTTGGATGCCGAGCGAGGTCGGGCTTTGATTGTTTTTGGATGCCGAGCGAGGTCGGGCTTTTATGTTGGATGCCGAGCAAGGTCGGGCTTTGATTGTAATTGGATGCCGAGCAAGGTCGGGCTTTTTGTAATGTGGGTGCCGAGCGAGGTCGGGCTTTGTTATGTATTTGTGCCAATGATGATTGGGCTTTTGGGGTTGGGACTCCACTGGGGGATGCTAATAAAAATTGGGCTTTATTTGTGGTTTCGCTGGGGATATAAGGATCATTTTGGAAGCATGATCGATATCCAGCCTTAGATGCCAAATGGTGGTTGGGCTTTTGTGAGTAGGTGCCAATGACAATTGGGCTTTTGATTGTTTTTGACAAAGGTTGACTTCCTGGGGAGTTTGTTAATCCACCGGGGATTGTGCTAATCCACTGGGGATTATGATTGAATGCCGAGCGAGGTCGGGCTTTGATTCACTGGGGATATTCCCTTTGATTCACGGGGGAACTCCGCCGGGGAAGTCTGTTTAGCAATTGACCATATTTGGCCTGCGAAGTTTATCCGCTCTCGGGATAGCTGCTGACGCGCACTTCAATTATTCGCGAGTCCAAAGAGAATGTGTTTATTATTTATGCCTTCCAAAAAGATTTAAAATTTTTTCTTTTTGAAAAAGAGTTTCGTTCCAAGTACTATTATCAAAAATAGAAGAAATGACTAAGCAAAATAAATGGGAATTCCCAACAAAATGTAAAGACTTCACTAGGAAGAAATTTTATTAATGGGGTGGTGGCCTGCCAACGGCGTGGCTCCACGGATCTTACAAAGTTGAAAAAATGGTAAATATACAGGGAAGGTTCATTGAACAATAACCGCTATGCTCCCTAACAACTTTGAATTCACTGTTTGGATGCTTCAGATTCCGAGTCCTTTGACAGTTGATTTGCCCCAAGTAAACTGTAGTCAATCCGATGTAGTTATTTTGTCCTTTGATCCTTAATTTTTGCATAGATCGCCCTTTCGGGTTTTCGACCTATCAGGATGATTATTTCTGTTTTGTGTCTCTAATTTTTGCCTGGACCGCCCTTTCGGGTTTTCAGTCCACCGAGACGCTCATTCTTGCCTAAGTCGCCCTTTCAGGTTTTCGACTTACCGAGCTGTTCTTTTGTTTTTAGACAAAATATTTCTTGACTACATCGGAATTCACAGGACGCGGAAAATCTTCGCCGTCCATTGTTGTGAGAATCAAAGCTCCTCCGGAGAAAACTCTCTTGACTACATACGGGCCTTCATAGTTAGGCGTCCATTTGCCCCTGGAATCGGGTTGAAAAGATAGGATCCTTTTAAGCACGAGGTCTCCTTCTTGGATTTCACGAGGACGAACCTTCTTGTCAAAAGCTTGTTTCATCCTCTGTTGATACAGTTGACCATGACACAAGGCAGTCATGCGTTTTTCCTCAATTAAGTTCAACTGATCATATCGGTTTTGACACCATTCAGCCTCTGACAGTTTAGCTTCCATCAAGATTCTCAAAGACGGGATTTCGACTTCTACGGGGAGCACTGCTTCCATGCCGTATACTAAGGAGAAAGGGGTTGCCCCTGTCGATGTGCGTACTGAAGTACGATACCCTTGCAAGGCATATGGCAACATCTCGTGCCAATCCTTGTAGGTGACTACCATCTTTTGCACTATTTTCTTGATGTTTTTGTTTGCAGCTTCAACTGCGCCATTCATCTGAGGTCTATAAGGAGAGGAGTTATGATGCTCGATCTTGAACTCTTGACATAGCTCCTTCATCATTTTGTTGTTCAGATTGGTCCCATTGTCGGTGATGATCTTGCTGGGAATACCATATCGACAGATGATATGATTCTTAATAAATCGGACCACCACTTGTTTGGTGACGTTGGCGTATGACGCAGCTTCGACCCATTTGGTGAAGTAGTCAATCGCAACTAAAATGAAGCGATGTCCATTAGAAGCTTTAGGTTCAATCCTACCAATCATATCAATACCCCACATGGAGAAAGGCCATGGGGAAGAGAGGACATTCAGAGCCGTTGGTGGCATATGGATCTTGTCCGCATAAATTTGACATTTATGGCATTTTTTGGCATGCTTGTAGCAATCACTCTCCAAGGTCATCTGTAACACCCCGATTTTTAAATATTAATTTATTGGTATTATTGTTATATAATATTAGTAATATTAATATTATTAGGAATTATCTGTTTGGTGTTTTCAAAATAAGTTGTTGGATTGTGGGTATTGAGAGAATAGATGAGTTAGCTGGTTGTTGAAAAATAGGAGATTAAGAGAAATTATGGAGAAATGGATGTTTTTAGAAAAAATAAGAGCAGTGGTGTAATAGTAAAGAGGGGGGTTTGAATGAAGGAATTAAGTAGTGTTTTAATTAAATAGGATAGAAGGAGGTGTAAATAATGGAGAGTAAACCGTTAATTAGTTATGAGAGAAACCTAGCCCAGTTAAAATGTTATAAATAGAGGAGAGCATTAGAGAATTAGGGTTACAACAAACAAGAAAAGATTAGAGATCAAAGGAAAACTAGGGTTGTGGAGAGAAAGGCAAGGAGGCATAGCGACAAGACCTTGGAGAGATATTTCATTGTAGGAATTCATTCAATTATGCAAACCAAAGGTAAGGGGGAGTCTCTATTCACCATAAGGGTTGTATGAACATATGGGTAGTGAAGGGTTTGTGTTTATTTTCCTTGTTTTCATGATCCTTTTATGAATTCATGTTAAATTCGTGCTCTAATTTGCTGCTGTGATTTTGGGTATATTATTGTCTCTAAATTCATGATTTTTATGTGCTAAATTCGTAATTGATTCTAGGTTATATTTTGTTTTGATTTTTTTACGTGTTAAAGTATGAAAAAGTAATAAATTTGATGGTTAATTAATGTGTTGAGATGAATCTTTGTTTGAAACGTTAATTTCGAATCGGCTTGATATATGAATATGATTCATATGGTTTGATGTTCTTTCGTTTTGGCCACTTGTATCTACGGGTTTTTACTTCAAAAGCCATTATTTGGTTTCCTTTGAAAATCATATATGAAATCTTTTTTAAAAATAAAAATAAACATTAAAACTACAAGTAGCAAAATTTGTATTGGAATTGTATATGATTTTGTTACATCGAAATCTGTAAATCGATTTGTCTATGTTAATTGTCTTGAATCTTTTTCTTGTTTGTTTGAAAATGAGTTATTCTATCTCTAAAAGGGATTTTGATTTATTTTATTTAAAAAGGAGGCAACTTGCATGGTTAATTTTCTTCTGCCATATGTACTGACTTGTTTTTCTTTTGGATCGGATTCAAGAGAAAAATCTTAACATAATTGGTTTAATTAAATTATTATTATTATCATTATTTTTAAATTAAATATGACCTGTGTGTCGTGCCAATTTATGAGTTATTTAACGCAGTGTAATTGATGAATTATTTGAATAAGTGTAATTTGTGAATTATTTGATGATGTGAAATTGATGTATTATTTTAATATGTGTAAACTAAATGTATTATTTGACAATATGTTATATAAAGATGTGCTATTTGAAGATGAGTGATATAAATATGTGTAATTTAAATATGTGATTATTTGAAGATGTGTGATTTAATGATGTGTTATATAAAGATGTGTGATTTAAAGATGTGTTATATAAATATGTGTTATTTGAAGATGTGTGATTTAAAGATGTGATTATATAAAGATGTGTGATTTAAAGATATGTGATTTGAAGATGTGTGATTTAAAGATGTGTTATATAAAGATGTGTTATTTGAAGATGTGTTATTTAAAGATGTGATATTTAAAGATGTGTGATTTACTGATGTGCTATATAAAGATGTGTGATTTAAAGATGTGTTATTTGAAGATGTGTGATTTAAAGATGTGTTATTTAAAGATGTGTAATTGTTGAGTCATATAAAGATGTGCATTGTTGAGTCATTATTTGATGTTCATGCATTCATGGTCAGTCCGATTTAAAGATGTGATTTAAAGATGGGGGATAAATCAGTAACATACCTCTGATATCCAAAACCGGTACCACATGCATATAGAGTCGAGTTAGGGGCATTGCATACATAGTTGTAAGTCTATTTGAAGATGTGTAATTAAAAGATGTGTAACTATTTAAAGATGTGATATTTAATGATGTGCTCCTATATGATTATGTGTGAATGATCAGTGTTTTTGTTAATGACTACTTAATGTTATTACTTGTTTTTGAAGCTTACTTGTTATTATAAGATGTTGAATTGATGCTTATTGATTGTATTTTAAAGAATGTATATGTTATAAATGTGAGTATTACCTGGCTGCAATGTATACATGCCTAACTGCAATTGATGATTATTTTATCTGAATCTACACATGTGTTTGTACCTCTCTTGTGTTGGATATATTTTCACCCTCTTAAACTGGACTGTACTCTCGCCGGGTACAGATTCACAGGAAGAAGATAATTAGTAGCAGTGAGTCTCAGAGGATGACGTTGGAGCCTTCTGATTTACTTTTGCCGCTTTTGGGAGTTTTATCGAGTCGTCGCTCTGATTAGTAACACTAGGGAATGGGGATTTATTTTATTTCAGATTTTGTTTTAGAATTCTTTCGAATTCAGTTTTGTTGTGGATTTTAAAGACGTGAAAAACTACTTTGATGTTTTGAGAACTTTTCCGCTGCGACGTTTTTAATTTAAATGAAGTATTTTTGGATTTATTAAGATGTGTGACACCCTTGCATGTTTAATTATTTATTGAATTTTATTAGAAAATAAAATGTGGGGTTTAGGGTGTTACAAGTTGGTATCAGAGCAGGTCGGTCCAGTCAGGCCAAAACTTTTTTTAATCCCCTTGTATGCGACATGTATGTAAGTACTGTCGATACTTGTTTTATTCTATTGGGTGAGTCTGAGCAAAGTGGGGGAGAAGCAAGATGCTTCAAGTGTGGGTAAGAATGTTTTCTTTAGGCAATTTTCGAGGACGAAAATTCTTTAAGTGGGGGAGAATTGTAACACCCCGATTTTTAAATATTAATTTATTGGTATTATTGTTATATAATATTAGTAATATTAATATTATTAGGAATTATCTGTTTGGTGTTTTCAAAATAAGTTGTTGGATTGTGGGTATTGAGAGAATAGATGAGTTAGCTGGTTGTTGAAAAATAGGAGATTAAGAGAAATTATGGAGAAATGGATGTTTTTAGAAAAAATAAGAGCAGTGGTGTAATAGTAAAGAGGGGGGGTTTGAATGAAGGAATTAAGTAGTGTTTTAATTAAATAGGATAGAAGGAGGTGTAAATAATGAAGAGTAAACCGTTAATTAGTTATGAGAGAAACCTAGCCCAGTTAAAATGTTATAAATAGAGGAGAGCATTAGAGAATTAGGGTTACAACAAACAAGAAAAGATTAGAGATCAAAGGAAAACTAGGGTTGTGGAGAGAAAGGCAAGGAGGCATAGCGACAAGACCTTGGAGAGATATTTCATTGTAGGAATTCATTCAATTATGCAAACCAAAGGTAAGGGGGAGTCTCTATTCACCATAAGGGTTGTATGAAAAGCAAAGTGCTTTACAAGGAAATTAAAAAGTGCAATTAATTTCCTATAAAGCAAAGTGATATGCGAAAATTATTTTCATGCATGTAAATGTATGGTATGCATATGTATGTTCAAAATTTCCCCCATCCTCACGTGTAGGCTCTAAAGATGAGATTCTCTAAAAGGTCCCTAGAGATCACGGACCTCACATGGAACTATTGTCGTCAATTGCAAATGCTCGCAAGACCTCAATATATTCCAAGTGAAATCTACTCTAGGCGGGGTTTTCGCATCTTCCCTTCAAGACATACGTCAAGTGGGCCTCCGCTACGCAACCCCATCCTATCTTAATTTTTTTCTCAAAGCTCGGGAATAGAGCCTCACACGTCCGGCATTAACCCGAACAATGTGGAGTAACATCGCTCAAGTAACCCCACAACACATATAATATGAATATAAAGCAATGTGAAACAAATACATATAAAGCGAGAAAAGATAAACAAATGATAATAAAGCATAAGCGTGCGAGCAAAATAAAAGATACTTTAGCCTAAAAGCCGACTAAGATAGGCTTGACTTATCATATACGAAAACAAAGTGTTTAAGTGTGGTCCCCAGTGAAGTCGCCATTTCTGTCGCGTCGAATTTCGGATGTCAAGCTATGGATAAGCTTTGAATCACTAAATTTAAATCACGACTGAACTTTTAATTTTTCGGGGAAAAAGGAAAAAAGTTCGAAATTACCTTGAAAAAGAGATTTTAGGTTCGAAAGTCGATTATGCGAGGGGAAGGTATTAGCACCCCTCACATCTGTTGTACTCAACGGGAACCTCTTAGTTGGCTTAGGCTTAAAATGTTTTTTGACGTTTTGCTCGCACGCTTAATCATATATATATGTATAAAGGAACAAGAAAATATAACATGAGGTGAAGAAAGAGATAAAAACAAATGAAATAGAAAAAAGAAAAAAAGATTTTTTATTAATGGGCTTGACAAGATGACAATCCTGCTCCTACGTATCTCCCGGTAGTCGGAGAATTCAAAGCTTACGTAGTTTTTAAGAAAGAATTGTTTGAAAACGCACAAAGGCGTAGAAAGCTTTAAAAGGTGAAAGACAGCCGCTAAGGCGATAAACTCGCGCAAGGCGTAAATGTTTAAAGGAAAAAAAAGACAGACGCACAGAGGCGTAAAAGGTTTGAAAATAAAGACAAACGCACGGAGGTGTTAAATTCGCGCAAGGCGTAAAAAGGTTGAAAACAAACACGCAAAGGCGCGAAAGGTTCGGATTGACCACAAGGGCCAAAATTGGTGAGTTGGATTCACTTTGAAAATAGAATGACGATCGTTCGAGCAACGAGACATACGTCAAGCATTCGTACAACCGGGGAAAGGAGAGACATACGTCAAACCACCCTTTTTCATTCAAGTTTTGTTTGAAATTAAAAAAAATGTATTTTTGGGGAAGCTAGAAAAGAATGACGATCGTCTAAGCAACGAGACATACGTCAAGTGTTTATCCGATCGGGGAAAGGAGAGACATACGTCAAACCACCCTTTTTCATTCAAGTTTCGCTTGAATTTAAGGAAATGTATAAACTAAAAAAAAAAACGCTCGTTTTTAGGACTCAAATAAAATAAAAGAAAAGAAATTATTCAAATTAGTTGTTGCAACCAAAATGAACAAGTTTGTTGCTTAAATAAAAAAAGAAAATGTTCTTGTGGTTTTGATTTTTTTTTTCTTGGAGTTAAAAAAGAAAATAAATGTGATAAAATAAACTAAACGCGAGAAAATAAAAACGATCGTTGGATTTAAATAAAAAGATTTTTATTTATCATGGATTGAAATATAAAAATAAGAAAAACAATGCATATTTATATATATATGTTCCCAAATGTATATATGAATGACATAAAGAAAAGATGCAAAATAAAATGAACAAAAAGAAATAAATAAATAAAAAATAAATGCATGAGATAAAATGATAGGTAAATAAATAAATGAGATGTAAAAAACAATAAAACACTAAAAGGAAATAAATAATAAAAAGAAAAAAATAAAATTTGCAAAGAAAATAAAAGAAATAAAGATTTGGGAGGTGTAAAAATTAAAACTGGGGGGTACTAGTAGCAAAAACTAAAACAGATTGGAAGAGAAAGGCCCAAAATGTGTTGGGCCTGCGTAAATTAATCTGGGCCGTCTGATTAATCAGACGGCCCTGATCTGATCACAGGGGAAAGAAAGCCAGGCCGTATGATTAAAAATCAAAGGGCCAGGAGGGCGTGGGTGTACGCTAACGCGTACACCCTCTCACACCGAATCAGGGAGGGGTATTTAAACCCTTCCCTTCACAAATTTCTTTCATTTTTTCATTTCATTCTCTCTCTTCTTTCCCTCTCTTGGCCGAAAATCTTCTTCTCTCTCCCCTCTCCCCTCTTTTGCTCGGCCGGAAAGTTTTCCGGCGTGGTGGCCGCCGGCCTACGCGGCGGCGCCACCGCGCCGGAGAGTAAAATCTCTCCTTTTTTCAAAATAAACACACTTTTCCCATATCCTTTTTCGTCCTAAACCCAAATCCGGCCTTGGATTTCTCAAAAAAAGCCTAGAAAAGAGTAGATCTAAAATTTAAATTTCGAAAAAACTACCTCTTTTTTCGCTTCGGTTTTGCTGTTGTCTTTGTGGTTCTTGGCCGTGTGGGGTGTGTGTGCGTGTGTTTGGTTGCTGGGCCGTGTGTGGGTATGGCTTGCGTGAGTGTGTGCGTGTGTTTGGTACTGTTGGGTGGGTTTGTGCGTGAGCTGGGACGTGTGGGTGTGGTGTGCGTGAGTATGTGTTTGTGTTGTGTTGGTGGTGTGTATTTGTTTTTGTGAGGGTTGGTGTGTTGTGGCTGGGTTGTATGAGTTTTTGTGTGTTTATGTTGTGTTGAAGGTTTGTGCTGAAAACGTGTTTGGGTGTGGTGATGAATGTGTTTTGCTGGAAAATGTTGTGAGTTATGCTTGCTGTTTTGGGTTATGTTAAAAATCTGTTTTGCTTTTCAAAATTTCTTCTCAAAATTTCTCTGTCTTTTTTCTGGTGTTTTGATCCTGTCTTATAGAAGAAATTTGAGCTGCTTGTCAGCTTAATGACTCATTAACTTGCAAGTTGATCTGGGTTTTTGGATAGAATTTGAGCAAACATTAAATGGGATGTGATTCCTGGATTTTTTTGCAGATTTTGTGATGATTTGAGGATAGGATTTGAGGGTTTGTGATGATGAAAACCCAGTGAAAGGGGGCGCTGCAGTGTTGTTTGGCTGTACTGTTGACTGTTGACTTGGACTTGGACTTGGACAAAAATGCAAAAAATAAAAAATAATAATAATAATAATAATAGTAAAATAATGAAAATGATAATAATAAAAGAATAAAAATTAATGATAATAAAAAACTGAAATTAAAAGTAAAAATAAAAAGTGATAAAAGATAAAATTAATAAACGAAACAAAAAATTGACATGAGGTATTTTAAAATACCTCCCTGCCGAAATTTCGTCTGAAACGACGAAAATTCTCGGCCTTTTTTAAAAACGAGAAAAACGAGACAATGAGTAAAACGAGACGAAAATGGGTCAAAAAATGGGGTATGACAAAAATCACCCAAAACACCAATCCCTTATCACTCGCGACCAGCTCCAAACCAGAAAAAACAGAAAAACAACGCTACACCAGTTCAGCCTCGTTCGAAACCAGCTCTTTTACCAGTCTGCTAGAAGCATTACCCGCGAGTCCTAGGTACGCCCATGGATTTGAGAACCATTGAACTATATGGTAATTGAAGCTGTTTGCTCTTGCATGTAACCAATTCCACAAACACTTTTGACTGTTCTAAAATTGCTTCCACCACCTTGGAATATCCCTAGGTATCTTACTTTTTAAATAGACCAAATGGTCGCAAACTCAGTGAAACCTGACACTATCGAGAATCGGAGACTAACCTTCATTGATTTTGAACCTTAGTGATCTTGCACAATAATTCCACTTTCAGTCATTTGTTTTATTTTGCCTCTGTATACTCAGTTCAAAATTATGCAACTAAATTATGAAATATTTAAATGGGGGTTTAGGAGTAACATATTTAGATTTTTTTATTTTTTTTAATAATATTTTAGATATTTAAATAAAAGGAGAGATCAGATATCTTATATAGGCTATAACAAAGAAGGATTTGTTTAAGAAATACAAAAAAAGATAACTTGAGTAATTCACCATACAGTAAATTCTGCAAAAACTGTTCCTAGGGTGACTGTTTAGTTATCAAGTAGTAGTTTGAAATGTTCCTTTTTATTCCAATGATGTAATTCCCAATTAAATGTAAATGAAATTGATCTTGTATGTTAAAGCAAGTGTTGGTGTATGCAGAAATGCAGACCATTTTCACAGAAATAATACAAATCATAACGATTAATTCTTAGTTCAAACCTCATGTAGTGTTGACATGTATATAAATGACTGGTATACAAAAATTTTCTGATGCTGAGAATCATTATACTTAACAGACTTCAGGTAGAAGTTAGAACACTTAAAATGAGAACAAAGTATACATTTCATCAAATAACACAAATTAGTGGTAACTCTTTGTTGAACAAAAATTCATAACAAAATACTTTATGGAGCTCATGGAGCATTAAGCCCAAGCTCTTTTCCTTGGGACAAGATCTGATGTCTGTATTGCATCTATCTTTGCAGCTACAATGAAATCATTCATACTTAATCCACCTGCAAAATATTGAACCCTTTCAAATGTCATGCTTTAATAATCAAGATGAGAACTTATTTTTAGGAACTAGAGGCTAGATGTGCCTATGAGGAGGCCCTGCCACTAGAGTGGTGCCCAGTGTTCTCAAACTCTAGTGCTAACTCATAAACTGCCTAGTTTACGTTTTTGGGTGTGAATTTAGTGTCAACTCGTAAACTCGTTTTTAGTGAAATCGGAGCTTGCACCGAGTTTGGTGCCTACATAACTCCATTAGGGAAGGAGGAAAGAGGAATGATAAAGGGTTGTTCCATGATAGTGTTAAACCCTCTACTGAGAACTTGCAATCAATAGCAACTAAAATCAAAATCACTCAATGATATTAAATGTAGTAGGTACTCCCTCTGTGATTATACAAACATCTTTTTTTTTTGTAACCAAATTATTGGTACAAAGTATATGCCGGCTTGCATATGATAATAATCTCCGCCGGAAAACATAGCTGGTCACATTTAGTGTGGTCTTCTGTCTCAACCACGTTTTTTCCACCCACAAGGCACAAATTTGAGACTTTGCTCAAGGGATCTAAGTCTAGTTGCACTCGGACCAACTATTGGTAATACAAGTGTTTTTTAAGGTTATATATAAAATAAGTGTCTTTTAAGGTTGTTTTGCAAACATGAAGAATTAGCTTTGTTAATCAACAAAATTTCAATTATATAATTTTACCTTTTCAATGCCCATCTCACCACGGTTAATGTAATACTGAAATTTTTGAAAGTATACAAAATTTCTCTAAAAAACTAACAGCTAAGAATGATAGGAGGGAGTAGATAAGAAGGGTACTGATGTAAGGCTTACCAATGGATGTTGTCCATAGTTCTGCTCTGACTTGATTTGGTTGTTCTATGTGGATATTGGGGAAATGTCCTGCAGTCTCTACAACCGTAGAGATTCTGTTAATGAGTTCAACTCCGCATTTAAAATCTCTCAATTTCCACAAGCATCGAAGTTTAAGTACTCCTTCATCATTCACAAGTCTCCAACCCAAAACCTACATAAATGAAAAGAAAGACGTTTAAGAAGCTAGACAGTGTAAAATGGACTTCTATGAAATTTGCAGGGTAAAAATGTGTTATAAATAGCTTCTTATGGTTAAATGTGTATCTGATTTGGCAGTCAAGTCAAATAAACTCTACAAACAAAGAATTAAGTTAGAAAAGTGTGATTATTGTGCATTAGCAATTAATGAATAGATGACAATAAGGAAGGAAGATGAAACATCTAAATAGTTTAGTTGAAAATTAAAAATAATAGGAAAGACACTATTTCAAGCATACATGATCAATCTGAATTATAAAACAATTAAATAAACTCAAAGTCTTCAAATTTGAGGTGTCTAAACTAAATCTTATGTCAAAACTTGTTAATATATCAAGTATCCTTCATCGAACTGACTTTATCCAAAAATGGTAATAGTAACAAAAATTAATCCTGAACACTCGTATATCATGTTATTTTCCAAATGAAAATACAGGTTCAACACTGTGTACAGCCTGAAAGCAATATCTTTGCAATTATAAAAAGGTTACTTTTAAAGTTAATAAACAAAACCAAAACTGATAATCAAATGTGCATCTGAGGCAGAAAATTGACACACTTAACTGGTTCATCTTTCAATGTTCAATATATGCACAAAATTTTCAGAGCAGAGTAGCATAAAAATAGTTGACTCATTGATTTTGATCATAAACATTACATTCACCAGATTTTATGCATCATTCAAATGTTCAGTAGATAAATTCAAAGCCCTTAGTGGTTCATAGTTCATATCACTTTTTCTCATGCAATCTATATGATGTACATATACTCTATTGAATGGCATAGCATATACATCTTCATGGCATTAAAATCTCTTTGACTTGATCATCGTCGTCTTCTTTCTCTTCATAATCAAAATTACATTTTGGTCAAGGATCATTAACTCAAGTTCAGGAAGTATATATTTTAAACTTACATTTTCCTCGTTCGGTAAAAGTTAAGATGAAAGGAAGTGACTCCATTCCAAGGTCACGGCATAGATGAGTACTCACAGATTACTTACAAAGGAGATTGCTCCTAGCGAGAATTGAACCTATGTCTTATAACGTTTTTCTTTTATAGACAAATGTTAGTGGTTAATTTGTTACAGGGAGTGAGAATCGTTAGTAAAAGAGATAGAACTCTGAACCTAGTAATAGTACTTCATCAGTGTTCCAACTCATACCACCAAACTAATTTTTATGGGACCTAGTCTTTATAGCTTATATGTCAAGTGCTTTGATCCTTACTTGCTCGATCAACCTTGGCGGTTTTAAGCTACAACTATATTACCTTCCAACATGGAGAATGTAATCTAAAAGTGTTAAAGAGTCCCACATCGGACAAAAGATAGTCTGAACATGTGTTTATAAGTGGGGGCAATCCTGACCTCACAAGCCGGTTTTGTTGGATTGTGTAGGCTCGACCACGATTTCTAAAATCCATAAACCAATTATAAATGTTCACAAGCTAAACTGTGAACAACCACTAGTAGATTCATATTAACCATACCCTCAACAGAGCAATAATTTGTTATTATAAGTTATATAGTTCCTTAGAGAGAGAGTGTGTTACCTTTCTTATAAGCTGGTTAGCATCATCATGGGAGAGGGGTGACTGTAAAGGTGAAATGGGGGTACACTCTTGTTGAGAAAGAGAGAGAGCAGAGATATTTGGGATAAGGATTTTGTGTTCAGTGTTATAACTACCTATAACTTTCTCTCCAAACTTACTTTCCAACTCAGCTGGGAAAGGGTCTCTTGCTCCAAAATCCCCTAAGAAATCGTTGGCTAAGGACCGAAGTGGAGAAAACCCATTTGGAGTACGGTTCAGAAAATTGAATGAAGGGTTGATTTTGGTGGTGGTGGGATTTATCTGTAACACGGGGAATGATAATAATACAAGCTTGGTTGTAGCCATTGATTTATTATTCTACACTACTTGTCCTAGATAATGTATACTTCTTCCTCTGTGTTGCTTGGTGTTTGTTTATTGGGTTCTGTGGATTGTGAAGTTCAATCTTGTGTTGTTTGTGTGGATTGGATTTGTTTGGTGGTCAATAATAGCCTCTGGTGGTAATAGTGGATTACTGGTTGAAGAAAAATTACAGGGGTCATGACAAAAAAAAAAAAAACTTTAATCCTCTCCAAAAAAAATAGACTCTTCAAACTTTAATGTGATATACGGGTTGTGTTTGATTTGCTAAAAAAAATACTCCCTTCGTTTTTTTTATAAGACTATTTTATAAAAAAAAATTGTCCTTAAATATAAGACTATCTACAAATTTTTAGATGCATTTATTACTCTTTTTTTACATACATCCTTCATTAATATTATCAATATACTTTAAAATATGAAAAGTTAACATTAAATATCTCTATACACAAAGGGTAATTTGGTAATAGTAACATACATTTATGATAAATTTATTATTTCAAACACTTTTTTAATACTCGCGATTTTTGTATGGACTAATGGACTAGAAGACAAGACGTGACAACTTTTTTATATTTTGTTTGATTTAGAAATTAGTCATGGGATGGACAAACCATGAGACAATATTTAGTCAAAAACACCTATTATAAAAATGCAAAAATACTCTTTTTATTTTTCTAACATAAAAAAATTATATTTTTATCTCTCTAATACATTTATGTCTTCTTCTCTATTATTATTATTTTTCATGTTCGATACTTATTGTTTTGCAAATTAGTCGAAACTTAGATGTTACAAAAACTCTAATAGGATCATCACAGAAAACAACCAAATCAAATGGAGATTAAAAGGTTGGTTTGATAGTTCGGGTGAGAGAGTTAAATAGTGGGCTGAGTTTAACCTGGGAAACCAGGATTGGTTCCCAGGATGGGAAAGTGGAAACAGAACCTTAGATATAATAATTTTATATTCAGACGGTGTAGATTCATCACCTGCTACTTGCTTTAAATTTTTTTCCGGTTGTGACGGGTTGGCCAGATTTATTTGGTGACGACCGTCACCAAAAAAAAATAAAGCACGGTCGTGCTTTTTTTGCACGGTCCGTGCTTTTTTTGCACGGTCCGTGCTTTTCTTTTACACTCTTATATTTTTGTTTAGATCTGGAATACACGATTTTTATCATAGACTGTCTACACCATATTTTTTTCATTTCTCTTTTACACTCTTATATTTTTGTTTAGATCTGAAATTTTTTTCTTTTCTTGATCCG
The DNA here is from genome assembly GCA_018208015.1 of Medicago ruthenica. Lineage (NCBI taxonomy): Eukaryota > Viridiplantae > Streptophyta > Magnoliopsida > Fabales > Fabaceae > Medicago > Medicago ruthenica. The sequence continues at coordinate 78,432,066 of CM031371.1, forward strand.
GAAACAATTGGTCGGATTTCCTCGCTCGCGCGTGCCCGCGAGCGCGCGCGCGCCCGTATTATAAGAGTGACTTAGAGGTTGAATTTTTTCACGATTTTTTGCAGGCATGTTTAGGACATAAAAACAACATCGCCCACAAAAAACGAGAATTTTCCGACAAGAGACGGATTAAATATGAATTTTTTACGCGCCAAAAACTCAAGAACGCGAAACAACAAAACATGCACCTAGAAAACGAATTTTGAGCTGGTTTTTTGCAGACACCTCTATAAAAATACATATAGAGGATCTGCAAAAAACCAGCTCAAAATTCGTTTTCTAGGTGCATGTTTTGTTGTTTCGCGTTCTTGAGTTTTTGGCGCGTAAAAAATTCATATTTAATCCGTCTCTTGTCGGAAAATTCTCGTTTTTTGTGGGCGATGTTGTTTTTATGTCCTAAACATGCCTGCAAAAAATCGTGAAAAAATTCAACTTTTAAGTCACTCTTATAATACGAAATATGAATTTTTTACGCGCCAAAAACTCAAGAACGCGAAACAACAAAACATGCACCTAGAAAACGAATTTTGAGCTGGTTTTTTGCAGATCCTCTATATGTATTTTTATAGAGGTGTCTGCAAAAAACCAGCTCAAAATTCGTTTTCTAGGTGCATGTTTTGTTGTTTCGCGTTCTTGAGTTTTTGGCGCGTAAAAAATTCATATTTAATCCGTCTCTTGTCGGAAAATTCTCGTTTTTTTGTGGGCGATGTTGTTTTTATGTCCTAAACATGCCTGCAAAAAATCGTGAAAAAATTCAACCTCTAAGTCACTCTTACTTTTTTTCCGGTTGTGACGGGTTGGCCAGATTTATTTGGTGACGACCGTCAACAAAGAAAACGCACGGTCGTGTATTACAAAGCACGGACCGTGCGTTAATTTTTATTCTAGATTTTAATTGAAAAAACCGTGCGCATTAAAAAAACGGACCGTGCAAAAAAAGCACGGACCGTGCTTTATTGTAGTTTTGTAAACGCACGGACCGTGCTCTTCAAATTTTAACAAAGTTTGGACCGTGCTCTTCAAATTGAAAACTAAAGTTTGTGTTTTAACTTTTTTTCCGGTTGTGACGGGTTGGCCAGATTTATTTGGTGACGACCGTCACCAAAGAAAAATAAACCGATACTAAAAAAATTGATAGAAAAAAACGCACGGTTTGAAGAACTGAACGTGCACTTTTCAGTTTAAAACCAGGAACATTAAAACGCACGGTTGTGTATTACAAAGCATGGACCGTGCGTTAATTTTTATTCTAGATTTTAATTGAAAAAACCGTGCATTAAAAGCACGGACCTTGCAATAAAAAAACGGACCGTGCAAAAAAAGCACGGACCGTGCTTTATTGTAGTTTTGTAAGCACGGACGGTGCGTATAATATGAGTGAAGTGATAAGGGGTTTTGTACTGTAATTTGGGAGCCAGATCCCAGGTCTCTCAAATGCCTCAAGTGTCATTCATATTTTCTCATCTCTGTTGATGTATCTCTGTTAAGCAGTTCACAATTACTACATGTTTTCCTTTTTCGTTTCTTTTATACTTACTTTTTAATACTTTTTGTTTAGAAATTTTATAAGGAAGATATTGACCATTTAATTATGTGAGGGCTTGATGATAGCAATAGTATTAGTATCACGTAGCAAGAGAAGAAAAGAAACACAATCACTGGTATTGATTATCAGTTAAACACCTCTTATACTGCAGGGTTGTGAAAATACTATTCCAACGTCCTCTAAGTAGTGACCTCTCAAGTTTATAATGGTAAAGCTTGACAATTAACAACCTACAAGCTCTACACCTCTGCTCCCTTCCCAAAAGCCGCCTCCTTCCCCAAGAGTCCAGAACTTACACCTTTGCCTCCTCTATTACACTCCCAACTCCGTAGTTTTATTTGGACATACCATAACATCAAAAGGCCCATCTTGTCTACGCCTAACCTTGTTCCTGATTCTTTTGTGTTAACAAGAATATTGTACTACAAAACAACAAAAAAAAAAGCACGGTCCGTGCTTTTTTGCACAGTCCGTGCTTTTAATGCACGGTTTTTTATTAAAATCTACAAAGAAAAAAAAAGCACGGTCCGTGCTTTTTAATACACGGACCGTGCTTTTTTTTTGTTGTTTTGTAAACGCACGGTCCGTGCAAGGACCGTGCGTTTACAAAACAAAACATAAAAAAGCAGCACGGTCCGTGCTTTTTTTTTTTTTGGATTTACAGGTTTGGACTGCCACCTGTGGGTGCAGGTTCCACTTTCCCATCCTGGGAACCAATCCTGGTTTCCCAGGTTAAACTCAGCCTAAATAGTGAAGTGATGAGGGTGATATCAGAATATAGCATTACATAAATAAATTGTATGATCTTGTTCGTTAAAAGAAAAAGGGGTAATAGTCACTTTGATCCTTGAATGTGTAATGATTAGTCACAATAGTCTTTTAATGTATCAAAATTCTAAAATAGTCCCTAATTGTTCACTCTGTTAGTCAAAATAGTTTCTGACGCTAAAATAACCTCTCTATGCTCAGAATAACTCTTTTCATATATGGACTGAAATGACAATAAGTAAGTATGTATAAGGCCTAATATGAAAATAAGCAAGTGTACTGAAAGACTAATATGACAATATTGATGAAACATTTTAACATCGGCGACTATTTTGACTAACGAAATGCAAAATCAAAGGCTATTTTAAAATTTTGATACATTGAAGTATCATTGTGACTACTCATTACACATTCAGGAACAAAATGACTATTACCCCAAATAAAAATTGTCCAACCTTACAATTTTAAAGTGGAAATTGGTTATAAAAAGTTTTTAACGTTGAAAATCCTAATTTACCCCTTAGTCTTACATTAATCCCACTAAATTAAAAATAAAAAAAAGTCTTACATTAATAAATTCGAATATTCAATTATTTTATTCGGATACATACATTTTGTTAAGCACGGCGAAACTAGGGTTATTTGAGAAGAGAAACACAAATTTCGAAGGCGACAGAATCGAATCGAATCGAATTTGCGATAACAATGGCATTGAACAACGGTCTCAGATCTGCTGCGAAGCTAATTGCTTCTTCTGAATCCTCCATCTCCAAATCAGGTCAAATCTCTCACATTTTCTTTCATGTTGAAGGAAGATTTTCTGATTTTTTTTTCTTTCAATTTCGGTTATATTAGGTTTTTTATTTAGGGGTAATGTTGAAATAGATTTGATTTATCAATAAAATGTTTTAAATTGCGATTAGGTTGTGGTTATTGAATGAAATTATGAACAATTGTTGATAACGATGATGTTTAAGGATGTTTCCTCGAATCTTTGTTAGTAGACTATTCTATGTTTTAGTTTGGTTCTTGTTGATTTACTGTATTTCTTTTGCAACTGTTCTGAATGTTAAACTTAGGTTTTGATTCCAAATTAACACCGACCTTAGAGGGCTTTTATTTTGGAATCGGTGTCGAAAGAAAGGAGTCAAAAGAATTACCCTCCTTAGATCTTTAGGGCCTACTGTTTCTTAGTTCAGTTGCTGTCCATGTTTTCGCTGCATTTAAAATGTTGCAATTTGAGTGTCATTTTTTGCTTTCGTTGTCTGAAAATTGAACATATGGATATTTCATTTCTATGATTGAGTTTCATTTAGTAAAACAAGGCTTCATTGTTGTTTGTATGGACATAGATAAATTAAGGTAGGAATTTGGGTTTAATTAGGCCGGTATCTGGTATTTTACCAAATTTTGATTAATTACATTTACCGGTTAGTTTTATATATGTATTACATGGGACATATCTTGTTAGAATGACTTTTTTATGTGAGAGTTAGAGGATTCCTGTTAGTCATTGGATTAACAATTAACGGCTTAGATTAAATGGTCATTTTATTAACTTCACATGACACTTTTATCTTCACAATCTTTTCTTTTCCTATTGTTGTCATTGCCATCTTGGATCAAAATACCCATATCACTATCCTTGCATACTTTACTTCTCAAGACCCAACCTTGGATCAAAATGTACAAAATACCATGGTCACGCAATCTCACAAACATACAGAACCCCATCCTTGGATGTTTCGCATGAATCAATCTTCATTTTCAAGTATTTATATATAATAATTATTGTATTTCATTTTTTAAACAAAAACCATAAGCACAAATATTCAATGGGTTCAGAATTAAACTCCTGGAAGGGTAGAAGTCAGAGAGTGAGAAAAAGCTTAAACTCCATGATTTTTATCTTTCAAATAAATTAAACCAAGATGAAATTGTGCGTGAGAGAGTTATATGCTTGGCATCTTCGTTAGTGGCATAGTTGATTGTGGTGGTGGAATCCCCATCAAGCGAGCAACAGGGTTCCTCTCCAACTACTGTTGAGGCTCCAAAACCAGCATCCCCATTTCAATGGGGTGGCATCGGCCGGAAAACATTCTTTGTTGGTTGTGGGTGTGAAAGCTAACAACATCGCCATTGGTGGTGGTGACCCATGGGAGGAATGGGTGTGGCCCATTGGATGAATTAATTTCAGTGGTAAATGTTAAATACAGTTCTTAATTGGGCATAGAAAATATTGGCGCGTGAGGTTATTAAAATTACGCCTTAATCTAAGCCATCTATTTTAATCCAATGGCTAACTAGAACCTCTCTCGTTTCCACATAAAAAAGTCATTCTCAATAGATATGTCTCCTATTTTAAGGTGTCTAGGAAAATCATTGTTTAGTTTTCTACTTTCTAACAAGAAGACTTTGTTATGTTGTGACAGTGAGTAGAGGATTTCATTCAACTGGCGTGAAGAGGATGGGAGGCGGACATGGCCATAGCGAGCCAGAGTACATGCATGCATATCACATGTACAACTTGGACAAGATGAAGTATCAGGGTTTGAAAATGTCTCTTGCTGTGTTCACAGCTTTCAGCATTGGCGTTGCAGTTCCTGTCTATGCAGTCATTTTCCAGCAAAAGAAGACAGCATCTGGCTGATTCATCTTACACTCCATTTGTAACAATAATCAGATGGATTTGGGGATCCTAGACTAGCATATTGGTTTTGGTGATTATTGTCGTATTACATTGAACTTTGTTCATGTTTAATTTTCATATGGATTTTCCATATATCTCTTGTAATAATCAATTTCTCTGTATTGCCAAATATTTGTGCTTGGACATTTTTATGTCTTGAAAGGAAATATAGACTTGAAATATCCTGTTTTTCAGGTGGTGGTTCTGCAGTAGTTTGATGAAGTTGGTTATTGCAGGTTTACAATCAACCCCTCATTTGTTTCTTTCCATATTGACACTATGATTCCAAAGAGGGCCTTGTCTCCGGTACGCGACCTTCACAGGTCATCTACCATGCGAGAGTGTCATTTTCATTTTTTCTTGTTCCAAAATGTTTACCAACCGTTGGATAAGTATGGCAATGAATGAATGGTTGTGATCTTTGGTGACTGTGACCCACTAGTCATTGAATTTTTAGGATTCCACTTTTGTGCCATAATGGTGCGCTATGTTACATGACATAGCCGGTCATAATGTGCCACATGGCACATCCTTTTTTAAAAAAATCAAATAAAATAAAAGAATAGCAACAAAACCCACAAATATCAGTCACACATCTTTCTTCTTCTTACCGCCACTTCAAAAAAAAACCCACAACTATCATCATTTGCTTTTCCTCCACCACCGGTCGCCGCCGTCGACCTGCCATGAACCTGCCATCATAAGGTTTTTTTTATCTTTTTTTTTTGAATGATTGAAATGCTCATATGAACGAGAACAAACCATAATAAAAATCAAAATTTCAATAAAAATATAGAATAGTAGCACTTGATTAGAAAGACAAAACAAACCTTTTTGAACTAGTTTCAATTCGTTAGGATTTGATTTTAGGAAATTTAGGGTTTTATTTGATGATGATATTGAACCCCTTGAAATGTTACATAAACTCTGTTTTTTTAATGGCTTGACTAATGTTGTTGTTGTTGTTATTGTGAAATAGGCAAAGGGGATTGATTGATCCTTGAGAATTTGTGTCTTTATGATTCATTCTTTCTTAATGTTTTGTATGCACTGTTTGATTGATCACCATGCCGAGAGACCCCTAGTTCAATTCATACTTCAAAATACCATGCCATGATAATTTTAGTGTTTCTGTTTTCTGAATTTTGCGTTTATGGTACTACGTTTTTGCGATTTTGGTGTTGTGTTTCTGGTAATAATTAAAGAAACTGCTGGGTTTAGTTAAGGATGATATAGAACGCCTTGCAATGTTACATAAACTCTGTTTTTTTTAATAGCTTGACTTATGTTGTTGTTCTTGTTGTTCCTTGGATAGTTTGATCAAACATGGCATCTTCAAATGTTGATTGGAAGCCAGAGCTTGGAATGGGATTTGATAATATAGAAGAGGCTAAACAATTTTGGCTTGCTTATGGTTTACGTGTGGGCTTCGAAGTTAGAGTACGTTTTACAAACAAGAAGGAAGACGGTAATGTAACGTCGTGTAGGTTGGTTTGTTTTAAGGAAGCGCTGAAGAAGAAAGAGAACAAAAATGCATATGAAGGAAAATATCAAAGAGCCAATACTAGAACAAATTGTCTTGTAAGAATTACATTTTCACGTCGTAATAACGGAAAGTTGGTCATCCATGAGTTTGTAGATGAACATAACCATGAACTACAAAAACCAGAGACAACACACATGCTTCGATCACATAGAAAGATAACTGAAGTACAAGCATATGAGATTGATATGGCCAATGACTCTGGATTAAGACAGAAGTCCACATTTCAACTTATGAGCACACATGCAGGGCATAGAGCTAATGTAGGATTTACAGAGGTGGATGTAAGAAACTACATCACTGCAAAAAGACAAAGAAGTATGGCGTATGGTGAGATTGGATGTCTTTCACAATATTTTCAACGACAGTTTTTGGAGAATCCATCCTTCTTTCATGCATATTAGATGGATGAAGAAGAACAAATTACAAGTGTGTTTTGGTGTGATGCACGTATGATTTTGGATTACGGGTATTTTGGTGATGTTGCTTCATTAGACACCACATATTGTACCAACCATGCCAATAGACCACTTGCTTTTTTTTGTGTTTCAACCATTATAGAGGTTCAATCATTTTTGGTGCAACACTAATGTATGATGAGACAATTGAGTCATTTAAATGGTTGTTTGATACATTTTTACAAGCACACAACAACAAAAAACCAAAGACGATCTTCACTGACCAAGACCAAGCAATGGCAAGTGCACTTGCAAAAGTGATGCATGAGACTCGCCATGGTTTATGCACATGACACTTGTTACAAAATGGAGTCAAACATCTTGGGAACTTGATGAAGGGAGGAGCTTTTCTACTTAGAGATATAAAAAAAATGCATGTATGATATTGACAATGAATCAGATTTTGAGAAACTTTGGTTTGATTTGATCAACGAATATAATATTCGTGATAAACCTTGGATCAAATCAAATTATTTCATTAAAAAAAATGGGTTGCATGTTATATGAAGGAAGTGTTAACACTTGGCATGCGAAGTACACAACTTGGTGAAAGTTTGAATGCTCACTTCAAGTCTTGTATGAAACCAAATGTGGATATCCTACAATTCTTCAAGCATTTTAAAAGAGTTGTTGATGAGAAGAGCGCAAAAGAATTGAGTTGTGTTTATGAATCATTGCATAAGCTTGCAAGGTTAACATATGAAACTTCACCAATACTAATCCAAATGGGAAAAATACACACACACACTGTTTTTGAATTGTTTCAGAATGAGTTTAAGTTATTCTTAGCTTTATCTATACCAAATAGACATGAATTTGACTCCCTTTGCAATTATGTCATCACCAAGGAGAACCATGCAGAATCTTGGAGAGTGTCATTTAATCGTGTTTCAACTTCCATTACTTGTAGTTGCTGAAAGTTTGAGACATTTGGCATACTTTGTTCACATGCATTAAAAGTGTTTGAATTGAATGATGTTAAAGTAATTCCTGAGAAGTATATTTTAAGAAGGTGGACAAGAGAAGCCTGTTTTGGCATCATGCAAGATTTTAGGGGAAAGGAGGTTGAAGGAGATCCGAACCTGTCAAGAAATCGAATGTTCAGACAAGTTGTCTCTAAGTTCATTAGAGCAGCAGCTGAAGCATCACATAGTGAAGAAAGCCTCAAGTTTGTTGTTAACAGTGTAGACGACATGCTAAAGAAAATGATGGAATCTCGCGCACAAGCTATGGACAAGAACGATGATAACGGTGCTCGTCCTGCATTTATGAGTTCTGATCCTATACAAGCAAAGGGATTCAGGAATCGACCCGGCTCAAAGAGAACCAAGCGACTTAAAAGTTGGGTTGAAAAACAGCCTATTCAAGCTACATCTAGCCGCGCTCCACCTCAAGAAAGAAGTTCACAGGTATGATTGTCTAGTAAGGGGTTTATGCTGGACTATATTGCCTAAAGAATTAATAATAATAATAATAATAGTTTAATTTAATTTTACATAATCATTTTAGATTAAAGGATTAACAATTCATATGGTCGATGGAGTATCTTGTTCCGTGCCTCCAACTTACAAGCCCTCACAAGCACATGAAAATCAAGGTAATTACACAACTATGTTAATGGTAATTTCACATCTTTTTCATTATGAACTATCCTTACATTTACAAGTGTCATGATATTAATTATCTCTTTGTTATTAATGTAGGCACCCCTTGATGATGCAAATATTGGAGCATATTCTTACATTGATTGACCAACGATCTACATCGAACAAAATGAAGCTTTTTTGTAATTTCATGCCAACATTAAACATGTTTTGGAGATGAATTTTTGTAACTATGTGCTAAAAAATATACTTTGATTTTGTATTTTGATCACAATACTTTTGGTATAAGCATTGAATGAAATGAACAAGTATTTTGTTATCTTCGATTATTATATATGAAGGAAAATTGTTATGTGCTATTGGTTCCGATCTTAAATGATTTGATGTGTTATGGTACTGCAGTATGCGTTTAAGCATTTATAGCATAAGCGTTGTCGCGGTGATTTTCGGAGATCAAGCTATTGATTAGCGTTGACTCACTAATTTTATTTCACGACTGAACTTTTAATTTTTTTTAAAAGAAAAGGGGAAAAAGTTCTAAATTACCACAATTTTAAAGATTTTGGGTTCGGGGGTTAGTTACGTTTAGGGAAGGTGTTAGCACCCTAAACGTTCGTAGTACTCTACGAGAACCTCTTGATTTTATTTATTTATTTTGACTATAACTTGCTTATATTAAAAAAAAAAAGAGAGAGAATTAGAGTAACGAGGAAAGAAAATGTTTTTTTATTTTTTATGTTTTGGAAGGACAAGGTCCTTTGCCTACGTACCCGTGGGGGATCAAAACCTCGTAGTTCGGGGTAAAAATGACGGTTGATTTGTTTTGTGTTTTTTATTAGTTTTTAAAAAAAGGTTTTAAAGATAAAATAAAGGCCAAGTGGCAAAATAAGATTGATTTGTGTTTTTTATTTTGAAAATGGTTAAAGTGTTATTAAAGTGGATTAATGGTTGTTTAAAGAAAATAAAAGAAAAAAAGGGACACTTGATTGAAAATCAAGGTTTATTTAAGAAAAGATTTTTTTGTGATTTTGATTATTTGCATGTTTTTATTTTTTTTATAATGAACTAAGACTAAAAAAAAAACATAACTGAAAGCTAAATGCGAAGAAATTCCGTGGTGACGTTGGATCACCATGAAATCCTTTTGAAATTAAACTAACCTAATATTTTTGTATTTTTTGTTTGTAAAGCGAAATAAAATAAAAATAAAAGACATAAAGCAAAATAAATAGAGTGTGGGTGTCAATGCATATTCTCATTTATATTTACATTGTACCTAAATACATTCTAATAAAATGGAATAAAAATGACAAAATGATAAACAAGAAAAAAACCTAAATTGCAAATGCATGAAAATAAATACGCTAAGAATAAAACTAAAATGAAAATGCATGAAATAAAATGAAAATAAAATAAATAAATAAATAAATAAATAAAAAATAAAAAAATGCATGATGTGTTAAAAATAAAGGCATTAAAATAAAATGCATGAGAATAAAAATAAAACTGAAATTAAAATGCAAGAAAAGAAATAAAAAGGAAAGAAAATAAAAGAAAAGAAAATAGAGAAGGAAAGGGGTGTAGGAGCAGAGAAGGGGGGGTGCAGGAAGTAATCAGCAAGAAAAAGGGGAGAAGAGGAAGCAGGACGGGCCTGGCGCTGGGCTTAAGCTTTGGGTCAGCTATAAAAATTGTTTTTTCTGTTTTTTTTCTCATTCTCTTCTTCCTCTTCTCTCTCTTGTTCTTCCTCCCTATAACTTCTCTCTATTTTCTCTCAAAAACGTGGCCGGAAGAGGTTCTCCGGCGCGGCAGTCGCCGGCGGCGCCACCGCGCCAGAGTAAAAAAAACTCCTTTTTTTATAAAAAAAAAAACTGATTTTTAAACTCCTCTTCCTCCCCCCTCTTCGAATCCGCGGTTAGAAATCTCTAAAAACCTTCCAAAATGCTTAGATCTAATTTCGAAATAAAAAAAATAATACTTTTTTGGTTCTGTTTTGTTTGGTCCTTGGTTTAAGTCCGGGTTTGGCTGTGGATTTTGAGAGGCGGCCGGTTGGTTGTGAGTGGTGAGGGAGAGGAAGCGCGCGATTTGTGGGTATGAAGATTGGGGGCGTTTGAGGGTGGCTCGGCCGTACGGCTGGGAGTGGGTAGGGAGTGTGTGTGTTTGTTTCTGGCTTTTTGTTGCTTTGTGTTCGTGTATGGGGTGGCCGCGGGTGTTGGTTGGGTCGCGTGTTTGTGTGGTTATGTGGTGCCGTGAGTGAGTGTGTGTGAGTGGGGGGCAGTGGCTGGCTGTGTGTGTTTGGATTGTGGCTGGGCCGTATGGGGTGAGTGAGGTTTAGAGGGTTGGTGATATGTGGGCTGTGTTGGGTTTCTGTTTGGGGGAAGGCTGGGCGCGGCTGGCATATGGTGGTGGCCGTGTGTGTGTGTGTTAGGGAGGTGTTGGTAAGTGGCTGTTATGTGGTTTGTTATGTGGTTTGTTGTTGTGGTCGTGTATTTTGGGTGGTGGGGAAGGAGTGTTTTGGTGATTTGTGGTATGGTGGAGGCCGTGAATTTTGATTGTGTTTCTGATGGATTTTGTGCTGCTGGAAAATTCCCCCTTGTTGTTGTGTTACCTCCGTTTTAAATAACACTAATTGTCATTACTGACCATAAAGCAATTTAAATCAGCTTAAATGACACATTAAAACAAAAAAGTCTCTGATCAAAGTCTCCACCACAAGGTCAGAGGTTTAAAAAAGGTAAATAATAAATAAAAAAAATAATAATAATAATAAAAATACTAATGATAAAAAAAAATAATAAAATGACAATAATAAAACACTTAAAAGAATAAAAACAAAGATAAAAGAAAAATAACATAAAAACAAAAGGATGGACATGAACGAGACAAAAACAAATGAGGTATTTTAAAATACCTCCCTGTCGAAATTTCGTCCGAACCAAAAGACGAGTGAAAAATAAATTTAGGTCAAAAATTGGGGTATGACAGATGCCCCTATTTAAGTCTCTTCGTCCGGAGATTTGAAGGTAAAATCTTGGATTCGACAGGTCGAAGGGACTTAAATACAGAGTACGCCAATTTTGGACCTAAAAAACGTTAAATGCTCGTGATGCAAATGTGAATGCAAGACGGCGAGGATGACCTAACTGGGGATAAACAAAACCGAATGGTACCCGAGTTTGTTAAAGAAAGGGATCCGACTCCACTGGGGAATAACACAGTTTCACTGGGGAAGGAATCAACTATCGCCTTGATAGCTGAAAAAGGAAGTATGATATGAGAAAAGATACCGACCACAAGCTGGCTGTTTGTAGGGCTTGCCACTTGAGGTAAAGACGGAAATAAAAGTAACATGCCACTGACGACAAGAAATAAAGGGTAAATGTCAACTGTTCGGGTTATTGCCGAACTGCCATTGACGACAAGAAATAAAGGTAAATGCCAACTGTTCGGGTTGTTGCCGAACTGCCATTGACGACAAGAAATAAAGGTAAATGCCAATTGCTCGGGTTGCTGCCGAACTGCCATTGACGACAAGGAATAAAGGTAAATGCCAACTGTTCGGGTTGTTGCCGAACTGCCATTGACGACAATGAACAAAGGTAGATGCCAACTGTTCGGGTTGTTACCGAACTGCCATTGACGACAAAGAAATAAAGGTAGATGTCAACTGTTTGGGTTGTTGCCGAACTGCCATTGACGACAAAGAAATAAAGGTAGATGTCAACTGTTCGGGTTGTTGCCGAACTGCCATTGACGACAAGAAGTAAATGTAAATGTCAACTGTTCGGGTTGTTGCCGAACTGCCATTGACGACAAAGAAATAAAGGTAGATGTCAATTGTTCGAGTTGTTGCCAAACTGCCATTGACGACAAAGAAATAAAGGTAGATGTCAACTGTTCGGGTTGTTGCCGAACTGCCATTGACGACAAGAAGTAAAGGTAGATGTCAACTGTTCGGGTTGTTGCCGAACTGCCATTGACGACAAAGAAATAATGGTAGATGTCAACTGTTCGGGTTGTTGCCGAACTGCCATTGACGACAAGAAGTAAATGTAAATGTCAACTGTCCGGGTTGTTGCCGAACTGCCATTGACGACAAGAAATAAAGGTACGCACAAGCTGTTCGTTAAAGAACTGCCGCTTGGCATAAAGAGGGTGACATCTCTGGACCAGACATACTGGGGATGACACTTGGGGAAAAAGAGTCACAAATTGTTCATGATTGATTGACATGAAAAGCAAGACTCAGGGTGGTTAATGCAACCATGCATTGAATGATGCTATGTGCATGTTGTGTATGCATGAATGTGTATATGCATGAATGTATGAATGTATGTAAGACAATACGACTTGTATGATTGTATGGAGGATTGACTTGTGGGATAGTACAACTGATGGACTTGATGAGACAAGACTGGACAGGTAAGATGGAAAGTGGACCGACGACGCAGTACAAACACTCTGCAATCTTCATTGGGAATGATGCCATTGGGAAAATATCAAAACATTGACGGGGTAAAGCCCGATGTATGCAACAACCGGTGGGGAGCAAACACTTCCTGGGGGAGACGTGTTAATCCATAGACCTGGCAGAAGAACTGACGTTTCTGTGGTCATGCTTTTTTGTTCTTTTTTCTTTTTTTGAATCCCTAACTTTTGCCTGGACCGCCCTTTCGGGTTTTCAGTCCACCGGGAATATATTCTTTTTGTATGCCCCTAATTTTTGCCTGGACTGCCCTTTCAGGTTTTCGATCCACCGGGACGCTCATTTTTGCCTAAGCCGCCCTTTCGGGTTTTCGACTTACCGATCCTTTTCTTTTCTCTTTTTTCAAGCAATTGACCATGTTCAACCTGCAAAGTCTACCCGTTCTTGGGACAGATGTTGACACACACTTCACTTATTCATGTGTTCAGAGAGAATGTGTTTGTTGTCTATGCTTTCCAAAAAAAGATTTATGATTTTGAAAAAAGTTTTGCTTCAAGTACTACCATCAAACATAGAAGGAGTTTTATAAACAGAATAAATGGGAATTCCAAATGAAAGGCATAGGCTCAAATTCATTCAACAGAGTGGTGGCCCGCCAATGGCGTGGCTCCACGGATCTCTCAAAAGTTTGGAAAATGGTAAATATAAAGGGAAGGAACATTGAACACAATAACCGTTATTCTCCCTAACAACTTTGAATTCCACCGTTTAGATGCTTCAGATTCAGAGTCTCTTTGACCGCTAATGTGCCCCAAGTGAGTGATGGCCGACCCGATGCAGTTACTTTGTCTTTTGATCCTTAATGTCTTTAATTTTTGCCTGGACCGCCCTTTTGGGTTTTCGGTCCACCGAGACGCTCATTTTTGCCTAAGCCGCCCTTTCGGGTTTTCGACTCACCGAGCTGTTCTTTTATTTTTAGATAAAGTATTTCTTGACTGCATCGGCGTTCACAGGACAGGGAAGCTCATTGCCATCCATAGTCGTGAGAGTCATTGCACCACCGGAGAACGCTCTCTTGACGATATACGGGCCTTCATAATTAGGCGTCCATTTGCCCCTGGAATCGGGTTGAAAGGATAAAATCTTTATGAGCACAAGGTCTCCTTCTCAAAATCCACGGGGACGAACCTTCTTGTCAAATGCTTTCTTCATCCTCTTTTGGTATAACTGTAAGAGAAGGGGGTTGCCCCTGCTGATGTGCGCACCAAAGTTCGATGCTCATGCAAAATAAAAGGGAGCACCCCATGCCAATCCTTGTAGGTGACCACCATTTTCTGCCCTATCTTCATGATGTATTTTTTTCTCTTTTTGTTTTGTTTGTTTTTTTTTTTGCAGCTTCAATGGCACCATTCATCTAGGATTCAACCAGGAATATTGTAATGGCAGTTCTCCTGAACCCAAGTTAATCCTTTCATATACTAATAACCGCGAGATCTCATCGGGAATCTCTCCATCCTCCTCCTCTTCAGCTTCGTAAACAGGGAACTCAAAGTCGGGAGAGAGCATATGGTTACAGTGTTCAACAGGTTATTGATGTGTAGTCTGCATATATGATTGATGATTGATTTTAGAAAATGAGTGAAAAGTGCAGACCTTTTGAAATTGATTGAAAATAAAATATATTTTTTGGGTTTTTTTGTGTTACCATTTTCCAGAAAAAACAGTAAAATAAAAATAAAAGTCGCGAAAGAAACGACAATTTTTCATTGATAGTGGTAACTTGAAGACAAAAGTAGAGCCCTACATGATTTCACTTTCGTCTCGGGCGAAACGAAAGGATCTTTTGAAAAGACAAGACAAAGAAAACACATTACTTGGACCCATGAGTAACTGAGGGAATGTCAACAGCGACCCAATTGCGGAAAATCCTTCCTTGTGTTTGCATGACCACACCCATCTTTTGTCTGCACGAGTGTTGTATGTGCGAGTGGGTTTGTAATGAATGTGTCGGGCCACTTTCTTTGACTAGGCAGATGGATGTTTGGAAAGACAAAAATGTGAGACTCGGTTTGGGAAACTATGAATGCGATATGATGCATGATTATGCTTATGCAAAAAGAAAAATTTGTTACCGAAGGACTTTGTTGAAGTAATTGAAAACATCATGGTTTGAACATTTCATTTGAGCATTAAGACATTACAAAATAGTTCTTTTTTAGAAACCAAGCCAAGGGACCAATTCAAAAGTCCTTTAGTGGAAGCTAGATTTTTTAAAAAAAATCTAAAGACCCCTAGCTTCCTTAAATTCAAAAAATCATGGCTCTTGAAGGTGTACTTCCTAGTGCTCCTCTATGATGTTTAAAAAACTTGTTTAAGTCCTTCGGTAATTGGATGAAAAAATGAGTTTATGCATGGATGCATGTATGCATGATTATGCTAAAGAAGCAGAGAAAACATGGTGAGGTTAAGTCCATAAGGTTGGAGTCAAGGGTAAACACGTCATTTGGTAAGGACTATGGTTTCACATGTACCTGTATCACGGGTTCTACCAAGTTCCCAAAGTCCTCAACCCCTTCCAAATATCATCGGGTTACGAGATTGACTCCCGGTCCAACAACATTTGTAAGAAAGTCTCGTTTGAGTGTAGTATCGCGTATCAACTAATTCAAGATTACTCTTGGTTAGCCACCGCACTACGTCCTAAAAGGCCAAGATGGGTTAAATGTAACTAAAGGTCCTCAACTTCATAGGTCACTTGAAAATAATAATGCCGGACATGACTACTCATGCCGACATAATAATACTTCCAAGATTCCTCCATTGAGCGGGGTTATCACATGTGCCACATCCGAAATTTACCCTCGGAAAGACACTTTGATTATACCACCATCCTATCTTATGTTTCTCTCAAGTCCGGGTGTAGGACTTATCTCACCACTCACGTAAAAAGAAAAAAAACACAGAGGCACATATTTACAACCTTATTTTTATTTTAAGCAAGTTATAGCACAAAATAATTAAATAAATTCAAGTTAGGCTTAACCCTCTTAGGGATGTCCCCAGTGAAGTCGCCATTTCTGTCGCGGTGATTTTCGGAGATCAAGCTATTGATTAGCGTTGACTCACTAATTTTATTTCACGACTGAACTTTTAATTTTTTTTAAAAGAAAAGGGGAAAAAGTTCTAAATTACCACAATTTTAAAGATTTTGGGTTCGGGGGTTAGTTACGTTTAGGGAAGGTGTTAGCACCCTAAACGTTCGTAGTACTCTACGAGAACCTCTTGATTTTATTTATTTATTTTGACTATAACTTGCTTATATTAAAAAAAAGAGAGAATTAGAGTAACGAGGAAAGAAAATGTTTTTTTTTTATTTTTTATGATTTGGAAGGACAAGGTCCTTTGCCTACGTACCCGTGAGGGATCAAAACCTCGTAGTTCGGGGTAAAAATGACGGTTGATTTGTTTTGTGTTTTTTATTAGTTTTTTAAAAAAAGGTTTTAAAGATAAAATAAAGGCCAAGTGGCAAAATAAGATTGATTTGTGTTTTTTATTTTGAAAATGGTTAAAGTGTTATTAAAGTGGATTAATGGTTGTTTACAGAAAATAAAAGAAAAAAAGGGACACTTGATTGAAAATCAAGGTTTATTTAAGAAAAGATTTTTTTGTGATTTTGATTATTTGCATGTTTTTATTTTTTTTTATAATGAACTAAGACTAAAAAAAAACATAACTGAAAGCTAAACGCGAAGAAATTCCGTGGTGACGTTGGATCACCACGAAATCCTTTTGAAATTAAACTAACCTAATCTTTTTGTATTTTTTGTTTGTAAAGCGAAATAAAATAAAAATAAAAGACATAAAGCAAAATAAATAAAGTGTGGGTGTCAGTGCATATTCTCATTTATATTTACATTGTACCTAAATACATTCTAATAAAATGGAATAAAAATGACAAAATGATAAACAAGAAAAAAACCTAAATTGCAAATGCATGAAAATAAATACGCTAAGAATAAAACTAAAATGAAAATGCATGAAATAAAAGGAAAATAAAAAAAAATGCATGATGTGTTAAAAATAAAGGCATTAAAATAAAATGCATGAGAATAAAAATAAAAATGAAATTAAAATGCAAGAAAAGAAATAAAAAGGAAAGAAAATAAAAGAAAAGAAAATAGAGAAGGAAAGGGGTGTAGGAGCAGAGAAGGGGGGGTGCAGGAAGTAATCAGCAAGAAAAAGGGGAGAAGAGGAAGCAGGACGGGCCTGGCGCTGGGCTTAAGCTTTGGGTCAGCTATAAAAATTGTTTTTTCTGTTTTTTTTTTCTCATTCTCTTCTTCTTCTTCTCTCTCTTATTCTTCCTCCCTATAACTTCTCTCCATTTTCTCTCAAAAACGTGGTCGGAAGAGGTTCTCCGGCGCGGCGGTCGCCGGCGGCGCCACCGCGCCGGAGTAAAAGAAACTCCTTTTTATAAAAAAAAAAAAAACTAATTTTTAAACTCCTCTTCCTCTCCCCTCTTTGAATCCGCGGTTAGAAATCTCTAAAAACCTTCCAAAATGCTTAGAACTAATTTCGAAATAAAAAAAAAATACTTTTTTGGTTCTGTTTTGTTTGGTCCTTAGTTCAAGTCCGGGTTTGGCTGTGGATTTTGAGAGGCGGCCGGTTGGTTGTGAGTGGTGAGGGAGAGGAAGCGCGTGATTTGTGGGTATGAAGATTGGGGGCGTTTGAGGGTGGTTCGGCCGTACGGCTGGGAGTGGGTAGGGAGTGTGTGTGTTTGTTTCTGGCTTTTTGTTGCTTTGTGTTCGTGTATGGGGTGGCCGCGGGTGTTGGTTGGGTCGCGTGTTTGTGTGGTTATGTGGTGCCGTGAGTGAGTGTGTGTGAGTGGGGGGCAGTGGCTGGTCGTGTGTGTTTGGATTGTGGCTGGGCCGTATGGGGTGAGTGAGGTTTAGAGGGTTGGTGATATGTGGGTTGTGTTGGGTTTCTGTTTGGGGGAAGGCTGGGCGCGGCTGGCATATGGTGGTGGCCGTGTGTGTGTGTTAGGGAGGTGTTGGTAAGTGGCTGTTATGTGGTTTGTTGCTGTGGTCGTGTATTTTGGGTGGTGGGGAAGAAGTGTTTTGGTGATTTGTGGTATGGTGGAGGCCGTGAATTTTGATTGTGTTTCTGATGGATTTTGTGCTGCTGGAAAATTCCCCCTTGTTGTTGTGTTACCTCCGTTTTAAATAACACTAATTGTCATTACTGACCATAAAGCAATTTAAATCAGCTTAAATGACACATTAAAACAAAAAAGTCTCTGATCAAAGTCTCCACCACAAGGTCAGAGGTTTAAAAAAGGTAAATAATAAATAAAAATAATAATAATAAAAATAATAAAAATACTAATGATAAAAAAAAATAATAAAATGACAATAATAAAACACTTAAAAGAATAAAAACAAAGATAAAAGAAAAATAACATAAAAACAAAAGGATGGACATGAACGAGACAAAAACAAATGAGGTATTTTAAAATACCTCCCTGTCGAAATTTCGTCCGAACCAAAAGACGAGTGAAAAATAAATTTAGGTCAAAAATTGGGGTATGACAGATGCCCCTATTTAAGTCTCTTCGTCCGGAGATTTGAAGGTAAAATCTTGGATTCGACAGGTCGAAGGGACTTAAATACAGAGTACGCCAATTTTGGACCTAAAAAACGTTAAATGCTCGTGATGCAAATGTGAATGCAAGACGGCGAGGATGACCTAACTGGGGATAAACAAAACCGAATGGTACCCGAGTTTGTTAAAGAAAGGGATCCGACTCCACTGGGGAATAACACAGTTTCACTGGGGAAGGAATCAACTATCGCCTTGATAGCTGAAAAAGGAAGTATGATATGAGAAAAGATACCGACCACAAGCTGGCTGTTTGTAGGGCTTGCCACTTGAGGTAAAGACGGAAATAAAAGTAACATGCCACTGACGACAAGAAATAAAGGGTAAATGTCAACTGTTCGGGTTGTTGCCGAACTGCCATTGACGACAAGAAATAAAGGTAAGTTCTTATAAGATCATATCGTCCATAGAAAATTGTAAGTTCTTATAAGATTGGAAGTTCGTAGAAGATTCGAAGTTCTTATAAGATTAGAAGTTCTTAGATGATTGGAAGTTCATATAATAGTGAGGTACTTATAAGATTGGATTGTTCATAGAAGATTGAAAGTTCTTATAGGATTGGAAGTTCATAGAATATTGGAAGTTCATAGAAGATTGGAAGTTCTTAGATGATTGGAAGTTCATAAAAGATTGAAAGTTCTTATAGGATTGGATTGTTCATAGAAGATTGGAAGTTCTTAGAAGATTGGAAGTTCATAGAATATTAGAAGTTCTTAGAAAATTGGATGTTCATAGAATAGTGAGGAACTTATAAGATTGGATTGTTCATAGAAGATTCAAAGTTCTTATAGGATTGTATTGTTAATAGAAGATTGGAAGTTCTCATAAGATTGGATTGTCCATAGAAGTTTGTAAGTTGTTATAAGATTGGGTTGTGCATAGAAGATTGGAAGTTCGTAGAAGATTAGAAGTTCTTATAAGATTGGAAGTTCATAGAAGATTGGAAGTTCTTAGATGATTGGAAGTTCTTAGATGATTGGAAGTTCATAGAATAGTGAGGAACTTATAAGATTGGATTGTTCATAGAAGATTGAAAGTTCTTATAGGATTGGAAGTTCATAGAATATTGGAAGTTCATAGAAGATTGGAAGTTCTTAGATGATTGGAAGTTCATAAAAAATTGAAAGTTCTTATAGGATTGGATTGTTCATAGAGGATTGGAAGTTCTTAGAAGATTGGAAGTTCATAGAATATTAGAAGTTCTTAGAAAATTGGAAGTTCATAGAATAGTGAGGAACTTATAAGATTGGATTGTTCATAGAAGATTCAAAGTTCTTAAAGGATTGTATTGTTAATAGAAGATTGGAAGTTCTCATAAGATTGGATTGTCCATAGAAGTTTGTAAGTTGTTATAAGATTGGGTTGTGCATAGAAGATTGGAAGTTCGTAGAAGATTAGAAGTTCTTAAAAGATTGGAAGTTCATAGAAGATTGGAAGTTCTTAGATGATTGTAAGTTCATAGAAGATTGGAAGTTCTTAGATGATTGGAAGTTCATAGAATAGTGAGGAACTTATAAGATTGGATTGTCCATAGAAGATTGAAAGTTCATAGAAGATTGGAACTTTCAATCTTATAGGAACTTCCAATCTTATAAGAATTTCAATATGCTAGGAACTTCCAATCTTCTATGAACTTTCAATCTTAAATGAACAATCCAATCTTATAAGAACTTTCAATCTTCTATGAACAATCCAATCTTATAAGAACAATCCAGTCTTCTATGAACTTTCAATCTTATATGAACTTACAATCCCTTATCAAATGATCATTCTTCCTTAGAAGATCATTCTTCTATGAACCTCCAATCTTCTAAGATAGAATGATCTTCTAAAAAAGAATGGAACTTCACTTGATCATGCTATAATTTAATAAGTGTATTTTACTAAATGATATACATTTTAGGGGTGTACATGGGTAAGTTTGGGTTGGATTTGGCCAAACCCAAGACCCGAACCATATAGGGTACTCCGGTTTGAGTGAGGTAAATTAACCACCCGTTAGACTTTTGGACCGGTTTGGGCAAACCCGGTAATTTTCGGTTTAGTTTAGGTAGTGGGTTACCCAAATTATTTTTCTATTTTTTTTAATATTAAATTACTAAATGACGAGTCCTCGTATTTTTTCATAAAAAATACTCAACTTTTTTATTTTCTAAAAAAAATTGTATAACATACTTTCACTATATTTTAGCGTAAAAAATAATAAATGATAATATCAAATAATGAATTTCATCATAAAATACTTGCAACAAACTAAAGTTGCATAACATAAAATTGCATTAGCGTAAAAACAACCAAAAAGTGCAACATCCAAATTTATAACTTTAGCATGTTTTGATTTTCAATATAGAGAATGTCTTTTGTCAATTTTGAAAGTTAGACTTGATTTATGACCAAAATCTTTTGTATTCCCATTCTTTTCAATGAAAAGAAAAATAAAAATGTTGGCATTATTGGGTAATGGGTTTATTGGGTCTAAGCTTGGTTTTACCCGAAATCCGTTATTTTTTTTGGGTTTTTCATTTTTAAAATCATACTCAGCCAATTACTCTACCCAACCCATATACATTGCAAATGCACCAATCAATTTGCGCCATCTGTCTGAGTGCAGGACACAATTGTTTAGAACTTTGCTTTATTGTGCCCTGATGATGTGATATAGTAGAAGACTTCTCACATTAAGTACAATTTCGACACGCTTTCACATGGGTTACACAATAACTCTACTAATTCTAAGAGGTATAGGTTGCTTAATGGTACATATTAATATATTATCTAGTTTGGTTATTGTAATGATTTGGGCATTGGTACACCAACCTATGTTGGTTCTTAACCGCCCAATACTCTGTTCCACAAAACATCGTTGGTCCGACAACTGTATGATATTTTTTTCCTTAACTTGAGTGGTACTTTTGTATCACTTAAAACACTTGAGGCTCGTCTCCATTTCAACCATCCAACTTGAATACAATGATTTTCATCTGTTTTTATTTCTTTGTCATTTTGTATTATGGACCCAAGATATTTAAATCGTGTAACTTGTATGATATGATATCCAACTTTAATGTCTAAGGTAGAACTACTTCACCTTTTGCTAAAATTACATTACATATATTATGTTTTGCTTCTACTCATTCGAATGTCATACGCTTCTAAGACATGTCTCTAAGTCTCCGACATCCCATTCAATTCCTCCTTTGACGCTTCCAAGGCTTATCACATCAGAGAGATTGTTGATAAAAATTATTTAAAGTCTCTTGTTGACTCTATTACAATATAATAGCTCCAAAAATACAGATAAATAAAAATAAAAATACATCAACGAATATAATTAGCTCTTAAAGAATAATTTTCAAATTTATGCATGATAGTGAATTTAGGTTCCATTAGTTAAAATAGATATCAATTTACAATTTTAACCCTACTTATAGCCACAAAAAATTGGTTAAGAGACTTAAGAACTTTTATATATAAGATATGCGATCATTTTCTAAACAAATTAAGAAAGAGCAAAAAATTAAGAAGGACATTTGAGACAATTGTTTTGGCTAAAAAAAAGTTGTCTAAGAGACTTAAGAACTTTTATATATAAAATATGCGATTGTTTTCAAAAAAAAATTAAGAAAGAGCGGAAAATTAGGAAGGAAAATTGTAACAACTTTTTTGGCTTAAAAAATGTTGTCTAAGAAATTTAAGAACTTTTATATATAAGATATGCGATTATTTTCTAAAAAAAATTAGAAAGAACAAAAAATTATAAGATCATATCGTCCATAGAAAATTGGAAGTTCTTATAAGATCATATCGTCCATAGAAAATTGTAAGTTCTTATAAGATTGGAAGTTCGTAGAAGATTGGAAGTTCTTATAAGATTAGAATGCTTAGATGATTGGAAGTTCATAGAATAGTGAGGAACTTATAAGATTGGATTGTTCATAGAAGATTGAAAGTTCTTATAGGATTGGAAGTTCATAGAATATTGGAAGTTCATAGAAGATTGGAAGTTCTTAGATGATTGGAAGTTCATAAAAGATTGAAAGTTCTTATAGGATTGGATTGTTCATAGAAGATTGGAAGTTCTTAGAAGATTGGAAGTTCATAGAATATTAGAAGTTCTTAGAAAATTGGATGTTCATAGAATAGTGAGGAACTTATAAGATTGGATTGTTCATAGAAGATTCAAAGTTCTTATAGGATTGTATTGTTAATAGAAGATTGGAAGTTCTCATAAGATTGGATTGTCCATAGAAGTTTGTAAGTTGTTATAAGATTGGGTTGTGCATAGAAGATTGGAAGTTCGTAGAAGATTAGAAGTTCTTATAAGATTGGAAGTTCATAGAAGATTGGAAGTTCTTAGATGATTGGAAGTTCTTAGATGATTGGAAGTTCATAGAATAGTGAGGAACTTATAAGATTGGATTGTTCATAGAAGATTGAAAGTTCTTATAGGATTGGAAGTTCATAGAATATTGGAAGTTCATAGAAGATTGGAAGTTCTTAGATGATTGGAAGTTCATAAAAGATTGAAAGTTCTTATAGGATTGGATTGTTCATAGAAGATTGGAAGTTCTTAGAAGATTGGAAGTTCATAGAATATTAGAAGTTCTTAGAAAATTGGAAGTTCATAGAATAGTGAGGAACTTATAAGATTGGATTGTTCATAGAAGATTCAAAGTTCTTAAAGGATTGTATTGTTAATAGAAGATTGGAAGTTCTCATAAGATTGGATTGTCCATAGAAGTTTGTAAGTTGTTATAAGATTGGGTTGTGCATAGAAGATTGGAAGTTCGTAGAAGATTAGAAGTTCTTAAAAGATTGGAAGTTCATAGAAGATTGGAAGTTCTTAGATGATTGTAAGTTCATAGAAGATTGGAAGTTCTTAGATGATTGGAAGTTCATAGAATAGTGAGGAACTTATAAGATTGGATTGTTCATAGAAGATTGAAAGTTCATATAGGATTGGATTGTTCATAGAAGATTGGAAGTTAGTAGAAGATTGGAAGCTCTTAGAAGATTGGAAGTTCTCATAAGATTGGATTGTCCATAGAAGATTGTAAGTTCATAGAAGATTGGAACTTTCAATCTTATAGGAACTTCCAATCTTATAAGAATTTCAATATGCTAGGAACTTCCAATCTTCTATGAACTTTCAATCTTAAATGAACAATCCAATCTTATAAGAACTTTCAATCTTCTATGAACAATCCAATCTTATAAGAACAATCCAGTCTTCTATGAACTTTCAATCTTATATGAACTTACAATCCCTTATCAAATGATCATTCTTCCTTAGAAGATCATTCTTCTAGGAACCTCCAATCTTCTAAGATAGAATGATCTTCTAAAAAAGAATGGAACTTCACTTGATCATGCTATAATTTAATAAGTGTATTTTACTAAATGATATACATTTTAGGGGTGTACATGGGTAAGTTTGGGTTGGATTTGGCCAAACCCAAGACCCGAACCATATAGGGTACTCCGGTTTGAGTGAGGTAAATTAACCACCCGTTAGACTTTTGGACCGGTTTGGGCAAACCCGGTAATTTTCGGTTTAGTTTAGGTAGTGGGTTACCCAAATTATTTTTCTATTTTTTTTAATATTAAATTACTAAATGACGAGTCCTCGTATTTTTTCATAAAAAATACTCAACTTTTTTATTTTCTAAAAAAAATTGTATAACATACTTTCACTATATTTTAGCGTAAAAAATAATAAATGATAATATCAAATAATGAATTTCATCATAAAATACTTGCAACAAACTAAAGTTGCATAACATAAAATTGCATTAGCGAAAAAACAACCAAAAAGTGCAACATCCAAATTTATAACTTTAGCATGTTTTGATTTTCAATATAGAGAATGTCTTTTATCAATTTTGAAAGTTAGACTTGATTTATGACCAAAATCTTTTGTATTCCCATTCTTTTCAATGAAAAGAAAAATAAAAATGTTGGCATTATTGGGTAATGGGTTTATTGGGTCTAAGCTTGGTTTTACCCGAAATCCGTTATTTTTTTTGGGTTTTTCATTTTTAAAATCATACTCAGCCAATTACTCTACCCAACCCATATACATTGCAAATGCACCAATCAATTTGCGCCATCTGTCTGAGTGCAGGACACAATTGTTTAGAACTTTGCTTTATTGTGCCCTGATGATGTGATATAGTAGAAGACTTCTCACATTAAGTACAATTTCGACACGCTTTCACATGGGTTACACAGTAACTCTACTAATTCTAAGAGGTGTAGGTTGCTTAATGGTACATATTAATATATTATCTAGTTTGGTTATTGTAATGATTTGGGCATTGGTACACCAACATATGTTGGTTCTTAACTGCTCAATACTCTGTTCCACAAAACATCGTTGGTCCGACAACTGTATGATATTTTTTCCCTTAACTTGAATGGTACTTTTGTATCACTTAAAACACTTGAGGCTCGTCTCCATTTCAACCATCCAACTTGAATACAATGATTTTCATCTGTTTTTATTTCTTTGTTATTTTGTATTATGGACCCAAGATATTTAAACCGTGTAACTTGTATGATATGATATCCAACTTTAATGTCTAAGGTAGAACTACTTCACCTTTTGCTAAAATTACATTACATATATTATGTTTTGCTTCTACTCATTCGAATGTCATACGCTTCTAAGACATGTCTCTAAGTCTCCGACATCCCATTCAATTCCTCCTACGCTTCCAAGGCTTATCACATCAGAGAGATTGTTGATAAAAATTATTTAAAGTCTCTTGTTGACTCTATTACATTATAATAGCTCCAAAAATATAGATAAATAAAAATAAAAATACATCAACGAATATAATTAGCTCTTAAAGAATAATTTTCAAATTTATGCATGATAGTGAATTTAGGTTCCATTAGTTAAAATAGATATAAATTTACAATTTTAACCCTACCTATAGCCACAAAAAATTGGTTAAGAGACTTAAGAACTTTTATATATAAGATATGCGATCATTTTCTAAACAAATTAAGAAAGAGCAAAAAATTAAGAAGGACATTTGAGACAATTGTTTTGGCTAAAAAAAGTTGTCTAAGAGACTTAAGAACTTTTATATATAAAATATGCGATTGTTTTCAAAAAAAAATTAAGAAAGAGCGGAAAATTAGGAAGGAAAATTGTAACAACTTTTTTGGCTTAAAAAATGTTGTCTAAGAAATTTAAGAACTTTTATATATAAGATATGCGATTATTTTCTAAAAAAATTTAGAAAGAACAAAAAATTATGAAGGAAATTTGAGACAACTATTTTGGCTCAAAAAAGTTGTCTAAGAGATTTAATAAATTTGCAACATCTTTTAGGCTCCAAAAAGTTGTCTAAGAAACTTAAGAACTGTTCTATATAAGATATGTGATCATTTTCTAAAAAAATTAAGAAAGAGAAAAACTATGAAAGAAATTTAAGACAACTGTTTTGGCTTTAAAAAGTTGTCTAAGAGACTTATAAGAACTTTTAAATATAAGATTGTTGAGATAAAATTCAAATTCCTATTTTAGTTTTAAAGATGATAAATATATTTAAATTATTTATAATAAGTTGTTATCTAACATGTGCTATTAAGTGATTCAAATATAAGACAGGACAAAGAATCATTTGCCAAATCAAAGTCATGAAGATAGCAAAGCCATCTTTTAATTTTGGATTTTGAATTTATCACCCACAAATAAACAAGCTGAAAGACACTCAGCGTTTGAAAGACACTCAGCGTCTGAAGGTCAGTGCGTGTGAAGAACTGCGTCTGATGAACAGTGTGTCTGAAGAACTGCTTCTGATCAACAACTTTTGAAGAATTGCTTCTGATGAACAGTGCGTCTGAAGAATTGCTTCTGATGAAACAGTGCGTCTGAAGAACTGCTTCTGAAGAACTGCGTCTGATGAACAGCTTCTAATGAACAGTGTCTGAAGATCAGCACCTGAAGCTCAGAGTCTGAAGTCTGAAGTTTAAAGGAACCTCAAGATTTTCATTCTGAGGGGGAGCTAAAAATTCAGAACTTCTTTTACAGAAAATTTATTAATAAGTTGTGATTATTTTTTTTTGTCTAACTTGTGTTTTTGAGTGTCTCATTTAGTAACAGGAAAAGTATTCAAAAGGAACTCATTCTACAAATTATCAGTTGATGTTCAGTCATATATTTCTTCCTGCATATGGATTTTAAGGCACCAAGTGAAAATCAAGAAACGCACTATATTGGGACAAAATTACAATGGTGTTGCTTTGACAAAAGCAGAAAATTTCTATACAAATAAATGCAATACAAAGGAAGAAACATGGTTTTAGCTTGTCCACAAAACTACCAATTGTCAAATCAAATAAGAAAGCCAGAACAAACAATATGTACTTTTTTGGCTGCAAATATGGATTGAAGAATAGGAAGGTATACACGTGTAAAGACAGTTTGAAATGTAGTTGCAACCTACATCAGTTAAAACTTGGCCAAGTTGTTTTTAAAACTGCACCACACGCGGGAACAATTGAAAGAGAAAATTTGATGAAATTATGTACAGTAGCTACACGTGAGAAAGGGAGCGTATAGTGAACAGCTGCAAAGCATAAACTGCCTATAAATAGGAGGCTCATGGCAAGACAAAGACTCACTGATTTTTGAGAAGCTGAAAGCAAAACTACTCATACATTCAAAGCTCTCTTTTATTCTTCAATTTTAAGTTTACTAAAATTGCTCTTTTGTTTTGAGATCTGTTTAGTATAACACATATATTTTATTCTGTCCAAGTAAGATTTTGCTTCTTATTGGATTGTAAAAGTAAAGGCTTGTAGAAAACAAGTGTGTAACTTGAGAGTGAGTAAAGCTCTGTGTAAAGAAAGATCAAGAAGATCAAGAGAGAGTAAAGCTCAGTGTAAAGAAAGATCAGGAAGATCAAGACAAAAGAGGAGTTGTGGTTAAGTTATAACTTAACTACCTAGTGGAAAATCTCACATACGTGTGGGGACTGGAAGTAGCCTAGTTTGGGTGAACCAGGATAACTCTCTGTGTTATTTCTTTCATCTCTTTTATTTGTTTCAAATTTGCACACACTCATCACACGTGATTATTATTATCTTTCATCTACTAACCATTTTTATTACTAGCTTTTAAAAAATAAAGGTAATTTTTAACAGTTCACAATTCAAACCCCCCTTTCTTGTGAAAATATTTTACTTCAAAGATATGAGACTATTTTCTAAAAAAAAAATAAAGAAAGAGCAAAAAGTTAGGAAAGAAATTCACAACAAATTTTTTGACTACAAAAAAGTTGTCTATGAGACTTAAGAACTTTTACATATAATGAAATTCTGGCAGGTCTTGATTCTGAACGTAAAACAGAATACAAATTCTGGTGCAGTAAAACAGAGTACGCAAGACAGTAGTTCAGAAGCAGAATAATAACAGACAGAAATAACAGACTGAAAGTAAAAGGCACAAGTGATTTGTTAACCCAGTTCGGTGACAAACACACCTACATCTGGAGGCTACCAAGCCAGGAAGGAAATCCACTACCGTAGTCCTAGTTCTAAGTTCTCAGCAAACTCTCAGTTTACAACTTATCACCTAGCAACTACCCGTATTGACTTCAACCTAGGAACTCCTAGACCTGAGATCCCATCTCACTTCCCTCAGTCAATCACTGCCCCAATGATTATCATACTCTAATAACAATCAACGTAGGAGACACACTCCAAATACATAAACAATCACTCTTGCTTAAAAGCTTCAAGTGAACTACAATTACAACTCAATCTAAACACAAACCAACTCTGTGCTTTTGATAAACAAAGACTGCACGCAGAGAGGTATACAAAAACAGAGCACACAACTCACAATGAACAGACTCCAAACATAAGAATACTCTTTCAATGATAGCTTTGGTTGACTTTCTTCAATAACAGCGTCCTCTATTTATAGTCTTCAGCAGCAACAAATAATTGAACCAAATATTCTTCAAAGATATATTTCCAAAATTCTTTAGAAACATATAGAAGTAAATATGCTTTAGAAATATATTTTCCAAAGATCTCTTTGAAAATATAATCACAAATAAAAATGTCCAATCTTCATAATATATCTTACGAAAATATTCTTCCTTCTAGAAACGCAGCTTGGAAAATTCTTCAATTAAATCTACAAAAGATCATGTGAGAAAATTAACAGCTCCAAGGCACAAAAACAGGAACACAGAAAAAACCAGCTTCTGAAGGTACTTCTGAAGAAGTGCTTCTGAAGGTCTGCGTCTGAAGGTTCTGCGTCTGAAGGTCAGCGTCTGAGCAGTGCGTCTGAAGGTCAGCTTCTGAACAGTGCGTCTGAAGGTCAGCTTCTGAACAGTGCTTCTGAAGTTCAGCTTCTGAGGTCCAGCTTCTGAAGACACACATCTTGCTTATATATTTGATTTTAGCAAACATGAAGCCAACAACCAAATATCCAACAATCTCCCCCTTTGGCAAATTTTTGGCTAAGATCAATTTGAGAGCAAAAGCAAGATCTTCACTCACCAAAGTTTGCGCAACCATGAAGAACATGATAAACGTAGCAACCAAAAAGCAATAGATTCAGCAGCGGATAACACACTGCTCCTGAAACAGAGACTCCCCCTTAAACTGTATTCTGAACAACTGATATTTATCTCCCCCTTTTTAGCCAAACAATTTTGACAAAAACAACCAGGAAATCTCCAGGAGCAGAAAAGAACAAGAAACAGTAGAGGTTACAAAGGGAACATGCCCAGAAATCTATTCAAATGATATAAACATCCATCACAGCACCACACACAGAACCCACAACAGAACCATCATCAAAACCCTCATCAGGATCAGGATCACACAAAGTCTTCACAGAAGAACAAACACAAGAGAACACAACTGCAGAGAACAGTACAAAAATTGCAGACCAGAAGCACAAAATGCAATCCAGGACATAGTCCAAATAATTGACAGTCTTCAGACTCAGCATCAAAAGCTGCTTCATCATCAGACACAACATCAGATGCTGCTTTGTCATCAGACTCTGCTATAACTCTTCAAAAAGACAAATGCCCAGTTGACCCCTCAAATTTTCAAATTGCTTGGCATCTAAGGCTTTTGTAAATATATCAGTAACATCTTCATCACCCTCAGCACACTGAACATAGGGCATGATGTCTTGAACATCTTGCTCAACATTATCCTCAGACTCACTAGGATCCACTTCCTTTATTTTTAGTGTCTTCTTCTTTGGGACAGGGACCACCACCTTGCTTCAGCCTTTAGATGGCCCAACAACAGCACTCTTCTTAGTAACAGGAGCAGGCCTGCTGGCAGCAGCAACAGCCTTTCCTTTCCTATTCTTCAGCCTCTTGCCAACACTTTGGTCAAGTCTTTTACCAATGGGTTCATCATCAGACTCCAGATCATCTATATTAACAGCAATTGTAGATTGATCCTTTATCATATTAGTACTAACTTCTTGAACTTCTTGATCAGACACAGGTTCAGACTCTTCTGTGTAACACCCTAACCCTTAACCGCCGATTATTAACTTTAATAAAAAAAAACGTTAAGGACATAGGAAGTTACAACATGATGAAAACGCATTTTCATAAACATCAACGGATCAAAATATATTTGATTCACATACAGCAGCGGAAAAACATGCAAACAGCTTATAACCAAGCATGCATATAATATACAAAAATATATACATAAGATTTTCAAAAGAGGCAATTCTACAACAGAGACCATTGCCAAATCTATACATAAACGTTAAGATACCCAAAGTGGTGTTACAAATATCAGAGCCCTAAACTCTAACTAGGATACAACACCTAGTACAAAAAAAAAAAAAAAGTAAGGATAGCTAAGCTATGCCCTCACCACTATGCAGGCTCCTAAACAGCCAAAAGCTACTCCTCGACGATAGTCTCGTCAACCTGATATTCTGGATCCCCAAAGATCCAGCAGATAACACAAAACAGAGAGTGTTAGTATTACAACCAATAAACATGTATAAATAACACATTATTATACATAACCAAATTACAACACGTAATTGACAAAACACAAAACTCATCAATAACAATTATCACTTAACAACCATTATGCACACATAATAACAATTATCACTTAACAACCATTATGCACACATAATTCCTAAATGAACACTAATGTCACAAAGGATGCATGCCTCAAATGCATTCTCTAATGCATGTGGTACCAATTCTTGCTCAGCTTTAGAGTCATGGCGGACTGTTGGATAAACTTATATCCCTTGTGTACCTCTCATTCGCCATAAAAGGACAGTCGTACACTTGACCAACCGAAGCTGGATTACTTCTGCACCTCTCATTCGCCATAAAAGGACGGTCGTGCATATGACCAATAATAATTGGATTTCATTCTTACTCATAAAGAGCATACATACCATCATGAAATGCATGTATGTTCACTTAGCAATTATTGATATTTACACCTACATATGCTCAAATATGTGTGTACACTACCAATACTCATGCTAACTTCAACAAGTAGGCACTCATGGCCAATCATAATACAAACATGCATAAATCATCAAACATGGTTCACAACATCATCAACAACATCATACTAAACCAAAACTCCAAATAAACATAAATGTTTCTAAGGTAAATCCAATCCTTTGGATACCATATCAATTCAATTATATTCATCAATTCCCACACCTTAGTCTTCAATATTATTAAGTCCAAATCCTCTTTCAAAACCTTAGACACACTCTATTAGTTCTTAAAATGGTGGGCAAGTTTTCCAAAATATATTATGAGAATGCAGTAGCAAAAAGTCATCCCCGCGCGCACCAAAACCCCCAGAACAGCCCAACTGAGTGTGATATTCTGGCTTGGTCGCTACAAGCGCAGATCCGTCGCTACAAGCGCGGATAGGCAGAACCTGGTCGCTACAAGCGCCCAGTTGGTCGCTACAAGCGCAGGCTTGTCGCTACAAGCGCAGATCCGTCGCTACAAGCGCAGACAGACAGAACCTGGTCGCTACAAGCGACAGCCCGTCGCTACAGCGACCGTGACAGCACAGTTATGTGTAAAAATGTGATTTTCCACCATTTTCACCCATTCAAGGTTACCCAAGCTTCTAGGACTTGTTAAAAACAATTTTCCATCATAAAACATCATTCAAAAACAATCACAAGCAAAGATTGCATCTAGCAAAGAAATTAGGTTTAAAACACTAACTTTCCATAACTTTTTCTATGAATTCAAAACACTATAACTCTCAAGTAAACATACTAGCAACATCACTTAGCATCCAATAAGCATAACATGATCATTGACATCTTTAATCATAAAAACCTTCCATCAAAACATAGACAAAGTGAAGGAGAAGTTTGGGATGGAGAAATAGACATTCTCCCCTTCTCAAAATCACTTGTGAATAAGCAATACTAACTCTCTTACCTCAAAATCGATGAATCTAGCAAACTCAAGCTTCAAATCACTTGCCGTAGTTTTCTCTTGCTTTCTCTCCTTCTCTTTCAAGCTCCAAGTTTCTTCACAAAGACAATGAATAGTAATATTCAAAGTCTTGTGATAATCTCTTATAACTCAAGCAAAGCAATCTTGGCCATCCATTCCTTACTAACTCTCAAGGACCAATCCTAGCCTTCTATTTCCATCTAAGCTTACTAAATCTCATCCACTTGATCATTACTACTCATAACTCAAAAGCCCAATACTATTCATCCTCTTGGCCCAAATTCGCCCAAAACCCTAAAAACTCGATTACGAACTTACCCTCGCGCCACATAATTATTTCTCGATTACGAGAAAATATTTTTAAATGCAAATCCATAACATAAAATATATAAAAATACAATATACGAAAATAGGGTCGTTACAACTCTACCCCCCTAAAAAGAATTTTCGCCCTCGAAAATACCTGAAAACAACTCTGGATAGGAGTCCCGCATCTTGCTCTCGAGCTCCCATGTTGCATATTCATCTGGGCCTCCCCAAACGACTTTCACC
The DNA here is from genome assembly GCA_018208015.1 of Medicago ruthenica. Classification (NCBI taxonomy): domain Eukaryota; kingdom Viridiplantae; phylum Streptophyta; class Magnoliopsida; order Fabales; family Fabaceae; genus Medicago; species Medicago ruthenica. The sequence goes on from CM031371.1 coordinate 78,464,815, forward strand.
GATGAAATCTCTTTGTTCCTGAGCCTCTTCATCTCTTGTCCTTCAATCCTTAAGGGTACCGTTGTAACCGTTAAATTCTCTCTTACTTGTATCTCGTCCGACTCAATCACATGTGACGGATCCGATACGTATTTCCTTAATTGAGACACGTGAAAAACGTCATGAAGATTTGACAACGACGGCGGTAACGCAATCCTATACGCCACCTTCCCAATCCTCTTCAAAATCTGATACGGACCAATGAACCTCGATGCTAACTTCTTCGATTTCAAAGCCCGTCCAATACCCGTAGTCGATGTAACTCTTAGAAACACATGATCTCCTTCTTGAAATTCTACATCCTTTCTTCTCTTGTCGGCATAGCTTTTCTGGCGACTCTGCGACGCTCTCATCTTTTCTTGGATCATCTTGATCTTCTCGGTCGTTTGTTGCACAATCTCAGGTCCAAGCACCACACTTTCTCCCGATTCAAACCAACACAAAGGTGTTCTACATCTTCTCCCATACAGCGCTTCAAAAGGTGCCATACCAATGCTCGAATGAAAACTGTTGTTATACGTAAACTCAATCAATGGTAAGCAAGCTTCCCAACTCACTCCTTGTTCCAAAATGCACGATCTTAATAAATCCTCCAATGATTGAATTGTCCTCTCCGACTGACCATCCGTCTGCGGGTGATAAGCAGAACTCATCCGCAACTTAGTCCCCAACGCCTCTTGCAAACTCTCCCAAAACCTTGAAGTAAAACGGGGATCTCGATCTGATACGATACTCGACGGAATTCCATGTAATCTCACGATTTGCTCGACATAAATCTCAGCCAACTTCGGTACTAGCATACCGGTCTTGATAGCTATGAAATGAGCAGACTTTGTTAACCTGTCGACAACTACCCAAATCATATTGTTACCTTTCGACGTCTTCGGCAAACCGCTTACAAAATCCATCGCAATACTGTCCCATTTCCACTCTGGGATAAACATAGGTTGCAATAGCCCCGACGGCTTCTGATGCTCCACCTTGGACTTCTGACAAGTCAAACACGCGAAAACAAACTCGGCGATCTCTTTCTTCATCCCTTGCCACCAAAACATTTTCCTCAGATCTTGATACATCTTAGTAACACCAGGATGAATACTTAAGTTGCTTCTGTGACCTTCCTCCAAGATCATCCGCTTCAGCTCAGGCACATCAGGCACACATAACCTTCCCTGACACCTCATCACGCCTTTCTCATCGATCTCAACGTTTACCTTTTTCCCTTGCTCGATGAGCGTCTTAAGCTTCGTCAATCTCACATCAGACTTTTGCTTTTCCACAACCTCTTCAAGAAAATCATTCGTCAACTTCAACATTCCTAGCTTCACGCTTCTGGTTGTCCTTTCACAAACCAAACTGAGGTCTCTAAACTCTTCAATCAATCTCAATTCCTTCGCCATCAGAGACGACATATGCAAAGACTTCCTACTCAACGCATCGGCTACCACATTAGCCTTACCCGGGTGATAACTCAACTCGAAATCATAATCCTTAAGGAACTCTAACCATCTTCTTTGCCTCATATTGAGCTCCTTTTGATCAAACAAGTATTTCAGACTCTTGTGATCGCTGAAAACCTCGAACCTTGACCCATACAAGTAGTGCCTCCAAATCTTGAGAACAAACACAACAGCAGCTAGCTCCAAATCATGCGTAGGATAGTTCCTCTCATGAATCTTCAGCTGTCTTGATGCATAAGCAACAACTTGTCCCCTCTGCATCAACACACCACCTAGACCCATCTTCGACGCATCACAATAAACCACGAACGGTTCCTTCGGATTTGGCAGAATTAGCACAGGTGCAGATGTCAACCTCCTCTTCAGCTCTTGGAAACTCTGCTCACACTTGTCATCCCAAATGAAAGCTTGACCCTTCCTAGTCAACTGCGTCAACGGCAACGCCAACTTTGAAAATCCTTCGATGAACCTCCGATAGTAACCGGCCAAACCAAGAAAACTTCGGATCTCAGTAACAGACTCCGGCGTTCCCCAATCTTGCACGGCCTCTACCTTAGCAGGATCCACTGCTATACCACCACTTGAAATGACGTGACCCAAAAAGCTAACTTTATGCAACCAAAATTCACACTTAGAAAATTTTGCATAAAGCTTCTTCTCGCGCAACACCTCCAACACAATCCTCAAATGCTCGGCATGTTCCTCTTCCGTCTTCGAGTATACCAAAATATCGTCTATGAAGACCACCACGAATCGATCCAAAAAGGAATGAAATATACGATTCATATATTCCATAAACACTCCAGGTGCATTAGTAACTCCAAAAGGCATAACAGCGTACTCGTAGTGACCATACCTTGTCCTGAAAGCAGTCTTCGGTATATCCTCCGCCTTAACTCTTATTTGGTGATATCCCGATCTCAAATCAATCTTGCTGAACACACAGGCTCCCACTAACTGATCCATCAAATCATCTATCCTCGGAAGTGGATACTTGTTCTTGATAGTTGTTTTATTCAACTGACGATAATCGATGCACAGACGCATACTACCATCTTTCTTCTTTACCAACAGAACCGGCGCACCCCACGGCGATACACTCGGTCTTACAAACTTTTTCTCTAACAATTCCTCCAATTGTTCCTTCAACTTTTCTAACTCAGCAGCTGACATACGATACGGCGCCATTGATATTGGACTAGTGCCAGGTGCTATGTCAATTGCGAATTCAACCTCTCTCTCGGGTGGTAAATCCAAAATGTCATCTGGAAAAACATCTGCGAAATCACGCACCACCGGCAACGCATCAACCTCAATCTTCTCTTCCACTCTCAACGAAGCAAACATAGCAAACACGTCCTCTTGAGCCTTCACTGATCTTACCACTTCTCGACAACACATGAGCTTCGAACACAACTCTGGCTCCAGTCTTGGAAACTTAACCGTCCTCTTACCGCAGTTGATATGAACCCGATTAAATTCTAACCAGTTCATACCAAAGATAACGTCTATTCCGCTCAACGGAATGCAGACTAAATCCATTCCAAAATGTCGACCATACATAATGACTGAACAGTCCACACAAACTAGAGTAGTCGATACCGAACCACTCGCAGGCGTTTCAATAACCATGCGTCCCATCATATTCTCTACTCTAAGACCCAACCTCTTAACGCAATCCACAGAAATAAATGAGTGGGTAGCACCCGTATCAATAATAGCAGACAAAGGGGTATTATTGATAAAGCATGTACCTCTGATCAAGTTATCCGCCTTCGCATCACCACCATCTAAAGCAAACACTTTTCCTCCAGCCGCTCTAGGCTTCTTACACACGTTGCTCTTATGACCCGCTTCTTTGCAGTTGAAGCACACAATACCCTTCTTGCACTGATCAGCTTTGTGGTTAGGATCACCACACTTGAAACATTTTCCATCACCTTTCGGGCACTCAAAAAAACGATGTCCCGGTTGTCCACACTTAAAGCAATTCCTATTACCTCCAAACTTGCCACCACTACTCCCACCTTCATCAGGTTTCTTTCCACCTCTGCCATACGGTTTACCTCTAGCCATGTCCTTTCCCTTCTTCTCATTTGCGGCTTTGTAGTAATTAGCCTTAGCTTTACTGTCCTTATCACATATTCGGCTCTTATTCACCAACATCGGAAAATTCCTGATCTCGCTAAACCCAATCAACTGCTTGATGTCTGGCCTCAGCCCATTTTCAAACTTTACGCACTTGTCTTCCTCAGCTTCCATTGTGTTGTAATGAGGAGCAAAATGACACAAGTCTTCAAACTTAGCCGCATATTCAGAAACAGATAAACTCCCCTGCTTGAGCTCCATGAACTCAATCACCTTACGATTCCTCTCGTCTGCCGGAAAATACTTGGTCAAAAACTCTCTCCGGAAACGAGCCCAAGTAACCAAAGCTCCACCAGCTCCCAACCTCTGACTAGCGTTTCCCCACCAATGATCGGCCTCATCATGGAGAACATACGCTCCTAGCAATACCTTATGCGCGTCCAGACAACGCATAGCCCCGAAAATTCTCTCAATTCCTTCCAACCAAGTCTGAGCTCCATCTGGATCGTATCCTCCCTTGAAGATAGGCGGCTTGTTGTTCATAAACCTCTCGAGCCTCAGCTCATCTTCCCCGCCTCCTCTAGCTTGTTGTGCGGCTCTATCCGCGGTCCTACTAGCAGCATCCTGAGCCATGGCATCCGCCATCCGCTCCATCGTGTCCGCAAGTGCTCGTTGCGTCATATCTACACACTACCAATCACCACATAACACAAGTGAGAACACAGTGTTTAAGGAAACACATGTTACACAAAGGGTATACTAAACTTAATTGATCCAATGGATCGACCTGCTCTGATACCAACTATTGTAACACCCTAACCCTTAACCGCCGATTATTAACTTTAATAAAAAAAAACGTTAAGGACATAGGAAGTTACAACATGATGAAAACGCATTTTCATAAACATCAACGGATCAAAATATATTTGATTCACATACAGCAGCGGAAAAACATGCAAACAGCTTATAACCAAGCATGCATATAATATACAAAAATATATACATAAGATTTTCAAAAGAGGCAATTCTACAACAGAGACCATTGCCAAATCTATACATAAACGTTAAGATACCCAAAGTGGTGTTACAAATATCAGAGCCCTAAACTCTAACTAGGATACAACACCTAGTACAAAAAAAAAAAAAAAAGTAAGGATAGCTAAGCTATGCCCTCACCACTATGCAGGCTCCTAAACAGCCAAAAGCTACTCCTCGACGATAGTCTCGTCAACCTGATATTCTGGATCCCCAAAGATCCAGCAGATAACACAAAACAGAGAGTGTTAGTATTACAACCAATAAACATGTATAAATAACACATTATTATACATAACCAAATTACAACACGTAATTGACAAAACACAAAACTCATCAATAACAATTATCACTTAACAACCATTATGCACACATAATAACAATTATCACTTAACAACCATTATGCACACATAATTCCTAAATGAACACTAATGTCACAAAGGATGCATGCCTCAAATGCATTCTCTAATGCATGTGGTACCAATTCTTGCTCAGCTTTAGAGTCATGGCGGACTGTTGGATAAACTTATATCCCTTGTGTACCTCTCATTCGCCATAAAAGGACAGTCGTACACTTGACCAACCGAAGCTGGATTACTTCTGCACCTCTCATTCGCCATAAAAGGACGGTCGTGCATATGACCAATAATAATTGGATTTCATTCTTACTCATAAAGAGCATACATACCATCATGAAATGCATGTATGTTCACTTAGCAATTATTGATATTTACACCTACATATGCTCAAATATGTGTGTACACTACCAATACTCATGCTAACTTCAACAAGTAGGCACTCATGGCCAATCATAATACAAACATGCATAAATCATCAAACATGGTTCACAACATCATCAACAACATCATACTAAACCAAAACTCCAAATAAACATAAATGTTTCTAAGGTAAATCCAATCCTTTGGATACCATATCAATTCAATTATATTCATCAATTCCCACACCTTAGTCTTCAATATTATTAAGTCCAAATCCTCTTTCAAAACCTTAGACACACTCTATTAGTTCTTAAAATGGTGGGCAAGTTTTCCAAAATATATTATGAGAATGCAGTAGCAAAAAGTCATCCCCGCGCGCACCAAAACCCCCAGAACAGCCCAACTGAGTGTGATATTCTGGCTTGGTCGCTACAAGCGCAGATCCGTCGCTACAAGCGCGGATAGGCAGAACCTGGTCGCTACAAGCGCCCAGTTGGTCGCTACAAGCGCAGGCTTGTCGCTACAAGCGCAGATCCGTCGCTACAAGCGCAGACAGACAGAACCTGGTCGCTACAAGCGACAGCCCGTCGCTACAGCGACCGTGACAGCACAGTTATGTGTAAAAATGTGATTTTCCACCATTTTCACCCATTCAAGGTTACCCAAGCTTCTAGGACTTGTTAAAAACAATTTTCCATCATAAAACATCATTCAAAAACAATCACAAGCAAAGATTGCATCTAGCAAAGAAATTAGGTTTAAAACACTAACTTTCCATAACTTTTTCTATGAATTCAAAACACTATAACTCTCAAGTAAACATACTAGCAACATCACTTAGCATCCAATAAGCATAACATGATCATTGACATCTTTAATCATAAAAACCTTCCATCAAAACATAGACAAAGTGAAGGAGAAGTTTGGGATGGAGAAATAGACATTCTCCCCTTCTCAAAATCACTTGTGAATAAGCAATACTAACTCTCTTACCTCAAAATCGATGAATCTAGCAAACTCAAGCTTCAAATCACTTGCCGTAGTTTTCTCTTGCTTTCTCTCCTTCTCTTTCAAGCTCCAAGTTTCTTCACAAAGACAATGAATAGTAATATTCAAAGTCTTGTGATAATCTCTTATAACTCAAGCAAAGCAATCTTGGCCATCCATTCCTTACTAACTCTCAAGGACCAATCCTAGCCTTCTATTTCCATCTAAGCTTACTAAATCTCATCCACTTGATCATTACTACTCATAACTCAAAAGCCCAATACTATTCATCCTCTTGGCCCAAATTCGCCCAAAACCCTAAAAACTCGATTACGAACTTACCCTCGCGCCACATAATTATTTCTCGATTACGAGAAAATATTTTTAAATGCAAATCCATAACATAAAATATATAAAAATACAATATACGAAAATAGGGTCGTTACAACTCTACCCCCCTAAAAAGAATTTTCGCCCTCGAAAATACCTGAAAACAACTCTGGATAGGAGTCCCGCATCTTGCTCTCGAGCTCCCATGTTGCATATTCATCTGGGCCTCCCCAAACGACTTTCACCGATGAAATCTCTTTGTTCCTGAGCCTCTTCATCTCTTGTCCTTCAATCCTTAAGGGTACCGTTGTAACCGTTAAATTCTCTCTTACTTGTATCTCGTCCGACTCAATCACATGTGACGGATCCGATACGTATTTCCTTAATTGAGACACGTGAAAAACGTCATGAAGATTTGACAACGACGGCGGTAACGCAATCCTATACGCCACCTTCCCAATCCTCTTCAAAATCTGATACGGACCAATGAACCTCGATGCTAACTTCTTCGATTTCAAAGCCCGTCCAATACCCGTAGTCGATGTAACTCTTAGAAACACATGATCTCCTTCTTGAAATTCTACATCCTTTCTTCTCTTGTCGGCATAGCTTTTCTGGCGACTCTGCGACGCTCTCATCTTTTCTTGGATCATCTTGATCTTCTCGGTCGTTTGTTGCACAATCTCAGGTCCAAGCACCACACTTTCTCCCGATTCAAACCAACACAAAGGTGTTCTACATCTTCTCCCATACAGCGCTTCAAAAGGTGCCATACCAATGCTCGAATGAAAACTGTTGTTATACGTAAACTCAATCAATGGTAAGCAAGCTTCCCAACTCACTCCTTGTTCCAAAATGCACGATCTTAATAAATCCTCCAATGATTGAATTGTCCTCTCCGACTGACCATCCGTCTGCGGGTGATAAGCAGAACTCATCCGCAACTTAGTCCCCAACGCCTCTTGCAAACTCTCCCAAAACCTTGAAGTAAAACGGGGATCTCGATCTGATACGATACTCGACGGAATTCCATGTAATCTCACGATTTGCTCGACATAAATCTCAGCCAACTTCGGTACTAGCATACCGGTCTTGATAGCTATGAAATGAGCAGACTTTGTTAACCTGTCGACAACTACCCAAATCATATTGTTACCTTTCGACGTCTTCGGCAAACCGCTTACAAAATCCATCGCAATACTGTCCCATTTCCACTCTGGGATAAACATAGGTTGCAATAGCCCCGACGGCTTCTGATGCTCCACCTTGGACTTCTGACAAGTCAAACACGCGAAAACAAACTCGGCGATCTCTTTCTTCATCCCTTGCCACCAAAACATTTTCCTCAGATCTTGATACATCTTAGTAACACCAGGATGAATACTTAAGTTGCTTCTGTGACCTTCCTCCAAGATCATCCGCTTCAGCTCAGGCACATCAGGCACACATAACCTTCCCTGACACCTCATCACGCCTTTCTCATCGATCTCAACGTTTACCTTTTTCCCTTGCTCGATGAGCGTCTTAAGCTTCGTCAATCTCACATCAGACTTTTGCTTTTCCACAACCTCTTCAAGAAAATCATTCGTCAACTTCAACATTCCTAGCTTCACGCTTCTGGTTGTCCTTTCACAAACCAAACTGAGGTCTCTAAACTCTTCAATCAATCTCAATTCCTTCGCCATCAGAGACGACATATGCAAAGACTTCCTACTCAACGCATCGGCTACCACATTAGCCTTACCCGGGTGATAACTCAACTCGAAATCATAATCCTTAAGGAACTCTAACCATCTTCTTTGCCTCATATTGAGCTCCTTTTGATCAAACAAGTATTTCAGACTCTTGTGATCGCTGAAAACCTCGAACCTTGACCCATACAAGTAGTGCCTCCAAATCTTGAGAACAAACACAACAGCAGCTAGCTCCAAATCATGCGTAGGATAGTTCCTCTCATGAATCTTCAGCTGTCTTGATGCATAAGCAACAACTTGTCCCCTCTGCATCAACACACCACCTAGACCCATCTTCGACGCATCACAATAAACCACGAACGGTTCCTTCGGATTTGGCAGAATTAGCACAGGTGCAGATGTCAACCTCCTCTTCAGCTCTTGGAAACTCTGCTCACACTTGTCATCCCAAATGAAAGCTTGACCCTTCCTAGTCAACTGCGTCAACGGCAACGCCAACTTTGAAAATCCTTCGATGAACCTCCGATAGTAACCGGCCAAACCAAGAAAACTTCGGATCTCAGTAACAGACTCCGGCGTTCCCCAATCTTGCACGGCCTCTACCTTAGCAGGATCCACTGCTATACCACCACTTGAAATGACGTGACCCAAAAAGCTAACTTTATGCAACCAAAATTCACACTTAGAAAATTTTGCATAAAGCTTCTTCTCGCGCAACACCTCCAACACAATCCTCAAATGCTCGGCATGTTCCTCTTCCGTCTTCGAGTATACCAAAATATCGTCTATGAAGACCACCACGAATCGATCCAAAAAGGAATGAAATATACGATTCATATATTCCATAAACACTCCAGGTGCATTAGTAACTCCAAAAGGCATAACAGCGTACTCGTAGTGACCATACCTTGTCCTGAAAGCAGTCTTCGGTATATCCTCCGCCTTAACTCTTATTTGGTGATATCCCGATCTCAAATCAATCTTGCTGAACACACAGGCTCCCACTAACTGATCCATCAAATCATCTATCCTCGGAAGTGGATACTTGTTCTTGATAGTTGTTTTATTCAACTGACGATAATCGATGCACAGACGCATACTACCATCTTTCTTCTTTACCAACAGAACCGGCGCACCCCACGGCGATACACTCGGTCTTACAAACTTTTTCTCTAACAATTCCTCCAATTGTTCCTTCAACTTTTCTAACTCAGCAGCTGACATACGATACGGCGCCATTGATATTGGACTAGTGCCAGGTGCTATGTCAATTGCGAATTCAACCTCTCTCTCGGGTGGTAAATCCAAAATGTCATCTGGAAAAACATCTGCGAAATCACGCACCACCGGCAACGCATCAACCTCAATCTTCTCTTCCACTCTCAACGAAGCAAACATAGCAAACACGTCCTCTTGAGCCTTCACTGATCTTACCACTTCTCGACAACACATGAGCTTCGAACACAACTCTGGCTCCAGTCTTGGAAACTTAACCGTCCTCTTACCGCAGTTGATATAAACCCGATTAAATTCTAACCAGTTCATACCAAAGATAACGTCTATTCCGCTCAACGGAATGCAGACTAAATCCATTCCAAAATGTCGACCATACATAATGACTGAACAGTCCACACAAACTAGAGTAGTCGATACCGAACCACTCGCAGGCGTTTCAATAACCATGCGTCCCATCATATTCTCTACTCTAAGACCCAACCTCTTAACGCAATCCACAGAAATAAATGAGTGGGTAGCACCCGTATCAATAATAGCAGACAAAGGGGTATTATTGATAAAGCATGTACCTCTGATCAAGTTATCCGCCTTCGCATCACCACCATCTAAAGCAAACACTTTTCCTCCAGCCGCTCTAGGCTTCTTACACACGTTGCTCTTATGACCCGCTTCTTTGCAGTTGAAGCACACAATACCCTTCTTGCACTGATCAGCTTTGTGGTTAGGATCACCACACTTGAAACATTTTCCATCACCTTTCGGGCACTCAAAAAAACGATGTCCCGGTTGTCCACACTTAAAGCAATTCCTATTACCTCCAAACTTGCCACCACTACTCCCACCTTCATCAGGTTTCTTTCCACCTCTGCCATACGGTTTACCTCTAGCCATGTCCTTTCCCTTCTTCTCATTTGCGGCTTTGTAGTAATTAGCCTTAGCTTTACTGTCCTTATCACATATTCGGCTCTTATTCACCAACATCGGAAAATTCCTGATCTCGCTAAACCCAATCAACTGCTTGATGTCTGGCCTCAGCCCATTTTCAAACTTTACGCACTTGTCTTCCTCAGCTTCCATTGTGTTGTAATGAGGAGCAAAATGACACAAGTCTTCAAACTTAGCCGCATATTCAGAAACAGATAAACTCCCCTGCTTGAGCTCCATGAACTCAATCACCTTACGATTCCTCTCGTCTGCCGGAAAATACTTGGTCAAAAACTCTCTCCGGAAACGAGCCCAAGTAACCAAAGCTCCACCAGCTCCCAACCTCTGACTAGCGTTTCCCCACCAATGATCGGCCTCATCATGGAGAACATACGCTCCTAGCAATACCTTATGCGCGTCCAGACAACGCATAGCCCCGAAAATTCTCTCAATTCCTTCCAACCAAGTCTGAGCTCCATCTGGATCGTATCCTCCCTTGAAGATAGGCGGCTTGTTGTTCATAAACCTCTCGAGCCTCAGCTCATCTTCCCCGCCTCCTCTAGCTTGTTGTGCGGCTCTATCCGCGGTCCTACTAGCAGCATCCTGAGCCATGGCATCCGCCATCCGCTCCATCGTGTCCGCAAGTGCTCGTTGCGTCATATCTACACACTACCAATCACCACATAACACAAGTGAGAACACAGTGTTTAAGGAAACACATGTTACACAAAGGGTATACTAAACTTAATTGATCCAATGGATCGACCTGCTCTGATACCAACTATTGTAACACCCTAACCCTTAACCGCCGATTATTAACTTTAATAAAAAAAAACGTTAAGGACATAGGAAGTTACAACATGATGAAAACGCATTTTCATAAACATCAACGGATCAAAATATATTTGATTCACATACAGCAGCGGAAAAACATGCAAACAGCTTATAACCAAGCATGCATATAATATACAAAAATATATACATAAGATTTTCAAAAGAGGCAATTCTACAACAGAGACCATTGCCAAATCTATACATAAACGTTAAGATACCCAAAGTGGTGTTACAAATATCAGAGCCCTAAACTCTAACTAGGATACAACACCTAGTACAAAAAAAAAAAAAAAGTAAGGATAGCTAAGCTATGCCCTCACCACTATGCAGGCTCCTAAACAGCCAAAAGCTACTCCTCGACGATAGTCTCGTCAACCTGATATTCTGGATCCCCAAAGATCCAGCAGATAACACAAAACAGAGAGTGTTAGTATTACAACCAATAAACATGTATAAATAACACATTATTATACATAACCAAATTACAACACGTAATTGACAAAACACAAAACTCATCAATAACAATTATCACTTAACAACCATTATGCACACATAATAACAATTATCACTTAACAACCATTATGCACACATAATTCCTAAATGAACACTAATGTCACAAAGGATGCATGCCTCAAATGCATTCTCTAATGCATGTGGTACCAATTCTTGCTCAGCTTTAGAGTCATGGCGGACTGTTGGATAAACTTATATCCCTTGTGTACCTCTCATTCGCCATAAAAGGACAGTCGTACACTTGACCAACCGAAGCTGGATTACTTCTGCACCTCTCATTCGCCATAAAAGGACGGTCGTGCATATGACCAATAATAATTGGATTTCATTCTTACTCATAAAGAGCATACATACCATCATGAAATGCATGTATGTTCACTTAGCAATTATTGATATTTACACCTACATATGCTCAAATATGTGTGTACACTACCAATACTCATGCTAACTTCAACAAGTAGGCACTCATGGCCAATCATAATACAAACATGCATAAATCATCAAACATGGTTCACAACATCATCAACAACATCATACTAAACCAAAACTCCAAATAAACATAAATGTTTCTAAGGTAAATCCAATCCTTTGGATACCATATCAATTCAATTATATTCATCAATTCCCACACCTTAGTCTTCAATATTATTAAGTCCAAATCCTCTTTCAAAACCTTAGACACACTCTATTAGTTCTTAAAATGGTGGGCAAGTTTTCCAAAATATATTATGAGAATGCAGTAGCAAAAAGTCATCCCCGCGCGCACCAAAACCCCCAGAACAGCCCAACTGAGTGTGATATTCTGGCTTGGTCGCTACAAGCGCAGATCCGTCGCTACAAGCGCGGATAGGCAGAACCTGGTCGCTACAAGCGCCCAGTTGGTCGCTACAAGCGCAGGCTTGTCGCTACAAGCGCAGATCCGTCGCTACAAGCGCAGACAGACAGAACCTGGTCGCTACAAGCGACAGCCCGTCGCTACAGCGACCGTGACAGCACAGTTATGTGTAAAAATGTGATTTTCCACCATTTTCACCCATTCAAGGTTACCCAAGCTTCTAGGACTTGTTAAAAACAATTTTCCATCATAAAACATCATTCAAAAACAATCACAAGCAAAGATTGCATCTAGCAAAGAAATTAGGTTTAAAACACTAACTTTCCATAACTTTTTCTATGAATTCAAAACACTATAACTCTCAAGTAAACATACTAGCAACATCACTTAGCATCCAATAAGCATAACATGATCATTGACATCTTTAATCATAAAAACCTTCCATCAAAACATAGACAAAGTGAAGGAGAAGTTTGGGATGGAGAAATAGACATTCTCCCCTTCTCAAAATCACTTGTGAATAAGCAATACTAACTCTCTTACCTCAAAATCGATGAATCTAGCAAACTCAAGCTTCAAATCACTTGTCGTAGTTTTCTCTTGCTTTCTCTCCTTCTCTTTCAAGCTCCAAGTTTCTTCACAAAGACAATGAATAGTAATATTCAAAGTCTTGTGATAATCTCTTATAACTCAAGCAAAGCAATCTTGGCCATCCATTCCTTACTAACTCTCAAGGACCAATCCTAGCCTTCTATTTCCATCTAAGCTTACTAAATCTCATCCACTTGATCATTACTACTCATAACTCAAAAGCCCAATACTATTCATCCTCTTGGCCCAAATTCGCCCAAAACCCTAAAAACTCGATTACGAACTTACCCTCGCGCCACATAATTATTTCTCGATTACGAGAAAATATTTTTAAATGCAAATCCATAACATAAAATATATAAAAATACAATATACGAAAATAGGGTCGTTACATTCTGCATCTTTGTCATTCTCACTGTTTACTGACTTGTCCTCTGACACAGCATCCTGGGAATGCTCATCAGTCTTCTTCTCTTGTGAACTGTCAGAAGGTGACACAGCAACAAACTTACTGGCAGACTTTCCAGGAGACTTTTCTTGACTGGCTTTCTTCATTCCTCTTAGGTTTAAATGACCAAGCTTCTGTTGCCACAACTTAATCTCTTCTCCTTTTGATGATGCTTTTAGAGAGGTGTGAGCTATAAGACTAGTATCAACAACCTTAGGTTTCCATTCTTTTCTAACTTGAACACATGTGTGGCTGGCCTTTGGTTGAACATGAGGTTGTGGATATCCATACAGTTTGAAACAAAACGGTTTAATATGCCCCTTTTTTCCACAGTAATGACATACCAAAGGATGAGATTTCCTTCTGCTCTTAAATCCCTGAGGTTTGTTCTGATGTTCCATCTTAGGTTTGCCCATCATTGGATCAAATGTTTCAACAACTGCACTGACCTTTTTAGTTGGATTTTGCTGTTTGTTCAAGGTCCTATAATCAAACCCTATACCACTTGGTTTCCCTTGGTTCTGACTCTCCAATATCTCTTCTAGCACATCAGTACCAGTGTTCAACATTCTGACCTGCTTCTTTAAGTGTTCAAGTTGAGAGTTCAGTTGGGTTACCTCATCTTTGAGATCATAAATTTGTCCTAAGTGCTCACTTCTTTCAGCATGCAGTTGACTGATAGTTCTTTTCTATTCTTCCAGCTGCTTGCAGACTTCTTCACTTCTGAGGTATAGTTCTTTGTAAGAGGCAGCTGGTTCTTCAGAAAACAATTCTTCATCACTGGATTCAGTATCTGATGATGCTTCAGAACCTGATAGTGCTTTAGAACCTGATGGTGCTTCTGAAACCTTAACTTTATCACCATACCTGCATCTACCAATTAAGGCAACAACATGCTTGGCTGATTCATTCCCTACTTCTCCTTCTGAGTCATCTTCATCAAACCAAGAAACTGCCAAACTCTTTTTCTGTTTCTTGAGGTATGTTGCACATTCTGTTCTAATGTGGCCATATCCTTCACACTCATGACACTGAACACCTTTGGATTGATTGTCTTTCTCATCAGTTCTTGTCTTCTTCAAATCAACTGAATTGGATCTCCTGTCAGCCTGCTTTAGAATCTTGTTAAACTGTCTACCAAGCATCACAAGATCTTCTGATATGCTTTCATCATTTGCTACAAAAGCAACACTTTTCCCTTTCTTTTCAGTCCTGTTGTTGAAGGCTATTTCAAAGTTCTGAAGAGATCCTATTAATTCATCAACCTTCATACAGGAGATGTTTTGTGCTTCTTCAATTGCAGTCACCTTCAAATCAAATCTCTTACGTAGTGATCTGAGGATTTTTCTCACAAGTTTCTCATCAGATATTTTTTCTCCAAGAGAATCAAATGAGTTAGCCATGTCCAGAACATTCATATAAAAGTCTTGTATGTTCTCATCCTCCAACATTTTGAGATTTTCAAATTTGGTGATGAGAAGTTGAAGTCTGGACATTTTTACCTTGGATGTGTCTTCATGAGTAGTTTTGAGAATCTCCCAAGCATCCTTAGCTACAGTGCACTGCTTGATCACTCTGAACATGTTTTTGACCACTCCATTGAATAAAGCATTCAAGGCCTTGGAGTTTCCAAGAGCTAATTCATCTTCTACCTTGGACCACTCTTCCTCTGATTTTAACTCTGTTGTCTTCTTTCCATCTTTGTCAAGCACAACAGGATGTTCCCAACCCTACAGAACTGCTTTCCAGGTTTTACTGTCTAGAGATTTAAGGAAAGCACTCATGCGTGATTTCCAATATTCATAGTTGGAACCATCTAACAGAGGGGGTCTGTTCACAAATCCTCCTTCCTTGTCCATTCTGCAAGAAAATACCTTCCCTGGAACTCACCCTAAAACAGGCAGGGTGTCTGCTCTGATGCCAATTGAAATTCTGGCAGGTCTTGATTCTGAACGTAAAACAGAGTACAAATTCTGGTGCAGTAAAACAGAGTACGCAAGACAGTAGTTCAGAAGCAGAATAATAACAGACAGAAATAACAGACTGAAAGTAAAAGGCACAGGTGATTTGTTAACCCAGCTCGGTGAGAAACACACCTACATCTGGAGGCTACCAAGCCAGGAAGGAAATCCACTAGCGTAGTCCTAGTTCTAAGTTCTCAGCAAACTCCCAGTTTACAACTTATCACCTAGCAACTACCCGTATTGACTTCAACCTAGGAACTCCTAGACCTGAGATCCCATCTCACTTCCCTCAGTCAATCACTGCCCCAATAATTATCAGACTATAATAACAATCAACGTAGGAGACACACTCCAAATACATAAACAATCACTCTTGCTTAAAAGCTTCAAGTGAACTACAATTACAACTCAATCTAAACACAAACCAACTCTGTGCTTTTGATAAACAAAGACTGCACGAAGAGAGGTATACAAAAACAGAGCACACAACTCACAATGAACAGACTCAAAACCTAAGAATACTCTCTCAATGATAGCTTTGGTTGAGTTTCTTCAATAGCAGCGTCCTCTATTTATAGTCTTCAGCAGCAACAAATAATTGAACCAAATATTCTTCAAAGATATATTTCCAAAATTCTTTAGAAACATATAGAAGCAAATATTCTTCAGAAATATATTTTCCAAAGATCTCTTTGAAAATATAATCACAAATAAAAATATCCAATCTTCATAATATATCTTACGAAAATATTCTTCCTTCTAGAAACGCAGCTTGGAAAATTCTTCAATTAAATCTACAAAAGATCATGTGAGAAAATTAACAGCTCCAAGGCACAAAAACAGGAACACAGAAAAAACCAGCTTCTGAAGGTACTTCTGAAGAAGTGCTTCTGAAGGTCTGCGTCTGAAGGTTCTACGTCTGAAGGTCAGCGTCTGAAGGTCAGCTTCTGAACAGTGCTTCTGAAGGTTTCTTCTGAACAGTGCTTCTGACGTTCAGCTTCTGAGGTCCAGCTTCTGAAAACGCACATCTTGCTTGTATATTTGATTTTAGCAAACATGAAGCCAACAACCAAATATCCAACATATAAAATTTGAGAACATGTTTTAAAAAACTAAAAAATAGAAAAAAAAATTAGGAAAGAAATTTGCAACAACTTTTTTGACTCCAAAAAGTTGTCTAAGAGATTTAAAAACTTTTAAATATAAGATATGCGATCATTTTCTAAAAAATAAAGAAAGAGCAAAAAAATTAGGAAGAAAATTTGCAACAACTTTTTTTACTCCAAAAGTTGTCTAAGAGACTTAAAAACTTTTAAATATAAGATATGCGATCATTTTCTAAAAAAAATAAAGAAAGAGCAAAAAAATTAGTTAGGAAATTTGCAACAACTTTTTTGACTCCAAAAAGTGGTCTAAAGGAAATTTATTCACTATATGAAGGCAAAGGCTAAAGGAAAGAGTGGAGATGTTGCTCTTAAGCTGGATATCAGTAAAGTGTTTGATAGATTAGATTGGGATTACCTTCATGATATTCTACTCCAAATTGGTTTCTCCTCCAAATGGGTTAGCTGGATTATGCTATGTGTTGAGACGGTTGATTACTCGGTCTTGGTTAATGGTGCATCAATAGGTCCTATTGTGCCAGGGCGTGGTCTTCGTCAGGGTGATCCACTCTCATCTTATTTGTTCATCATTTGTGTTGAACGTCTTTCTTCTCTTATTCGTGAAACTGAACGTCGTCATGATATTAGAGGTACTATGATTTGCAAAGATGCACCTATTATTTCTCACCTTCTCTTTGCAGACGATTGTTTTCTCTTCTTTAGAGCTTGTGAACGTGAGGCTGTTTGTATGAAAATATTTTGGCTACTTATGAAGCGGCTTCGTGGCAAGCCATTAATCTACAGAAGTCAAAATTATTTTGCAGTCGTAATACTCCAGATGATCTTAAGAATCTCATTGCTTCTACTCTCGGTGTTCCTCAAGTTCTAGGTATAGATAAATATATTGGGCTGCCATCTATGATTGGACGCAGCAAACATGAAACTTTTAAATTTATTTAGGATTGTATTTGGAATAAAATCAATTCCTGGAGTAGTAGATGTCTCTTGCAGGCTGGGAGGGAGTTCTCATTAAATCTGTTTTGCAATCTATTCATTCCTATGTGAAGAGTATTTTTCTTCTTCCAAGATCCCTCATTAATGAAATTCTGGCAATTTTGGTTCTAAATCAGTAAAACAGAGTATGAAAAATTGAAGTTCAGAAGCAGAAAATAAAGTGCAGAAAGATAAAGAACACAATGAATTTGTTAACCCAGTTCGGTGCAAACTTCACCTACTCTGGGGGATACCAATCCAGGAAGGAAATCCACTAAGTAGAATTAATTCTAAGACTCAGACACAACCCCTGTTCTAGTCTTGTCACTTAATCTCTACCAGTCTAGACTTCTACCCAGGAACACCACCTAGGTATAAGAAACCCCTCTTACTTCCTAACCACGTAATCACAGCCCAGTGATTAACAACTCTGAAAACAACTCAATAATGAAGATACACTTCAAGACATCAAAGACATCATTCGTACTTAAAAGCTTAGAATGATATACAACTCAAAACAACTAAACCAACTCAGATGAGTGGTGTACAAATAAAGCAACAGCTTACAAAACTCAAAAACTCAAAAACACTTAAGACTCTAATTTCCGGTTTTTGAGTCCCTCTTCAATAGCAGCAGCACGTCTTCTTATATAGTCTTCAGCAGGCCACATAATTCTGAATCATATCTTCTTCAAAATACAATTATGAAATTCTTTGAAGCTCAAAAAGGAAACATATATTTCTGAATCATATTATGCAAATATCCTTCAGCAAATATATTCAATCATAAACACGAAGCCAATCTTCAACAAGATATTCACCAAAATAATCAGCCTTCTAGAAAACAAATGCCTGGATAAAACTTCAATAAATCTTCAACAGATACGCACAGAATTAATCAGAAATAATGCAGAAAATTCAGCTTCTGAAATCAGCTTCTGAAGTTCAACAGAAGTCAACGTCTGAAGGCAGCTTCTGAAGGTCAACGCCAGTCAACGTCTGAACAGTGCGTCTGAAGCCCGGTTCTGCGTCTGATGAGCAGTACCAGCGTCTGAAGGCCAATTCTGCTTATGATGAATAGTAAACCCAGTTTTCAACTTCTGAAACTTCTAAAATCCAATATCCAGCTTCTGAAGACACAAATAAACATCTGAGGACGCTTTGCTTCCATACTTTGATTTTACCAAACATTTAGCCAACCTTTAAATAAACAACAATCTTCCCCTTTGACAAATTTTTGGCTAAAATCAAATAAACCACAAAAACAAGTTCTTCACTCATCACAATAAATCAACCATGAAGAACTACACAAATCCAAACATAGCCACAGAGTCAGCAGCGGATTAATAGCTATGTTAAACATAAACGACTTCAGTTTTTGAAATCCACAACAGTTCTGAAGCACACACCCAACTTCACATTTTCTGAAGTACACAAATACCACAACACAAAACACTCCCCCTGCAACATACAGCAGCAGTTTCTGAGGAACAACTAGCTTCTCCCCCTGAAACACAACACTCAATCAGAAACTCCCCCTGAACAGCTCAGCTCAGGAACTCTCCCCCTGAAGCAAACAGATCAGCAATCACACAGATTTCTCCCCCTTTTTAGCCAAACAAGTTTGACAAAACACCAGGAGCAAGAAACACAACACAGAACACAAAGAACCCAGAACAGCACACTTGCAAACCAGAAACACTAAGGAAATCCAGAACATCAGTCACCCACTAGCCAGTCTTCAGACTCAGCATCAGAAGTTGCTTAGTCTTCATTAGACACAATCATCAGATGCTGCTCAATTGATGTGTGCCTCAGGCACATTCAGAACCTTCTTCCCAACAATCTGCTTCTCAAGATCAGCAATTCTCTTCTGAACACAGGACACAACATCTTTAGACTTACAAGAAACTAGTGCCTTCTGAACAAGAGCAGGAACCAACACTTTGCTCCAGACATTAGATGATCCAGCACCAGAACTCATCTGTGCTACAGGAATGGGCTTGCTGTCAGCAGCAACAGCCTTTCCTTTCCCTTTGTTCAGCCTCTGAGAAACACTTGCACACTTTGGTCTCCATTCTTTCTTGATCTTGCTTTTGTTCACAGCTGGTTCCACTTTTCTGTGGTGAAAATGCTTGGGATATCCATGCAACTTGTAACAAAAAGGTTTAATGTGTCCCTTTTTACCACAATGATGACATACCCAAGGATCAGAAGCTTTCTTGTCTTTAGAATCCTAAGGTTTGTTCTTAGGTTTCCTCATCAGTGGAACATGAGTATTAGCAGCAGGTCAGAACCTCTTAGCAGGATTTTGTTGTTTGATGTTCAGATTCTTATCAACAAATCCTATGCCATTTGGTTTTCCTTGATATTGATTCTCCAGAATCTCTTCCATCACATCAGTAGCAGAGTTCATCATTCTAACTTGCTTTTTCATCTGATCAAGTTGAGAATTCAGTTGAGTTACCTCACAATTGAGAACAAAAATTTTCTCTAAGTGTTCACTTCTTTCAATCTGAAATTGAGTGTTAATTTTCTTCTGTTCTTCCAGCTGCTTGCACACTTCTGCAAATTGAAC
The DNA here is from genome assembly GCA_018208015.1 of Medicago ruthenica. Taxonomy (NCBI): domain Eukaryota; kingdom Viridiplantae; phylum Streptophyta; class Magnoliopsida; order Fabales; family Fabaceae; genus Medicago; species Medicago ruthenica. The sequence goes on from CM031371.1 coordinate 78,485,186, forward strand.
ATGCACCTTCTTGCAAAACTCAGCAGGATCTTTGTAATAGGTAGCCAGATCTTCACAGGATGATTCTCCATCACTTGACTCAGACTCTGAAGAAGTTTCTGACTCTGATAGTGTTTCAGAAACCTTAACTTTATCATCAGACCAGAATTTACCAGTTAAAGCAGTGACAGGCTCCTCTTCACCTTCTGAGTCATCTTCATCAGACCAAGTCACAGTCAGACTTTTCTTCTGTTTCTTGAGATAAGTAGGACATTCTGACTTGACATGACCATATCCTTTACACTCAAAGCACTGAACTCTCTTTGATTGATTGCTCTTCTCATCAGTTCTTGTCTTCTGCTTCAGAAATTTCTTAAATTGTCTGGTCAGTATCACAAGAGCTTCTGATGAGGTTTCATCATCCACACTTTCAGCATCTGCTACAAAGGCAACACCTTTCCCCTTCTTTTCAGTCCTGATTATTTCAAAGTTTTGAAGAGACCCAATCAATTCCTCAACCTTCATGCTGGAGATGTCATGTGTTTCTTCAATTGCAGTCACCTTCATATCAAACCTCTTAGGTAGGGATCTGAGAATTTTCCTTACAAGCTTCTCATCTGATAATTTTTCTCCAAGTGATTCAAAAGAGTTAGCCATGTCTAGTATGTTCATGTAAAAGCCTTGTATGTTCTCATCCTCCAGCATTCTGAGATTTTCAAATTTTGTGGTCAGAAGCTGAAGTCTAGACAGCTTTACCTTTGAAGTGCCTTCATGAGTAGTCTTGAGAATCTCCCAGGCATCCTTGGCAATGTTGCACTACTTGATCATTCTGAATATATTCTTGTCCACTCCATTGAATATAGCATTCAGGGCTTTGGAATTTGCAAGAGATAAATCATCTTCATCCTTGGTCCAATCTTCTTCTGGTTTTAAAACAGCTGTCTTCTTACCATCTTTGTCAGTCACAACAGGATGTTCCCAACCTTTCAGAACTGCTTTCCAGGTTTTGCTATCTATTGATTTAAGGAAAGCACTCGTGCGTGATTTCCAATAATCATAGTTGGAACCATCCAACAAAGGTGGTCTGTTAACAAATCCTCCTTCTTTCTCCATAAAGCCAAAAAGTATCTCCCTGGAGCTCACCCAAAAACAAGCAGGGTGCCTGCTCTGATGCCAATTGAAATTCTGGCAATTCTGGTTCTGAATTAGTAAAACAGAGTATGAAAAATTGAAGTTCAGAAGCAGAAAATAAAGTGCAGAAAGATAAAGAACACAATGAATTTGTTAACCCAGTTCAGTGCAAACTTCACCTACTCTGGGGGATACCAATCCAGGAAGGAAATCCACTAAGTATAATTAATTCTAAGACTCAGACACAACCCCTGTTCTAGTCTTGTCACTTAATCTCTACTAGTCTAGACTTCTACCCAGGAACACCACCTAGAAATAAGAAAACCCTCTTACTTCCTAACCACGTAATCACAGCCCAGTGATTAACAACTCTGAAAACAACTCAATAATGAAGATACACTTTAAGACATTAAAGACATCATTCGTACTTAAAAGCTTAGAATGATATACAACTCAAAACAACTAAACCAACTCAGATGAGTGGTGTACAAATAAAGCAACAACTTACAAAACTCAAAAACTCTAAAACACTTAAGACTCTAATTTCTGGTTTTCGATTCCCTCTTCAATAGCAGTAACACGTCTTCTTATATAGTCTTCAGCAGGCCACATAATTCTGAATCATATCTTCTTCAAAATACAATTCTGAAATTCTTTGAAGCTCAAAAAGGAAACATATATTTCTGAATCATATTATGCAAAGATCCTTCAGCAAATATATTCAATCATAAACACGAAGCCAATTTTCACCAAGATCTTCACCAAAATAATCAGCCTTCTAGAAAACAAATGCCTGGATAAAACTTTAATAAATCTTCAACAGATACGCACAGAATTAATCAGAAATAATGCAGAAAATCCAGCTTCTGAAATCAGCTTTTGAAGGTCAACAGAAGTCAACGTCTGAAGGCAGCTTCTGAAGGTCAACGCCAGTCAACGTCTGTGTTGAGTCTTTTGGTGTTGGCTGCATGTTTTGGCAAAACCAAGGTATTGAATAGAAGCATCTCCTTATGTAGAACATATCTTCAGTTACAAGTTTTCTCATTTGAAGCCATTCAGAAGCACAAAAACACATCAGAAGCTGAATGCCTCATCAGAAGCACTGTAACTGTTCAGAAGCTGATTCAGGTTCTGATGCTCATGTTGACTTTTGTTGACTTCATCAGAAGCTGCATATTTTCAAGTTATTCTTGCACGAATCTTTGCAAGATATGCTAAAGTTTTTATTATGAATTAAAGCTTCTAGATTGCTGGTTGATTTGAAGAAGATTTTATTGAAGATTTGGTTCAAAGATATGAAACACGTATTTTTCAGATATTATCTTTAAAAGATACAAGGTGGTTTTATTTGTTTCCCTATTGGATCAATCTTATTTCAGAGACAAATCATGTGCAGAAGATTAGATTGTTATTTATGCTGCAAGACTGAAGGCTATATAAAGAGGAGTGTTGTTGCTATTCAAGAGATGAGAAAAACAGAGTTTTATTCAAGAGAATTGAGTCTTTGTTTTAAACTTAGAGTTTTTGTTGTGCACCACTCTGTTAGAGTTGGTTTAGGTTTGTTTTGAGTTGTAATCACTCTAAGCCTGTAGGTATGAGTGCTGTCTTTGTGTATTGAAGTTGTCTTCAAAAACAGGGGAGTTTTTGTGTTCAGAACTGGGTTAAGTTTAAAGGGTAGTTCAAGTGGCTGGGTTACAGTTACTTGAATAGGAAGTTAGAGGTTTTTCTAATGCTCAACGTGTTGGGTAGAATTCAAGACTAGGTGGAAGTTGATTGCTTAGGATAGGAACTGGGGGAGTCAGTGTCTGAGTCTTAAGGGTTAATTCCAATAGTGGAATTCCTTCCTGGATTGGTATCCCCCAGAGTAGGAGGTGTTTACTCCGAACTGGGTTAACAAACCTTGTGTGTCTTTTTAGCTTTCCTGCACGATTATTTTCTGCCTATTATTTGCTTTTATAATTGTGCTAAGTTCTGTTCAGAACCTGCTAAGTTTTAATCAGAACCAGAACATGTTAAGTATCTTATTGCCTGGCCAGAATTTCAATTGGCATCAGAGCAGGCACCCTGCCTGTAATTTGGGTGAGATCCAGAGGAGTTTATTTCTGGCAAGCATGGATAGAGAAGGAGGCTATGTCAATAGACCACCCCTACAAGATGGCACAAACTATGAGTATTGGAAGTCAAGGATGTGTGCTTTTCTAAAGTCTATTGACAGCAGGACTTGGAAAGCTGTGATTAAAGGCTGGGATCATCCTAAGGTTTTGGACAAAGATGGTAACAAAACTGGAGTATTGAAGCCTGAAGAGGAGTGGACCAAAGCTGAAGATGACTTGTCTCTGGGAAATTCAAAAGCTTTGAATGCTATTTTCAATGGTGTTGACCAGAACATGTTCAGACTTATCAAACAGTGTACTGTTGCAAAGGAGGCCTGGGAAATTTTAAAGACAACTCATGAAGGAACTTCTAAGGTGAAGATGTCCAGACTTCAGTTACTGACCACCAAGTTTGAGAACTTGAAGATGAAGGAGGATGAATCCATTCAGGATTTTTACATGAATGTGCTGGACATGGCAAATTCTTTTGATTCACTTGGGGAGAAGATGTCTGATGAGAAGTTGGTGAGAAAAATCCTCAGGTCCCTGCCTAGAAGATTTGACATGAAGGTCACTGCAATTGAGGAGGCTCATGATATTTCTGCCATGAAGGTTGAGGAGCTGATTGGGTCATTGCTCAATTTTGAAACTGCCTTTTGTAAACAGACTGAGAAGAAAGGAAAAAGTGTAGCCTTCAGTGTGAACTCTGAAGCTGATGATCAACAAGAGTCTGAAGAGGATGACTTATCAGAAGCTCTTGTGTTGCTGGGAAAACAATTCAACAAGATTCTAAAGAATGTTAACAGAAAAGCCAAAGCCAAAGGTCAGAACTTCAGATTCAATAACAAAAAGCAACAAACTGATGAGAAGAAGACCAAGTCTGAGGAGAAAAGTAACCAAGCCAAAGGTGTGCAGTGTTATGAGTGTGAAGGTTATGGACATATCAAAACTGAGTGTCCTACTTTTCTTAAGAAGCAGAAGAAAAGCCTAGCTGTTGCATGGTCTGATCATGGTTCTGAAGAAGATGATGATAGTGAATCTGGTATGTGTGATACTGGTCTTGTAGTAAGGTCAGGAGCTATCTTGAAGAAGGAACCTGTTTTAGAGTCTGAGACCTTTTCAGAGTCTGACTCAGAGTCTGAAGCCTCATATGTGTTTGAAGCTGCTAAAACCTCATATGATGAACTAGCTGATAACTACAAGAAGCTGTATACCAGAAGTGCTGAGGTTTGCAAACAAGTCTTGGATCAGAAGGAGACTATTCTTCAACTAGAGGCTGAAAAAGGTGAACTGTTAGTGCAGAATTCAGATTTAAAAGAAGAAGTGAACCAACTGAACTCCCAACTTGATCAAATGAAGAAGCAAGTGAAGATGTTGAACTCTGCTACTGATAAGTTGGAGGACATTTTGGGGAATCAGCAACAAGGAAAAACTGGTTTAGGTTTTGTTGGTCAGACTCAGATTCCTAAACAGATGAATTTTGTTCCTGCTACTCAAACTCATGATTCTATGGTTGGAACATCAAAGAAGAGACCTCAGAAACAAGCTCAGATGCAAGGTCAGAAGCATGTTCAGATGCAAGGTCAGAAGAGACCTCAGATGCAAGGTCAGAAGCATGGTCAGATGCTACCTCAGAAGCAACCCCAGAAATCTTTCAGAAACAGAAGGAGGAGGAATCATCCATGGGTCTGTCATCATTGTGGAAAGAGAGGGCATATCAAACCATTCTGCTTCAAATTGTATGGGTATCCTGAACATTTTCAGTATAGAAGAGTTGAACCAGCTACTGTCAATCACAATCAGAAGGTGTGGAAGCCCAAAGTTCAAAATGTAGGCCTGATTGCTCATACCTCATTGAGAGCTACTTCAAAAGAAGACTGGTATTTTGATAGTGGGTGTTCAAGGCACATGACTGGTGTGAAGAAACTGCTGAGCAATATCAGATCATAGTCCAGAAGTTATGTGACATTTGGAGATGGTGTAAAAGGTCAGATTCTGGGTATTGGAGATTTGATCAGAGAAGGTTTGCCCAGACTTAATGATGTGCTACTGGTGGAAGGATTAACCTCTAATCTGATCAGTATTAGCCAGCTTTGTGATCAGGATTTAAAAGTGAATTTCAACAAGCAGGAGTGTATTGTTACTGATCAGGATGGTAAAACTCAGATGAGGGGCTGCAGATCCAAAGACAATTGTTATTTGTGGGTTTCTGAAGAAGAAAGAAGTCTGACTTCTTGTCTTATGAGCTCAGAAGAGGAAGTCAAACTCTGGCACCAGAAACTGGGACATTTGCACTTGAAAGGCATGAAAAAAATCCTAAGTACTGAGGTGTGCCTAATCTAAAGATCAAAGGGGACAGTGTTTGTGGTGATTGTCAGATTGGTAAACAAACAAGAAAGTCTCATCCCAGATTAGTTCACCAGGTAACTACCAAAGTACTAGAACTTGTTCATATGGATTTAATGGGGCCTAAAAAGTATTGGAGGAAAAAGATATGCCTTTGTAATGGTAGATGACTACTCAAGATATACATGGGTCAGCTTTGTTAGAGAAAAGTCTGACACTTTTGAAGTTTTCAAAGACATGTGCATCCAACTACAAAGAGAGAAGGACAATGGGATTATCAGAATCAGAAATGATCATGGAAAAGAATTTGAAAACAAGAGCTTTTCAGAATTCTGTGCTTCTGAAGGTATAAAGCATGAGTTTTCTGCACCTATCACACCTCAGCAAAATGGTGTAGTTGAGAGGAAGAATAGAACATTAGCAGAATGTGCAAGGGTTATGCTGCATGCTAAGAAGCTGCCATATATGTTCTGGGCTGAAGCTATGAACACTGCATGTTATATTCATAACAGAGTTACTTTGAAGAAGGGAACCACTTGTACCTTGTATGAATTATGGAAAGGAAGAAAGCCAACTGTGAAGTATTTCCATGTGTTTGGAAGCAGATGCTACATTTTGGCTGATAGGGAAAACAGAAGAAAACTGGATGCTAAGTCTGATGAGGGCATATTCCTGGGTTATTCATTGAACAGCAGAGCTTATAGGGTGTTCAATTCCAGAACCAAGGTTGTGATGGAGTCCATTAATGTGGTAATTGATGATCTGACTGCTGAGAAAGATAGAAGTGAGTCTGAAGTTGTTCCAGAGTCTGAAGCATCAGAAGAACAAACTTCAGAAGCAGAAATTCATCCAGAGTCTGAAGAAGCAGATGTGCATCCAGAACATGATCCTACCAATAAAGGGCCATCTATTAGAATTCAGAAGGATCATCCTAAGGAGCTTATCATTGGGAGTTTGGATCAAGGGGTCAGAACCAGGAGATCAGAACCAGCTGCTATTGATTCATGTTTTGTGTCTAAGTTTGAACCCAAAAATGTGAAAGAAGCCCTGACTGATGAATTTTGGATTGAAGCAATGCAAGATGAGTTGAATCAATTCAAAAGGAGTGAAGTGTGGGATCTAGTTCCAAGACCAGAAGGACTGAATGTGATTGGCACTAAGTGGATATTCAAGAATAAAACAGATGAAAGTGGCACTGTAGTCAGAAACAAGGCAAGGTTGGTTGCTCAAGGCTATACTCAAGTTGAGAGACTTGATTTTGATGAGACCTTTGCACCTGTGGCCAGACTAGAGTCCATAAGACTACTGTTGGGAGTTTCATGCATTCTCAAGTTCAAATTGTTTCAGATGGATGTGAAGAGTGCATTTTTGAATGGATATCTGCAAGAGGAAGTGTATGTTGAACAGCCTAAGGGTTTTGTGGATCATCAGTTTCCTGATCATGTGTACAAGTTGAAGAAAGCCTTATATGGATTGAAGCAAGCACCAAGAGCATGGTATGAGAGGCTGACTCAATTTCTTGTTGCTCAAGGGTACAGAAAAGGTGGTACTGATAAGACTTTGTTTGTGAAAGATGAAAATGGGAGTCTGATGATTGCTCAGATTTATGTGGATGATATTGTGTTTGGAGGAATGTCTCAGAAGATGGTCAAACTGTTTGTTCAGCAGATGCAGTCAGAATTTGAAATGAGCTTAGTTGGTGAGCTGACATATTTTCTTGGATTACATGTCAAGCAAATGGAAGATACAATCTTCATTTCTCAAAGTAAGTATGCCAAGAACATAGTGAAGAAATTTGGATTGGAATCTGCTGCTCACAAGAGGACACCAGCTGCTACTCACCTGAAGTTGACTAAGGATGAACATGGAGTTTCAGTAGACCAAAGTCAGTACAGAAGCATGATTGGGAGCCTATTGTACTTAACTGCAAGCAGGCCTGATATCACATTTGTTGTAGGAGTTTGTGCAAGATATCAAGTTGATCCTAAGATGAGTCATCTGACACAAGTTAAAAGGATCCTAAAGTATGTGAATAGCACAAGTGACTATGGAATCATGTATTCACACAGTTCAAGTTCTGAACTGATGGGATATTGTGATGCTGACTGGGCTGGAAGTGCTGATGACAGGAAGAGCACCTCAGGAGGTTGTTTCTTTTTAGGAAATAACTTAATATCTTGGTTCAGCAAGAAACAAAACTGTGTTTCATTGTCAACTGCTGAAGCTGAGTATATTGCTGCTGGGAGTAGTTGTTCACAACTGGTTTGGATGAAACAGATGCTGGAGGAGTACAACTTGAAACAAGGTGTGATGACATTGTTCTGTGACAATTTGAGTGCTATCAACATCTCTAAGAACCCAATACAGCACAGCAGAACTAAACACATAGACATCAGACATCATTTTATCAGAAACCTTGTGGAGGATAAAGTCATTCAGCTGGAACATGTAGCTACTGAAGAACAAGTTGCTGACATTTTCACAAAGGCCTTGGATGCTAAGCAGTTTAAAACTTAAGGAGCAAGTTAGGTGTGTGTTTGCATGAAGAGTTATAGCAATTACTGCAAACTAGATGTGAGGAAGATAGAGTACCTGCCAGTTGTGCCTATGCTAAGTGTGATCCTGAACTTGAGTCTGAATCTGATATGTTCTCAAGGATCTGTGTTACCTGTTTTGATTTTATTCCCTACTTGAAGTCTGAGTTTTGTCAGAATTTTGTGGCTAAAAAGGGGGAGAAAATCTTGTGCAATGTGTTGGCTCTGATACCAAAATCAGCTTTCAGTGTTGTTCAGAAGTTATGTGTGAAGCTCAGTATTTAGAACCAGTGCAACAAGAGATGTCAAGATGTTATTGAGGGGGAGTATGTGTCTCAGGGGGAGTACAAGCTTGTTATATACCTGAGTGATGTGGTCCTGAAGTGTAGAAGTGTAGTGGTCCTGAAGAATATTAGTGTTCAGCTCCTGAAGTGTGATTGTACTTTGGTTTGTGCTCTGATACCATTTATCACTGCAGTTCCGTAGTAAGGGGGAGTTTGTGAGAAGCTGAGTTGCAGGGGGAGTGTTGAGAAGCTGGAGTGTTTGTTTGTGAAGCTTCAGGGGGAATGTTTGTGATGATCAGGAGTTGATCAGTAGCTCTGATACCATGGTTGTGATCAGAAGTTGATCAGTACTTGGCTGATGTGTGATTCAGTAGCTGTTAATCAGTATTTGCTGAAGCTGTTTTGTGTATTTCATGATAAGTCATAACTGAATCCGCTGCTTATCACTAAGTTATGATTGATCATTGTGGAGTTCTTCTTTGCTGAGTAAATTTGATGGGAGATTGAAGAACTTGGGTGTGTGAATATTGGTTTTAGCCAAAAATTTGCCAAAGGGGGAGATTGTTGAGTCTTTTGGTGTTGGCTGCATGTTTTGGCAAAACCAAGGTATTGAATAGAATCATCTCCTTATGTAGAACATATCTTCAGTTACAAGTTTTCTCATTTGAAGCCATTCAGAAGCACAAAAACACATCAGAAGCTGAATGCCTCATCAGAAGCACTGTAGCTGTTCAGAAGCTGATTCAGGTTCTGATGCTCATGTTGACTTTTGTTGACTTCATCAGAAGCTGCATATTTTCAAGTTATTCTTGCGCGAATCTTTGCAAGATATGCTAAAGTTTTTATTATGAATTAAAGCTTCTAGATTGCTGGTTGATTTGAAGAAGATTTTATTGAAGATTTGGTTCAAAGATATGAAACACGTATTTTTCTGATATTATCTTTAAAAGATACAAGGTGGTTTTATTTGTTTCCCTATTGGACCAATCTTATTTCAGAAACAAATCATGTGCAGAAGATTAGATTGTTATTTATGCTGCAAGACTGAAGGCTATATAAAGAGGAGTGCTGCTGCTATTCAAGAGATGAGAAAAACAGAGTTTTATTCAAGAGAATTGAGTCTTTGTTTTAAACTTAGAGTTTTTGTTGTGCACCACTCTGTTAGAGTTGGTTTAGGTTTGTTTTGAGTTGTAATCACTCTAAGCCTGTAGGTATGAGTGTTGTCTTTGTGTATTGAAGTTGTCTTCAAAAACAGGGGAGTTTTTGTGTTCAGAACTGGGTTAAGTTCAAAGGGTAGTTCAAGTGGCTGGGTTACAGTTACTTGAATAGGAAGTTAGAGGTTTTTCTAATACTCAACATGTTGGGTAGAATTCAAGACTAGGTGGAAGTTGATTGCTTAGGATAGGAACTGGGGGAGTCAGTGTCTGAGTCTTAAGGGTTAATTCCAATAGTGGAATTCCTTCCTGGATTGGTATCCCCCAGAGTAGGAGGTGTTTACTCCGAACTGGGTTAACAAACCTTGTGTGTCTTTTTAGCTTTCCTGCACGATTATTTTCTGCCTATTATTTGCTTTTATAATTGTGCTAAGTTCTGTTCAGAACCTGCTAAGTTTTAATCAGAACCAGAACCTGTTAAGTATCTTATTGCCTGGCCAGAATTTCAGTCTGAACAGTGCGTCTGAAGCCCGGTTCTGCATCTGATGAACAGTACCAGCGTCTGAAGGCCAATTTTGGTTCTGATGAACAGTAAACCCAGTTTTCAGCTTCTGAAACTTCTAAAATCCAATATCCAGCTTCTGAAGACACAAATAAACATCTGAGGACGCTTTGCTTCCATACTTTGATTTTACCAAACATTTAGCCAACCTTTAAATAAACAACAATTAATGAAATTGAAAAAATGTTAAATTCCTTTTGGTGGGGTCATAATTCCGCGAATTCTCGAGGATTGAATTGGTTATCTTGGGAACGTCTTTCAGTTCCTAAGGTATTTGGAGGTATGGGTGTAAAGAGCCTTAAAGCATTCAATATGGCTATGATAGGCAAGCAGACATGGAAGTTGGTTTCTACTCCAGAATCTATAATCACTCGTTTACTCAAAGTTAAATATTTTCTTTGAAGTGATTATTTTGGAGCTAGCATAGGCCAGAATCCCAGCTATGTTTGGCGTAGTATTTGGAGTGTGAAAGATATGATTCGTCGTGGTTTTCAGTGGAGTATAGGCACGGGAGAACACATACCACTTTGGGATCACCCTTGGCTCCTTAATGCTGCACGAATTGTACCGTCTACTCCACATCATTTGGAGTGGCCACTTATAATTGTTTCTGACATGATGGTTACATCCCAAAAACACTGGAATATGGAGGTAATAAATGTTTTTTTTGACAATGTCACTGCTAGAAATATTTTTAATACTCCATTACTCCCTTCGGTGACTAATGATGTGCCTGTCTGGAAGCTCGAGAGAGATAATGACTATACAGTTAAGAGTTGTTACAAGGATATTTTGAACCATGATGTGACAGTTGTTCAACACCGTGTGCCGGGTAATTGGAATTGTGTTTGGAGCTTAAAATTGCCCCAGAAGGTTAAGAATTTTTTGTGGAGAGTTTGCCGTAATTTTTTTCCCACAAGAATCCGCTTACAATCAAAAGGAGTTCAGTGTACTGATAGGTATGCAATGTGTGATGATTTTGGTGAGGATAGTACTCATCTGTTCTTTATGTGTAATATAAGCATGCTCTGTTGGCAGCGTATTGGTTTATGGAGTCATTTGATGGTTGTTTTCGATATGAATGCAAGTTTTCAAACAAATGTTTTTTCTATCTTACAACACCTTCACCAGCATCAAAAACAAGTATTCAGTGTGACTCTCTGGAGTATTTGGAAGCATCGAAACAACAAACGATATTTTCGAAACAGCTCAAGATATTTGTGCTCGTGCAGGTTATCTTCTTACTAGTTGGAGGAATGCTCAAATTATTCGTCACCTTACCCCTCATCATCCCATTTCACCGAATGATTTGAAGTGGATTAAACCAGTTCCCGACAGGTTCAAATGTAATGTCGATGCACCCTTCTCTCAAGCTTTGAATTAGGTTGGTATTGGTGTGTGCATTCGAGGTGATGAAGGTCGTTATGTTTTAGCCAAAACTGAATGACTGACTCCACTCCTTGATGTGGATTTGGGTGAGGTTTTAAGTTTATTATCAGCTTTGTATTGGGTTCGTGATTTACAGCTGGGCATTGTGGACTTTGAGCTTGATTCCAAAACTGTGGTGGATAGTATTTATGGCAGTAAATGTGGCGTCTCTAGTTTTAGCGCAGTGACCAATGATTGTAGACGTCTGTTAGCTTCTAATTTAGTAACCTCTGATGTTAGGTTTATTCGGAGACAAGTCAACGAAGTTGTTTATAACTTTGCTATAGTGGCTTTGTGTCATGCTAGTTTCCATATTCATATTAGGATTCCATCTTGTATCTCTACTATTATTTTAAATGAAATGCAATAAGTTTCTTCTTGTAAAAAAATAAAAATAAAGAAAGAACAAAAAATTAGAAAGGAAATTTGCAACAACTTTTTTTCTTAAAAAGTTGTTTAAAAGACTTAAAAACTTTTAAATATAAGATATGAATTTCTTAATTGCCCCTGTAATATTAATAACAACAATATTTGAGTGAAATTATTGTCATAATTATTTAATTGTTTTTGACCTGCTACACTAGGTAAAGATTCTATAGCACCTCGAATCAAAGGTCATTTTAATGGACTAAAACAAAAAAAAAATTATATGCTCTCTTACCGTAAGAGACGTGTGACATGCACCATAAACGGGGCCTCCAAAGAGTACCAAAACTTACCGACTAAGCAGTTCTCAGTTCTCAGTGGTTTAATTGGGTTGTGCTCTTTGATTGGGATAAAATATGAATACTAGTCGAGGGAAAACCTATTTTATTTTATTTTATATTACCTAGTGTATTTTATGTCAAATAATACATGAAAATAAAGATTAAAAATGTTTTGAATGTAGTAAATTTAACAACCAAAATAAAATATGTTTGTAAAACAAATTTAACTGGATTAACAATGAGCTCACAGCTTTTATTAGAGATAAGGAGCAACACGTTGATATTAGTGGTGACTGGTGATTTGATTTACTGGGAGGAGCAATTTTTTATTTTTTTGGATGGGTCTTTTTTTCGATAAGCAAAAAGTTAAATAAAACGAATGACAGAGCATACTTCAACCTAAAACATGAGAACTTAGGAACAGTTTGATAGTCGGAATAAGCAGACAAGATATAATAAAAGTGTCATACTAAAAAAGGAAATTATAAATTGAAAAAGACACTTTTTTTGACTTTTTATACATTGGTTATACAATTTTCAATTCAATAACTACTATATTTGTTTCTTTAACTAGTGTCTCAAAAACATCAATTAACATTTCTCTATAATAAATTATAAATTTAGGGTTTTGCTAACAAGTGTCCTAAGTGAACTTGTTAAGAAAACAAAAAAATAGTAGTTTTACATTGAAAATTTTAATTTTAAAACTTTTAAAAAGTTGAATTCATCGTTTTTTACCACTTTTCAAGAGAATATTTCTATTTTTGTTATCTTAACCAATGCCCTAAAGACACTCTTTAGCATTTTCCATAAATCTATCATATCTATCATATCATATTTACGATGTGATTATTGATTTTTTTAGTAGTCTAGTGGTTAGAGCTCACACATTTTAAATGTGGAGAAGTTGGGTGTCCGGGGTTCGAGCATCGACCCCTGCATAAATTATGCAATGTATCTACCAACTGAGCTAAGTTCACGGCGACATATGATGATTGATTCTAGAATGCCTAAAAGCATATTTAATGGGATGAAGTAAAATGGATAAGTTAAGTTATTTTTTATGAGACCAAATTGTCATGTAGAATTTAAGTAATCTATAGTTGATGCAAATAGTTTTTACTTCAACAGTAGTTGTTTTAAGCAATCTATAGCCGTTGATATTTCTTTAGTAATGTTAGTAAAATTCATTTTAACACTCTTTTTAACGCATTCACTTATTGGGTGAAATACATGTAAATCCTCCACTTTAAAATTGAGTTTCACATAAAATTATGAAACAAATGTTTATTTCACCCAATAAAAAAGTAGTTGTTAGAAACAATATGATAAAATGAGTATTGATAGCATTACAAACCAAGTCAAAACCAATAAAGTTACCACACATTCTACCTTTAGACCTCAAAGATAATTAGTGAAGCTTCTTACGACTGACTACACAATTACTTGTGATTTTGATCTTAAATATCTCTATTTGTATCTATTGTAGTTTTTTTTTTTTTTTTGACAAAATTTGATATTCACTTCTGTCCTCTCCCCTCCCTTGTTTTGCCTCTTGAATTTTTTGGATCTCTTGCTTAGTTATTGGGTAATGACTGAATTCCCTCTCCCCTAGTTACCTTTTGGATTATAACCAAATCCCTTCAACCTTTTTCTGCCTTGGACTCGAGTAAAGAATCTTGTTGTCAGTTTCCCCATGTCATCATTTGTGTGTGTAAATTTATGGCTAGGCTAGAGACGCAGATGTAGGCTAAAACAAAAATGGAAAAAGGATAGCAGAAATTGTAAATCATGAAAATGGAAGTTACACTTTATAGAAAATTTCATCATTAACGCCTCATTTAATCAAAAAGTTTCAATTTCATCAATATTCAAATTAGAGTGAAAATTTATTTGGTCCCACACGAAAATATGGAACTTATATTAGTCCATGGAAAAGAGAGAAAAAACCCCACTTTTAGTTTTAGTCTCTTAATCAGACCAAAAATGGTTAACCTTACCTGGTTTTTTTAAGGATTGAAAATGACATTTTTTCCCTCATAGACTAAGTGTCTGTTTGGATACACGTTTTAGACTTATTTCTCGCGTTCCAACACAATTCTGTCGTGATTTTCTAATGCTAAAATTTCAAGCTTCTCAATATTCGTGTGTTTGCAGTTGTTTTGACCGAAAACAAACAGTGTCTGGTTAGATAAAAAATTTATTTGTAGCTTATAACACAAACACTTATCATGATACACATTTATGTATATGTTTGGAATCATATTACAATTTATACTGCAATTTTGACGTTAATCACATGAATTAGCTCTTAATTAGTAAAACAGACACACTTGAGAAATATCTATTTACATATAAGTGCACACTTAAATATTCATTCTTGATCCACATAAAATTACTTCATCAACCATGATTCATGCAAAAACCATGCGTCTTCATTCCACGACAATTAAAATTTACAAACCAAATAAAATTAATAATTTCGATCATGTTAACCGATGTCCCTATGACCCTAGTTAAGTAATCCAAAAAACTATTTATCTTGACTAACTTTTTTGACTTTTAATGAATTAATTACACAATTTCCATTGCTAAAACTATATTTGTTTCCTTAACCAATGCCTCAGAGGCACCGGTTAGTATTTCCCTAAAAAATTTACCTAACCAATCAATCCAATGAAACTGTTTTCGCAAATAATTTCCTACTTCCCTAATTTCTACAATCATACTTATTAACATTAAATACCTAGGCATTGATCGAATATGTCTATTAGTAGGATTATAATTATAATCCTATTACATAAGTTAGTCCCAGCCAACAATAAAACCCCAGCCCGTGTTAATCCTAATGCATAAATAAACAAATAAATAAATAAAATCCAACATTCAAAATACGACTACAATAATTAGACATTTAAATCAGCATTATATACACCCTTAATTGCTGGTCCTTAAAATCCAAATTTTTCATTAAGCGCCCATCATACCGTTGCACTGAAAAATAACAATGATTAAACGTAAATGTCAATATATAATGAAGGATTGAATTTCGTTTTATCAATTACTAATATTAATAATATTCAATGACAGCTATGAATGCTATTAAAGAAAATAGTATATAAATACATTTAAGTTACAAGATCTACAAAAGCCAATGCTATTAAAGAAAATATATAAATATAATTTAAGTTACAAGATCTACTTAAATCAATGTGAATAATATTCTTTTTTTAAAAAATATGAATAATATTCTTGATATATATATATATATACACACACACACACACTATAATATCAAGAATATTATTCACATTCTTAATATGCCGTGCTCCATCTATTATACAACAATAGGGATGGACACTATAATACTCTCCGCAATGGGTACCATTATCATCCCACTCTTGCGGTGAGTTTTCCGCGTGGCTCGGAATCACAACAAGATTTTACGTTTATGTAGCTTCTAGAAACCCAGGAGGAGGGTTGGTGGTTGAGTAGAAGTCTTGGTTCAAATATAGACGAAAGAGTAAAATATTAATCTAACAAATTAACTACTAACATTTGTCATTGAAAAAAAAAAAAAGCTTCTATGAACCATGGTAAGAACACAACTTGACAAGAGTTTGGAGGCTCAATCGTCAAATCAAACACGTAAGTTTACTAGCTTACATTAATTTTTGACATACACACACACACATATATATATATATAAACTAAAACTGAAATGCGTTATCATATATAATCAAATTGTCTAAGATGTCATGTTAAGTATAAAAACCGGTTCGAGTCTCATTGGTCTATTAAACCATTAGTGTATTTAAACATGAGTCAAATTACTGATTTAAATATGTTCATATGGAATAGATCTTTAAATTTATCCTAAGCTAAAATATCAAAATAAGTCAACAGAAGCACTTCATATATATTTAAACAATTCAAAATCAATACCTTCAGATGTAAATTTGTCCATTGCATTCCAATGAAGCACAGTTGCAAATATTACTCAAAACCTTGATATTCATCTTGCAGCAATTGTAATCATAACTCAGCTCTCTACCTGCGGGTATGTCCTTTGTAGCAAACAACATTTTGTGGGGTAAACTCTTATCACTGTGATCATACATAACATCTTTCACACATAGGTTAGGAGAACAACTATGATTTATAAACCTTCCAATGTTTCCATGTCTAGTTGCATCAATGAAGCCCTTGCCAGAAGCACCTGCAAAATGTATAAAACATCAATCAAATGAAGTCCATAACACAAACTACACAAGATATTAAATATTCATCATCAACAAAACATTACCTATATTAAATATATAGTCATCAACATGTAGATTTGATCGAACTTTTTGATTGTTGAGATGAACAACTTCTCCAATGAGCTCACACACAAAGCTTCCAGAAGGAATGAAAGAGCGCGTTCTAACACCCCACCCTTTCAATTTTGTTTTGAAGATTTCAAGTTGGAACTGAATACCGGATTGACTCACTCGGTTGATGCAAGACGACGAACACAAGCAAGAAGGGCCACACTCATATATAAAGGATGATTTCATAGGGAAAACAAGTTTTTTGTTACCATCATAGGCAAATGTCCCACCATTCTTAGCTATGCAAATACATTCAAGACAATCAACACATGCATTCGCACAATTACATCCACCACCTAGTATTGAACTATTCATCTTTGGATAAGTCATATTGACTAGGTAACCAAAGGGTTTAGGTATCTCCACTAAGCTTATAGGTGTCACCACCCGAATAGGAAACTTTTCTTTGCCCTCCGAAATATCATTGATTCGAACAACATCATTGGTTCGAACAACATCCTTGGAGAGAACGAGACCTTTAGACTTTTGTCTCTTTAGGAAAGTTTTGGTTTCCATAACAACATCTCGAGGATAAACACTAGCAGGTTGGTCTGGAATTTTTCTAAGCACAAACTTGAAAACAAGTTTTCCAAATTGTCCTCTTACTCGAGTTACATTGTCCACCAAATACAACCCATCATATATGTATGAATAAGAAACATTGTTGCTCAACTCTTCCATCACTTCAAATTTTTCAGAAACCTGCAATATAACCCTAACAGGACTCCCAGCATTCATGCTATTCCACAAAGCAAGATTTCCACGCGTCAATTTCTGATCATGAGGCGCAACGCCGTCCCTTATATTAGGGTTACCACCATGACCTTCATAAACCAAACAGCCAGAAGACTTCATAACATTAGCATATCTATGAGTTACAACAATGCTGGTTGCCAAAGAATCCTCCCCTTTACCCAAATAATCAATACCACAACAGTATTGTTGATGGAGACCAATGACAACAAGTTCAGTCCTATATTGAAATTGGTCACCAACTTCAATTCCATCTACATGCCCTAATCTCTTTCCGGTGTTTTCCCATTGACGTTTCGCTTTCATAAACCTTGCAGCTTCAGCCAAAGCCTTTAATTTTGCTTTCAATTTTAGAGGTTGGTTTGACTTGTATTCACAATAGAGTTTGTGTGATAAGTCCCTAAAAATTGTTAATGCTTTATTCACCTTTCTGCGTTTCAAAAAAGTGTCACTACATATCTTGTCAGAAGATGAAAGGTTCTCACAAATGATGTGTGGTGGAGAAGATGACCATTCTTCACGCTTTCTCCCAAAAGATTTTGAACTTTGCATCTTCATCAGTAAATAAAAACACCTGCAAAAAAAAAATATTTATCATTAATACCATAAATCAAGGCACATTAAAGTGTTGACCCAAGAAAGTTTCAATTTTTATTACCTGAAGAACAAAAAATCAATTAAAACCAATCATTTATTATTATTTTGGTGAAACAAGAAAAGGGGTTATAGATTAGCATATAAATCATAAAAACTAAAACTTTTTTAAAAATATTGAAAGATAAAAAAAACTACTTCATACATAGTAAGAACATTATTCAAGAACCAAACTTTTCCAGCGAGTCAAAAATCAGAAACTATGCATATATTCACAAAAGGGGTTAAACAAAAGCATATAGAGAACCATAAAAACTTAAACTTTTGGAGAAATATTGAAAGATCAGAAAAACTACTCATGCATAGTAAGAACATTACTCAAGAACAAAACTTTTCCATAAAGGAGTTAAAAGAGTGAGTCAAAATCAGAAACTATGCATATATTCATAAAAGGGTTTAAACATTAGCATCTAAAGAAACATAAAAACTAAAACTTCAGGAGAAATAGTGAAACAAACAGTAGAAGATTGGAGAAACTACTTCAACATAGTAAGAGCATTATTGAAGAAAGAACCAAACTTTTTCATGGAGTAATAAAAATCAGAAACTATGCATAACTAAGTGAGAAGAAGAGGAAAAGACAAACCTTGTTTGTTGTGAGAGAGAGACAAAGAAAACCCTTGACTAAGGAATGAGACCAAAATGACAGAAAAACTACTCACTGAACTGAAGAGTGTGGTTTGTGTAGTGGCAGAGTGGGAGAGGCGGTTTTGTATACAGGAAAATAAAATATATCAATTTTTTACGGTTTCTTTTTTTAAAAATATGGGGCATGACTTTTCTTATGAGATAATTACTAGATTATGACTCGTGCGATGTACGAGTTTTGTAGAGCTTCATATATAACTATCTAAAAAATGTACTGTAATAAAAATGACAAATCAAAATAAAATCTTAATAATATACAAACATGTCCCCATTTTTAAGCCAAAATGTCAAGTGTCAATCAATCAATACACTCTTGTCACATCATCATAAAATAACAATTTTCTTTTACCACTTTTAGCAATCACATCTTCACAAACATTAAAATATCATATCTCTCATTTTCTCTCTTCAATTCAAAATTCAAATTTCAAATTTTTTTCCCTCCTACTTTTTCTCATATCTTAATCAACATCACTTTCTATTTTCTCTCTCTTTCCCTTTTTTCCTCACTTTCTCTCACACACGCAAACTTATCCTCAAATCCCTCTTTTCCTCACACACTCTCTCATAACAAGACATCAACACTCCTTCTTCTTCTACCTTCTTTCTTCACCACGGATCAATTTCGGCCTCCTCCCACTAAAATAAAACCATCACCATCTTCTTCTCTTCATCCTCTACAAAACCAACTCATTGATTTATATATTCCTTCAAGTTCACTTTTGAGATCGTCGTTGGCCACCGCATCGGAATTCGCTTTCTGCCGCGTCGGAATAGCAGTCAAAAGTTGAGGAGGAAAAAGAAGCAAGGTGAAATTAGAATTTCGGAACCCTAACCCGTTTTTTTCTTTCTCAGATTCGAAAATACCTATCTTTGGGATGAAAATTGTTGTTATTTAATTATAATTCATCTGACTAACCATTTGTATTGTTTTTTTTTTTTTTATGTTGCAGTTTGAATTTTGGATCTGTTGCTAAATGAAGGGTGATATTGTTTCCCACAAATTTGGAGAATGAAAGAATGAGAAAGCAGCACACATTTATGCGAAATAGGTAATGATTCACTTGGGTTTATAATGAGTTTTTATTTAGCTATGTTAGCTTCAAATATGATAGGTTAGTTTCAATAATTTTGTTTTTGCAATTCTATTTTAGTGTTTCTATCTCTAAATAAAAGAGGGAGAGACGAGATGTAATTCTGCTTTTATTGTTTGTAATTTTGTCTTTAAGCAAATAACGAAAATTCATCCGGTTAGAGAAGAGAGGACAAAGTATTCGAGAAAATGTCTCAATAAAAAAACGGATGATTTTGTTAGTTTTGATATTGATACAGAATGATTTTCGTTTTGAATACAGTTGTCTTGCTTAACTATGTCTCTTTCTTCTTCTTCTCCTCCTTCTCACACCCTTCACTCTCTGAGATTCAATGAACAATGTTCAACAACAAAATCAGATTCAAGAAGAAGAAAGTTTCAGTAAGTTATATCTCTTTTTTAATTTTTTAATTTTAGTTGATTCTGCGTTATTGGTTTTCATTATTGATTATTGAGTTTTGATTATCTAACTCGATTTTTCTGTTGATTTAGAGTGACATTTAACAGCAAAAATTCAATTGTGAGTTGTTCGAGTTTTTTGTTGCAGGAATCCAGAATTGAGTGACACTGACAACCAAATTAATAGGGTAAAAGTTAATTTTTGTGTTCTGATTTTGCTGATTTTTTTTGTTATGTTTTAAGTTTGATGAGTTCCTTTCCAAATTGATTTTTTTCTCTGTTTTTGTTCACTTTTGTGTTCTTCTCAAACTGAAAAATAAACCAAAAATGACGGAGACAATGGCCTTCTCAAATGATTCATGGATTGTTTGGCATATTCAGTAGTTTATGTGTTTTATAATAATCAGTTATACAAGTGATGAATATATTTTACAATTCTGACGTCATAACAACATGTGTTTTCAAATTTGTATCACTTTAATTGTTATTATTCTGAATAGTATACAACAAAAATCTAAGGATAATTGAGTAGTTTATTCTGTTTATTTGTTTGAAGGTCACCCTATGTTTTGAATATATGTGCTCTATTGCAAATGGCAGATTCATTCATTACATTGATGTATGCAGTTCAAGTCACGAACTTCTTGAATAATCTTATATTAAGGACATCATAACAGAAGGTAGAGGACTTACATGGTTGCTAGAAATGTGTATTAGACTTGGAGTATAAATGGTCTGAGCACCCTACCATAGGCTGGAATAAGTATATCTATTGTAATTATTGCTTAATGGGGTATGAAATAGTTTTTACACGCCTCTTTGTTAATGTTGTTGCAACTATCAAGTTTGCTATCAGGAAAAAAATCTTAGCCCTGTCATTGTGTGTGTATTGTTTTTGTTCTATTACTCTCCATACTTTGTGTGTAATGCATCCATGTTATCAGTTAGCTATTTTATAATTTGTTTCAGCTTTGTTGTTTTTCAAGATTGGAATCATTTTCCACTAGCAGAAGGCAACATGCAAAACACGAAGGTAAATTACTTCAACATTATTTAGAATAATATAATCAAGGTACTTGAATTAAGTATATTTTTTAATATATTTTGATGTAGGCATCTTGGAATGGTATCTTTTTTGCTTAATTATTTACAATATTAATTTGAATTGTGTATTCTAGCATTTTTTATGTGAAGTCTTACTTATTTTAGCTGCCTCAATGATGTTGTCGTCTTAGTCATACTGCTATATAATAGGGTGAAAATTACTTCAATCACATTAACTTTTACTTATGTGATAATATAGGTTGATGTATTGTCATAATGTTTCTATTTGATTCAATAAAACATTATTTGATTTTCAGGATCAAATATAGTATTTAGATATTTCCTATCACAACATCAATGCAGACTGCTTTTATAATTTCCTTTTGCTAGAAATATGTCTCAACAGGAAATATAAGTTTATGACCAAGATAAGCTTATCACAGTTAATGTTCTTACTTTTCAAATTATGTCTTTCAACTTAAAGTGAAATATGAGATATGTCTTTCAACTTATTGTGATGTGGGATATGTACTATTCAAAGCATTGCTCTATAGTTTTGCTTTTTACTAATGCTTTTATTTTGGTATTCATTTTGAAAATTCTGTTTTTCTTTGTGATGTGGGATATGTATTGTTCAAAGCATTGCTTAATCTTATCCTCACCTTAATCTTTATGAAACATTGACAAAGACATTGAATGGTTCAAACTGAATTCGGCAGCATGGGAAAAGATTTACATAAATAAGTTAAATTTTTAGAGGTAAGCAAAGATAATTTTTTTAGAGGTAAGCATGGGAAAAGGTTTAAAAAAATAAGCTAAATTTGAAGAGATAATCTCTATGAAACTTTGTTTGTTAATTCAAAGTCATGTAATGAATTTTAGAAATTTTTCTTTACTTTGTGATATGGAACATATACACAAGACCTTTAAAATCTTTAGAAGGGTTAACTAACAACTCTATTTGTAGTATATATATGTCATAAGCATAGTAGTCTAATATGACTTTTTGTTTTATTCCTTCCAATTAGTAGTCTAATACAAATTGATCAATGTAGGTTTGTGATGATTATGTTTCCATGCCTTGAGGTATATGCTAGGTTTGATGTTTTTCCATAATTCATATGGGGTTTTATTTAGAATGTTTCTTATTGAAACTCTATTCAAAATGTAACAAGATGTATTGATGGCTTCTGCCCAAAAGTAATCTTCAACATTTGATTCATTCAACATAGTCCTAGCCATTTCTTGCAAGGTTCTATTTTTCCTTTCAACAACTCCATTTTGCTGTGGAGTTCTTGCACAAGAAAAATTATGTGTAATACCACATTCATCAAAGAATGTCTTGAAGGAAGCATTTTCAAATTCTCCTCCATGATCACTCCTCACAGATATGATATTAGAACCTTTTTCATTTTGAATCTTTTTGCAAAAGTTTTGAAATGCTTCAAATGATTCATCTTTATGTTTTAAAAATAACACCCATGTAAATCTTGAGAAATCATCAACAATAACAAATCCATATTTTTTGCCACTAAGACTTGCAGTTTGAACAGGACCAAAGAGATCAATGTGAAGAAGCTCTAAAGGTTTTTGAGTTGAAATATATTCAATTGTTTTAAAACTGCTTTTAACTTGTTTTCCTTTAATACAAGCTTCACAGATCTTGTCCTTTTCAAAGTTAATCTTTGGCAAACCTCTAACTAGATCAAGTTGAGAAAGTTTAGCAATAGTTTTCATACTGATGTGACCAGCTCTTTTGTGCCAAATCCACTTATCTTTTTCAAGAGACATAAAACATGATTCAGCTGGAATTTCATTTAAGTCCAAAACATACAAGTTCTTTTTCCTTGATCCAGAGAAAATTAATTTTTTAGAGGAGGCTTGTCTTATTTCACATATGTTGGGTTTAAAAATAACTTCAAAACCACTATCACATAATTGACTTATGCTAAGTAGATTGTGTTTCAACCCTTCTACAAACTGAACATTTTCTATCTTGGCAGAGTTAGTTTTACCTATTGTTCCTTTACCTCTGATTTTGCCTTTGTCATTGTTTCCAAATGTGACTAGTCCTCCATCTCTACTTTCAAAGGTTAGAAAGCAATTCCTATCTCCTGTCATGTGCCTTGAACAGCCACTGTCCAAGTACCATGGCTTTGTCTTTGCATTTTGAGAGGAGACCTCTTCCTCATCTTCTGATTTAGCCATCAGACTCAGGTTGGCTTCCTCATCTTCAGGTTCTGCTTCTTCTAGATCATCCCAGGTGATCATGGCTTTCTTTTTGAAGGGAGGTCTCCTTTGTTGTTTCTTGAGATCAGGACACTCATTCTTGTAGTGTCCAAGCTTGTTGCATCCAAAACAGGTGACTTGACTTTTGTCAGTCTCAGTTTTGTTGGTGTTGGGAAACTTCTTTCTGATCTGGTTTCTTCTCATCATCATTCTTTGAATTTTCTTGGAGATGAGTGCAAGTTCATCTTCAGCTTCCTCTTCCTGGACTTCTTCTATTCCATCCAGTTCTTCCACATCATCTTGAGTTGCTGATGATGTTTCTTGGGAGGCTTTCAAGGCAAGAGTTTTTACCTTTTTCACTGGTTTGTCTTCTTGAAGTATGACTTCATGAGCTCTCAGTGAACCAATAAGTTCCTCCAAGGTCAGAGAATTAAGATCTTTGGCCTGGGTAATAGCTGTGACCATAGGTCTCCATGTGCTTGGAAGACATCTTAATATTTTCCTGATTCTATCATGAGTGGAATATATCTTTCCAAGAGATCTCATTTCATTTACTATTGTTGTGAATCTAGCATACATTTCATCAATAGTTTCATTTTCACTCATTTCAAAAATTTCAAACTTTCTGACTCCAATGTCAATTCTAGTTTCTTTGACATGAGATGTACCTTCATGGTGTATTTTTAAAGTGTCCCATACTTCTTTAGCATTTTGGCATTCATCAACTCTTTCACTTTCTTCCATGGTTAGTGCGCATGATAAAAATAATCTAGCTTTAGAGTTTAGTAATACCTTGGCTTTATCATCTGGTGTCCATGCGCTTTTTTCTTTTATGCCTCCATCTTTGTTCATTGGAACATGATCCCCTTCAGAGATTACAGCCCACATGTCCGTATCTTGAGATCTAAGAAAAAGTTCCATCTTACCTTTCCAGAAGTAGTAGTTTGAGCCATCAAACAATGGAGGTCTGTTTGCTGATCCTCCTTCTGTAATGTACTTAGCCTTTGACATACTTCTTCCTGGATCTTTTCTCTAACACTTGTGTAAGTGTTCAAACCCTTAGAGCCTTGCTCTGATACCAATTGAAGTAGATAATATAGTCACAAGAAAGGGGGGTTTGAATTGTGACCCTTTTTAAAATCTAATCCTGTACTTAAACAAATTACTTCTCAAGTTGATTCTTGGAAGAACAAAGTTAAACAGACTTCAGAACGTTCTGAAGTGTCAGTTGCAGAATAAGTTATTTAAGTTAAGTGTTGTGTGTGTGATGTGTATGCAGTAATATAAAGAGTATAGGGAGAGAAGAAGAACACACAGAATTTTATAGTGGTTCACCCAATGTGGGCTAGTCCACTCCTCACAATCTTGTGAGAGTTTTCCACTATGATGCTTGAGATACCCTGTAATATCCCGCTTAATACTTGGATATTTATCAGTATTGAGGCGATGCATCAGAGATAGTTTAAATGGAAGCAATGGCAAAGTAGTAATATATGGCAATGGCATTTGTGTAATTATTTGAATTAAGAAGAATTGTTTTTAAAAGGAAAACAAGATATTTTCTTGTTATTCTTTCCTTTTTCCTTTCCCTCTCCAAACTGGTTTTCTCTCCCTCTCTTCTTCCACTCACACGCCTCCCCCTCCTTGCCTTAATCCATTAAACTTCATCTTATAATCTTGTACTTCAAGCAAGTATGGCTTTTGGGAAAGATGGAGCAAGAGTAAAGCTAAAGAAAAGTGAGAAGAAAGGAAAGATTATGAACTAAGGTTTTGAGGAATTGGGAAGCAAGCAAACCAGCACCAAATCTTGTTTAAGGTGAGCTCCTAGTGGGTTTTAGAACCCTCCTTGTTTAAGTTTTGAAGTTTATAGTCAAGTTTGTGATTATAGAACCCTAATCTTCCTCTTTATAGTAATTCCTTGTTCTAGCATGTTATAAGCTGTTTATAGGACTTAGAAATGTGCCATAAGCTGTATGATGTTTGGGTGTGTTTGATTGTGCCAAGAATGGTGAAAATTATGCTTTGAAACTGCCCTATGTTGCCCAACTGCAGGTAAAATCGTGTCACGATTCTGCAACCGTGTCACGATTTTACAGGCAGGAACAAACACGAATTCTGGGCATGGAATCGTGACACGATTCCAAAATCGTGTCACGATTTTGAAGGAGGCAGAACATGAAATTTTTCCACATTTACTTGCACCATTCCAGCTATCCAACATTATCCCAAACTCATTAAGCGATGTGTAATGGCTATGTATCTCTTTATAGTGTTAAAGGACCTATCCCTTAGGGCATGATTAGATCATTAGGGAAGGCTTATAGTTTGATGATTAGAGAGCCTAAAGAGGTGAACAAGTCATAGAAAGGTTCCTTTGGAATCCATAAGCATGGAATGTTTAGCAATCATAGTTAAAGATATAGTTAATAGAGTTGGTTTTCCAACAATTATAGGAGGCTTATGAGAACGATAAGCCAAGGTTATAGATTACAGGTTATAGATTACAGGTTATAGATTACAGTTTTGTTACAGAATCAAAGTGACAGATTATATGTTCATACGTTAAAGTTAAAGAAATTAAAGATTAAAGGCATTGGCGTGTTTACACGTTTTATAGTGGCGTGCTTGCACGTTTTACAGTGGCGTGTTCATCAGACTCCGGGATTCGCCGGATGGGACTTCTCCGAGAGGGTTGTCCACACGTTTTATAGGGAGTCCGGTGATAGCCTGATATGATAGGAGTTTCACCGGTTCATAGGGAGACGTATCTCGGGGTTGCTCCACCCGGGGTGCCCTCCGTAAAATGAACTCAGATAATTGCTTGTTCAACGCTAACAGCTAACATAAAACTGCTATCGAACTGCTTATATGTTTTATGTTTCATAGTTATAGTCAAAGTTACAGTTACAGTTATAGTCACAGAAAACTCATAGTTATAGTTATAGACAGTTATCAGAAAGTGATCCTAGGTCTTCCCCTCGATCACTAAGTCATAGATACGGACATGGTCATAGTTATGGATTTAGGCAATTATAGTTATAGTCATAGGCCGTTATGGTAATGGTTATAGACAGTTACAACAAAGGTTATAGGCAGTTTAAGTTATAGTTATAGAAGGATTTATAGTCATAGGCTGTTAAAGACTTGGCGATCCTAGGAAATCCCCGAGATTGCCAAGGTAGGCATGGCGACCCTAGGTTCCCTGTGGTTACCAACAGTAGGTTGGGTAGAGCTCACTGAGACATTATGTCTCATCCCATTCCTTCTGGTGCAGGTTTACAGGCTAGTCAGAGGTTCGTGACGAAGATCTTCATAGAGGTACTGGATGGAGTGCATTTACTCGTGGTGTACCAGCTCAGAAGCTTTATGGACATTTGTTTAAGCATTGTATAAATATTGGATTATTTGTACAACGAGTAATATGTATTCTCTCATCTGTGATGTATTATTATTATTATTGAAATTTTTAAATGTATCCAGTATCAGTTTAACGCACATGCTAATATACTAGTTAAAATTAGTATGGGTGTTACAATTGGTATCAGAGCAGGTCGATTCAGACCGTGCCATGGGTCGTTTAAGATTCAATAAAAGTAGTGGAATCATTGGGTTCCAGATGTTGTTCTAAATGTCATGTCTAGTTGAGCCTGATCAACTCAGTCTAGTATATGGCAGTTAGGACAAATATCCGAGAGCTGAATGTGACCAAGGAGGAAAGAAGTGTACGAAGGGTAAAGGTTAAGACGTCAGTTTTTAAGACGGAATTTTGCAAAGTGTTTAAGGTCAAAGGATGGTTTCTAACAGTGAAGTAACTGAGCCTGTTAATGGCAAAGTTTCAGGATTACAAGAGGTATTTAAGAGTAATGTCAAGTATCTTAATTAGTTGGACGCATCCTTGAGCGATGCTTGCTCCGAGGAGATGTGTAGAGTAAAGGATTATAGAATCCTCCGAAGAATGATTTGGAATCCTAACGGGAACCGTAAGCTGGAAAGTTAAAGTTAAGGGTTGATTAGAGTTTTATCTCCGGCTTCAGATGCGAAGGATTGTGATACCAAACCCAGCGACTTAGAACAAAGAATGAACAGTTAATTATTGAAAACTCTGGGCTTCCAGTGAGGATATAGTGTGTAAGGTGGAAGGACTTGCGCACTTAAAATGGACGAGATTTAAACATCTGATAGGTAAGAGACTCATTTATGGATTAAGCGAATTAATGAACAGATGGAACAGGTTACCTTCCTTTATTGCGGGTCATCAAGATACTTTGTATGAGGAACGCGAGTTTAGCAACAAGTGAAGGAAACCCGGTAAGGGTATGAAGTAAAGGTTGAATTTTATGTTGTCGGATTATAGCAGACCATTTTCGAGGATTAAGTAGGAGTTAGCCAAGAACTGCTGAGAGGCTCTAGCAGCAGGAAGATCGTCACTAACGTACGAGTTACAGTTAAAGTTATGGTTGAGGTTAAGGAGTTCTATCTTTTATTTTAATGGGCTCCTTACACGAGTATTCAGTTAAGCCGACAAAGATCATCATATGTCGATAAATGTTAAAGATGGTAGATATATATATACCTTGAATTGTTCGAAACCAAGAAGAGGGCAACGGTCGAGAAGACATATGGACTATTGTTCGGATAACGAGATTAGAATGGAACTGTGAATACAGTAATAAGTTATAGGAAGGATCCAATGGAAATGTTAAGTATCGAAACTTACAGATTTATTAATCGAGTATTCGAAGAGGTGTAGCATGTG
Organism: Medicago ruthenica; assembly: GCA_018208015.1. Lineage (NCBI taxonomy): Eukaryota > Viridiplantae > Streptophyta > Magnoliopsida > Fabales > Fabaceae > Medicago > Medicago ruthenica. The sequence continues at coordinate 78,513,353 of CM031371.1, forward strand.
TTTGAATTTACAGGAGAGCCGGTAAAAGTTGGGTTTATACAGACGGATTATTTCCGAAGTGACCAAGAATTATGTTAGAGTTATGTGGACCTAAGTGTCTTGGAATAAGGTTGTGAATGTGAAATCCCTACGGATAATTATAGGATGAGACTCGAATCATTAATCGATTAAGTATATGAAAGACGAGAATTCCGAAAATCATAGAATGTTTCTAGAATGTTTTACCGCAAGTAAATAATGTATGAACTTAAGTTGTTTTAACAGGAGCATCGTTGGGCTCGTATTTATTGTTAAAGACGGTTCACAGGTTTCGGCGTGTTTCGTGAAAGTAAGAATTTCGTTTATGTTCGAAAAGAAAAGCAAAGTCAAGCGTCGAGCAGTCAGTAAGTTTAACAGGTGGTTTAAACCATAAGAGAAATTATAATGTAAGACGGTTACGTATAGTAACTACAAAGTTATAAAGTCAAAGGATTATCCAAAGAGATTTTATATGGTAATAGTGGTGTATTACTTCTATCTCAAGGTGAATTGTTAAAATCAGAGTTGCGCAGTGGAGAAGTAATCCAATTATGAGTTAACAGACAAATCAAAGCTGAAGTTTAGAGAAAAGGATGTTTGTGAAGTCCTTGTCAGAGGAATTACAGGAAAGGCATTCAGAGATTAATTCTCAAGTTATAGAATATGTGTAAGTAGTGATGATTTGAACTTATCATCAGTTCTAACAGGAAATTTTAATAGATAAGTCGAGGGATATTTCAGATCTCGAAACTCATCGGATAAGAGAATCGAAGCAGTTCGATAACTTAAAAGGATGTGTTTATAGCAAAATAAGTACATAGCGACGGAGGCCATATTTTATACGGTGATCTAGCTGTTTAGCTCAGTGACTTAAAGTTAATTTGAATAGTAAGTTTAACCAAAGAGGAATTATGCCGTGGCATACAGTTATTCCGCATCGTGCCCACGTTATGCTAGCATGTCGCATGTAACAGGCATGTAACAGGTTATGATTAGTATTATGTACACTGATCAGGCAGAGCTTATGCTACTTAGACAGTAGTGTAACATATTCATAGTTGTGTGACATGTATCAGTAACCGTGGTACGCAGTCGGAAATGTTATAGCAGGAAAGTCTCAATTGAGAAGTTCAGAAATTCTTGAACTTAATGTTAACAGTTAAAGGAAGGAAATGTTTTACATAGAACAGAAGAGTACTCATAGTTTATAGTAAAAGGCTACGTGAATTCAAGTCATGAATTAAAGGATTCAGAGTTTAAGAATGCTATTTTGAATAGCGAACAGAATAGAGTTTTCTTTTAGAAAACGGAGAATGTTCTGGAACGAATTAAGTTATAACGTCTATGGGATGTAATCATAGTTACTTATGGGATTGTAGTTACTCAAAGAGTACAAGTATGAATTAAAGAGTTAATAGAGTGACCTTAGTTGGCGTGGCTTTGTCTCAAGTATATTTTAACTAAGTATGATGTTCCGTTAATTGGACAATGGTGATGCGGCATACTGTGTACCCGATAGGAGTGTACACGTACTCGATCATGTATGGAAGCTATGTGCCATGGACTATATTATATGATGATATGTGAGACGGCTTATGCCACACGCCACTTATATTGGAATTTCATAAGTTTGGAAGTATTGGTAAAGAAGAAGGTTCCTAAGATCTTTGGTTACGGGTTATTGTTGATTTATTAATCGGAGCACGAGTGGCTCATAAGATTTCTCGAGCTTTAAAGATTCCGCAGTGGGAATGTAAACGATGCTTATGAGTGTGAAGATAGCTACACCAGGATAACGGAAAGAAAGGAACTTGTACCGTAAGTTCAGCCATCACTTTGTATTTGAATCATGAAGGAATATGTAAAAGACTTTACTTCCGTTTGAGATTACTCAATATCAGATGCCTTTCAGTGTAAGAATAGATTTATATGAAGAACGATACGAATGTAATAGTAAAAGGTCGTCTTACGAGACGAAGGTCAAAAAAAAAATAAGAGTTCTTGAAATTGAAAATAATGTAATAGATTCCTCTGAAAGTTGAAATAATTGGGGAAAAACAGAATGGCTCGAAATCCTCAGGGTAATATGGAATGGTCAATTAAGGAAGAACTGATAGAATTCGGTAAGTGAAATCCAAGACTTAATAATTTTTAATTGGATTTGTAAGAATATGTCGGACAGAGATCATAGTCAGATGAGATGGAAAAGTTGGTTCAGATAACCATACGTCTTTATAGGTAATAGATATACAAGATGCACCAAATCTTTCGGCGGAAAAGAGATTGTCATATGTTATAGTTTATAGAAATGAAAATCATGGCTAAAGAACAAGTTTTAACCAGTATGGTTTAATCGAAGTGCGTGGTTAATCTACATGTCAGACCTTAGAGTTGTCATGGAATTCCCGTGAATAAGAAGAATTGGAAATTTTCATAGTAAAGGAAGAGGTAGAAATGATTTATCTTTTCAGGATCTTCGAAGGATCTTCTAAATTTCGAGGACGAAATTTCTTTTAAGGGGGTAGAGTGTAATATCCCGCTTAATACTTGGATATTTATCAGTATTGAGGCGATGCATCAGAGATAGTTTAAATGGAAGCAATGGCAAAGTAGTAATATATGGCAATGGCATTTGTGTAATTATTTGAATTAAGAAGAATTGTTTTTAAAAGGAAAACAAGATATTTTCTTGTTATTCTTTCCTTTTTCCTTTCCCTCTCCAAACTGGTTTTCTCTCCCTCTCTTCTTCCACTCACACGCCTCCCCCTCCTTGCCTTAATCCATTAAACTTCATCTTATAATCTTGTACTTCAAGCAAGTATGGCTTTTGGGAAAGATGGAGCAAGAGTAAAGCTAAAGAAAAGCGAGAAGAAAGGAAAGATTATGAACTAAGGTTTTGAGGAATTGGGAAGCAAGCAAACCAGCACCAAATCTTGTTTAAGGTGAGCTCCTAGTGGGTTTTAGAACCCTCCTTGTTTAAGTTTTGAAGTTTATAGTTTATAGTCAAGTTTGTGATTATAGAACCCTAATCTTCCTCTTTATAGTAATTCCTTGTTCTAGCATGTTATAAGCTGTTTATAGGACTTAGAAATGTGCCATAAGCTGTATGATGTTTGGGTGTGTTTGATTGTGCCAAGAATGGTGAAAATTATGCTTTGAAACTGCCCTATGTTGCCCAACTGCAGGTAAAATCGTGTCACGATTCTGCAACCGTGTCACGATTTTACAGGCAGGAACAAACACGAATTCTGGGCATGGAATCGTGACACGATTCCAAAATCGTGTCACGATTTTGAAGGAGGCAGAACATGAAATTTTTCCACATTTACTTGCACCATTCCAGCTATCCAACATTATCCCAAACTCATTAAGCGATGTGTAATGGCTATGTATCTCTTTATAGTGTTAAAGGACCTATCCCTTAGGGCATGATTAGATCATTAGGGAAGGCTTATAGTTTGATGATTAGAGAGCCTAAAGAGGTGAACAAGTCATAGAAAGGTTCCTTTGGAATCCATAAGCATGGAATGTTTAGCAATCATAGTTAAAGATATAGTTAATAGAGTTGGTTTTCCAACAATTATAGGAGGCTTATGAGAACGATAAGCCAAGGTTATAGATTACAGGTTATAGATTACAGGTTATAGATTACAGTTTTGTTACAGAATCAAAGTGACAGATTATATGTTCATACGTTAAAGTTAAAGAAATTAAAGATTAAAGGCATTGGCGTGTTTACACGTTTTATAGTGGCGTGCTTGCACGTTTTACAGTGGCGTGTTCATCAGACTCCGGGATTCGCCGGATGGGACTTCTCCGAGAGGGTTGTCCACACGTTTTATAGGGAGTCCGGTGATAGCCTGATATGATAGGAGTTTCACCGGTTCATAGGGAGACGTATCTCGGGGTTGCTCCACCCGGGGTGCCCTCCGTAAAATGAACTCAGATAATTGCTTGTTCAACGCTAACAGCTAACATAAAACTGCTATCGAACTGCTTATATGTTTTATGTTTCATAGTTATAGTCAAAGTTACAGTTACAGTTATAGTCACAGAAAACTCATAGTTATAGTTATAGACAGTTATCAGAAAGTGATCCTAGGTCTTCCCCTCGATCACTAAGTCATAGATACGGACATGGTCATAGTTATGGATTTAGGCAATTATAGTTATAGTCATAGGCCGTTATGGTAATGGTTATAGACAGTTACAACAAAGGTTATAGGCAGTTTAAGTTATAGTTATAGAAGGATTTATAGTCATAGGCTGTTAAAGACTTGGCGATCCTAGGAAATCCCCGAGATTGCCAAGGTAGGCATGGCGACCCTAGGTTCCCTGTGGTTACCAACAGTAGGTTGGGTAGAGCTCACTGAGACATTATGTCTCATCCCATTCCTTCTGGTGCAGGTTTACAGGCTAGTCAGAGGTTCGTGACGAAGATCTTCATAGAGGTACTGGATGGAGTGCATTTACTCGTGGTGTACCAGCTCAGAAGCTTTATGGACATTTGTTTAAGCATTGTATAAATATTGGATTATTTGTACAACGAGTAATATGTATTCTCTCATCTGTGATGTATTATTATTATTATTGAAATTTTTAAATGTATCCAGTATCAGTTTAACGCACATGCTAATATACTAGTTAAAATTAGTATGGGTGTTACATACCCTCTCAAATCCTGCACCTTACAATCTTGTCCACTTGGAACGGTTACAACCTGTATTTTCTAAGCCTCAGCAGGCTCCCAACTTTCTGTACTAAGTCACACCAGACTTTGTACTATGTTACTCAACCTAGACTTTAATACCCTTAAAACTAGATGAGATTTGCTCTTTACAATTGATTGGAGAATTGAAGAAGTGAGATTAAGATGAAGACTTTCAGAAGAGAAGGGGGAGAGTTTATCTTTGACAAGATAAAGAGAATTGATTTACACTTTGAGTGATGATCAATTTGAGATGCTAAAGCTTCAAACACTTTTCAAATGTTTTCTTGTATGCTTTGCAATTGTGTGTATAATGCTGAGCCTTTCACTTCTATTTATAGAGTTGTTGGTCTTTTGTAACCGTTGGAGGGTGACCAATGGTCTTGTGCCATGTGTCCTGGGCCCCACTGACTTTTACTTGAAAATCTGGGTGAACATTCTGACTTTCAGAATGTTGTTGTGTTCTTGAGAATACTTCAGAATGTTGTTGCATTCTTGATGATATTTATCTGGGTTCATCATGTATCAATGAACATATGAATTTCTGGATTGCTGATGAACTGTTGTTTATGCGTGCAGTACATCAGAATGTTTCTGTGCCAAGAGCTTTGCAAATCTGTCTTGGATTATGTGCAGGAGAGAGAAAAGTGGAACCATCACTTCATGCCCATGCTTTAGGGGATTTTGCTGATCTGTAACAGTACCAACCCCTTAGGTGTCAAGATCTCATGGATTCTGACTTTGAGATTGTAATTTGGCTTTTGCTTTACTTTTCCAACTGCTTTACTGTTGCTGTCAGAATTAAAGCATGTGCTATATTGAACATTCTGAACTTCAGAATATCCTTTTTGTTTCACTTAGGATGACTTGTAAGACTTCCATTTGATGTAATCAAATCCTAATAGTGAAACATAAATGAAGTGAGGTAATTTGAATATCTAGGATGATATTTCCTTTTGGAATATTCCTGTTAATTCAATTGTTCATAGTCTTAAATGAACATTCAATGTCCTTTTTGACATTCATCTTGTAAATGTCTTTATTGCTTGATTGATTCATGCAAGTATATTTTCCTGGACATTCATTTATGCCACGTGTAGTATGCATGTTCTTGAATTCCTGGGCTTGTGTAGGAGCAGTCTTATGACAGGGCTTCAGAACTGTGGTCAAGCTTCTGAACTTTGTTCAGCTTCTGAACAACATTGCTGCCTCTGAACAGGGTTCCAGCTTCTGAACTATGTTTTCAGCTTCTGAACTGCATTTTAGCTTCTGAACAATGTTTAGCTTCTGAACTGAGTCCAACCTTCTGAACTATGTTCAGCTTCTGAACTGAGTTCAACCTTCTGAACTATGCTCAGCTTCTGAACTGAGTCCAACCTTCTGAACTCTTGTTCAACTTCTTAATGATCTTTGATTCCTTGTATCTTGGTATGGTTCATATCTTGTTCCTGTCTTAATTAAACACTCAAGAACACAAGTTAAATACCAAGAGACTAATCAAAGTCCATTAATCCTTTAATCATTTAGGGTTTGTTATCTTTAAAATTAATTAGGGATTTTGCCTCAACAGAGCCACCGTTGAGGGAGAGTTAAGTAATCTATCTTAGGTAAAAACACTATTGCCTTTGATTTTCTTCCACAAGATCTCATGCCAAAATTTGCAAGCGCTGATGTTGTATTAATTCTAAGAACATTGAGCAAAAAGTGGTTGGTGTTGCTAAGGAAGTTATCACCAATATATGTTATTGAGTTTTTAGTCTTAGGAGTTTAAATTATGTTGGTTAAAGTTAAATTAATGTTGTAAACTTGACTTGGTTTGTAACTATAATATGGATATGATTTTATCAAATATAATGTGAATTGTAATTTGGGATTATACAAAATGAAATTGTGTTTGATGTAATTACCACATTATCTAATAGATCTATTATATGTATTATTAATGATAAAAACATCACAAATAGAGTACTTTAAAGATAAACAGATGTAAGAAAAATACTTATCTTTAAACCAAAAACATGAAATTTTAATAAGTATTTGATATAAATCTAGAGTTGTATATATCTCAAACACCAGGGGCTATAGATATTTAAGTTCAAAGTTTTATATATCTCAAACATGGGAGACTATATTTTTTTGATTCAAGTTCTAAGCTTTATATTTCTCAAACACGGGAGGCTATAGGTATTTTATTTATGTTTCTACTTATAAGTTTTATATGGACAGACCTTCACTTTGACTGCTAATTGGATACAATTTCGTCAATGTTGAGTAGTAGAACTTTAACTTATTAAATTACGTGACGTTGGTTGACCATTTGATTTGTTATAACATGCTTATATTATAATTATCAAGTAACGGCATATATGTGATGTTATAGTCAATATTTATGTGATCCCCACCAAAAGTTTTTTTCATAAATTTTTTCAAAACTAAAAATTAAGACTAATCATTAGGGTTAGGACATCCCTAGTGACATTTAGTATAATAAAGTTTTATAGATTTAGAATATGATTTTTATTTGATTTTAAACGTGAGAATCTTTTAAAATATTTTTCTTTACCAAAGAATTGTGATGAAACTTAATCACTGTTCCGCAGCTGTACTGAACTGAATGCAGTGTGCAGCAGTGAATAGAAATAAACAAGTCACTGGATAAGAATATGATACTACAGTTAACAGTGACGAGATGAGTATTTGTTTGATGACATGACAATGATAAATATTACGAGATACAAGAATATTTATTAACTTTTTAGATTTAACTTTGACAAGAGATATTTATAAATCTATATTTACAAGAAATTCATATTTAATTTTAAAAAATAAATTAAAATTCATTTCTATATAAATTTTGATAAAAATAACTATTTTTTAAATTTACCATTATTTTGGTTCCTTAATGTGTAACAAGTAGTCACAATAGTATTTCAATGTATCAAAAAATCAAAATACTCTTTGCTTGTGCAATTTGTTAGTCAAAATAGTCATTGACGTTAAAATAGTCTTTCGAGATTTACAATAACTCTTTTTTATAAGGACTGATATGACAATAAGTAAGTACTTATAAGAATTAATACGACAGTAAGTATATTGAGAGACTGATATGACAATATTCAAAAAGATTTTAACGAGAGGGACTATTTTGACTAACAAAATATACAATCCGGGACTATTTTAGAATTTTGATACATTCGAATACTATTATGGCTACTCGTTACAAATTGACGGACTAAAATGACTATTACCCCATAAATTAATTATCAATATTTTAAATTTAATATCAAATCATTTTTTGTTTAGTTTTTAATAACATCTATATTTTATTAAATGTTAATTTTTTTGGTCAAATTAAATGTTAATTTTTTATATTGTAACTTAAATTTATAGGGATATATCAACACTTTATTTTTTTTTTTTGTGTCGAGTAATTTATTTTATATATATATATATATATATATATATATATATTGATTTTCCATTCAAACTTTAGTTTATAATGTCATGATATTCTAGCTCTTTTCTATTGATCCAACATGTTGTTTTTTAAAATTCACTTAAAATATAAAATTGTAACGAAAAAAAAAATTGTAAAAAAACATTAGTTTTTTTATTGACAACGGTTCAAACATTAGTTGCCCACTGCTGATAGAATTGAGATCCTCTTCGTTTATGATTCTCTCTATTTCTTCTATTTGAAGAAATAAAAACATAAATATGTTTGAGAAAAAGCATAAATAATTAAAGGTGGTGGGATCAACTTATTAATCTAATCTATTAATTGGTGTAATTCATTATCTACTTTTTTGTATCTATATGTCTTGAAATGAGTGTCTATATTTATTTTTTACAAATGAAGAGAATCTTTATTTCGGCTGTGGGCTGATATAGCCTAATTATATTTTATTATTTTTTTGAATTATTTCAGTTAATTTCACGCGTTACTCTTATGTATTATGTATTGTAACTCCTAAAATAATTTGGAAGCAAAAAATTTGGAGAAATATTAATAGTAATGATTAAACTAGAGAAAAACCTATTGCAGAATACTCACACTAATATAAGAGAAAGAGAGTAATTTTTTTTTGCGTCGAGTAATTGAATATTGCTTTATACACTTCAAAGAAAGTTAAAACACACCAGTAATTTACATTTTTAACCCCATCGGTAGTTAATTGCCGATGGGAAGGATCCGGCGGCAACTAAATGTCGATGGGAAGGAAATCAGCGGCAGTTAGCTGCCGTTGCCATGTTTTGCATATATTTTTCTAAAACTTAACATTTTTTCATCTTAATGTGAACAAAAACGATAAAATGAGTGAACAAAAACGATAAGATGACATGTGATTAAAGTGAAAAAGCTAAAAACAACAAAAAAAAGTATTAAATATAAATGATAATAATAATTTGAAAATTATACTCTTAAAAATAAGAGAAATTATATTTTCTTTTATTATTATATATATGATATGATTTATTATATATATATAAATAATTTGATTTTTTATTACATTTTTATTTATTATACTCTTATATTAAAATTATACTCTAAAAAACAATTTTGATTTATAAATATATATATAGAAAAGAATAGAAAAAGAAAAGAAAAAAATGGAAAACAATGGAATATAAATAAGTCAATGTGTGGAAAATAATGAAAAAAAAACAAACTCATGCTCCACGACAGCTAAGTGCCGATGGAGTAGAGATGTGAAACGGCAGTTAACTGCCGAAAAATGTGAAGTTTTAGAAAATATAGGCAAAACATGGCAACGGCAGCTAACTGCCGCTGATTTCCTTCCCATCGACAATTAGCTGCCGCCGGATCCTTCCCATCGGCAGATAAAAACGTAAATTACTGATGTGTTTTAGCTTTCTTTGAAGTGTATAAAGCAATTTTCCAAGTAATTTATAGTTACAGTATATTGATTTTCCATATGTTTTGTTATAATAATATATCGGGGTTCGAACCCCAAACACTCTATTTATTAACTTTATGAAGTGAATTCTAATCACTTGACTACACAACAAAAAATAATATCGAAGCTTGTAAAAAAAATCGAACCTGGGCACCTTTTACAACTTAGATTCAATTTTTAGTTTATCATGTTATGATAATCTAAGTCTTTCCTCTTGATCCCAATAATTTTGTATTTATACTCATACTGAACTAGTATTATGGAAGAGGAAGACAGTTTCCAAGAAGGGGGGGAGGAAATCCAGCTTAATCTAGCATTAAAGAAAGAGACAGGAAATGTTCTGTACATAAAAAGTCATTTGCTATTTTGGTGAAAGTTCAACATAGTTGATTTGGAAAATTATTTCAAGTCCTCACTTTATTTACAAAAAAAGCTATCAACATTTCACCCATGGTCTCCGTTCCGTTTTTGCACTTTGTTTCACTTTTTTGAAAGAGACCATAAGTTAGACTTTCTTTTAAAGAGATTAAAATACTCCATCCATACCAAATTATAAGTTGCTTTGAGAAAAAAAATTGTCTCAAATTATAAGTCATTTTACAATACCAATAAAACATTAATGTAATTTTTCCTATTATTGCTCTCGGATTTTCATAACCCTGTTGAGCAAAAATGGGATATGCATTTGAAATGGGTGCTCGAGTTATTATATATATCATGAGCAATACGGAAATGGATCGGGTAATCTCTTCCTTTATCCAAGAAAAAGCATTTCTAGTTTGCATGGTCCAATCATTCATCCTGAAAATTTCTACAATAAGATTAGGTAGGTTACTGGCATAGTTCCCTATCCATTATTCTGCTATTTACTCAAATTATTTTCCTAGAATATAGGAAGAATACGAGTAGAACGAAAAAGAATAAGTCAATTTTTTAATGTTTAGCTTTTAGATACAAAAAAACAAATTTTATAATTGGATCAGTGGATCGTTTTTTCAGTCATTCATTCATTGAATGATAAATCACTACAAGTGACGGAGATACACGATTTAAATAACGGAAAATCCAGTATTTTAAAATTGTATCTAAAATGACTGGAAAAGTCGAAACAAGACCAGATAGAATTTGATCATTCTGAGTAAATCCAAAATCTTTATAGACAGACCCAATCATTAGTTCCCAACCATGAGTTGAATGGAATCCTATACATAAATCAGTTAATAAAAGGATAGAAAAAGCTTTTATTGTATCACTTAAGTTATATAGAAATTCTTGAACCCAAGAGTTAAGAATAATGAGTTCTTGATTACCCCTAATAGAATAACCACTTAGAATAAGGAAACATATTATATTTGTACAGAAATCCAAAATCGTCTGGATACGGTCTTGGTTGTTCGTCTCGATCAATTGGATGGTTTCTTTGTAGATTTCCATACGAAGATTTTGTAAATGTGTTTCCGGGTATTCCTTTAGCATTTCATCCAAGAGGAACAGTTCCTCGAACTCTATAAATTTCTTTAAAATCGTTTTTTCTTGAATAATATTCAAGAAAATTTCGGATTGTTTCGTATTCCACAAATTAGTAATCCAAGATTCCAGACTTTTCTTAAATGTAAAAGAGATGCACCAGGGCAAAAAGACTATAGATGTAAGACATAGAAGGGGAATGAATGCTTTCTTTTTTGCCATTTTTCGTCTTTAATGAACTTAGTTTCATCTCATTTGTCAACTATATAGAATAATCATTTTTCTATCAAGCATAAGTTCTATTACAAGTAAATACAAGTAATAGAGCCTAGCCTATGTCTCAATTTCTAACAATTTCTAATTTTTTTTAATATAAATTGAGAATCTATTCTCGCTTTTTTTATTTGTAATTCGGAAGTTTGTTTTTTCCTTTAATTTGGAAATAAAGAATACAAAATAATACAGAAATCAAAAAATAAAAGCTTTCTCTAAGAAAGCTTTTATTTTTGATTTTTTTGATACAACGATTTCCATCGGTAGACTCAAGAATATGGAACGATTTCCATTGGTACACTCAAGAATCTGGACAAGTCCCAAGCTTTTTGTATAACGTTGCGTGGAGTCCTATCATAATAATCATCAACAGGAGTCAAAGGAATGGTCCCTTGTTCTCTTGTTTGCATATAAAGGACACCACTACTGGGTTCTGGGTTAGCTTGTAGTATGAGGGACTGAATATCTTCCATACGAACTCGGAGAAAAAAACGACGATATGTTCCAGGAAATCCGTAACGAAAAAAACACACCATTCTATTTTTTTTATCGAAAAAATTATAACCACTCCCCACATTCCAAAAAATTAGAAGCCACCAATGGAAACTTAGAAAGAGACCTGCGATTCCATAGAAAGTCAGGGTGACCCCTTGTGGCAAAAAAGGAACTACAAATTCAGATGAAATGAAAGAGAAAAAATGTCTACCATAATAACTGGAAACTGAAATATATAACACCCCTGATGAACCTAAAAGAATGAAAGAAGCCCAGAAGAAATTGATTGGTTTTCGGGACCCCGGTACAATGTCAAGCCATGCGTCTTGTGAACGACAACCATGTTTTTCTGATCCCCAACTAATGAATTTTGGAACATTAACCAATAAAGCAGACATTACAATTAAGACAAGGCCCACTAAAAACACATAAACGTTTATCATAAAATGGGTACCTCCATTTCATATTTGTACCTGTTATTTTTTTTTTATTGTTATATTAACAACTCCTTATCTTATTTCCTTATCTTATTTCCTTATCTTATTAAGGTAATATTATATAGTAGTACTTTTCCCCGTATCTAAAAAATCTTGCTTTTTTGAACATGAAGAAATAAAGAAGCCATTGCAACTGCCGGAAAGACTAGGCCAACTAAAGGAACAAAAAGGGAAGGTAAGTTTATCATAAAATGGGGTACCTCAATTTTGTATTTGTACCTGTTATTTTTTGTTGATTGTTATATTAATATCTATTTTGATTTTTCTTATATTAAAGATAGTCTATAATCACTAGAATTCATATAGACTTATACTAAGTCTATTTTAAAAATTATACAAATTATACTAATTATACTAAGTATATCTAAATGAATAGAGATGAATAGATAGATATATCTATTATCTACGGAGTATACATAATTAAGTATAATATAATAAATCCATAATCAAAGAAAAAAATCAATTAAGATTTATTAAGAATCAAAAGGAAAAAATCTAAAAATAATAAATGTTTTATTAAAGATAAGGAGTGTAGAACGAAATAACTGGATTTATTTTGCCCTCTATTTCTACAAGAAACATGTGTATGATAATAAATGTTTATATTATTCGTTTTTAATATATTATTCTTAGTATTTTTCTATTCTTATCTTATTACTTTACTCTTGTGTGTTCTAATTTCATTTTTGTATAATAAATTATATTATTATACAAAAATGAAATTAAAGTCTTAATTATTTTTCAGTTTGAGCCAAAGGAAAGAAACCATGCAATTGCAATAACTCACTTAAAACCAATTTTAAATAAGGACGTGGTACGATTGAATCAAATAAGCCCTTTTCGAATAAAAGGTCAGACGATTGTGAACCTTCGGGCACTTCCTTATTCAACGTTTGTTCAATTACTCTTTTACCTGCAAATGCTATGTAAGCATCGGGTTCGGCAATAATGATATCCCCCAACATTCCAAAACTAGCTGTTACCCCACCAGTAGTAGGAGATGTAAGTATCGGTACATAGAATAACTTTCTATTGATTTGATATTTATATAAAGCAGAAGAAATTTTAGCCATTTGCATTAAGCTCAAACTTCCTTCTTGCATACGCGCTCCTCCAGACGCACATACTATAATAAGAGGTAAAAATTCATTGGTAGCATATTCGATCAACCGAGTGATTTTCTCACCCACTACGGATCCCATACTACCCCCCAAAAACTGAAAATCCATAATACCAATTGCTACAGGAATACCATTTAGTTTACCTGTGCCTGTTTGAACCGCCTCCAGTAATCCTGTTTTGTTTTGATAAGAATCAAGACGATTTATATAAGGTTCGTCTTCCGGATCAGGTTCGTTTTCCGGAGCAGGTTCGTACTTAATTCTAACTTTTAGATCTTGCCTCATTTCTTCAATGGAGTCAAATAAAGTGTAAACCTGTTTGTGAATCTGTTCCCAATAAACTTCGTCATAAACTTCGTCTTCCGTATCAGATTCGTCTTCCGTATCAGAATCAGGTAGTAATCCATAGTAAATTTGCTCGTGAGTACTCATTGCGTCAATGTACTCAACCATATATTGAATGTCCTTGGTAAGATCCGTATCAGAATCAAATTCAATGGGATCCACAGAGACCATGTCTTCATCCATAGGATTCCAAGTACCTTGATCAATCAAAAGTTCGATTCGATCTGAACTGCTCATTCTCAAATGAGATCCACAGTATTCACAAATATTCTTGTTTGATTTTAAAGTGCTATTATAATTTAATAAGAGACAATCTTCGTTTTCGCATCGAGTCCACAAATGGCTATAGTCTCCAGGAATCCTTGGAATCTCAGCGCGAACATTACTGTCAATGTAAGTGTCACAAGGCTTGTAATTGTAATCGTATTTCTTACGAGGAAGGGAATTTTTAATAAGGAAAATGGAATTATCAATACTAGAACGAAGATAACTTTCAAGACGGATTTCATAACGAAGATAACTTTCAATATAACTATTAACGGTATTATTCCAATTATATTTAGTATCATATCTGTCATTATCATCTGGTTCATTTAAAAATTCATTTAAAAAAGAATTGTTAATCTCCAAAAATTGATTTCCATTTTGACTTTCAATTCCATAATATATGGAAAAACTATCATAATATATGGAATTGAAAATATTACTAACTAAAATAGTTTTATCAGATAGGACATCTACTAAATAATCACCGTCGCTATAATCACCGTCGCTATAACTAGAATTCTCACTATCAGTTAAAATAGATGGGTCTTCTTCGTTTACACTGTTATTTTCAATAGGACCAATACTGTCTATTGATTTACTTAACCCACACCTGTATTCTAAACCCCTATTAAACATCATTGAATTGAACCAGCATTTTTCCATAGAGCTTTTTTCCCCTATTTACATGAAAATACAATAGATGAATAGTCATTCGATGAAAAATATTTTATTATAGAAGTTATCCACACCCTCTTTATTTTCATTAATTCAATTCCGTTTGTTGATTAGGGCAAAGTTCCATAAAACCACCCGCCTTTTTTTAAATATCCTGACTAGTTCCTGTAAGTTGAGCACATTGTTCAAGGAAATTCAAAATAACAGGAATATAAAAATAGGTTGTTTATTGGATCAACAAAAAAAACACTTTCCGGAGGTTTCTTCCCTCTCTTCGGGATCAAAGAGCAATTTCAACGATTCGATAAACGGATCATTGGGATACATATAGATGAACAATATATCCCCTAGAAACGTATAAGAAGTTTTTTTTTTTTTCATTTTTTTTCATACGGCTCTCAATCAAATTCAAAATTCTGTCTTTAATTATGATGTCAAATAGATCAATCAAATCGGTAAATCAATGGTTTACGTTTTTTTCTTATTCTTTCTGAAAAAAAAATAAAAGAATAACTGTATTCGCAACCTCATACCTAAATTTTGATAACTTTAAAATAACTCAAATGAAAAGAGAGCCTTTAAAGGTTTTTTTTATGGAGCGCTTTATTCTTGCTTTTTTTTCTTTTCTTCTTGCGAATCTAGTGTTTTTCTTCATTCTAATACAAATATTCGTGAATCATAACATTACTTGGGGGATCTTTAATCGTCTCAAAAATGGAAGCAACATAACCATTTTGTTCGTTTCTTTCAAAAAATAATACAAGACGAGTGATTTCCTCGAATACACTTTTGATCCATTTAGCAATTCAAATAAATTTTTATTTTTTTTTGAACCTTGCTCGAATTGAATCCTTTCAATTTGTGTATCAAAAATATAGTTACGAAGTTGTTCTAACTTATTGATTTTCAATAACCTCCGATACTTGACCCTGAAAAAGAAATAAACATCATGTACTATTTCTATCATCAATCCTTCTACTGTCTGAATTCTAGTGGCACAGAATAAATGATGTCGAGCCAAGAGGATCCCGATTTCTATATAATCAATTCTATTCGATAAAATGGCGGATGTAAGAATCCACAGCTAATTTACTATCTCTTTTTTCAATTTTTTAATTTATCTTTCTCATACCATTTAATATGGATGATTTTGTAAAAGAAATTATGATATCTCTTTTCCATTCAAAATTACTTACATTTCTTAATACGTGTGAAATGCTCAAAACGTCTTATAATTTGGGACGGAGGGAGTATATATTAAATCAAACCAATAAGCTCTTCCAGTACAATATGTACCAAAAAGAACTTATGAAAGTATATTTAAATCAAACAAATTCCAACCCAAAAAAGAGAGAACAAAACATAATTACAACATATAAGCAAGAAAGTGTGCTAAGTCTCCAATAATGATAATCGAAATCGAAAGAAACATATATCGATTTCAACCACCAAAAAGCCTGCAACTTTTCACTCAAAGATTGCAAGTGTTCTGCCTTCTGTTTGAAAATGCGACTATTTCTCTCCTTCCAGATTATCCAAACGACCGCAAACCAAATGATATTAAGAGCCAATTTATTCTTTCTCGAGTAACCCCCTAAACCACCAAGCTGAACCAAATGATCATATAAATTTCCATGAATTGGCTTTCAGAAACCTAGCCAAGCTGGAACCAGATAACAAAGTCTACCAAATTAACCTTTGTAGGAATGCAGTTAAAAAGCAAGCGTCAAACAAAAATATTAATTTTTAACGGGACTTCTTTTAACTACAAACACAAGAGTGTTGTCTAGAATAATAATATTATCCTCCACTTCTGTCAAATAAGAGTATGTGCTACTAACATTATAACAATGAGAAGAATGTAACTTCCACCTCCGACGGTCCCAGGACCGGCCCTAGGCATAGACCAGGGGTGCGACGACCTAGAACCCAACCCTGTAGGGGGCCCAGAAAAATTCTTGTAACAAGGGGGTGGATACAGTAAAGGTTTATTTTCTGGGGGTGTATATAGTAAAACATATAAAAAGGCCCCAACAGACTTAAGTCCAACATCTCTTCTCTCTTTTTTTTGGCCTTTACTTTTCCCACCCTATGACATTCTCGTGCGCCCTATTTTTTTTCCAAAATTACCCATGATTCGGATTTTATAACCCAAACTCAGTTTGGATTATAAAATCCAAACTTTGTAAAAAAACTGAGGGAAACTGAAGGCCAACATGACTGAGAGCCATCCTGGACAAAAATAGGGTGAAACAACTTTCGGGTTGTAGAATCAAAATAATATTTACATGTTTCGATACATATAATCCGAAATATCAACTTTTAAAAAAGTGGGAAAAATATCAGAAGTTTCGGATTATAAACTCTGAAATGTTCCGATGTATAACGTTCACCCAGAACCTAGCAGAACTTCACCACCTTTATCACCAAACACTCCCTACACCTCCAAAAACACACCATTTTGGGCAAAAACATGATTTGGAGTAGCAATCTGGTCATCAAGGGGCATTTACAACATCACTTTTGTCTGAATGCAAAGGTAATGTTTATATAAAACCTCCCTCATTCGATTTATATATGCTTTCCTTTTGATCACGTCAATGAATCTGTATTGGCTCGGTTCGAAATTTAAAATCCGGAACCCAACAATACGGTTCATATTATAAAATCTGAACAACACCAGTACAAAAACTGCTTCATTTTCTGACCATGCTTTCACACTGTTTCAGTATGGATGTTCATGTTGATGCCTCCAATGAATTGCCACCTGAGATTGAACCATCTAATGTGTTGCCGGTTGTTGCACTTGAGGTTATAGATGATTCAGGAAATGCCAAACCCGAGGATCCTCCACCGAAAGTTGACATTCCTTCCGGCGATGCGAAAGTAGAGGATGCTCCTCCGGTTATTGTACCTCAAGATGTTGTTGTTTCTATTGATCATAGAAAACATTTTACCACCAAACAAAAGTTTGCTACACATAACAATTTGTTGGAGTGGGTTCGAGAGGAAGCAAGGAAGCTTGGATTTTCAACCGTTATCGGTAAATCAGATAGAGGTGGCAATGAGAGAAATGCATTTGTTACTGTGATATGTGAAAGAGGAGGTTCATATACCGAGTACAAGAAGTTGACTAGGCGCAAAATATCTGGTTCGGTTAAATGTGAGTGTCCGTTTCAGCTGAGAGGTTATTTGTTGATTGCTGGTGATTGGAGCCTCAAAGGTGGTGACGGTAGACACAACCATGACATGGCAGAGGTGTTGAAAGGTCATAAAACCGTTGGACGTCTAAACCCATATGAACGTATACATCTTCATGAGATGGCAGAGTCAAACGTTCCTCCGAGGCAAATTCTTACCAACTTAAGGAAGAGGAACAATACCACTGCAACTACTATCAAGCATATTTGTAATGCTTGTCACATGTATAGGCAGTCCATTAGGGGTACGAGAACAAATATGCAACATCTCTTGAAATCATTGGTTGAGAATGAGTATGTGTATCGTTGTAGGAAGTATCTTGAATTCGATGATGTCAGTGATATTTTCTGGGCGCATCCAAATGTTATCAAGTTGTTTAACACGTTCTCTACCATGCTCGTGTTGGATTCCACTTATTAGACCAACAAATACCGTTTTCCGTTGCTTGAGTTTGTTGGTGTCACTTCTACCGAGTACACGTTCTCTATTGTATTTGCTTATATGATGTCTAAGAAGGAAGATAACGTTACTTGGGCTCTTGGGAAGTGTCGTCGTCTGTTGCATTCCAAAGATATTTCACCCAAAGTAGTTGTCACTGATCGGGACCATGCTTTGATGAATGTTGTGAATACTGTTTTCTCATAGGCTACTGATGTGTTGTGCGAGTATCACATTGAAAGAAATGTTAGAGCAAAGTGTAAGACGGATTGCAAAGTTAAGGATCTCAAAGGCAAGGATGGAAAGAGATCAAGTCAAGTGAAGTGCTGAAGACGGTGATGCTTGCATGGGAGGATATTGTGAATTCCGATACAGAGCAAGCATATATTGATAATTGCAACCGGTTCAAAGTTGTATGCTACAAGTTTCCTAAGTTTTTGGAATATGTTGAAAATACAATTTTGGGTCCGGTGAAGGAGAAGTTTGTCAAGTTTTAGGTCAATAAAGTCATGCATTTTGGGAATAGTACAACAAACAAAGTTGAATTTGCACACAGCCGGTTGAAAAAGTATCTGACCAGTAGTATGTGTGATTTAAGTACAAATTGGAACTCCGTTGACAACATGCTAGAGTCACAACATACTCAGATACAGGCATCCTTCCAGACATCCATGATCATGCTTGAACATAGGTTCAAAGGAAAGATGTTGTGGTCTATGGTGTTTAGAAACATATCAAGGAACATTTTGCATTATCTCGCAAACGAGGTTGATTGAGTAGTTGCGGTTGGTACAAACAAATCTAAGTGTGGTTGTTTAATTTTCATCACTTACGGATTGTTGTGTGCGTGTACGATTGCATTGAAGATAAAAAAGAACACCCCCATCCGTTTGGATGAAATCCACACTCACTAGAAGAGGTTGAGGTTCAAGTATGAAAGTGATCCTAAGGCTAAAGAGGAAGACATCTCTTTGTTACCAGAATGAGATTTGCTTCAGGTACTTTCCCCTTAAAACTGTCGTTATTTCTGCCCAGTTTTTTTACATTCTATTGTGTGATGGTATGGTTCAGATTATATAATCCAGACACATTATGTGAATTCCGTATTTTATAATCCGAAACGTTCGCATTTAAGCCCGTTGTAAAATGTGGTGTTTTGTTGTTTATTAAATCTTGCATTTTTTGTTAACCCAAATATGTGGAAAATAACGACATTGTTAACCCAACAATAACATTGTCGACGTTAAAAATGTCGACAATGTTGATGTAGAGACATATACATGTGATAAACACTTTGAAGTTATAATACTTTATGTAAATTAACTAAGAGGCCAAGCTCGACGGTGCATGTGGTGGAAAGGATGGCGGCGGTGCTCATGGGAGGGAGAGAATGAAGAACTCGTATTAGGGTTTCTGAATGTATGAAAAGAGGGGAGAGGAAATAACCCGTTTGGTTAGCAAGGGTTATTGGGCAAGCCCAATTCTAGATAGTGCAGTGTGGGTGCATATCTAAACAGGAGGGCAAACAGTAATATGTCCAAAATTGTATATTTTGTTAAATTTAATAATGTACACCCGTGCGTCGCATATATTAATGTACTACTCTTTTTTAACTACTTTGAACGTTTTTTTGTTGAACGTTTTGGATTTCGTTTTTGGAATTGAAGGTGGACATGATTTGTTTGTATTTGTTGCGTCGTGGTGATATTTCTCGATCTGTAGACATTAACAACTGAAGAGTAGACATTAAACCACTAAATCTCTTAATACATTGAAGTATTGAATCCCCAGTTAGAGCTCCTTGAAGTTCTATCGTTGGGTGTTTAACAACTGATCTGGTTGTTTTCTCTTATAATTGTTTCCAAAATTTCAAGTTCTTGAACTATCGGTTAGGCTACCTAAATGAACTCGGCCTCATGTGGATCCATTTTAGTATAGCTTCACGAATTGATCATGCTGTTTTTGACATCACGGTTACAATTAGAGAATTTGTCATACAATACTAGAAAAACTCTCAAACATTGTCATACCCCAATTTTTGACCTAAAATTTCTTTTTTTACTCGTCTTTTTTAGTTCGAATTTTTTCGTCGTCTCAGACGAAAATTCGACAGAGAGGTATTTTAAAATACCTCATTTTTTTAATTTCATTCGGGTCCGTCTTTTGTTTTTGTTTTTATTTTTATTTTTATCTTTATTTTTATTCTTTTAAATGTTTTTAGTGTTATTTTATTTAACATTTTTATTGTTTATTCCTTTTTTAACTAGTTACCCTTTTTTTTTTAAATTAATTTTTACAGTCTGACTTTGTGTGGAGGAGACTTTTTTTAAAAAAAACTTAATGTGTTTTAATGTGTCACTTAATGGTTTTTATTCAGCATTATGGTCATCGATAGTAATTAGGGTATTTAACACTGAACAGTGATCAGTCAAAAGGGGGAGGAAAACAACAGTCAAAAGAACAATTCAATCAGGAACCAGAACAAAAAAGCCAAACACGCTTCCTCCTCCAAACCACTCATCTCAACCACCCGCACCACCGTACAACCACCTTTCACACGCTCCAGCCACAACCTCCCTCAACCCACTCGCGTACGGCCACTGTGCCCCTTGCCCCTGCCAAACCACGCCCAGCCAAACAACACCACACTCACGGCACTACCACCCACCAAAACACGACAACCGTACGACCTCCCTCTCTCTCCACCACCACCACACACAAACAAACAACCCTTCCATCTCCCTCAACACACACCATACGGTCTTCCACCCATACGCCCCCACACAACTCGGCGCCGCCTTCCCCCATAACCCATATCACACTCTCTCCCAACACAGCAACCGAACTCAATACCAAACAGATAAACCAAGATGGCCGAACAAACTTTCATCATGATCAAGCCCGATGGTGTTCAAAGAGGACTCGTTGGTGAGATTATCAGCGGTTTGAGAGAAGGGAGGATGGAGAAAGAGAGAGAAAGATTAAAGAAGAATGATGAAAAAAACCGGATGCTTCCTTTTATAAACATCGAACCGGTTCGGTTCGCTTGAACCGGACCGGTCCGGTTTACCTCCCCCTCCTTCAGCCCAAGACACACGGCCCAGGCCACTCTCCTCCACTCTGACTGCTCCTTACACCCCCCTTTTACTCCCTGCACCCTTTTCTTTCTTTTATTTCTTTTCTTCTTTGATTTTCTTTTCTTTTTTTTGCATTTAGTTTTAGTCTTTATTTATTTGACATGCATTTTATTGCTTTTATTTTTTTAGCACATCATGCATTTTTATATTTATTTATTTTCCTTTTATTTCATGCATTTTCATTTTAGTTTTTTATTCTAGCATATTTATTGTCATGCATTTGCAATTCCCTTTATTTATTGTTTTGTCATTTCTTTTTTATTTTGATTAGAATGTATTTAGGAACAAATGTAAATCATAAATGAGAATTCGCACTGACACTCACTTTATTTATTCTGCTTTATGTCTTTATTTATTTTTATTTATTTCGCATTATGTCAAAGAAAAATACAAAAATAATAGGTAGTTTACTTTCGAAAAGGATTTCGTGGTGATCCAACGTCACCACGAAAATTCCTCGCCTTTAATTTCTAGTTACGTTTTAGTCTTAGTCCATTATCAAAAACAACAAAAACATGCAAATATTCTAAAATCACAAAAAAATCTTTTTTTAAATAAACCTTGATTTTCAATCAAGTGTCCTTTTTTCTTTTATTTTCTTTAAACAACCATTAATCCACTTTAATAACACTTTAATCATTTTCAAAATTAAAAAACACCAACCAATCTCATTTAGCCACTTGGCCTTTATTTTATTTTTAAAACCTTTTTTTAAAAACCAATAAAAAACACAAAACAAATCAACCGTCATTTTTACCCCGAACTACGAGGTTTTGATCCCTCACGGGTACGTATGCAGAGGACTCTGTCCTTCCAAATCATAAAAAATACAAAAAACATTTTTTTTTCTCACTATTCTAATTAATTCTTTTCTTTTAAAAAAAAATAAGCAAGTTATAGCCAAAATAAATAAATAAAATCAAGAGGTTCTCGTAGAGTACTACGAACGTTTAGGGTGCTAACACCTTCCCTAAACGTAACTAACCCCCGAACCCTAATCTTTTAAAATGTGGTAATTTAGAACTTTTTTCCACCTTTCTTTTAAAAAATTAAAAGTTCAGTCGTGAAATAAAATTAGTGAGTCAACGCTAATCAATAGCTTGATCTCCGAAAATCACAGCGACAGAAATGGCGACTTCACTGGGGAGACCCTAAGAGGGTTGAGCCTAACTTGATTTTGTTTAATTATTTTGTGCTATAACTTGCTTAAAACAAAAAAAATGTAAATATGTGCATATGTGTTTTTTCCTTTTTACGTGAGTGGTGAGATAAGTCCTACACCCGGGCTTGAGAGAAACATAAGATAGGATGGTGGTATAATACCAGGAGTAGTCTTGGGTTTTGATACATGTGATATAACCCCACTCAATGGAGGTCTCTTAAAGGTAATACCATGTCGACATGAGTAGTCGTGTTTGACATTATTATTTTTAAGCGACCTATGAAGTTGAGGACCTTTAGTTACCTTTAACCCATCTTGGCTTTTAGGACGTAGTGCGGTGGCTAATCAAGAGTAGTCTTGAATTGGTTGATACACGATACTACACTCAAACGAGACTTTCCTACGAACGTTGTTGGACCGGGAGTAGTCCCGTAATCCGGCAATATTCGGAAGTGGTCAATGACTTTGGGAACTTGGTAGAACCCGTGATACAGGTACATATGAAACCATAGTCCTTACCAAATGGCGTATTTACCCTCAACTCCAACATTATGGACTTAACCTCACCATGTTTTCTCCGTTTCTTTAGCATAATCATGCATACATGCATCCATGCATAAACTCATTTTTTTTCATCCAATTACCGAAGGACTTAAACAAGTTTTTTTGTGAACATCATAGAGGAGCACTAGGAAGTACACCTTCAAGAGCCCTGATTTGTTGAATTTGAGGAAGCTAGGAGTTTTTAAAAAAATTTCCTGTTAAAATCTAGCTTCCACTAAAGGACTTTTGAATTGGTCCCGTGGCTTGGTTTCTAAAAAAAAAGAACTATTCTGTAATGCCTTGATGCTAAAATGAAATGTTCAAACCATGATGTTTACAATTACTTCAACAAAGTCCTTCAATAACAAATCTTTCTTCTTTTTGCATAAGCATAATCATGCATCATACTGCATTCATAGTTTCCAAATTGAGTCTTATCCTTTGTTTCATCACAAAAAGGTCAATCTTCCGCAGTCAAAGAAAGTGGCCCGGCGCATTCATTACAAACCCACTCGCACCTACAACACTCGTGCAAACAAAAGAGAGAAAATGGGTGTGGTCATGCAAACACAAGGAAGGATTTGCTGCAATTGGGTCACTGTTGACATTCTCTCAGTTACTCATGGGTCCAAGTAATGTGTTTTAGTTGTCTTATCTTTTCAAAAATCCTTTCGTTTCGCCCGATACGAAAGTGAAATCATGTAGGGCTCTACTTTTGTCTTCAAGTTACCACTATCAATGAAAAATTGTCGTTTCTTTCGCGACTTTTTATTTTTATTTTACTGCTTTTTCTGGAAAAATGGTAACACAAAAAACCCAAAAAAAAATATTTTATTTTTTTATTTTTCAATCAATTTCAAAAGGTCTGCATTTTTCACTCATTTTCTAAAATCAATCATCAATCATATGTAGACCGAACATCAATAAGCCCGTTGAACACTGTAACCCTATGCTCTCTCCCGACTTTGAATTCCCTGTTTATGAAGCTGAAGAGGAGGAGGATGAACAGATTCCCGAAAAGATCTCTCTGTTACTAGAATATAAAAAAAACATCATTCAAGCTTCAGGAAGAAGCACTCGAAATGATTAACTTGGGTTCTGAAGAACTGCCATTACAG
Organism: Medicago ruthenica; assembly: GCA_018208015.1. NCBI lineage: Eukaryota > Viridiplantae > Streptophyta > Magnoliopsida > Fabales > Fabaceae > Medicago > Medicago ruthenica. The sequence continues at coordinate 78,537,737 of CM031371.1, forward strand.
TATTCCTGGTCAAATCCCAGATGAATGGTGCCATCGATGCTGCAAAAAAAAAATACAAAAGCAAAAAAAAAACAAAGGAAGAAAATACATCAAAAAGATGGTGCAGAAGACGGTGACCACTTACAAGGACTTGCATGGGATGTTATCGTATGCTTTACATGGATATTGTACTTCAGTGTGTACCTCAACAGGGGCAACCCCCTCTTCTTTAGTGTATGGCATGGAAGCAGTACTCCCTGTGGGGATTGAGATTCCATCAATGAGAGTTTTAATGGAACCCAAGTTATCAGAGGCTGAATGATGTCAAAACAAATATGATCAGTTCAAACTTGATTGAAGAGAAATGCATGAATGCTTTGTGTCACGGACAGTTCCCGTGTGTTCCAAGAAGGAGGTCTTGTGCTCAAAAAAGATTTTATCATTTCAACCGGACTCCAGGGGAAAATGGACGCCTAATTATGAAGGCCCATATGTCGTCAAGAGAGCGTTCTCCGGTGGTGCAATGACTCTTACGACTATGGATGGTGATGAGCTTCCCCGTCCTGTGAACGCCGATGCAGTCAAGAAATACTTTGTCTAAAAAATAAAAGAACAGCTCGGTAAGTCGAAAACCCGTAAGGGCGGCTTAGGCAAAAATGAGCGTCTCGGTGGACTGAAAACCCGAAAGGGCGGTCCAGGCAAAAATTAGAGACATGAAACAGAAGATAATCATCCTGATAGATCGAAAACCCGAAAGGGCGGTCTATGCAAAAATTAAGGATCAAAAGACAAAGTAACTGCATCAGGTTGGCCATGACTCACTTGGGGCACATCAGCGGTCAAAGAAACTCTGAATCCGAAGTATCTAAATGGTGGAATTCAAAGTTGTTAGGGAGAATAACGGTTATTGTGTTAAATGTACCTTCCCCTTATATTTACCATTTTCCAAACTTTGTGAAATCCGTGGAGCCACGCCATTGGCAGGCCACCGCTCTGTTAAATGAATTTGAGCCCGTGCCTTTTATTTGGAATTCCCATTTATTCAGTTTATAAAATTTCTTCTATTTTTGATGGTAGTACTTGAAGCAAAACTTTTTTCAAAATCATAATTTTTTTTTATATTTTTTGAAAAGCATAAACAACAAACACATTCTCTATGAACTCATGAATAAGTGAAGTGTGCGTCAACATCTGTCCTGAGAACGGATAAACTTTGCAGGCTGAACATGGTCAATTGCTCGAAAAAAAGGAAAAAAGGAAAAGATAAAAGAGCTCGGTAAGTCGAAAACCCGAAAGGGCGGCTTAGGCAAAAATGAGCGTCCCGGTGGATCGAAAACCCGAAAGGGCGGTCCAGGCAAAAATTAGGGGCATACAAAAAGAATATATTCCCGGTGGACTGAAAACCCGAAAGGGCGGTCCAGGCAAAAGTTAGGGATTCATAAAAAGAAAAAAGAACAAAAAGCATGACCACAGAAACGTCAATTCTTCTGCTAGGTCTATGGATTAGCACGATTCCCCCAAGAAGTGTTTATTCCCCATCAGTTGTTGCATGCCGGGCTTTACCCCGTTAATGTTTCGATATGTCCCCAGTGACATCATCCCCATTGAAGATTGCCGAGTATTTATGATGCGACGTCGGGTCACTTTCCATCTTATCCGTCCAATCTTGTCCCATCAAGTCGGTCTTTCATACAATCAGACAAGTCAGTCTTCCGTACAATCTTACCAGTCAATCCTTCATACAGTCACAAGTTAATCAGTCATGCCAATCATACAAGTCAGTCTTTCATACAACCCTACAAGTCAGTCTTCCGTACAATCTTACCAGTCAATCCTTCATACAGTCACAAGTTAATCAGTCATGCCAGTCATACAAGTCACATCATCATTCATGCATTCATACATTCATGCATATACACATTCATGCATATACAACATGCAGATAACATCTGTGCGCACCTCGCTTTTTTCCTCGGGAAAAAGACGCGCAAATCCTCCGAGGTCGTTCGCAAACGCTCGGAGGGCCTTTGTGAAGCCGCCACCAAAGTTTTTGTGTAAAGGGAACGTTGATAAACCCTTAAGTTTTTTTTTGTTGTGAAGGGAAACGATAATAAAACCCTTTAGACGATGAGGATAAGGATTTGGTCATCGCAACCATTGTTGGGTTCGGGAGTCGATTACGCAAGGGGAAGGTATTAGCACCCCTCACGTCCGTTGTACTCAACGGGAACCTCCTATTTGGTTAAAGCTTGAATTGTTTTTTTTAATACTTTGCATGCATGTTCATTTATGTTAAAAATATAATAAAGGGGGGGAGAAAGAGATAAAAACAAACGAAAGAAGGAAAAAAAAAGTTTTTTATTATTGCGCTTGACAAGATGTCGATCTTGCTCCTACGTATCTCCCGGTAGTCGGAGAATTCAAAGCGTACGTAGTTCTTTGGTAGAAAAACGTACATGTGTTGGTTGATTTTAAATGGACGATGTTTTAACCGAATTCTTGCGATTAGAACGTAGCTTGTATGCTCGCACTTGGAGACTTATTAAGCGTTTGTTCGTGAATCACATTAGAATTGTTAAAAGGTACGTCCGTTAGAGTAAAGGGTTGAATTGGTCGCTATGGGACCAAGGGAGGTGCAATGGACTCGGACGAGTCGAACATTGACCGAGTGGACTCAAACGAGTCGAGGGGTTGAGTCTAATGGCCAACGGGGGACCAAAAGGTTTGGATTGACCACAAGGGGCCAAGATTTGGTTTGGTTAGGGTTGTACATATTGAAAAAAAGGGAATGACGATTGTCCGAGCGACGAGACATACGTCACGCATTCGTACAATCGGGGCGATGGAGAGACATACGTCACACCATCCCTTTTTCATTCATGTTTTTGGGTTGAATCCTTTAGAAATCCCAAGGTATGTCAAAACATTTGGTTTGAAAACCCAAAATGGGAAGGTTTAGCAAATTTGCTAAAAAAGCGCGCAAGTTCGTCTCATTTTGCGAAAATGCGAACGTAAACGGTGTATGTTCATCTTTGAGTTTTGAACATCATGAACAATATTTATTGTTCAAGTTTAGATTGAAATGATGAACATAACTTGTTTGTTCATGCTTGTTTGAGAGTTTGGGAAGATAACTTGTTTTGCAAGTTATCCACAAAATGGTCATACGAACTTGTGATTTTGTCAAAATTATGCAAAATCCTTGTTGTGGTTTGAAGAACATGGGTTTAAAAACTCTTAGGTTCTGAGCTCTGGGGCTAGAACCTCAAAAATTGGTCATTTTGACACAAAAACTCAGGTTCTGAGTTCTGTCATGGTCGCACTGCGACCATGACTTCGCACTGCGAAGCATGCGAAATTTTGGGTTCAGAAGCTGTTTCTGAACTTTTGTTCAGAAACAACTTCTGAACACACTCAGGACCTTATAGATGGGTGAAAAACTTTGAGTTTTTGGGGTGAAAAAGGTTGGACAAACCAGTTTTGATGTTTTGAAAACCTTGGGATTTCTTTGAAATTCAAAAGGGGTTTTTTAGAATCAAATGGTTTTGAACCAAAATAGCTATGCAAACACAATTATAAATGCAAGATAAGTGCTTAGAAACTTACAGAACTCCTTAGCAAAGCTCCAGCTGCACTTGATTTGATTTGGTTAAAGGCTTTCACAAGAGGTTTTGAATATTGGTGAAGGTTTTGGAACTTTGGAAAGCTTTGTGTTGGATGGATTGTTTCTGGTTATTTTGTGGAGTTTTGTAGGCTAAAATGAGTAGAGTTTCTGCTCTTGAAATGCTGTTGTTAACTGTCTTTGTATCCTTGGGCATTGCCTTCTATTTATAGGCCAAAACCAAATCTTTTTCATCATTACACAATCCCAAAATTCAGCTGATTTGTGGCCAAGATTAAGCTGAATCCCTTTGCATTAAATGCTAATGGATAGAGGCAACCCTGCCTTGTACCAAGGGGCAAGATCCAGCTTGATTTCAGCCACAAATTCAACTAATTCTAGAAGGTAATGATGAAGAACAAAGCTGATTTGCAATTGGCTAATGCTTGGGGATCAATCCTTGCAATCTCAATGGTTGATCAATGAAAACGTGCACTGTAATGTGCAGAGATTGAGGGATGAAAAGGCTACTTATGGCTGGTGTGAGAGGGTGAAAAGCTGCTGCAAAACAGAGTAGGCAATCATGGTTTTTCAAGTGAAAAAAATCCAGCTGGTTTGACTGGTTTTGGGGAGAGCAAGCAGGAGGAAAGTCCTCAAGCAGGTGGCTGGCAACCTTGTGGTGGTTAACAGGTCACATGGGAGGGACTAGAGCTGCCCAAGGGCAAGCCCACTTGCTTGTCACATGCTAGGTTGGAAGAAAAAGCTTCCAACCTTGGCATTAATGGCAAGTCCTTCAATTCTGGTTTTGCTTGGCCCAATTAGCCATGAATGCTACTTAAAATAATTATGGAAATGATATGCAACAAATTCTGGAATTAAATCAAAGAAACCAAAAATCTGCAGAAAAATCGCAGACTTCGCAGTGCGAAGTGAGCTTCGCAGTGCGAAGTCATCATTTTTGAAATGTTGACTTTTCTGTTGACTTTTGTTGACTTTTGACTTTTTTCCCCTCTTTGATTTTTTTTGATTTAAAATGCGTAGGACAAAATTAGGGTACTACAGCTGCCCCTACTTAATTGTGTCTTCGCATAGAGCGTGTGAGTGCCGAGGGCATCTCATGAACTCTTTGCGAAGATCAATTAAGTAAAAAGAAAGACCCGAATTTTGTCCTTCGCGAAATGCAAATGCAAATGTTGGTAAAGGTTGATCGTATCCAGCCGCTAACACTGGAGGTAGATCCACCGGGGGACGAAGGTAATCTTATCTAGGCACTGCTTCTAGAGGTCGATTCCTGAGGATGGTGATTTACTCTAGGATGTCACTAGAGGTGGAACGTTGAGGTAGGTGATCTTATCTAGGTACTGCTTCTAGAGGTCGATACCTAAGATGGAGGTTTACTCTAGGTACTGCTTCTAGAGGTGGATACCTAAGCTAGGTGATCTTATTCAGGTACTGCTTCTGAATGTCGATTCCTAACGAGCTGTGATCTTATTCAGCCGCTAACACTGAAGGTCGATACACTGGGGGAGGTGATCTACTCTAGGTACTGCTTCTAGAGATCGATACCTAAACTAGGTGATCTTATTCAGGCACTGCTTCTGAATATCGATTCCTAACAAGCTGCGGTCTTACCCTAAATAGGTGCCCCTGGTTGAATGTTGATGGATGTTGGTGAATATGTGATACTCACTGGAGGATCCTTGTTGAGGATGCATGTTTTATGAAATGAAATGCATGTGTATGAATGGTTTTAAATATGCATGCATGAAATGAAATAATGTTGGTTGGGTGCCGAGCAGAGTCGGTCTTTGTTTGTGGTTGTGTTCATGACAGTTGGGCTTTCTCTTTTTTGTTGGTTTTTTGGTTGGTCGGTTTGGAAGGACAAGGTCCTTTGCCTACATACCCAAATGGGATCAAAACCGGTGTAGTTCGAGCCTAAGCCCGAAGATTTGTGTGGGTTTGCCAATAATGATTGGACTTTTGTTTGGGGTTGAGACTCCCTGGGGAGTATCAATGTGGTTTGGCTTATGGGGATAAAGGATCATTTTGGAAGCATGATCGATATCCAGCCTTGTTTGGTGTTTGGATGCTTAGGGTGTTTACTGGGGAATTTTGCTCCTCTTGACCCTTGGGGTTCTTGCGCTCCGCGTGCCGCGAGCTACACACTTGCCTTTGCTAAGGAGCATAAGTCCTTTGGTGCAATATTTTGGTGGGAATTACCGCAATTCTTTCAGAATTCACGAAGATTCAAAATAAAGCAAAATTTGTTTGTTTTTCCTCTTTTTTGGAAGAAAATTCTTTTGTTTATTTCCCATGTTTTAAAGCATTTTCATCATGAATAAAACAAAATTTTATGCGCTACTGAGAACATAAAATAACAAAAGGAAATTTATTCAATGCAGGTTTGACCTCTTGAATGGGTAAAAATACACAAAGTGAGAAGTGGGATAGAGAAAGACAAGAAAAAGCAAAAAGAAAATGTTGGTTTTGGCACAACACATGCTATTTCCTTATGACTTCGAGATTTTCGTTTGGTGGAAGACGCTGACGAGACCGATTCCTCTCCTCTTGAATCTTGTCCGGAGCTTGGATGCTGCAGTCATTGCCTTTCTTTTTTGTTAACCCCTAACTTTTGCCTGGATCGCTCTTTCGAGTTTTTCAATCCACCGGGGTGTATTTCCTTTTTTGATGTCCTTAATTTTTGCCTAGACCGCCTTTTCAGGTTTTCAATCTAGCAGGACGCTCTCTATTGCCTAAACCGCCCTTTCAGGTTTTCGATTTAGCGAGCTTTTTTTCTTTTTTTTCTTTAGGCATAATACCTCTTGACTGCATCGGAGTTTATTGAGAGTGGGAACTCTTCTCCGTCCATAGTGGTGATGATCAGGGCTCCGCCTGAGAAAGGTTTCTTTACCACGTACGGCCCATCATAGCTGGGAGTCCACTTCCCTCGGGGATCTTTGTGGATAGGTAATATCTTCTTGAGCACTAGGTCTCCTTCTTTGAATTCTCGAGGACGGACCTTCTTGTCGAATGCTCTCTTGAGCCTCCTTTGATAGAGTTGGCCATGACATATTGCCGTCAAACGCTTCTCCTCTATGAGATTCAGTTGGTCGAACCTTGTTTGGACCCATTCAGCTTCTTCTAGCTTGGTTTCCATCAAGACCCTTAGCGAAGGAATTTCCACCTCTACGGGGAGAACAGCTTCCATACCGTATACTAAGGAGAAGGGGGTTGCCCCAGTTGAAGTGCGAATGACTGTTCTGTAGCCATGTAGCGCAAAGGGAAGCATCTCATGCCAATCCTTATATGTTGTCACCATCTTTTGGATGATCTTCTTTATGTTCTTATTGGCTGCTTCTACCGCACCGTTCATCTTTGGTCGGTAAGGGGAGGAATTATGGTGCTCAATCTTGAAATCTTTGCACAACTCCTTCATTGTCTTGTTGTTTAGGTTTGCCCCATTATCGGTGATGATTTTGTGGGGAGTACCATAACGGCAAATGATTTCCTTCTTGATAAATCGGGCTACCACTTGTTTGGTTACGTTTGCATACGAAGCTGCTTCTACCCATTTGGTGAAGTAGTCGATGGCAACGAGGATGAAGCGATGTCCATTTGACGCTTTGGGCTCGATCATTCCAATCATGTCTATGCCCCACATAGAGAATGGCCACGGTGAAGTCATGACGTTCAGTGGAGTTGGTGGCATATGCACTTTGTCGGCGTAAATCTGGCACTTGTGACAAGTCTTGGCATAGTGGAAACAATCAGCTTCCATGGTTAACCAATAGTAGCCCGCCCTTAGGATTTTCTTTGCCATTGCATGCCCATTAGCATGGGTTCCAAAAGATCCTTCATGGATTTCTTTGATGAGCATGTCCGCTTCATGTTTATCCACACATCTGAGCAGGACCATGTCATAATTTCTTTTGTAGAGGGTATTTCCACTGATGAAGAACTGGGATGCCAATCTTCTGAGGGTCCTCTTGTCGGTGTGCGAGATACTTTCTGGATACTCTTGCTCTTCGAGGTATCGCTTGATGTCGTAGAACCAAGGTTTGTTGTTAAGTCCCTCTTCGACTGATGCACATACAACTGGTTTGTCTCTACGATCCATCCTTATGATTGGTGCTTCGTTGTAGGAATTTACTTGGTACATTGATGATAATGTAGCCAAAGCGTCTGCCACCTGATTTTCTTCTCGAGGTATGTGGTGGAAATTGATTTCATCAAAATGCTTGATCAATTCTACAACCCGGGCTTGGTAGGGAATTAAATTGGGATGTCTCGTTTCCCATTCTCCTTTGACTTGATAGATGACTAAGGCTGAGTCACCGTATACTTCAAGGTTTTTGATCCTTAGATCAATTGCTGCTTCGAGGCCTAGGATACATGCTTCATATTCTGCCATGTTATTGGTGCAGTCAAAGCACAACCTTGCTGTGAAGGGTTGGTATCCGTTTCTTGGGGAGATTAAAACTGCTCCGATACCGTGTCCCATGGCATTTGAGGCGCCGTCGAAGGCGAGCTTCCATTGAGCTCCTGGTTCTGGCCCTTCATCATCGCTTGTGACTTCTTCGTCATTCAAAGCTACGACATCTTCGTCCGGGAAGTCGAATTGTATGGGCTGATAATCCTCCAATGGTTGGTGAGCAAGGTGCTCGGATAAAACACTCCCTTTGATGGCTTTTTGAGCAACATATTGGATGTCATACTCAGACAGCAGCATTTGCCAACGGGCTATCTTCCCTGTGAGGGCAGGCTTTTCGAAGATGTACTTGATGGGATCCATCTTCGATATCAACCAAGTTGTATGGGTCAACATGTATTGCCTTAGACGTCGAGCAGCCCATGCTAAAGCGCAGCAAGTCTTTTCAAGTGAAGTATACCTTGTTTCACAGTCGGTAAACTTCTTGCTTAGGTAGTAGATTGCGTGCTCTTTTCTTCCCGTTTCATCTTGTTGTCCTAACACACAACCCATTGATCCTTCAAGTACGGTTAGGTATAAGATGAGGGGTTTACCCGGAACTGGAGGTATTAAGATCGGTGGTTCTTGCAGGTATTGTTTGATCTTGTCAAACGCTTCTTGGCAATCTTCATTCCAATGAACGGCTTGGTTTTTCCTTAGCAGCTTGAAGATTGGTTCGCAGGTAGCTGTCATGTGTGAGATGAACCTGGCGATGTAGTTCAATCTTCCTAAGAAACCCCGGACTTCTTTCTCGGTACTTGGGGCTGGCATTTCTTGGATGGCCTTCACCTTATCGGGATCCACTTCAATACCTCTTTGGCTGACGATGAAGCCCAATAACTTCCCGGATCTAACGCCAAATGTGCACTTGTTAGGATTTAAGCGCAGCTTGAACTTTCTTAGGCGTTCGAAAAGCTTTTGTAGATGGACTAGATGATCCTCCTCCGTTTGGGATTTGGCAATCATATCGTCGACGTAGACCTCAATTTCCTTATGGATCATGTCATGGAAAAGAGTCACCATTGCTCTTTGGTATGTTGCCCCGACATTTGTTAATCCGAAAGGCATTACCTTATAGCAGAATGTTCCCCATGGGGTGATGAATGTAGTTTTCTCCATGTCCTCTGGAGCCATCTTGATTTGGTTATATCCCGAGAAACCATCCATAAAGGAAAAGACTGAGAATTGGGCTGTGTTGTCCACCAAGATGTCGATGTGTGGTAGCGGGAAATCATCCTTTGGGCTTGCTTTATTCAAGTCCCGATAATCCACACACATTCTCACCTTGCCATCCTTCTTCGGAACTGGCACAATGTTTGCAACCCATGTCGGATACTTGGTTACGGCTAAGAAACCGGCATCGAATTGCTTTTTGACCTCCTCTCTGATCTTGAGAGCCATATCGGGTCGCGTTCTTCTCAATTTCTGCTTCATTGGCGGGCATTCCGGCTTGAGTGGCAGCTTGTGTACAACGATGTTAGGGTCTAAACCCGGCATGTCTTGATACGACCAAGCGAATACGTCCACGTACTCTTGCAGAAGCTTGATCAACTTTCCTTTCACACCCTCGTGCAGGGAGGCTCCTATCTTGACCTCTTTCTTATCCTCTTCGGTCCCCAAGTTGACCTTTTCAACTAATTCTTGGTTAGGTTGTATTACCCTATCCCCTTGATTTGCAAGTCTAGACAATTCTTCAGGCGGTTCATAATCGTCCTCTTCATCATCTTCCGTTTGATTAATCGGGCAATCAAAGTCATAAGGGTTTAAGGTAGTGTTGTTTTTGGAGGGTGGATTTGTAGATCTGCATGAGTATGATTTTTTTTAGGCTTTTTGTAGAAATTTTTTTTTTAGAAACAAATGCAAAAAAAGAAAAAGACTCAAATGAACATAAAAGAGTGCTTTTATTCATGATTGTAAACAACTTTTAAAACATGGGGGCCCCACACGACTAATCATTTGCCTTGGGCAGAGCTAAATGATTTTTTTTATTTAAAAGTAAAAAACAAACAAACATGGTTTATTACTTGATCCCGGTAATGATCTCGGGAATTGCGATAGCCCTTCAATTGTTCAAAGCTTCATCCGAAGCGCAACGATACACCAAATCAGGCACGTCTTCGTCTACATCTTCGAGTAGAGCCACTTGATCTTCATGGATAAACCCCGCACTGATGAATGTTTCCGAAATGGGGAGGATCCCTTGCTTTGAAGGCTTTGAGAAAGTTTCGGCTGATGGATGATACCCCAACCCGAAGCGATTTTTCTTCTCCGGTGTGTCCACTAACTTGCCCCATCCGGTGGGTCGGCTTTCTTCTACGGCCTCTCTTATCGCCCTCCATGATGACATGGCTGTCCTAGCCTCTTTCTTGGGCTTCGAGCTCAATGTCACGACATTCGCCACTTCCAAAGATTGGAATGGGACGTCCACAGCTTCTTCATCCGTTTCTATATAACGGAAAGATGAGAGATGGCTTACCATCATGTCCTCTTGCCCGGAAACTACAATCATTTGGTTATCAATGATGAATTTCAGCTTCTGGTGCAGGGTAGAGGTAATGGCTCCGGCCGCATGGATCCATGGTCGTCCGAGAAGACAACTATATGTTGGATTAATATCCATGACTTGGAAGGTTATGGTGAAGACCTTAGGTCCGATTTGGACTGGTAAGTCGATCTCCCCTATAACGGCTCTTCTTGACCCATCGAAAGCTTTCACGACCAAGGCGCTGGGCTTCATTACGGTCCCTTCACATGATAGTTTGAGGAGGGTAGTCTTGGGCATGACATTCAATGACGACCCCGTGTCCACTAGCACTCTTGAGAGGATGTGGTCCATGCATTTTACGGAGATATGTAAGGCGCGGTTATGAATGTGCCCCTCGTCGGGTAGCTCATCGCCATTGAAACCCAAGTACCTACTTGAGGTGATATTTCCGACTATCCCGTCGAATTGGTCCACCGGAATGTCCCTGGTGACATGTCCCTCACTGAGGATCCGCAGTAGTGCTTCTCGGTGTGCTTCCGAGCTGAGTAGTAAGGATAGCATAGAGATCTTAGAGGGAGTTTGACCTAGCTGGTCAATGATTTTGTACTCGCTCTTTTGGATTATCCTTAGGAACTCTTCGGCCTCTTTTTGCGGGATTGTCTTTTGAGAAGGCCCCGCTTGGTTCTCTTCTTCCTCCACGCTCTTTTCTTTGAGCGGCTCCTTTGGTAGTATAGCTGGCGTCTTCCCGAGTTCTTTCGGAGCGAAGACTCTACCACTTCTAGTCATTCCTCCAACACCGGTAATGTTAGTGATGCTGGGCTCAATTTTGGCTAGTGGTTTTCCTTCCACATAGGCCACAGGTTGGTAATTCCATGGTACCCTCTTTGTACTCTCAAAAGAGAAGGGTGCAGGTACGTGGAATGTTATGGGTTGTATTGGCATTGGTACCTCTCTCCTTTGGTATGGAATTTCGAGAGGTTTTGGGCTGTTAGACTCTAAGGTAGCAATGTCCGTGCCATCCTTTATATAACCAATTTGGATCCAACCTTGGTCCATTAACTCTTGAAGACAGCTCCTCAACTCTTCGCACTCATTCGGGTTGACCTTGCAGGCTTCACAGTTGGCGTGCATTTCCTCGAACAGTCCAAAGCCGGTTAAACGCTCCCTTATGGTTGACAGGGGAGTTTTAACATTGGATACCCTTTTGACTGGACCAAAGTCCTCTTGTTCCTCCACCGCATTTATAGAGGGACCCGCATGCCCCGGCAATGGGTTGTTTTTCACATTGGGGCTTTCCTCTTTGAAGGATAACAGCTTCTTGTCAATAAGATCCTGCACCTTGTGTTTGAAAACTCTACAGTTTTCAACATTGTGCCCCACGGATCCTGCGTGGAAATCACATTTGGCGTTTGCGTCGTACCAATGTGGATATGGTGGCGACATTGGTGGTAGTAGTCTTGTCTCGACCATACCCTTTTGGATTAGGTATGGCAGGATTTGACCATAAGACATGGGTACAGGATCAAACTGCCTATTAAAATAACTGTTCCTCGAGCTCGCTTGATTCCTTGGTGGGTACCCGCCTTGTTGCTGTTGCTGTTGATTTTGCTGCGGCAACACTACTGGTTGTCGAGGTGGAGTTGCGGGAATTACTTGAGGTGAGTAACGCCCTTGAGCCGTTGCTGCTGCCACATAAGGATAGTGGTAGTGAGGCATTTGATTCGGTGGTGGGTAGGATGGTCCCATTAGAACGGCATTTGTCTCCCCCTCTTTCTTTTTGTGAAAGTTGCTGGGGGGCTTTCTAGCTCCACCTTGAGCTTCTGAAGAGCCTTGGATTTTTCCTCTCTTCACTCCGTCTTCTATTCTTTCACCAACCATGACTAGATCGGAGAAACCGGCAGACGTGCTTCCAATTATCTTGTCGTAATATGGGCCTTGAAGTGTGCCCATAAAGGTGTCGACAAGTTCTCTTTCCAATAGTGGTGGTTGCACACGAGAAGCTAGTTCTCTCCACCGCTGAGCGTACTCCTTAAATGACTCATTGCTTCTTTGCAGGAGGTTTTGTAGTTGCATCCTATTTGGAGCCATGTCCAAATTATATTTGTATTGCTTTAGGAAGGCATCGGCTAGATCCTTCCAAGTTTGGACATGGGTACGCTCGAGCTGCATGTACCAATCCAAGGACGCTCCGCTTAAGCTATCTTGAAACACATGCACCATGAGTTTCTCGTTCATTGCGTAGGCTGCCATCTTCCTACAGAACATCCTTAGATGGTTCCGAGGGCATTGAATTCCTTTGTATTTCTCGAAGTCCGGTACTTTGAACTTCGGAGGAATTACCACGTCGGGCACTAGGCACATATCCAAGGCGTTGTGGGCACCGTATGAGCTGAACCCTTCGACAGCTTTCAACCTTTCTTCCAAAACTCGATACATTTGGGTGGTATCATTGTCTTGGTGGGTGGTGTCGGGAGCAGATTGCCTTAGCTGGCTATTTTCCGCATCATGGGGAATTATTTCCTGCTGAGTAGTGGAGGTTCCTTGAGGACGACGCTCTTCATTCCTTACGGGGATTGTGAGCGGTGGTGGAGGTGGTCCTTGACCCTCATTTTCGAAGGGTGGGGTATAATTCACAGGTAAACCATAAGGAGGCCATTGCACATTGGATGCATCCGTTGTTGGGCGAGGGTGGCTTTCTCGTGCCGATAGAGCTTGCATTAACTCTAGCATCTGCTCCATCTTTCCCTTTATTCCATCAACCTCTTCTCTCAAAGCCGCTTGAGTTTGTTCCAAATTGTCCATGATCCTTTGTTTGTTAGCTCGTGTTCCGTACGAGTGTTGAGTATCTGGTTCTTGGACCGAGGGCTTTCGGGGTTTTCGGGCTATGATTGCTTTGAACTGTTTAAATGGGCATGAATGAGTTTTTTTTGAAAAATGCATGAAGATGCATGTGGATGCATGTATGCTATGAGTATGCAAAATATGCGTTTTTTTTTTATTTTGCTTTATGGAGTTTAAAGGTGCACGATTAATATTAGCAATTCAAAATATTAAACCGGGAAATTGATTATACTTCAAAATATATTTGATTAAATAACATTTGTTTACAAAGTGTAACTAATGCTATTACAAATCAAATAGCCGCTCGCTTCTCGGCTTTGCTCATCTCCTCCCTATAGAAATCTATGGTGTCCTTGCAGAACTTCATAAACTTCCGGATCTCCATAGGGATGACAAAGTAGGGCATGACCATCTCGGCCTCCGCTAGCTTCTTTGGAAGTTGGGTGATCACCAAATTTGAGAATGCAACCAATTTAGTGAAATCCTCACTTAATCGGGTGGCGTCTTGCCATACATACTCAATCACTTCCTTGCGCTGGTCTAGCTTGACTCTTGCACTTCTAATTTCATCGTGTAGTTGTGCAATGTGGTCCCCATGAGCTCTTGCAATCTTGTCGAAGTATTCTTCGAATTTCTTGATGTCTTCTTCGAGAAGATTGCACTTTAGCCTCCCTTGATGAGAGAGACTCTCATGTCTTTGCCGCTGGACGCGTTCGGCTTGAAGCTGCTCTTTGTAGTCTTTCACTACTTCTTGGAGCTGTTGATTTTTCTCTTGGAATTTCAACCTCCATTTCCGTTGAGCTTCGATGGCTAGTTCGCCAAACTTCTTGAGCTCTTGGTTGGAATGTAAGATTCTTTCCAACTCTTCGTCCTTGGCTACGAGGTTGGCATCCGCACTAACCAAGCCGCCTCCTATCCAATCCCTTTTTCCTTCGGAGGTTCTTAACCGTTTTTGGCATACTAGGAGAGAATGTGATACTTCATCACGATCTCTCTTCGTCCTAGTAATCTCTCCTAAAGCTTGGAGGTGCTTCAATTCTAAGTCTCCGTTTTTGTTTTGGAGTTCTTGAATTTTAGCCTTGAGGTCCTCCACTTCTTTGTTGGGAATGATTGCAATAGGTTTAGGTGTAGGAGGTTTTGGAGGGTTTATGACCACGAAGGGTAACTTGATTGCTTTGACCCTCTCCTTCACCCATTGAGTATAAAGGGGTTTGGCGACACAGTTTCTCTTGCCGACCTTTCCCTTGCGTACTTGGCTCCATGCTCCCCGGATTCTCTCTAGCAATGCCGGGTCTTGATCGCCTTCCCTTAAGTAGAAAGCCTCCAACAAAAGGTCGTTAGGTTTATCTTCCATTGAAAAACCTAGTTGTCGGAGAGAGAGGACCAGATTGTAATTAATACATCCCTTAGTACCAATGAGGGGTACGTTGGGGAAGTCCCCGCAGCTGAGGATAATTTCCGGGTCCTCTAAGTTTGGTGAAAACCAATGGATGTCCTTCTCGGCGAGGGTTGTCATCCGTTGCGACCATTTGAGCTTGGCCCGGTTTTCCACAAAGTCTCGGTTTCTTGGCATGTGGGACATCATCCAAATTTGCACCACGGGAGTGCAACAAGTAATTTTGCGTCCCCTTGCTTGTTCATGCCTTGAGTAGAGGGTATGATAAAAATCCGCTAAGATTGTAGGAACTGGATTTTTAGTCATAAACACCTCTAGAGCCGGAAAGTCTACGAAATCATCCATGTTGGGGAATAAGACAATCCCGTAGACTAAGAGGGCTAAGATGGCGTTGAATGCCATTACCTCTTTGTTGGCTAGTAAATCCCGAGCTTTGGCTTCCAAAAACTTTCTTGAAAATCCCTTAAGGTTCCCTCTAACTTCCAAGTTAGATGCCACTTCTTGGGTGCCGAGGTATAAGGATTCGGCGATGGCTTCAAATGTGGGATCCCTTCCCGGACCGAGATAGAGTTCATGACCTTTCATGCTACAACCCAAAATCTTCTCAAACTCTTCCAATGTTGGTGCTAGTTGGAAGTCTTGAAACGTGAAGCACCGTAGAGGTGGGTCGAAGAATTGCGCCAAAGTGGTTAAGGCGGTTGAATCTATTCTCACGGGTAAAAGATCAAGGATTAGCCCATAGCTTGCCTCGAAGATGTTCTTGTGGACCGAAGAGAGCCTCTTGCTTAGAGCTAATAAACTTTCCACCCTAGGAGCTTTAATTTTGAAGGCGAGCGTATTCTTGTTCCCGGAATCCATATTTTTTGCTAATATTTGTTCGTTCTTTTTAAACTCCTATAAAGCAAAACGATGCGAAAATTACTTTCATGAATGCAAATGTTATGCAAGGGTACGGTTTATGAAGGTTCGGAACTTCCCCCCATCCTCACATGTAGGCTCTAAATGGTGAAATATCCTAAGAAGAGGTCCTTAGAGTCATAGACCTCACATGGAATTAGGGTTGTCTATGGACATACGTCGACATGACTTCAATTAATTCGACGTGAAAATCTCATCTAAGCGGGGTTGGACATCCTACCTCACGGACATACGTCAACGCGGGCTTCCGCACACAACCTCCTTCTAACTTAGTTTTTTTCTCAAGCTCGGGTAGAGAGCCTCACACGTCCGGCATTAACCCGAACAATGCGGAGTAACATCACTCAAGTAACCCCCGCATTTGATATATAATATGAATATAAAGCAGATAAAGCAGATATAAACATAAAACATAAATATAACATGTATGAATAAAATAAATAAACATGGCACGCAAAGAAAACAAAACAATTGGCTTTAAACCAAATAGGTTAGGCTTGACTCACTAGTGGGAACAGGGTCCCCAGTGAAGTCGCCAGCTGTGCGCACCTCGCTTTTTTCCTCGGGAAAAAGACGCGCAAATCCTCCGAGGTCGTTCGCAAACGCTCGGAGGGCCTTTGTGAAGCCGCCACCAAAGTTTTTGTGTAAAGGGAACGTTGATAAACCCTTAAGTTTTTTTTTGTTGTGAAGGGAAACGATAATAAAACCCTTTAGACGATGAGGATAAGGATTTGGTCATCGCAACCATTGTCGGGTTCGGGAGTCGATTACGCAAGGGGAAGGTATTAGCACCCCTCACGTCCGTTGTACTCAACGGGAACCTCCTATTTGGTTAAAGCTTGAATTGTTTTTTTTAATACTTTGCATGCATGTTCATTTATGTTAAAAATATAATAAAGGGGGGGAGAAAGAGATAAAAACAAACGAAAGAAGGAAAAAAAAAGTTTTTTATTATTGCGCTTGACAAGATGTCGATCTTGCTCCTACGTATCTCCCGGTAGTCGGAGAATTCAAAGCGTACGTAGTTCTTTGGTAGAAAAACGTACATGTGTTGGTTGATTTTAAATGGACGATGTTTTAACCGAATTCTTGCGATTAGAACGTAGCTTGTATGCTCGCACTTGGAGACTTATTAAGCGTTTGTTCGTGAATCACATTAGAATTGTTAAAAGGTACGTCCGTTAGAGTAAAGGGTTGAATTGGTCGCTATGGGACCAAGGGAGGTGCAATGGACTCGGACGAGTCGAACATTGACCGAGTGGACTCAAACGAGTCGAGGGGTTGAGTCTAATGGCCAACGGGGGACCAAAAGGTTTGGATTGACCACAAGGGGCCAAGATTTGGTTTGGTTAGGGTTGTACATATTGAAAAAAAGGGAATGACGATTGTCCGAGCGACGAGACATACGTCACGCATTCGTACAATCGGGGCGATGGAGAGACATACGTCACACCATCCCTTTTTCATTCATGTTTTTGGGTTGAATCCTTTAGAAATCCCAAGGTATGTCAAAACATTTGGTTTGAAAACCCAAAATGGGAAGGTTTAGCAAATTTGCTAAAAAAGCGCGCAAGTTCGTCTCATTTTGCGAAAATGCGAACGTAAACGGTGTATGTTCATCTTTGAGTTTTGAACATCATGAACAATATTTATTGTTCAAGTTTAGATTGAAATGATGAACATAACTTGTTTGTTCATGCTTGTTTGAGAGTTTGGGAAGATAACTTGTTTTGCAAGTTATCCACAAAATGGTCATACGAACTTGTGATTTTGTCAAAATTATGCAAAATCCTTGTTGTGGTTTGAAGAACATGGGTTTAAAAACTCTTAGGTTCTGAGCTCTGGGGCTAGAACCTCAAAAATTGGTCATTTTGACACAAAAACTCAGGTTCTGAGTTCTGTCATGGTCGCACTGCGACCATGACTTCGCACTGCGAAGCATGCGAAATTTTGGGTTCAGAAGCTGTTTCTGAACTTTTGTTCAGAAACAACTTCTGAACACACTCAGGACCTTATAGATGGGTGAAAAACTTTGAGTTTTTGGGGTGAAAAAGGTTGGACAAACCAGTTTTGATGTTTTGAAAACCTTGGGATTTCTTTGAAATTCAAAAGGGGTTTTTTAGAATCAAATAGTTTTGAACCAAAATAGCTATGCAAACACAATTATAAATGCAAGATAAGTGCTTAGAAACTTACAGAACTCCTTAGCAAAGCTCCAGCTGCACTTGATTTGATTTGGTTAAAGGCTTTCACAAGAGGTTTTGAATATTGGTGAAGGTTTTGGAACTTTGGAAAGCTTTGTGTTGGATGGATTGTTTCTGGTTATTTTGTGGAGTTTTGTAGGCTAAAATGAGTAGAGTTTCTGCTCTTGAAATGCTGTTGTTAACTGTCTTTGTATCCTTGGGCATTGCCTTCTATTTATAGGCCAAAACCAAATCTTTTTCATCATTACACAATCCCAAAATTCAGCTGATTTGTGGCCAAGATTAAGCTGAATCCCTTTGCATTAAATGCTAATGGATAGAGGCAACCCTGCCTTGTACCAAGGGGCAAGATCCAGCTTGATTTCAGCCACAAATTCAACTAATTCTAGAAGGTAATGATGAAGAACAAAGCTGATTTGCAATTGGCTAATGCTTGGGGATCAATCCTTGCAATCTCAATGGTTGATCAATGAAAACGTGCACTGTAATGTGCAGAGATTGAGGGATGAAAAGGCTACTTATGGCTGGTGTGAGAGGGTGAAAAGCTGCTGCAAAACAGAGTAGGCAATCATGGTTTTTCAAGTGAAAAAAATCCAGCTGGTTTGACTGGTTTTGGGGAGAGCAAGCAGGAGGAAAGTCCTCAAGCAGGTGGCTGGCAACCTTGTGGTGGTTAACAGGTCACATGGGAGGGACTAGAGCTACCCAAGGGCAAGCCCACTTGCTTGTCACATGCTAGGTTGGAAGAAAAAGCTTCCAACCTTGGCATTAATGGCAAGTCCTTCAATTCTGGTTTTGCTTGGCCCAATTAGCCATGAATGCTACTTAAAATAATTATGGAAATGATATGCAACAAATTCTGGAATTAAATCAAAGAAACCAAAAATCTGCAGAAAAATCGCAGACTTCGCAGTGCGAAGTCATCATTTTTGAAATGTTGATTTTTCTGTTGACTTTTGTTGACTTTTGACTTTTTTCCCCTCTTTGATTTTTTTTGATTTAAAATGCGTAGGACAAAATTAGGGTACTACAACATCATTCAATACATGGTTGCATTAACAACCCTGAGTCTTGCTTTTCATGTCAATCAATCGTGAACAATTTGTGACTCTTTTTCCCCAAGTGTCATCCCCAGTGTGTCTGGTCCAGAGATGTCACCCTCTTTATGCCAAGTGGCAGTTCTTTAACGAACAGCTTGTGCATCTTTTATCCTATTTTTTTTCGCCAAGCGGCAGTTCTTTAACGAACAGCTTGTGCATTTTCCTATCCAATCTTTTGTCGTCAGTTGACTCGTTCGGCAATAACCCGAACAGCTGACATTTATCCAATCTTTTGTCGTCAGTTGACTCGTTCGGCATTAACCCGAACAGCTGACATTTATCCAATCTTTTGTCGTCAGTTGACTCGTTCGGCAATAACCCGAACAACTGACATTTATCCAATCTTTTGTCGTCAGTTGACTCGTTCGGCATTAACCCGAACAGCTGACATTTATCCAATCTTTTGTCGTCAGTTGACTCGTTCGGCATTAACCCGAACAGCTGACATTTATCCAATCTTTTGTCGTCAGTTGACTCGTTCGGCAATAACCCGAACAGCTGACATTTATCCAATCTTTTGTCGTCAGTTGACTCGTTCGGCATTAACCCGAACAGCTGACATTTATCCAATCTTTTGTCGTCAGTTGACTCGTTCGGCATTAACCGGAACAGCTGACATTTATCCAATCTTTTGTCGTCAGTTGACTCGTTCGGCATTAACCCGAACAGCTGACGTTTATCCAATCTTTTGTCGTCAGTTGACTCGTTCGGCATTAACCCGAACAGCTGACATTTATCCAATCTTTTGTCGTCAGTTGACTCGTTCGGCATTAACCCGAACAGCTGACATTTATCCAATCTTTTGTCGTCAGTTGACTCGTTCGGCATTAACCCGAACAGCTGACATTTATCCAATCTTTTGTCGTCAGTTGACTCGTTCGGCAATAACCCGAACAACTGACATTTATCCAATCTTTTGTCGTCAGTTGACTCGTTCGGCATTAACCCGAACAGCTGACATTTATCCAATCTTTTGTCGTCAGTTGACTCGTTCGGCATTAACCCGAACAGCTGACATTTATCCAATCTTTTGTCGTCAGTTGACTCGTTCGGCATTAACCCGAACAACTGACGTTTATCCAATCTTTTGTCGTCAGTTGACTCGTTCGGCAATAACCCGAACAACTGACCTTTATCCAATCTTTTGTCGTCAGTTGACTCGTTCGGCAATAACCCGAACAGCTGACATTTATCCTTCATCTTGCTTTTATATTTCATCTAGCATTTAAGTTTCATCCTGCTTTTATATTTCATCCTGCATTTATCCTTCATCCTGCTTTTATATTTCATCCTGCTTTTATATTTCATCCTGCATTTATCCTTCATCCTGCTTTTATATTTCATCCTGCTTTTATATTTCATCCTGCACTTATCCTTCATCCTGCTTTTATATTTCATCCTATCCTTCATCCTGCTTTTATATTTCATCCTGCTTTTATATTTCATCCTGCATTTATCTTTCATCCTGCTTTTATATTTCATCCTGCTTTTATATTCCATCCAGCATTTATCTTTCATCCAGCATTTATCTTTCATCCAGCTTTTAAATTTCATCCAGCTTTTAAATTTCATCCAGCATTTATCTTTCATCCAGCTTTTAAGTTTCATCCAGCATTTATCTTTCATCCAGCTTTTAAATTTCATCCAGCATTTATCTTTCATCCAGCTTTTATCTTTCATCCAACATTTATATTTCATCCAGCATTTATCCTGCTTTTGTTTTTCATCCAGCTTTCACCTTTCATCCAACATTTACATTCACCTTTGTTTCTTGTCGTCAGTAGCATGCTACTTTTATTCCAGTCTTTGCCTCAAGTGACAAGCTCTCCAAACAGGCATCTTGTTGGTCAGTGTCATTTCCCATATCATACCTTTTTCTCAGCTGTCAATACGATAGTTGATCCCTTTCCCCAGTGAAACTATGTTATCCCCCAGTGGAGTCGGATCCCTTGCTTTAACAAACTCGGGTATCCTTTGGTTTTGTCTTACCCCCAGTCGGGTCAGCTTCGCCGTCTTGCATTTGCATTTGCATCACGAGCATCTCACATTTTTTCTTTTAGGTCCAAAATTGGCGTACTCTGTATTTAAGTCCCTTCGACCCGTCGAATCCAAGATTTTCTCTTCAGATCTCCGGACGAAGAGACTTAAATAGGGGCATCTGTCATACCCCAATTTTTGACCTAAAATTTCTTTTTTTACTCGTCTTTTTTAGTTCGAATTTTTTCGTCGTCTCAGACGAAAATTCGACAGAGAGGTATTTTAAAATACCTCATTTTTTTAATTTCATTCGGGTCCGTCTTTTGTTTTTGTTTTTATTTTTATTTTTATCTTTATTTTTATTCTTTTAAATGTTTTTAGTGTTATTTTATTTAACATTTTTATTGTTTATTCCTTTTTTAACTAGTTACCCTTTTTTTTTAATTAATTTTTACAGTCTGACTTTGTGTGGAGGAGATTTTTTTTTAAAAAAACTTAATGTGTTTTAATGTGTCACTTAATGGTTTTTATTCAGCATTATGGTCATTGATAGTAATTAGGGTATTTAACACTGAACAGTGATCAGTCAAAAGGGGGAGGAAAACAACAGTCAAAAGAACAATTCAATCAGGAACCAGAACAAAAAAGCCAAACACGCTTCCTCCTCCAAACCACTCATCTCAACCACCCGCACCACCGTACAACCACCTTTCACACGCTCCAGCCACAACCTCCCTCAACCCACTCGCGTACGGCCACTGTGCCCCTTGCCCCTGCCAAACCACGCCCAACCAAACAACACCACACTCACGGCACTACCACCCACCAAAACACGACAACCGTACGGCCTCCCTCTCTCTCCACCACCACCACACACAAACAAACAACCCTTCCATCTCCCTCAACACACACCATACGGTCTTCCACCCATACGCCCCCACACAACTCGGCGTCGCCTTCCCCCATAACCCATATCACACTCTCTCCCAACACAGCAACCGAACTCAATACCAAACAGATAAACCAAGATGGCCGAACAAACTTTCATCATGATCAAGCCCGATGGTGTTCAAAGAGGACTCGTTGGTGAGATTATCAGCGGTTTGAGAGAAGGGAGGATGGAGAAAGAGAGAGAAAGATTAAAGAAGAATGATGAAAAAAACCGGATGCTTCCTTTTATAAACATCGAACCGGTTCGGTTCGCTTGAACCGGACCGGTCCGGTTTACCTCCCCCTCCTTCAGCCCAAGACACACGGCCCAGGCCACTCTCCTCCACTCTGACTGCTCCTTACACCCCCCCTTTTACTCCCTGCACCCTTTTCTTTCTTTTATTTCTTTTCTTCTTTGATTTTCTTTTCTTTTTTTTGCATTTAGTTTTAGTCTTTATTTATTTGACATGCATTTTATTGCTTTTATTTTTTTAGCACATCATGCATTTTTATATTTATTTATTTTCCTTTTATTTCATGCATTTTCATTTTAGTTTTTTATTCTAGCATATTTATTGTCATGCATTTGCAATTCCCTTTATTTATTGTTTTGTCATTTCTTTTTTATTTTGATTAGAATGTATTTAGGAACAAATGTAAATCATAAATGAGAATTCGCACTGACACTCACTTTATTTATTCTGCTTTATGTCTTTATTTATTTTTATTTATTTCGCATTATGTCAAAGAAAAATACAAAAATAATAGGTAGTTTACTTTCGAAAAGGATTTCGTGGTGATCGAACGTCACCACGGAAATTCCTCGCCTTTAATTTTTAGTTACGTTTTAGTCTTAGTCCATTATCAAAAACAACAAAAACATGCAAATATTCTAAAATCACAAAAAAATCTTTTTTTAAATAAACCTTGATTTTCAATCAAGTGTCCTTTTTTCTTTTATTTTCTTTAAACAACCATTAATCCACTTTAATAACACTTTAATCATTTTCAAAATTAAAAAACACCAACCAATCTCATTTTGCCACTTGGCCTTTATTTTATTTTTAAAACCTTTTTTTAAAAACCAATAAAAAACACAAAACAAATCAACCGTCATTTTTACCCCGAACTACGAGGTTTTGATCCCTCACGGGTACGTAGGCAGAGGACTCTGTCCTTCCAAATCATAAAAAATACAAAAAAACATTTTTTTTTCTCACTATTCTAATTAATTCTTTTCTTTTAAAAAAAAATAAGCAAGTTATAGCCAAAATATATAAATAAAATCAAGAGGTTCTCGTAGAGTACTACGAACGTTTAGGGTGCTAACACCTTCCCTAAACGTAACTAACCCCCGAACCCTAATCTTTTAAAATGTGGTAATTTAGAACTTTTTTCCACCTTTCTTTTAAAAAATTAAAAGTTCAGTCGTGAAATAAAATTAGTGAGTCAACGCTAATCAATAGCTTGATCTCCGAAAATCACCGCGACAAACATATAATATTAACTTGCAATACGATGTTAATATATTTTGTTCAGACAGTTGGTTTCATTGGTGAAAACAGTTGGTTTCGTGTGTTGATTTTAGAATAAATTTTGGAATCAAAGAAAGGAAAACACCTAAAAGGTTATAAGAAGAGAAAAACCATATCAGTTGTTAAACACCCAGTTACAAAAACGTTAAATCAAATGAGTTTAGTCATTGTACATAGGAATTTTGAGGGAGAGCACATCTACCAAAACTTCATTAAAGAAACATGCAAAAATGAAGAGAAAAAACAATAAAAATATAGAAGATAGAATATCTCCACCTTCAAATATATCTCGAAAAACTTATTTAAAATATTTTAAAATTTTCCTTCATTTTTTTTTAATTTCAAAGAATAAAATCAATTGAATACTAATTGTTATCATTGAACTTCAATGCCTATTTTATTCGGTTCGATGTCCGATCAGGATTTAATTATACACAACGAACTAGCAAGTTTTATTTTCTTCTATTTTTTAATGGGTTATTGTTTGCGGTCAAAGTAGTTTTGCAAGACACAAAGGGGGATACAAAAGCCTAAAATGTGGTGACTAGGAAGTATTTCAGAAAATATAGGTCCTATGTAATTTAGTTGTGTGTCTTGTGAGTTTTCTTTCATTTACTTAAATGAGTTTTAAGAAAATATTTCATGTGTTATTCCAAATGAATTGTTGCAAGAATTCATCGACCAAATTTATAACCTTCATAGTTTTAGTTTGTGATTCTGTGTCATGGTGGTCTCATGTAATGCGTATACATTATCATTCAGCCTATAGGTAAACACATTAGTGAAACTTCGCCTTCAAACAATCATTCTCACTCAATCCGCTACAAGTAATCACATAACACATAGTAGAAAACTTAAATATAATTTCATAACTTGAAATAGAACAAGAATAATATGAAGAATGGCATAAAATGTAATTGTTATCCCAACAGAACTGGTGCAAGAATTTATCCAACAAATTTATAACTTTCGTAGTTTTAGTTTTTGTTCCTGTGTCGTGGTAACGTCGTGAAGTCAGTGGCTGGCGTTAATCTCATCCATGCATCGCATGTATTAATGTAGTACTCTGTTTTAACTGCTTTGTACGTTATATTTTTTTTTTATGTTTTGGATTTCATTTTCGGAATCAAAGGTGAACATGATTTGTTTGTATTTCTTCCGTTGTCGTGATATTGGTTTGTCCGTAGCCGACGTTAACTCTTCTCGTGATAGATGAGGGTTAAGTTGCTGGAAAATGAGATGGGATATTTGTAGAGGGACATATTGACGATGAGGGATATTTATAGAGATGCTTATGAAAAAATTTATCGAGATTAAAAGTTGTGATTTGATGTTATAAGAACATTAACTTGATTAACCCAGTAAGTAATATTTATTTTTGATTAATCATTATTTCTTTGTATCTTTGAAAAATATTGAGATTTTTACTTGGTTTTGGGAAAAAAATCAAACTTATTTATCTGTGTGTTTTCTATTCCTGTTTTCGTTGAAATTTATATAGGGTTTAAAAATGTAACCGCTAATAGTATCAAAATTTTATATTTTATTTATCTTTTGTTAAAAAAATTGATTTTTTTTGTGAGAAACTTTTACAATATTATCAAGATGTAAAAATTGTTTGAAGAAAGTAAAATAAAAGTTGGTATATTTATAGTTCCCAAAAATATATGTAATTTTTTTAAAGTTGTTTCCGTGATCAATGGTAACAAAAAGCGACATTCCAAGTAAGTTTATTTAAATTTCTTCCTCATATTTGAAAAACGGCTATGAACAGTGGATATAAAGGTAATAAAAACGGCAACGGTACAGTACCCGACACTTTACAAAATAATCTCTATAAATATCTCACTTTCCTTCATATCTTTTACATTATTATCATAATATTTTTCAATATTTTCTGAATGACTAAGTGTTTTCTTCTATGCATAACTCTACTTGTCATTGTTTTGTTACTTATTATCATTATCAATTTTGAAGATTAGGAATGATTTACGTGGGATTAATGTTATTTAGCGTTTTTCCATTGCTAGCTTTAGCTTGGATGATTACCTTTTGTTGAGTAGGGATATTATCGTTATTTGTTTTAGTTGCTGCTAATGAATAATTATGGGTTCCACGGTTTGCTAAAATTGAAAATGAATAATTTATTATATTGTATGATTGAATGTATGCTTGAGATATCGAAGCATATTTGTGCTGGCCTTGGGGCAACAAAGTCGTTTGTTCATTGCTGGACGTCATCTACAAATTACAATGGCTACTACATCAAAAAGGTATTGTTCTAAGTTGTCTTTTGCCTACCTATTTTTTCTTTTTTCCACTTCTTTCAAAATCCCGACGATTAAAAAAAATGTTTATTCCCTGCCTGTATTCAATAATAGAATCCAAAGGAATTATTTTTGTTCAAATTTTGAAGAAGTTAATGATTGAAATTTATACCAGTAATGGTTATTTTGACATTCTTAGTTTATACTAGCTTATATGCATTATGACTTTGGGTTGTACTTGCAATTGTAGAGGACCAAATACAATCTTCGTGAAGATTAACAGGTTGTTGGTTTTGGATTGGTCTCATTGAGGGATAGGAAAGACCATGGACAATTCCGCTGTAGTTGTGGATGACGTTGTGAGTCGTGAGGTTATACGAGACTAATATTCCCAGATTTATTTTACGTTCAAGTTTAACATTCAAAGAGGTCTCACAGATCTGGTGAACTACTTGATTATAATGTTTGATCCTTTGTCTTAATGTTCTTTGTTGGTAGGAGGACTACTTGAGTATAATGTTTGTCTCAGTGTATGTGTAGTGGTTGTTTATTTTGTCATTTTCATTATGATGTTTGGATCATGTTGTATTACCTTTCCTCAAATCATTAATGGTTGATGAAGGGGCGTTAGTCTAAAATAAAGGTGTAATCGACATTATTTTAGACGTTACAATTTTATTGTTGAGATTAATTTAATGCATTATTGTTGTTCTAGTGTATCGTTTTATTTAAAATTGTGTCATCTCTTTGTTGCCATCAACCGCTATAGTTGTGTTTGTAGACTGTGATTTGTATGCACTGATAGAACATCGGACGCGAAGTTAACGTCGTGTGGATTGTCGTTGACAATAGTCTCATACCTGCATTGCATGTTTTAATGTAATACACTTTTTTTCCTGCTCTGTACTTTTTTTTTTCCTAATTTTTTGATGCTTTGGCTTTTAAATTTTGGATTTGTGTTGAACATGATATGTTCGTATCTATTTTCATCGTCTTGAGTTTGTTAGATTCGTTGCTGACATTAGTTACGCTCGTGCATCGCACGGGCTGAACACTAGTGGATATACAACTGTTTAACATTGCTCCTTCCTTTTGCTATTAAGCCTTTTTTTTGTTTATAGCAACAAAATCAACCCATTTAATTAATGATATCAATTTCAATACAAGATGTCATATAATCTTGAATTTGGAAATTTTTTTCTTAACATCCAAATTTATTATATAATTAGCGAAGTACAAAAAGTACCTAACGCACAAATGTCGGGAAAAGTACAAGGGATATTTGTCCCGCAAAAAACAAACACCCTAAATTTCCTAACAATAAACCATCTTCAAGAGGTGGCTTTTATTGCTTCTACAGTCTCCTCCTCCCAATTTTTGGAAGAAAAAATAACCCCATTCCGAGCTTCCTAACTTTTCCAAATTGATGCATGCCAAATGAGAGTAAGCCCTTTTTGATATTTTTTAGCCAAAGAAGAGGATGAAAAACAATAAAGGAGTGAAACAATATTACCGGGTAAATTCACCCCCATTCCGATCCATTTGAAACTTGCGTACGAACTCCTTCCAACATAGCTACATCTAAAAAACAAGTGTTCCTCCACCTCTTGAATACTCGGGCACCACACACAGTCTGAAGTCACACCAACAGGCAAAGCACTTCTACGAGATAAGTTTGAGCGTGTCGGAAGTCTACCAAGAATTAATTGCCAAGAGAAAATTTGAACTTTTTAGGAAGCCAAACTAGTCCAAATTCCCCTTAGCCCTCTTCTAGACGCTGCACTTAAATCTGTCAGAGGAAGAAATTTACCGCTCAAAGTGGCATATAAAGATCTCATTGTGAAGACATTTTACAATTCAAGGATCCAAATCCATTTATCTTTCTCCTTTTTTTGACTCGAATAGTATATAGGAGTTTCAACCCCCCCCCAACAATTGTCCCTCCTTTCCAAAAAGTTCTCTCCTTCAATCAAGGTCCCAGCACCACTCTTCATTGAACCACCATCCGGTTTGACTAACCTTGTTATTCTTTAGAGTGGATAACGAAAAGAGTGTGGAAAAATTAGATTTTAGAGATTCACCCCTTATCCAAATATCATGCCAAGAAAATGTTGTTTCACCGTTACAAAAACTTTTCTTTGCAAAATCCCAAAACCAATCTTGGACAATTCCTCTAAGGTTTTGATAGTAACAAAGTATTAAAGAACAATTGGATATACTAATATTTGTTCAAGTGTGCAGAATCATAGAATGTATCCATCATGTATTGAACATGTATTAAAGCATCAGAAGCACAAGAGAAGCTCAAAAGGATTATGGTAGAAGATCTGAAGAAAGGTCAACCAGAAGTCAACACATTGATCAGGAAGAAAAGGACGCCTCCTAAAAGCTGAAGAGATCATCAAACTCTGCAAAGATCATCAGACTCAGAAGACCTAGTCAGACTCAGAAGAACCTATCAGACTTGGAAGACCTTCAGACTTTAAAAGCACCTGAGGGACCTAGAATCCACGTCTGATCTGTCGTCTTCTATAGTTGTCCATGTCAAAGGATCTGAGCACATTTTTTTTTTCATCTGACCACGTGTAGAAACAAACAAAGAACTTCAAGGGCAATAAGAATGAACGGATACTTCCTATCTCAGCAAAGGATTTTCGAATGAACATCCAACAGAATTATCCATATCAGGCAATGGTTCAACGTCCTTGATCTGAAGCTTCTCAATAACTCTTAATGCGCTGGCACTCTTCTCCACCATCTCTCAAATCCCTGCCTATATAAGGAAATGAAGACCATGATGAGGATTAACAAGACTCTGCTATTTTACTGTGCCATTACTCTGTCAAATTAAATAGCGCAAAAACACTTATGTATTTTCTTACCAAACTTTGTATCTTAGAAATCCTAGAGTTGTAAAGAGTCTGTTCATTTGTTCAGTTACACTAATCATTTATATATATATATATATATATCCGTTGTAAGAACAAGTTTGCTTATATTTGATGTAAACAAATATAAGTCTCTTGCTTGTAAAGCTTGAGCATATAAGTCTCTTGGTGAAACCTTGAGCATCAGAAGTCTCTTGCTTGTGAAGCTTGAACATATAAGTCTCTTGCTGAAACCTTAAGCAATAGAAGTCTCTTAAGATTGTCCTTTTAGCATTGGAAGTCTCATGCCTGCGTGCCTGAGCACTAGAAGTCTCTTGGAGTTGTCCTTGAGTATCAGAAGTCTCTTGGAGTTGTCCTTGAGCATTGGAAGTCTCTTGGTAGTGACCTTGAGCAAAGAAGTCTCTTGCAAGGGTGTTTGAGCATTGAGAAGTCTCTTGGAAGAGTCCTTGAGAAATTGTAATGAGTAGTGATTATAGTGAAATCCCTTGGAAGTGCAAGGGGACTGGACTACTCCTGTGTTGTGGGAGGAACTAGTATAAATTGCTTGTGTCTGCTCTCTCTCTCTCTCTCTCTCTCTCTCTATCTTTTATCTTTGTGTTCTGTATTTCGTTGCACCGAGACTCTGTATCAGAATCTATGCTGATCAGATTCTAAACAACTTTTAACACTAAGAAATAGAAAACCAAAAAAAGCCAACACAATTTAACCCCCCTGGTCTTGTGTTTTTCTCACCTTCATCAAGTACTTTGTTGTCGTACAAATGTTGTTCGTAACATAATGACTACAAAATCGGTTGATGGGTGTTCCACGAATCATGCCGAGGGACATGAACGACCAAGATGGAATTTGCACCTCCTTTATAACTAGAGAAATGTATAAGGGCCTAATATTGAACTGGACAAGGATGACATACTATGCCTTGTGTTTAATATATAAACATAAAGACAAAATGGTAATTATACACAAGATCGTTAGCACGAAAATGTTTCGTCAGATCGCATGACATTCTTGTCACTTGGGCAGCAGTGATGTGTTGCTAGATAATGGTCACTGTTTATAATATTTAATATTATTACCAATGTGATAAGAACCTTCATGGTCACACGCAATTAGCACATGAAGCCAATTAGTTAGCAAAGTGCAGAAAATAGGTTGTTAGGGTTACATAAGCCCAATAGTGTCTACTTAACTTGTAGTGCACACAAGTGGTTCTATAAATAGAACCCTCGTACTGAAGAAAATGTGTACTCTTAACCTAATCCAGAAACCCTAGTTTTCTGAATCCTAAAACCACCCCCTTATCTCTAACCCTTCATTCGTAAGCAGTTAGCACTCTGAGTGAAGGAAGTTGTTCATGTGGACTGAGTAGACGTGCTGTTATCGAGCAGTACTCGTGATCACTCTTTGAGTTCGACAACAAATGATTTGCACTTCAAGAGGTAAATACTTGAATCCTTTAATTGTATTGTTTAATTTGTGATTCATGATTTAATCAAAGTCCGTTCATCGAGATTTATTCCACTAAGAGAATTGAAATTTTTGAAAAACCCTCTTGAATTCCCAACTAAATTGTCATCTAAAGGCTCCAACTTCGTTTATGAATCTTAGAAATTCATCACATACTCATACCTTAGTAGTTCTACAAATGGGCAATCCTATCTCGTCTACCTTATCAAGGGGAAAAGAATAAAATTTGATATGCAACGTTCAGAAAAGTGTGTTTGCTCTATTTGTAGGTTGAGGCACCAACCCTAAGTATGTCACACTACTTAGGTCCAATAAAAGTATTAAGACAATTGCATAAGAAAATTAAATAGAAATTATAACAAAACTGAATAAAAGACTTAAACTAAAAATATCCAACAAACAAATAGAGTTTCATCATAGAATCCTGAAGGTGAGAAAAACACACAAGAAGGGGGGTTGAATTGTGTGGACTCAAAAACTTAGGTTTCTTTTTCTTCTCAAAAATAAGTTAAGTTCAGAATCAAGTTCTGAACTTTTATCAAAGTTAAGTGCAATGGATTTAAATGTAAATAGAGAAGGGAAAAGAGACACACAATGTTTTTATACTAGTTCCTTCCACAAGTTGGAAGTAGTCTAGTCCCCTTGTTACTAACAAGAGATTTTAACTATAATCAATCTGATTACAATTACTCAGACCACAAAGGAATGAGATTTCCAGTTGCTCAACCACAAAGGAAGAGACTTCTAATGTTCAGACCACAAAGGAATGAAACTACCTTGCTCAGACCACAAAGGAATGAGACACCCTGCTCAGACCACAAAGGAATGAGACTCTAATGGCTCAGAACACTAAGTAATGAGACTACAAATGCTCAGTACGCAGACTGAGACTTAGACCAAACTGAATTACAAAGAAAGTAAGTTTGGGTTGAACACTTGATCAACTATCAGAGGTGTTCACTTAATACAACTCAGGATTAAGACTCTTAACATTAAGAAATTCTAAGATACAAAGATTGAAAGAATTTCTAAGTGTTTGGTGAACTACGAATTTTGGACAGAAAAACAGAGCACAAGTTCAGTTGTTTTGTTTCAAGAGTCTTAGCGAATTTCTTCTTCAATTCTTCTTCCTTATATAGAGGGAATTAAAGCTGTTGAAGAAAGCCAGGAATTAAGCAAAGAGCCGTTGCAAATCTTGAGCTAGGATAGCTGAAATTGTGTGCTGAACTCAGCAGAAAACCAGAGTGCAGCAGCCATTTTTGAATTTGCTTTCCTTAAAAGCTGGGGAATGTTTGAGTCAGGGAGACAACTGTTCCATTAGAGTTGTTCTGACATATGCAGGCATTAAATGCGCACAGTAACAATTGCTTTTCTTGCCACATCAGACTTCAGAAGCTTCTGCGTGAACAGTACTTCAGAAGCACTTCTTCAGAAGCACTGTTCATCAGACACACTTCTTCAGACGTTGACTTTTGTTGACCTTCAGAAGCACTGTTCATCAGACGCACTGTTCATCAGACGCTCCCTTTAGACGTTGACTTTCGTTGACCCTCAGACTCAGCCTTCAGACGCTGCCTTCATACTCAGCCTTCAGACACACCCTTCAGACTTAGTCTTCAGACCCAGTTTTCCCTCAACTTTGCAACATTGCTTCTAAGCTTTCCTTCTTGCTTCTTAATTTGTTCTTCCATAACCATTATCAATTGCCAATCATTAAGAACGTGGTTCTGCATAACTTAGAACAAACCATTAGCAATACCAATTTTCTTTTCAACACTTTGTTATCATCAAAACCTTAAAGAGAGATGTTCATACAAATTGTTCCAACAATCTCCCCCTTTATCCAAAAGAGAGTTGTTTCACACATTTTGTTTCAACAAATCCTACCCAATTAGGGTTTAGTTACTCATGGTAACTAAAGACAAAATTCCAAAAGAATACAACATACCCTAGATACTAAGGTTAAGGAGAAACTCCTCCCTTGAAGCCCCTAGTGATTGCTATCTTATTGAACCACTTTGTTATGAGTGAATAATAGTGAATGAGAGAAGTTATATTTATAGGCGGATTTCCATGTGGGTTTTGGTTCAAAAACTGAGCTTTTACCTCAAACCAGTAGGAGAAGCTCAAAAGGATTATGGTAGAATATCTGAAGAAAGGTCAACCAGAAGTCAACACATTGATCAGAAGAAAAGGACGCCTCTCAAAAGCTGAAGAGATCATCAGACTTTGCAGAGATCATTAGACCCAGAAGACCTAGTCAGACTTGGAAGACCTTCAGGATTCAGAAGCACCTGAGGGACCTAGCATCCACATCTGATCGGTCGTCTTCTATAGTTGTCCACATCAATGGATCTGAGCACATTTTTGTCTTCTTTTGACCACGTGTAGAAACAAACAAAGAATTTCAAGGGCAATAAGAATGAACGGATACTTCCTATCTCAGCAAAGGATTTTCGAATGAACATCCAACAAAATTATCCATATCAGGCAATGGTTCAACGTTTTTGATCTGAAGCTTCTCAATAACTCTTAATGCGCTGTCACTCTTCTCCACCCTCTCTCAAATCTCTGCCTATATAAGGAAATGAAGACCATGATGAGGATTAACAAGACTCTGCTATTTTACTGTGCCATTACTCTGTCAAATTAAATAGCGCAAAAACACTTATGAATTTTCTTACCAAACTTTGTATCTTAGAAATCCTAGAGTTGTAAAGAGTATGTTCAGTTGTTCAGTTACACTAATCATTTATATATATCCGGTGTAAGAACAAGTTTTCTTATATTTGATGTAAATAAATAGAAGTCTCTTGCTTGTAAAGCTTGAGCATATAAGTCTCTTGGTGAAACCTTGAGCATCAGAAGTCTCTTGCTTGTGAAGCTTGATCATATAAGTCTCTTGGTAAAACCTTGAGCAATAGAAGTCTCTTAAGATTGTCCTTTGAGCATTGGAAGTCTCTTCCCTGCGTGCTTGAGCATCAGAAGTCTCTTGGAGTTGTCCTTGAGTATCAGAAGTCTCTTGGAGTTCACCTTGAGCAAAGAAGTCTCTTGCAAGGGTGCTTGAGCATTGAGAAGTCTCTTGGAAAAGTCCTTGAGAAATTGTAATCAGTAGTGATTATAGTGAAATCCCTTGGAAGTGCAAGGGGACTGGACTACTCATGTGTAGTGGGAGGAACTAGTATAAATTGCGTGTGTCTTCTCTCTCTCTCTCTCTCTCTCTCTCTCTCTCTCTCTCTATCTTTTATCTTTGTGTTATGTATTTCGTTGCACCCAGACTCTGTATCAGAATCTATGCTCATCAGATTCTAAAAAACTTTTAACACTAAAAAAAAGAAAACCAAAAAAAGCCAACACAATTTAACCCCCCCGGGCTTGTGTTTTTCTCACCTTCATCAAGTACTTTGTTGTCGAACAAACGTTGTTCGTAACATAATGACTATAAAGTCGGTTGGGACACTTCTTACTCATAAGGTCAACTTTAACATCCTAATATTTTATATACATTATATATGTCATTTTTATTGATTTTCTTGATTTATTATTTTTCAACAATTTATTTTATGCGTAAAGAATTTATTAAAATTGTAACATTGTTTATTTTCAATACATTAATTAAAAAAGGTTATTTTTGATCAATTTGGAGTGACTTTGATAAAATGACAATTCCTTGCTTGAGTATATTAATTATTGGATGACATGTTTTATTTTAAACCGAGCCTATATTTTACTAATCAACGCACACAATTTGATAGGAAAGTTGCTACACGAATTTGGTAAAAAATACGGATTTTCTTAAAATAATAAACGTAGTTAAGTAACGATTTGAATCAAAATTTAGAGTGTTACATATTAACCCCTTGCTCACACATGACTAATGTGTTTAAAAACATATAGTATTAAAAAATACTAAATAAAACATATCTCTATACAATTTATATGAAAGAAATATGTAGTTATAAGAAAAATAAAATAACTACTATTATCCTATAATGGCAAGCCAACATGACCATACATGAGAGAAAATGATGGTTATACCCACAAGAAGAAATATGTGTCACAATTTGAAAGAAAGTTAGAAAGATGAAAAGGTATTTATAGTAGTAATTTGTTTTCTTAAGGTTTATTTAAGTTTTTACTTATTGGGGATAAATTTAAGTCTTTTTTCTTGACGAAAAAAAAAACTTAAGTCTTTTTAAGCCGCATGTCACTTTTCATGCATTTTGTTTTCCTCCTTTTTTTTTTATACTAATTTTACCATGGTTATTGTTATTTTATAAGATGTTTGGATATAAACTTTATTGTTCTTTTTTATGTGACAATTTTCAAAATATTATTTTCTTATAAAATAAGTTGTAATTATATATATTCAAAATTGAAGTAGCATTTATTAATTGTAAATGCAAGAAGCCACGTGCTGCAAGGAGTGACAGAAAGATAGCTTATAATTCAATACAAAATACAAAATTACTATTTTTTTATTTTTGAGGGAGGACAACATTACTAATGTATATTATTATTATTATTATTATTATTATTATTATTATTATTATTATTATTATTATTATTATTATTATTTATCTTTTACTTTTTGACAAAACTTTATTATTATAATTATCATGCTTTTGACAAAATTTATTTTGTGCATACAAACACATATATATTCACACAAACAGGATGAACTTGTTCATCGGTATGCCAAGAAGATACAAAGAAATGGCTCAAAATCAAAAGTTTTTCATTGCAGCCTTGATTGCTCTTCTTGTATTTGCAGGAGGTATGTGGACAATTAATATATTAGTCTGAAAGTTTTTTCTCTATGCACACGCTAATACTATTCCTTTATATATATATATATATATATATATATATATATATATATATATATATATATATATATTATATAAATGCACTAATAATATTCTTCTAATTAGGTATACGCAACAGTGAATGTAGAAATGTCGTACGTATCAGCTGCATTGGTGAATGTCAATATGGGTCTCATTCTTGTAATGATGAATGCAAACACAAAGGCTATACGAGAGGGGAATGCGCTCCACCTAAGTATCATGATTGTTGTTGTGTACTTAATATTTGAGCTATTCTTCTATATATATATGAAATAAAATGTTGTTCGTAGATAATTAAGCATCATTGCAACTAAATAAAAACATGATATATTATCAAGAATTTGAATTTATCCATCATATATTGCTTTTCTTTATTGTTTCGATGTAAATTTTTGAAGTGTTTTTTCATCAATTCCAAATAATTATTTAAAGTTAAAGATTTTTTTTTTGAAGAAATAAAAATGAGATATATTACTAACAGCAGACTATTTTCCCAGCACAAGATGTACCAGAGAAGAAAGCCAAAATATACGGCAAGTGTTCAACGATACCAAACAAACATTAACCAATACCCAAACATAAAAAAGGGGGTTTGACACCAATTATGAAACTGATAATGAAAAACAGCAAATTTAGCTTTAAACCACAAAAAGGAAAAAAGCTTAATATTCTCCAAATGCTGAAGAGGAGCATTTTCTTTGAGACGGAAAAGCCTATCATTTCTTTCCTTCCAAATCACCTAAGAACTAGCAAACCATATCAAAAACATGAAAGAACACCTTGATTTTGCATAACCTGAAGAGGTACCAAACTGATGAAAATGATCCATAATGGTAGATGGATTTGCTGAATGAACTCCTAGCCAATTTCTAACAAGTTGCCAAATCTGACCAAAAAGACCACATGCCAGAAATAAATGATTTTCTGATTCTTGCAAACTACAGCCACTAACGCACAACTGAGACTCCTGTGGAATGATCCCTCTTCAAATAAATTCACCTTAGTTGGCAATCTATTCCGAAAAATCCGCCAAGCAAACACCGAAACCTTCAATGGGTAGTAAGAGAACAATAACAGAGACGGCAACAACAATGGCGTCACAAATTTGAAATAAATCTATAGTGCATCCAAACACGACATTACATATGAAATAAACTTTACAATACATTGATTACGAAATAAGTAGTAAGAGAACCATAGTCTCATTAATAAAAATCTAGTACCGAAGAAGACAATATGAGAATAAACTACACATTTGTTGACAAACACGGTGATAATCACATTGTGGTTTTAATATATCTATTACATGCAATGAATACACCACAAGAGTGAAAACTTCATAGTTTGGAAAGAAGATTACAAATTTTAGACAATTGACCCAATTCCTTAAGTATATATTGGAGCTCTACAAAAAATTACAAAAAACACCCTACAAAAAATTACAAAAAACACGATCATAAAATAAAGTGTAACTTGAAAATTAATTGTTCTAGACCGTCCAAAAGGTCAATCCTATGTTGACACGTAGACCAAAAGTCCACCAGACCAAGGAGAGTCATCTGAAGGAACATGCTAGTATCGATGCACACCACCTTACTGAAGCGTGCCCCCGTGCATCTTACACCATACATGTGACCTACAACGGCCTCTTGATGAGGCGCCGCATTTCATGAAAGCAGTCGGCGCCTTCTTCCTCTATATAAGAGTGACTTCGCGTAACCCTGAAGGTACAATTTGTAAGACCCCGATCCCCGACGAGACTACTAATTAAGCGATAAATCATGCAACACAGCCAATCGGAATCTAACAACTCACCAATAACTCATACAAATTTCTCATAAAAAAAATCTCATCAACAATCATCACAACACAACGGAAATAAATTATCTGAATATAATAATCATCTCGGGTCTCAACATAAATATCTCAAATAAATACATCCTCATAAAATTCAACCAGTAAAATAGATAAATCTCAGACTCCTAGATCAGAGCACCTAGTCTACACATCCTCAAAAATAAACACGACATAAAAGGAGAATAGCCGTGACGCCATCCTCCGCATAATTCACCGAGCACTAATCCTCAACCTGCAAGTCTACATCCACAAGGGTTGAACCCACGGATGAGGCAACAATAAAGCCACTATAGGGTAAGATATACATTCAACAAAAGGATATAATAAACACACAAAAGTTTCAGGCAAAAACATCACTTAACCTTCAAATATTCATCAATACAAAAAGCCTGGTTATTACTCATGCATAATTAAATCATACCATACCCTCATCATTATATAATTACCAATTTAATTACACATCATCAACAATTAAATCACCATTTCATTTATAAATCACCAACAACACAATTATGAATCATTCCATAATTTTCACACACCAACAATTAACACTTACCACATAAATGCACAAGTTCACCAAAACAACAGCTTGGCCCTTCCGAGTTAACTGCGTCAACGACAACGCCAACTTAGAGAAACCTTCAATAAGCCTCCTGTAGCAGCCAACCAAACCCAAAAAGCTTCTAATTCAAACATCGACATCGGAGTCTCCCAATGCAACACAACTTTGACCATCGACGGATCAACCGCAATTCCACCTCTAGAAATCACGTGACCAAGGAAACTCACTTCCTGCAACCAAAACTCACACTTCAACATCTTAGCAAACAACTTCCTATCCTTTAAGGTCTGCAACACAACTCTATGATGCTCCAAATGCTCTTCCTCAGACTTCGAATGCACCAAGATATCATCAATGAACACCACCATGAACTGATCCAAATAAGGATGGAAGATTCTATTCATGTACTCCATAATTATAACTGGCACATTAGACACACCAACTGGCATCACAGAATACTCATAGTGACCATACCTCATTCGAAAAGCAGTCTTCGGTATATCTTCAGCCTTAACCTGAATCTGATGATACCCAGACCTCAAGTCAATCTTACTAAACACCTGAGCACCAACCAATTGATCCATCAGATCATCTATCCTTGGAAGAGGATATTTGTTCTTAATGGTCACCTTGTTCAATTGTCGATAATCCACACAAAGCCTTATACTACCGTCCTTTTTCTTAACCAACAACACTGGAGCTCCTCACGGCGAAACACTCGGCCTGATGAACTTCTTCTCTAACAACTCTTCCAACTGCTTCTTTAACTCACTCAACTCGGATGTAGACATCATATACGGCGCCATAGACAGGGGGCTAGTTCCAAGAACTAATTCAATGCCAAACTCCACTTCTATCTCAGGCGGTACATCAGAAATGTCATCCGAAAACACATCAAGAAACTCGTTCACAAATGACACATTGCTACCTTCCTTCTCAGTTTCCACCTTAAAAGAAGTGAACATCACAAATAGCTGATACTCCCCATCTAACGACGCCTCTACTTGACTCGGAGTCAAGAACTTTCTCTCAACACGCCCCACCGGATTAGAGAAAGTTGCACTCTTGGTTAAACAATTAATGTTAACACCAAAAGCTAACAACCAATCCATCCCAAAGATAACGTCCATGTGAGCTAAAGGCAAACACACTAAATCTACATCGGCAAAATTCAAAGGACACTTCACACAAACTAAGGAAGTGGTCACCGAGCCATTAGCTGGTGTATCAATGACCATTCCTCTCAACATAGGAGACATCACAAGATTCAAACGCTTAGCACATTCAAGAGAAATAAACGAATGAGTCGCACCGGTATCAATGATAGCAATCAAAGGAGTGTCGTTAACAAAGCAAATACCTCGAATCAAGTTATCCTGCTCCTGGACCTCCTCCGCATTCAAAGCAAACACCTTACCACTAGCTTTATCTTTCTTCGGCTTGGTACACTTGGTACTAATGTGACCAGCTTCACCACAGTTGAAGCACACCAGCTCCTTAGCCTTGCACTCGAAAGAACGATGCCCATCCTTGCCACACTTGAAGCATCTCACCATGGTACTCTTGCAATCCGCAAAACGGTGCCCGACTCCTCCACACTTAAAGCACTTAAGTTCTCCCCCACTTGGGTTCGAACCACCACTAGAAACCTTCTTTCTTTTATCACCTTGCTTCCCATAAGGCTTCCCACGATCATTGCCCTTTCCTTTCTTATCACGAAGACGCTTGTAATAGCTAGCCCTTGTTGGAACTAAATGTGTAAACAATGCCTCTTTTAAGTTTTGATGATAACAAGGTATTAAAAAGAAAATTGGATATGCTAATGCTTGTTCAAGGTGTACAGGACCATAGAATAAAAATTATTCAAGTATCAATCAAAGTTTGGTTCTGAAGGAACAAGTTAAGAGCAATGGAATTTGTTAGAAGCTTGTGTTGCAAGTCAAAATCTGTAGACTGAAGACTCAGAATCTGAAGTCTGAAGGGATCAGAAGCTGAAGACTCAGACTCTGAAGGATCAAAAGCTGAAGACTCGGACTCTGAAGTCTGAAGGATCAGAAGCTGAAGACTCAGACTCTGAAGTCTGAAGGATCAGAAGCTGAAGACTCAGACTCTGAAGTCTGAAGGATCAGAATCAACTGGTGCACTGTCATCAAGGACAAAGTACAACCACGACCTCTGTAAAATTCTCAGAATCAGAAACGTACTCTGCAACTTTGTCTCCATGGAAAAGACATCCAATCCATTTTAAGGAAAGGATTCAAACGATATTCTTCATGGTACGTAGTCCAAATCAAGGAACAAATCAACGTTGGATCAAGCTTCATATCAAACGACTCTTTTGTTGAGCTGGCATCTTTCTCAACGTCTCTCTACTCCTCTATATAAAGGACTGAAGACTTGAAGAAAATAAGAAGACTCTATCGATTTGAAAAGTGTTAATACTCTGCCAAATTCAAAGCTCATCAACTACTTAGAATTTCTCAAGAACTTTCATATCTTAGAAATTCTTAAGTTTTAGAGTCTATAATTCGTGTTGTATTTTGTGAACACCACTGATAGTATATCAAGTGTTCAACTTAAACTTATTTGTTAAGATTACCTTAGAAGTCTCTTACTTTGTGTTTGAGCATTAGAAGTGTCTTACTTTTGTGTTTGAGCATCTGGAAGTCTCTTGATTTTGTGCTTGAGCATCTGGAAGTCTCTTGCTTTTGTGCTTGAGCAATTGTAATCTTTTGATTATAGTGAAAAAACTCTTGTAAGTGACAAGGGGAATGGACTACTTCCGGGTTGTGGAAGGAACCAGGATAATTTGCTTGTATCTTTCTTCTCTCTATCTCATTTACTTTTTAACCGCTGCGTCTGAACTCTGAACTTAGCTTCAGACTCTGATCATACATCAGAATTTGAACTAATTCTTAGTTTTTGAGAAAGAAAAAGCCAACACAATTCAACCCCCCTTCTTGTGTTTTTCTCACCTTCAGTTGGTATCAGAGCTCCAGTTCTGATATTCAATCACTTAACAGTGTGTTAGATAAGATCTTGAGAAAAACATGTCTTGAAATGAATCAGGTGGTTCCTCTCAACCTGCTCCTAGATCTGGAGCTGCTGTATCATATGACTTTGGTGCAGATGACAAGCAATCTCACTCACACCATAAATCTCCTATGTTTACTGGTGATCCTGAAAAATTCTCCTGGTGGAAAAGCAAGATGTATAGTTATATCATTGGAATAGATAATAGCCTCTGGGATATCATTGAAGATGGTATAACTATACCAGTTGATGAAGAAGGAGTGGCTACTAACAGAAGAGGCCTTTCTGATGCTGAAAGAAAGATTTACAGAAAGCATCACAGAGTAAAAGGTATTCTTGTGCATTCTCTGCCTCACAATGAATATCTGAATCTGAGTGATAAATCTACAGCAAAGGTCATCTTCACTTCCTTGTGCTCTAACTATGAAGGAAACAAGAAAGTTAGAGAAGCCAAGGCCAATCTTTTGGTTCAACAGTATGAGTTGTTCAAGATGAAGGAGGATGAAGACATTGAGACTATGTTCTCAAGGTTTCAGATTCTAGTATCTGCAACCATCGAGAATCCGCAGTTATCTTTGCTCATTGGTCTTCAGATCTTGAAAAAGAGTTACCCAACTGCTGACCATGTGAACAAGATTCTTAGAAGTCTACCTGCTAGATGGAGACCAAAGGTGGCTGCTATAGAGGAAGCAAAAGATTTAAATACTCTAAGTATTGAAGATCTTATCAGCTCTCTAAAGTGTCATGAGTTAAGTCTTAATGAGGATGAACCTTCTAAGAAGACCAAATCTATAGCTTTGAAATCAAAAGGTAAAGCTGCAAAGGCTCTTAAAGTTGATGAATCTGATAAAGAA
This sequence comes from Medicago ruthenica, assembly GCA_018208015.1. Lineage (NCBI taxonomy): Eukaryota > Viridiplantae > Streptophyta > Magnoliopsida > Fabales > Fabaceae > Medicago > Medicago ruthenica. Next base: position 78,578,946 of record CM031371.1, read on the forward strand.
TCTTCTGGTGATGGTTTTGAAAAAGGATTCAGATGCTGAAGAATTAGCCATGTTTTCCAAAAGATTTTAGTATTTGGTAAAGAGAAGAGGTAAATCCTTCAACAAAAGCAGTGGCTCCAAAGGATCTGGTTCTAAGAAAGAAGATCAGAAAGGTTGCTTCAACTGCAAGAAGACTGGACATTTTATTGCTGATTGTCCATAGTTGCAAAAGGAAAAATCAAAGAATAGTAATTCAAAGACCAGAAGCTTCAAAGACAAGATCAAGAAAAGTCTTATGGAAACATGGGATGATCTTGACAAGGAATCTGAATCTGGTAGTGAAAATGAAGAAGAAGCCAACCTGGCTTTAGTGGCAACAGTGTCATCAGATGTGGAGTCTGAATCAGACTCAGATGGTGAAGATGAGGTATACTCTAAACTCACTAGATCTGAACTTATTGAAACTGTCAAAGATCTTGTCAGTCATTACCTTAGTAAGTCAAATCAATTTAAAACTTTGAAAAAGGAATTTGAACTGCTTGAAAGAAAACATGAAGAAGCTCAAAGTTACATCTCTGAATTAAAAGATGAGAATAGTGTTATTCTTGTAAAATTGACTGATAAGAAAGTTGATAAGCCTTTAAGTGAAGAAGAAATAGCTCTTCAAGATTTCATTTTAACTGGAATCAACAGAAGCAAAGTTGCTTCAATGATTTACAATGTCAGATGGAACAAAGGAGAAGGTGTTGGGTTCTCAGAAGATGTTTTCAACAAACCTAAAGAAACCAACACACAATCCTGTTCTAATTACATTAAGAAAGGTTTAAAAGCTTACTTTGTACCCAAGTCAGACATTGCTGATACTCTGAACTTATCCGAATCTAAGACTACTGAGTCTGAAGTTCTGAACAAATCAGAATCTAAGACTTTGGAACCAAAGGTGTTGATGAAAGCAAAATCTAAGACTCTGCTAAAATCAAAACCAAAAGGTCCTAAGTCTAAGATTGTGAGGAAAGCAGGATCTAAACCTGAAAAGGTTCAGACTCTGAAAAGATCAGAACCTAAGACTAGCAAGTCACAAACTCTGAAAAGATCAGACTCATATTTTCAAAAACCTGTGTTTATGAAACCTTCAAAGGATACTAAACTAGTTTATGTGAAACCTTTTCAACCTCAAAATGTCAGACACAAGGTACAAAAGAAGTCATATCCTTTCAGAACTAACCAAAGAGGACCTATAAAGATATGGGTACCTAAGTCTGAAATTGTCTATGTTGCAGATGTGCTTAAAAGCAAAATAAAAGGAGAAATCTTGGTATCTGGACAGTGGTTGCTCGCGACACATGACAAGAAATAAATCTATGTTCCAAACCCTGACCATGAAAGAGGGAGGAACTGTGGGTTTTGGAGGAAACCAGAAAGGAAAGATCATTGGTACTGGTAAGATAGCTAATTCCTCTATTACTATTAATAATGTTTGGTTGATAGATGGACTAAGACATAACCTACTTAGCATAAGTCAATTTTGTGAAAGTGGTTATGATGTCTTGTTTGATAAGAACACATGTACAGTAATCAAGAACAAATATAAATCCATTGTGTTCAAAGGAAAAAGGAAGAACAATGTTTACAAGATTGATTTTTCAGAACTGGTTGATCAGAAGGTAGTTTGCTGTGAGTGATGAGAAAGGTATGTCACAAAAGGTTGGGACATGCTAACTGGAGACTCATCTCTAAGCTTAGCAAGTTACAACTGGTCAGAGGCTTACCAGACATTGACTATCACTCAGATTCTCTTTGTGGAGCATGCTAGAAAGGAAAAATTGCTAAAACCTCTTTCAAATCCAAAGACATTGTCTCTACTTCCAGACCTTTAGAACTACTTCACATTGATTTGTTTGGGCCTGTTGGCACAACATCAATCAATGGGAAGAAGTATGGATTGGTAATTGTTGATGATTACAGTAGGTGGACTTGGGTTAAATTCCTCAGAACCAAGAATGAAACATATGGTGTGTTTAATAACTTCTGCAAGCAAGTACAAACTGAAAAAGATTTGAAATTTTGAAAGTTAGAAGTGATCATGGTGGTGAATTTGAAAATGTACCTTTTGAGGCATTTGTGAAGAACATGGAATTCTCCATGAGTTCTCTTCTCCTAGAACTCCCCAACAAAATGGAGTTGTAGAAAGAAAGAACAGATCTTTACAAGAAATGGCCAGAACCATGATTCATGAATCTAACATTGCAAAGTATTTCTGGGTAGAAGCTATTAACACAACTTGTTATATTCAGAACAGAATCTACATTAGACCAATTCTGAATAAAACAACATATGAGTTATTCAAAGGAAGAAAGCCAAGCATTTCTTATTTTCATCAGTTTGGATGTACCTGTTACATTCTGAACAACAAAGTCTACCTAAAGAAATTTGATGCTAAGGCTCATAAGGGTATCTTTCTAGGCTACTTTGAGAGATCCAAAGCATACATAGTGTATAATTCTGAAACACATGTTGTGGAAGAATCAATACACATTAGATTTGATAATAAAAAGCCTGACAATATGTCAGAGCTAGTTGAAAGCTTTGCAGATATTCAATTCTCAGAAGATGCTTCAGAACCTGATCAGGATCCAGAGTCTGATGCAAGGTCAGAAGCTGATATCAGTCCAGAAGTTGAAACTTCTTCAAATGTTGACACTCCTCCAGATGCTAATCAAGATCAAGCTATTTCTGAACAAGTTCTTAATGGATCTCAAGAAACAAATCCACCCAAAAACACCTTTAACTATAAGGCTTCACATCCTGAAGAGTTAATCATTGGGAACGAGGATAGTCCAAGAAAGACAAGATCATCATTCAGACAGAATGATTTTATGCTTGGATTACTGTCAATGATTGAACCTACAACAGTTGATGAAGCACGTTCTGATGATGGATGGATAGTGGCTATGCAAGAAGAACTCAGTCAGTTTCAAAGAAATGATGTCTGGGATTTAGCTGCAAAACCAGATCACAAGAACATCATTGGAACAAAATGGGTGTTCAGAAACAAATTAAATGAACAAGGGAAAGTGATTAGAAACAAGGCAAGGCTTGTAGCTCAAGGTTACAGTCAACAGGAAGGAATTGATTACACTGAAACATTTGCTCCAGTTGCAAGATTGGAAGCAATCAGGTTACTTCTTTCTTATGCAGTGAATCATGGCATCACACTCTATCAGATGAATGTTTAGAGTGCTTTTCTAAATGCTGTTATTTCTGAAGAAGTTTATGTCAAACAACCACCTGGTTTTGAAGATCTGAAACATCCAAATTATGTTTTTAAACTTAAGAAATCACTGTATGGTCTCACACAAGCTCCCAGAGCTTGGTATGAAAAACTAAGTAATTTCTTACTTAAAAATGAGTTTGTAAGAGGACAAGTTGGCACTACACTATTCAGAAAGACATCTTAATTGTTCAAATCTATGTGGATGATATTATTTTTAGTTCTACTAATGCCACTCTTTGCAAAGAATTTTCTAAGTTAATGCAGGATGAATTTGAAATGAGCATGATGGGAGAATTGAAGTTCTTTCTTGGAATTCAAATCAACCAATGAAAAGATGGAGTGTATGTTCATCAATTAAAATATACAAAGGAGCTTCTGAAGAAGTTCAATCTTGAAGATTGTAAATTGATGACAACACCAATGCATCCAACCTGAAACTTAAGCAAAAAAGACGTTGGCTCAAAGGTGGATCAGAAGCTCTACAGAGGTATGATTGGTTCTCTGTTATACTTAACAGCTTCTAGACCAGATATTTTATTCAGTGTGTGTTTATGTGCAAGATTCCAATCAGATCCTAGAGAATCTCATATGACTGCTGTCAAGAGAATCTTCAGGTATTAGAAAGGAACAACTAATCTTGGACTTTTGTATAAGAAATCCTTAGATTATAAGTTGGTTGGATTCTGTGATGCTGATTATGCTGGTGATAGGATTGAAAGAAAATTAACCAGTGGAAATTGTCAATTTCTTGGTGAGAATATGATATCCTGGGCCAGTAAAAGATAGTCAACTTTTGCATTGTCAACAGTAGAAGCAGAATACATCTCAACTGCAAGTTGTTGTACACAACTACTCTGGATGAAACATTAGTTAGAAGACTATCAGATTCATGAAAACATCATTCCTATCTTTTGTGATATTACTGCTGTTATTTGTTTGTCTAAGAATCCAATTCTGCATTCAAGAGCCAGGCATATTGAAATTAAAATCATTTTATAAGAGATTATGTTCAGAAGGGTGTTTTGGATATTCAATTCATTGATACTGATCATCAGTGGGCTGATATATTCACAAAACCTCTAACAGAAGATAGATTTGACTTTATTAAAAAGAATCTAAACATGAATTTTATCTCTGAAAAATCTGCTTGACTCTGAATAAGAATTAAGAATATGAAGAACATCAGAAGCTAAGACTCATCAGAAGCTCATTATTGAGAGTCTAAAGAAAGTTCACCTTCTGAAGTCATCAGAGTCTGAGTTTCAGAATCTGAATTCTTAGCCTCTGACAAAACTCATTAGTAACGGACACATGACACGTGGCCCACTAACGAGAGTGGATCTAAACAGGTTGTCTTACGCATGGTCTTTATCTACTGAGTATTAACTCCTGGGCAATGATGATTATGCTTTGAATACTGTGTTTAGCGCCCTCATTTGTCATTAATGTGATGTGCTTTGTGTTTAATGCTTTTTGTTCAGTTTGGTTCTGAAATGTCTTTGAACAAAAACACTTTTTACACTATCACACTCTCACTTCTCACATTCCACACTTGCAATCTTTTTGAACCATTCTCTCTGAAAAATCACCCTTTTACAAAAAAAATAAAAATCCATAGAACCCTAAAATGGCTGGCACTTCATCATATGCAATGGAGATTGACTCCGGTGCTTCAACACTCATCAAACCTAAAACCATGTTTCTGGGCAAAGAAGAACTACGCGTGTTCATAGAGAGTGCAATTGATTTCACAAGTCTGGAACTCAACAACTGCAACATTGAGCATTTCTTCAATTATCAAGGTTGGACACCTTATTTCAATATGCTGAATGGACCAACTTATTTGGAACTGGTTAAGGACTTCTGGGTCTGTGCTGAAGTTTATGACTAAGAGGCTGCTGAAATGGAAAGGAAGAAGAAGATGGGTAATGAAAAAGGAAAATCCAGGATGGATATGGGTCAGAAGGAAGTAATCATCCCTAAGATAAGATTTGCTATAATGGGTATAAGGATTACCATTATAGAAGAAACTATTGCAAATGTTATTGGTGCCAAGAGCACATGAATGTATATCTCAGAATATAACAAGGATAGCAAGTATGCTAATCAGATTCAAGAAATACTATTCAAGGATGCCAAGTCTAAAAAGACTGTGGATATGAAGAAGGAAGTTAGACTTTTGAACAAAATTCTGTTAAGTTGCTTGATACCCAGAGAAGGAGGGACTGATTACCTATCTTGGGATAACAAGCACTTTCTCCTATTCTTACTCCAGAAGGTCCCAATCAACCTTCCCAAATACATGTTCAACTACTTGTGTGATTTTATCAAAGAAAGTCAAAAAGGAAAAAGGAATGTGCCTTATGCAAGGCTTCTGTATGAGATTTTCTACCAAGGGAGACTGATTAAGAAGCTTCAATCAGTTGGGATAGGTTCTGATCAGGAGCTTGGGACAAGCAGAGGGAAGATGATATCAGGACTTACCTTGGGAAGTATGTTGATAATTCCTAAGAAGGATGTGTAGTACCCTAATTTTGTCCTACGCATTTTAAAACAAAAATCAAAAAAAATCAAAGAGGGGAAAAAAGTCAAAAGTCAACAAAAGTCAACAGAAAAGTCAACATTTCAAAATTGAGGACTTCGCAATGCGAAGCTCACTTCGCACTGCGAAGTCTGCGATTTTTCTGCAGATTTTTGGTTTCTTTGATTTAATTCCAGAATTTGTTGCATATCATTTCTATAATTATTTTAAGTAGCATTCATGGCTAATTGGGCCAAGCAAAACCAGAATTGAAGGACTTGCCATTAATGCCAAGGTTGGAAGCTTTTTCTTCCAACCTAGCATGTGACAAGCAAGTGGGCTTGCCCTTGGGCAGCTCTAGTCCCTCCCATGTGACCTGCTAACCACCACAAGGTTGCCAGCCACCTGCTTGAGGACCTTCCTCCTGCTTGCTCTCCCCAAAACCAGTCAAACCAGCTGGATTTTTTCACTTGAAAAAACCATGATTGCCTACTCTGTTTTGCAGCAGCTTTTCACCCTCTCACACCAGCCATAAGTAGCCTTTTCATCCCTCAATCTCTGCACATTACAGTGCACGTTTTCATTGACCAACCATTGAGATTGCAAGGATTGATCCCCAAGCATTAGCCAATTGCAAATCAGCTTTGTTCTTCATCATTACCTTCTAGAATTAGTTGAATTTGTGGCTGAAATCAAGCTGGATCTTGCCCCTTGGTACAAGGCAGGGTTGCCTCTATCCATTAGCATTTAATGCAAAGGGATTCAGCTTAATCTTGGCCACAAATCAGCTGAATTTTGGGATTGTGTAATGATGAAAAAGATTTGGTTTTGGCCTATAAATAGAAGGCAATGCCCAAGGATACAAACACAGTTAACAACAGCATTTCAAGAGCAGAAACTCTACTCATTTTAGCCTACAAAACTCCACAAAATAACCAGAAACAATCCATCCAACACAAAGCTTTCCAAAGTTCCAAAACCTTCACCAATATTCAAACCTCTTGTGAAAGCCTTTAACCAAATCAAATCAAGTGCAGCTGGAGCTTTGCTAAGGAGTTCTGTAAGTTTCTAAGCACTTATCTTGCATTTATAATTGTGTTTGCATAGCTATTTTGGTTCAAAACCATTTGATTCTAAAAAACCCCTTTTGAATTTCAAAGAAATCCCAAGGTTTTCAAAACATCAAAACTGGTTTGTCCAACCTTTTTCACCCCAAAAACTCAAAGTTTTTCACCCATCTATAAGGTCCTGAGTGTGTTCAGAAGTTGTTTCTGAACAAAAGTTCAGAAACAGCTTCTGAACCCAAAATTTCGCATGCTTCGCAGTGCGAAGTCATGGTCGCAGTGCGACCATGACAGAACTCAGAACCTGAGTTTTTGTGTCAAAATGACCAATTTTTGAGGTTCTAGCCCCAGAGCTCAGAACCTAAGAGTTTTTAAACCCATGTTCTTCAAACCACAACAAGGATTTTGCATAATTTTGACAAAATCACAAGTTCGTATGACCATTTTGTGGATAACTTGCAAAACAAGTTATCTTCCCAAACTCTCAAACAAGCATGAACAAACAAGCTATGTTCATCATTTCAATCTAAACTTGAACAATAAATATTGTTCATGATGTTCAAAACTCAAAGATGAACATACACCGTTTACGTTCGCATTTTCGCAAAATGAGACGAACTTGCGCGTTTTTTAGCAAATTTGCTAAACCTTCCCATTTTGGGTTTTCAAACCAAATGTTTTGACATACCTTGGGATTTCTAAAGGATTCAACCCAAAAACATGAATGAAAAAGGGATGGTGTGACGTATGTCTCTCCATCGCCCCGATTGTACGAATGCGTGACGTATGTCTCGTCGCTCGGACAATCGTCATTCCCTTTTTTTCAATATATGTACAACCCTAACCAAACCAAATCTTGGCCCCTTGTGGTCAATCCAAACCTTTTGGTCCCCCGTTGGCCATTAGACTCAACCCCTCGACTCATTTGAGTCCACTCGGTCAATGTTCGACTCGTCCGAGTCCATTGTACCCGTTCTTGATCTCAGTGGATCAATCGAACAATCGCCCGACTCGTTTGAGTCCACTCGGTCAATGTTTGACTTGTATGAGTCCATTGCACCTCCCTTGGTCCCATAGCGACCAATTCAACCCTTTACTCTAACGGACGTACCTTTTAACAATTCTAATGTGATTCACGAACAAACGCTTAATAAGTCTCCAAGTGCGAGCATACAAGCTACGTTCTAATCGCAAGAATTCGGTTAAAACATCGTCCATTTAAAATCAACCAACACATGTACGTTTTTTCTACCAAAGAACTACGTACGCTTTGAATTCTCCGACTACCGGGAGATACGTAGGAGCAAGATCGACATCTTGTCAAGCGCAATAATAAAAAACTTTTTTTTTCCTTTTTCGTTTGTTTTTATCTCTTTCTCCCCCCTTTTATTATATTTTTAACATAAATGAACATGCGCGCAAAGTATTAAAAAAAACAATTCAAGCTTTAACCAAATAGAAGGTTCCCGTTGAGTACAACGGACGTGAGGGGTGCTAATACCTTCCCCTTGCGTAATCGACTCCCGAACCCGACAATGGTTGCGATGACCAAATCCTTATCCTCATCGTCTAAAGGGTTTTATTATCGTTTCCCTTTACAACAAAAAAAAAACTTAAGGGTTTATCAACGTTCCCTTTACACAAAAACTTTGGTGGCGGCTTCACAAAGGCCCTCCGAGCGTTTGCGAACGACCTCGGAGGATTTGCGCGTCTTTTTCCCGAGGAAAAAACGAGGTGCGCACAGCTGGCGACTTCACTGGGGACCCTGTTCCCACTAGTGAGTCAAGCCGAACCTATTTGGTTTAAAGCCAATTGTTTTATTTTCTTTGCGTGCCATGTTTATTTATTTTATTCATACATGTTATATTTATGTTTTATGTTTATATCTGCTTTATCTGCTTTATATTCATATTATATATCAAATGCGGGGGTTACTTGAGTGATGTTACTCCACATTGTTCGGGTTAATGCCGGACGTGTGAGGCTCTCTACCCGAGCTTGAGAAAAAAACTAAGTTAGAAGGAGGTTGTGTGCGGAAGCCCGCGTTGACGTATGTCCGTGAGGTAGGATGTCCAACCCCGCTTAGATGAGATTTTCACGTGGAATTAATTGAAGTCATGTCGACGTATGTCCATAGACAACCCTAATTCCATGTGAGGTCTATGACTCTAAGGACCTCTTCTTAGGATATTTCACCATTTAGAGCCTACATGTGAGGATGGGGGGAAGTTCCGAACCTTCATAAACCATACCCTTGCATAACATTTGCATTCATGAAAGTAATTTTCGCATCGTTTTGCTTTATAGGAGTTTAAAAAGAACGAACAAATATTAGCAAAAAAAGAAATATGGATTCCGGGAACAAGAATACGCTCGCCTTCAAAATTAAAGCTCCTAGGGTGGAAAGTTTATTAGCTCTAAGCAAGAGGCTCTCTTCGGTCCACAAGAACATCTTCGAGGCAAGCTATGGGCTAATCCTTGATCTTTTACCCGTGAGAATAGATTCAACCGCCTTAACCACTTTGGCGCAATTCTTCGACCCACCTCTACGGTGCTTCACGTTTCAAGACTTCCAACTAGCACCAACATTGGAAGAGTTTGAGAAGATTTTGGGTTGTAGCATGAAAGGTCATGAACTCTATCTCGGTCCGGGAAGGGATCCCACATTTGAAGCCATCGCCGAATCCTTATACCTCGACACCCAAGAAGTGGCATCTAACTTGGAAGTTAGAGGGAACCTTAAGGGATTTTCAAGAAAGTTTTTGGAAGCCAAAGCTCGGGATTTACTAGCCAACAAAGAGGTAATGGCATTCAACGCCATCTTAGCCCTCTTAGTCTACGGGATTGTCTTATTCCCCAACATGGATGATTTCGTAGACTTTCCGGCTCTAGAGGTGTTTATGACTAAAAATCCAGTTCCTACAATCTTAGCGGATTTTTATCATACCCTCTACTCAAGGCATGAACAAGCAAGGGGACGCAAAATTACTTGTTGCACTCCCGTGGTGCAAATTTGGATGATGTCCCACATGCCAAGAAACCGAGACTTTGTGGAAAACCGGGCCAAGCTCAAATGGTCGCAACGGATGACAACCCTCGCCGAGAAGGACATCCATTGGTTTTCACCAAACTTAGAGGACCCGGAAATTATCCTCAGCTGCGGGGACTTCCCCAACGTACCCCTCATTGGTACTAAGGGATGTATTAATTACAATCCGGTCCTCTCTCTCCGACAACTAGGTTTTTCAATGGAAGATAAACCTAACGACCTTTTGTTGGAGGCTTTCTACTTAAGGGAAGGCGATCAAGACCCGGCATTGCTAGAGAGAATCCGGGGAGCATGGAGCCAAGTACGCAAGGGAAAGGTCGGCAAGAGAAACTGTGTCGCCAAACCCCTTTATACTCAATGGGTGAAGGAGAGGGTCAAAGCAATCAAGTTACCCTTCGTGGTCATAAACCCTCCAAAACCTCCTACACCTAAACCTATTGCAATCATTCCCAACAAAGAAGTGGAGGACCTCAAGGCTAAAATTCAAGAACTCCAAAACAAAAACGGAGACTTAGAATTGAAGCACCTCCAAGCTTTAGGAGAAATTACTAGGACGAAGAGAGATCGTGATGAAGTATCACATTCTCTCCTAGTATGCCAAAAACGGCTAAGAACCTCCGAAGGGAAAAGGGATTGGATAGGAGGCGGCTTGGTTAGTGCGGATGCTAACCTTGTGGCCAAGGACGAAGAGTTGGAAAGAATTCTACATTCCAACCAAGAGCTCAAGAAGTTTGGCGAACTAGCCATCGAAGCTCAACGGAAATGGAGGTTGAAATTCCAAGAGAAAAATCAACAGCTCCAAGAAGTAGTGAAAGACTACAAAGAGCAGCTTCAAGCCGAACGCGTCCAGCGGCAAAGACATGAGAGTCTCTCTCATCAAGGGAGGCTAAAGTGCAATCTTCTCGAAGAAGACATCAAGAAATTCGAAGAGTACTTCGACAAGATTGCAAGAGCTCATGGGGACCACATTGCACAACTACACGATGAAATTAGAAGTGCAAGAGTCAAGCTAGACCAGCGCAAGGAAGTGATTGAGTATGTATGGCAAGACGCCACCCGATTAAGTGAGGATTTCACTAAATTGGTTGCATTCTCAAATTTGGTGATCACCCAACTTCCAAAGAAGCTAGCGGAGGCCGAGATGGTCATGCCCTACTTTGTCATCCCTATGGAGATCCGGAAGTTTATGAAGTTCTGCAAGGACACCATAGATTTCTATAGGGAGGAGATGAGCAAAGCCGAGAAGCGAGCGGCTATTTGATTTGTAATAGCATTAGTTACACTTTGTAAACAAATGTTATTTAATCAAATATATTTTGAAGTATAATCAATTTCCCGGTTTAATATTTTGAATTGCTAATATTAATCGTGCACCTTTAAACTCCATAAAGCAAAATAAAAAAAAAAAACGCATATTTTGCATACTCATAGCATACATACATCCACATGCATCTTCATGCATTTTTCAAAAAAAAAAAAAACTCATTCATGCCCATTTAAACAGTTCAAAGCAATCATAGCCCGAAAACCCCGAAAGCCCTCGGTCCAAGAACCAGATACTCAACACTCGTACGGAACACGAGCTAACAAACAAAGGATCATGGACAATTTGGAACAAACTCAAGCGGCTTTGAGAGAAGAGGTTGATGGAATGAAAGGAAAGATGGATCAGATGCTAGAATTAATGCAAGCTCTATCGGCACGAGAAAGCCACCCTCGCCCAACAACGGATGCATCCAATGTGCAATGGCCTCCTTATGGTTTACCTGTGAATTATACCCCACCCTTCGAAAATGAGGGTCAAGGACCACCTCCACCACCGCTCACAATCCCCGTAAGGAATGAAGAGCGTCGTCCTCAAGGAACCTCCACTACTCAGCATGAAGTAATTCCCCACGATGTGGAAAATAGCCAGCTAAGGCAATCTGCTCCCGACACCACCCACCAAGACAATGATACCACCCAAATGTATCGAGTTTTGGAAGAAAGGTTGAAAGCTGTCGAAGGGTTCAGCTCATACGGTGCCCACAACGCCTTGGACATGTGCCTAGTGCCCGACGTGGTAATTCCTCCGAAGTTCAAAGTACCGGACTTCGAGAAATACAAAGGAATTCAATGCCCTCGGAACCATCTAAGGATGTTCTGTAGGAAGATGGCAGCCTACGCAATGAACGAGAAACTCATGGTGCATGTGTTTCAAGATAGCTTAAGCGGAGCGTCCTTGGATTGGTACATGCAGCTCGAGCGTACCCATGTCCAAACTTGGAAGGATCTAGCCGATGCCTTCCTAAAGCAATACAAATATAATTTGGACATGGCTCCAAATAGGATGCAACTACAAAACCTCCTGCAAAGAAGCAATGAGTCATTTAAGGAGTACGCTCAGCGGTGGAGAGAACTAGCTTCTCGTGTGCAACCACCACTATTGGAAAGAGAACTTGTCGACACCTTTATGGGCACACTTCAAGGCCCATATTACGACAAGATGATTGGAAGCACGTCTGCCGGTTTCTCCGATCTAGTCATGGTTGGTGAAAGAATAGAAGACGGAGTGAAGAGAGGAAAAATCCAAGGCTCTTCAGAAGCTCAAGGTGGAGCTAGAAAGCCCCCCAGCAACTTTCACAAAAAGAAAGAGGGGGAGACAAATGCCGTTCTAATGGGACCATCCTACCCACCACCGAATCAAATGCCTCACTACCACTATCCTTATGTGGCAGCAGCAACGGCTCAAGGGCGTTACTCACCTCAAGTAATTCCCGCAACTCCACCTCGACAACCAGTAGTGTTGCCGCAGCAAAATCAACAGCAACAGCAACAAGGCGGGTACCCACCAAGGAATCAAGCGAGCTCGAGGAACAGTTATTTTAATAGGCAGTTTGATCCTGTACCCATGTCTTATGGTCAAATCCTGCCATACCTAATCCAAAAGGGTATGGTCGAGACAAGACTACTACCACCAATGTCGCCACCATATCCACAGTGGTACGACGCAAATGCCAAGTGCGATTTCCACGCAGGATCCGTGGGGCACAATGTCGAAAACTGTAGAGTTTTCAAACACAAGGTGCAGGATCTTATTGACAAGAAGCTGTTATCCTTCAAAGAGGAAAGCCCCAATGTGAAGAACAACCCATTGCCGGGGCATGCGGGTCCCTCTGTAAATGCGGTGGAGGAACAAGAGGACTTTGGTCCAGTCAAAAGGGTATCCAATGTTAAAACTCCCCTGTCAACCATAAGGGAGCGTTTAACCGGCTTTGGACTGTTCGAGGAAATGCACGCCAACTGTGAAGCCTGCAAGGTCAACCCGAATGAGTGCGAAGAGTTGAGGAGCTGTCTTCAAGAGTTAATGGACCAAGGTTGGATCCAAATTGGTTATATAAAGGATGGCACGGACATTGCTACCTTAGAGTCTAACAGCCCAAAACCTCTCGAGATTCCATACCAAAGGAGAGAGGTACCAATGCCAATACAACCCATAACATTCCACGTACCTGCACCCTTCTCTTTTGAAAGCACAAAGAGGGTACCATGGAATTACCAACCTGTGGCCTATGTGGAAGGAAAACCACTAGCCAAAATTGAGCCCAGCATCACTAACATTACCGGTGTTGGAGGAATGACTAGAAGTGGTAGAGTCTTCGCTCCGAAAGAACTCGGGAAGACGCCAGCTGTACTACCAAAGGAGCCGCTCAAAGAAAAGAGCGTGGAGGAAGAAGAGAACCAAGCGGGGCCTTCTCAAAAGACAATCCCGCAAAAAGAGGCCGAAGAGTTCCTAAGGATAATCCAAAAGAGCGAGTACAAGATCATTGACCAGCTAGGTCAAACTCCCTCCAAGATCTCCATGCTATCCTTACTACTCAGCTCGGAAGCACACCGAGAAGCACTACTGCGGATCCTCAGTGAGGCACATGTCACCAAGGACATTCCGGTGGACCAATTCGACGGGATAGTCGGAAATATCACCTCAAGTAGGTACTTGGGTTTCAATGGCGATGAGCTACCCGACGAGGGGCACATTCATAACCGCGCCTTACATATCTCCGTGAAATGCATGGACCACATCCTCTCAAGAGTGCTAGTGGACACGGGGTCATCATTGAATGTCATGCCCAAGACTACCCTTCTCAAACTATCATGTGAAGGGACCGTAATGAAGCCTAGCGCCTTGGTCGTAAAAGCTTTCGATGGGTCAAGAAGAGCCGTCATAGGGGAGATCGACTTACCGGTCCAAATCGGACCTAAGGTTTTCACCATAACCTTCCAAGTCATGGATATTAATCCAACATACAGTTGTCTTCTCGGACGACCATGGATCCATGCGGCCGGAGCCATTACCTCTACCCTGCACCAGAAGCTGAAATTCATCATTGATAACCAAATGATTGTAGTTTCCGGGCAAGAGGACATGATGGTAAGCCATCTCTCATCTTTCCGTTATATAGAAACGGATGAAGAAGCTGTGGACGTCCCATTCCAATCTTTGGAAGTGGCGAATGTCGTGACATTGAGCTCGAAGCCCAAGGAAGAGGCTAGGACAGCCATGTCATCATGGAGGGCGATAAGAGAGGCCCTAGAAGAAAGCCGACCCACCGGATGGGGCAAGTTAGTGGACATACCGGAGAAGAAAAATCGCTTCGGGTTGGGGTATCATCCATCAGCCGAAACTTTCTCAAAGCCTTCAAAGCAAGGGATCCTCCCCATTTCGGAAACATTCATCAGTGCGGGGTTTATCCATGAAGATCAAGTGGCTCTACTCGAAGATGTAGACGAAGACGTGCCTGATTTGGTGTATCGTTGCGCTTCGGATGAAGCTTTGAACAATTGGAGGGCTATCGCAATTCCCGAGATCATTACCAGGATCAAGTAATAAACCATGTTTGTTTGTTTTTTACTTTTAAATAAAAAAAATCATTTAGCTCTGCCCAAGGCAAATGATTAGTCGTGTGGGGCCCCCATGTTTTAAAAGTTGTTTACAATCATGAATAAAAGCAATCTTTTATGTTCATTTGAGTCTTTTTCTTTTTGCATTTGTTTAAAAAAAATTTTCTACAAAAAGCCTAAAAAAAATCATACTCATGCAGATCTACAAATCCACCCTCCAAAAACAACACTACCTTAAACCCTTATGACTTCGATTGCCCGATTAATCAAACGGAAGATGATGAAGAGGACGATTATGAACCGCCTGAAGAATTGTCTAGACTTGCAAATCAAGGGGATAGGGTAATACAACCTCACCAAGAATCAGTTGAAAAGGTCAACTTGGGGACCGAAGAGGATAAGAAAGAGGTCAAGATAGGAGCCTCCCTGCACGAGGGTGTGAAAGGAAAGTTGATCAAGCTTCTGCAAGAGTACGTGGACGTATTCGCTTGGTCGTATCAAGACATGCCGGGTTTAGACCCTAACATCGTTGTACACAAGCTGCCACTCAAGCCGGAATGCCCGCCAGTGAAGCAGAAATTGAGAAGAACTCGACCCGATATGGCTCTCAAGATCAGAGAGGAGGTCAAAAAGCAATTCGATGCCGGTTTCTTAGCCGTAACCAAGTATCCGACATGGGTTGCAAACATTGTGCCAGTTCCGAAGAAGGATGGCAAGGTGAGAATGTGTGTGGATTATCGGGACTTGAATAAAGCAAGCCCAAAGGATGATTTCCCGCTACCACACATCGACATATTGGTGGACAACACAGCCCAATTCTCAGTCTTTTCCTTTATGGATGGTTTCTCGGGATATAACCAAATCAAGATGGCTCCAGAGGACATGGAGAAAACTACATTCATCACCCCATGGGGAACATTCTGCTATAAGGTAATGCCTTTCGGATTAACAAATGCCGGGGCAACATACCAAAGAGCAATGGTGACTCTTTTCCATGACATGATCAATAAGGAAATTGAGGTCTACGTCGACGATATGATTGCCAAATCCCAAACGGAGGAGGATCATCTAGTCCATCTACAAAAGCTTTTCGAACGCCTTAGAAAGTTCAAGCTGCGCTTAAATCCTAACAAGTGCACATTTGGCGTTAGATCCGGGAAATTATTGGGCTTCATCGTCAGCCAAAGAGGTTCATCTCCAGGTTCATCTCACACATGACAGCTACCTGCGAACCAATCTTCAAGCTGCTAAGGAAAAACCAAGCCGTTCATTGGAATGAGGATTGCCAAGAAGCGTTTGACAAGATCAAACAATACCTGCAAGAACCACCGATCTTAATACCTCCGGTTCCGGGTAAACCCCTCATCTTATACCTAACCGTACTTGAAGGATCAATGGGTTGTGTGTTAGGACAACAAGATGAAACGGGAAGAAAAGAGCACGCAATCTACTACCTAAGCAAGAAGTTTACCGATTGTGAAACAAGGTATACTTCGCTTGAAAGGACTTGCTGCGCTTTAGCATGGGCTGCTCGACGTCTAAGGCAATACATGTTGACCCATACAACTTGGTTGATATCGAAGATGGATCCCATCAAGTACATCTTCGAAAAGCCTGCCCTCACAGGGAAGATAGCCCGTTGGCAAATGCTTGCTGTCTGAGTACTGACATCCAATATGTTGCTCAAAAAGCCATCAAAGGGAGTGTTTTATCCGAGCACCTTGCTCACCAACCATTGGAGGATTATCAACCCATACAATTCGACTTCCCAGACGAAGATGTCGTAGCTTTGAATGACGAAGAAGTCACAAGCGATGATGAAGGACCAGAACCAGGAGCTCAATGGAAGCTCGCTTTCGACGGCGCCTCAAATGCCATGGGGCACGGTATCGGAGCAGTTTTAATCTCCCCAAGAAATGGATACCAACCCTTCACAGCAAGGTTGTGCTTTGACTGCACCAATAACATGGCAGAATATGAAGCATGTATCCTAGGCCTCGAAGCAGCAATTGATCTAAGGATCAAAAACCTTGAAGTATACGGTGACTCAGCCTTAGTCATCTATCAAGTCAAAGGAGAATGGGAAACGAGACATCCCAATTTAATTCCCTACCAAGCCCGGGTTGTAGAATTGATCAAGCATTTTGATGAAATCAATTTCCACCACATACCTCGAGAAGAAAATCAGGTAGGCAGACGCTTTGGCTACATTATCATCAATGTACCAAGTAAATTCCTACAACGAAGCACCAATCATAAGGATGGATCGTAGAGACAAACCAGTTGTATGCGCATCAGTCGAAGAAGGACTTGACAACAAACCTTGGTTCTACGACATCAAGCGATACCTCGAAGAGCAAGAGTATCCAGAAAGTATCTCGCACACCGACAAGAGGACCCTCAGAAGATTGGCATCCCAATTCTTCCTCAGTGGAAATACCCTCTACAAAAGAAATTATGACATGGTCCTGCTCAGATGTGTGGATAAACATGAAGCGGACATGCTCATCAAAGAAATCCACGAGGGATCTTTTGGAACCCATGCTAATGGGCATGCAATGGCAAAGAAAATCCTAAGGGCGGGCTACTATTGGTTAACCATGGAAGCTGATTGTTTCCACTATGCCAAGACTTGTCACAAGTGCCAGATTTACGCCGACAAAGTGCATGTGCCACCAACTCCACTGAACGTCATGACTTCACCTTGGCCATTCTCTATGTGGGGCATAGACATGATTGGAATGATCGAGCCCAAAGCGTCAAATGGACATCGCTTCATCCTCGTTGCCATCGACTACTTCACCAAATGGGTAGAAGCAGCTTCGTATGCAAACGTAACCAAACAAGTGGTAGCCCGATTCATCAAGAAGGAAATCATTTGCCGTTATGGTACTCCCCACAAAATCATCACCGATAATGGGGCAAACCTAAACAACAAGACAATGAAGGAGTTGTGCAAAGATTTCAAGATTGAGCACCATAATTCCTCCCCTTACCGACCAAAGATGAACGGTGCGGTAGAAGCAGCCAATAAGAACATAAAGAAGATCATCCAAAAGATGGTGACAACATATAAGGATTGGCATGAGATGCTTCCCTTTGCGCTACATGGCTACAGAACAGCCATTCGCACTTCAACTGGGGCAACCCCCTTCTCCTTAGTATACGGTATGGAAGCTGTTCTCCCCGTAGAGGTGGAAATTCCTTCGCTAAGGGTCTTGATGGAAACCAAGCTAGAAGAAGCTGAATGGGTCCAAACAAGGTTCGATCAACTGAATCTCATAGAGGAGAAGCGTCTGACGGCAATATGTCATGGCCAACTCTATCAAAGGAGGCTCAAGAGAGCATTCGACAAGAAGGTCCGTCCTCGAGAATTCAAAGAAGGAGACCTAGTGCTCAAGAAGATATTACCTATCCACAAAGATCCCCGAGGGAAGTGGACTCCCAGCTATGATGGGCCGTACGTGGTAAAGAAAGCTTTCTCAGGCGGAGCCCTGATCATCACCACTATGGACGGAGAAGAGTTCCCACTCTCAATAAACTCCGATGCAGTCAAGAGGTATTATGCCTAAAGAAAAAAAGAAAAAAAGCTCGCTAAATCGAAAACCTGAAAGGGCGGTTTAGGCAATAGAGAGCGTCCTGCTAGATTGAAAACCTGAAAAGGCGGTCTAGGCAAAAATTAAGGACATCAAAAAAGGAAATACACCCCGGTGGATTGAAAAACTCGAAAGAGCGATCCAGGCAAAAGTTAGGGGTTAACAAAAAAAGAAAGGCAATGACTGCAGCATCCAAGCTCCAGACAAGATTCAAGAGGAGAGGAATCGGTCTCGTCAGCGTCTTCCACCAAACGAAAATCTCGAAGTCATAAGGAAATAGCATGTGTTGTGCCAAAACCTACATTTTCTTTTTGCTTTTTCTTGTCTTTCTCTATCCCACTTCTCACTTTGTGCATTTTTACCCATTCAAGAGGTCAAATCTGCATTGAATAAATTTCCTTTTTGTTATTTTATGTTCTCAGTAGCGCATAAAATTTTGTTTTATTCATGATGAAAATGCTTTAAAACATGGGAAATAAACAAAAGAATTTTCTTCCAAAGAGAGAAAAAACAAACAAACTTTGCTTTATTTTGAATCTTCGTGAATTCTGAAAGAATTGCGGTAATTCCCACCAAAATATTGCACCAAAGGACTTATGCTCCTTAGCAAAGGCAAGTGTGTAGCTCGCGGCACGCGGAGCGCAAGAACCCCCAAGGGTCAAGAGGAGCAAAATTTCCCAGTAAACACCCTAAAGCATCCAAACACCAAACAAGGCTGGATATCGATCATGCTTCCAAAATGATCCTTTATCCCCATAAGCCAAACCTCATTGATACTCCCCAGGGAGTCTCAACCCCAAACAAAAGTCCAATCATTATTGGCAAACCCACACAAATCTTCGGGCTTAGGCTCGAACTACACCGGTTTTGATCCCATTTGGGTATGTAGGCAAAGGACCTTGTCCTTCCAAACCGACCAACCACAAATCTTCGGGCTTAGGCTCGAACTACACCGGTTTTGATCCCATTTGGGTATGTAGGCAAAGGACCTTGTCCTTCCAAACCGACCAACCAAAAAACAACAAAAAAGAGAAAGCCCAACTGTCATGAACACAACCACAAACAAAGACCAACTCTGCTCGGCACCCAACCAACATTATTTCATTTCATGCATGCATATTTAAAACCATTCATACACATGCATTTCATTTCATAAAACATGCATCCTCAACAAGGATCCTCCAGTGAGTATCACATATTCACCAACATCCATCAACATTCAACCAGGGGCACCTATTTAGGGTAGGACCGCAGCTTGTTAGGAATCGATATTCAGAAGCAGTGCCTGAATAAGATCACCTAGTTTAGGTATCGATCTCTAGAAGCAGTACCTAGAGTAGATCACCTCCCCCAGTGTATCGACCTTCAGTGTTAGCGGCTGAATAAGATCACAGCTCGTTAGGAATCGACATTCAGAAGCAATACCTGAATAAGATCACCTAGCTTAGGTATCCACCTCTAGAAGCAGTACCTAGAGTAAACCTCCATCTTAGGTATCGACCTCTAGAAGCAGTACCTAGATAAGATTACCTACCTCAACGTTCCACCTCTAGTGACATCCTAGAGTAAACCTCCATCTTAGGTATCGACCTCTAGAAGCAGTACCTAGATAAGATTACCTACCTCAACGTTCCACCTCTAGTGACATCCTAGAGTAAATCACCATCCTCAGGAATCGACCTCTAGAAGCAGTGCCTAGATAAGATTACCTTCATCCCCCAGTGGATCTACCTCCAGTGTTAGCGGCTGGATACGATCAACCTTTACCAACCATTGCATTTGCATTTCGCGAAGGACAAAATTCGAGTCCTTCTTTTTACTTAATTGATCTTCGCAAAGAGTTCATGAGATGCCCTCGGCACTCACGCACTCTATGCGAAGACACAATTAAGTAGGGGCAGCTGTAGTACCCTAATTTTGTCCTACGCATTTTAAAACAAAAATCAAAAAAAATCAAAGAGGGGAAAAAAGTCAAAAGTCAACAAAAGTCAACAGAAAAGTCAACATTTCAAAATTGAGGACTTCGCAATGCGAAGCTCACTTCGCACTGCGAAGTCTGCGATTTTTCTGCAGATTTTTGGTTTCTTTGATTCAATTCCAGAATTTGTTGCATATCATTTCTATAATTATTTTAAGTAGCATTCATGGCTAATTGGGCCAAGCAAAACCAGAATTGAAGGACTTGCCATTAATGCCAAGGTTGGAAGCTTTTTCTTCCAACCTAGCATGTGACAAGCAAGTGGGCTTGCCCTTGGGCAGCTCTAGTCCCTCCCATGTGACCTGCTAACCACCACAAGGTTGCCAGCCACCTGCTTGAGGACCTTCCTCCTGCTTGCTCTCCCCAAAACCAGTCAAACCAGCTGGATTTTTTCACTTGAAAAAACCATGATTGCCTACTCTGTTTTGCAGCAGCTTTTCACCCTCTCACACCAGCCATAAGTAGCCTTTTCATCCCTCAATCTCTGCACATTACAGTGCACGTTTTCATTTGCCAACCATTGAGATTGCAAGGATTGATCCCCAAGCATTAGCCAATTGCAAATCAGCTTTGTTCTTCATCATTACCTTCTAGAATTAGTTGAATTTGTGGCTGAAATCAAGCTGGATCTTGCCCCTTGGTACAAGGCAGGGTTGCCTCTATCCATTAGCATTTAATGCAAAGGGATTCAGCTTAATCTTGGCCACAAATCAGCTGAATTTTGGGATTGTGTAATGATGAAAAAGATTTGGTTTTGGCCTATAAATAGAAGGCAATGCCCAAGGATACAAACACAGTTAACAACAGCATTTCAAGAGCAGAAACTCTACTCATTTTAGCCTACAAAACTCCACAAAATAACCAGAAACAATCCATCCAACACAAAGCTTTCCAAAGTTCCAAAACCTTCACCAATATTCAAACCTCTTGTGAAAGCCTTTAACCAAATCAAATCAAGTGCAGCTGGAGCTTTGCTAAGGAGTTCTGTAAGTTTCTAAGCACTTATCTTGCATTTATAATTGTGTTTGCATAGCTATTTTGGTTCAAAACCATTTGATTCTAAAAAACCCCTTTTGAATTTCAAAGAAATCCCAAGGTTTTCAAAACATCAAAACTGGTTTGTCCAACCTTTTTCACCCCAAAAACTCAAAGTTTTTCACCCATCTATAAGGTCCTGAGTGTGTTCAGAAGTTGTTTCTGAACAAAAGTTCAGAAACAGCTTCTGAACCCAAAATTTCGCATGCTTCGCAGTGCGAAGTCATGGTCGCAGTGCGACCATGACAGAACTCAGAACCTGAGTTTTTGTGTCAAAATGACCAATTTTTGAGGTTCTAGCCCCAGAGCTCAGAACCTAAGAGTTTTTAAACCCATGTTCTTCAAACCACAACAAGGATTTTGCATAATTTTGACAAAATCACAAGTTCGTATGACCATTTTGTGGATAACTTGCAAAACAAGTTATCTTCCCAAACTCTCAAACAAGCATGAACAAACAAGCTATGTTCATCATTTCAATCTAAACTTGAACAATAAATATTGTTCATGATGTTCAAAACTCAAAGATGAACATACACCGTTTACGTTCGCATTTTCGCAAAATGAGACGAACTTGCGCGTTTTTTCAGCAAATTTGCTAAACCTTCCCATTTTGGGTTTTCAAACCAAATGTTTTGACATACCTTGGGATTTCTAAAGGATTCAACCCAAAAACATGAATGAAAAAGGGATGGTGTGACGTATGTCTCTCCATCGCCCCGATTGTACGAATGCGTGACGTATGTCTCGTCGCTCGGACAATCGTCATTCCCTTTTTTTCAATATATGTACAACCCTAACCAAACCAAATCTTGGCCCCTTGTGGTCAATCCAAACCTTTTGGTCCCCCGTTGGCCATTAGACTCAACCCCTCGACTCATTTGAGTCCACTCGGTCAATGTTCGACTCGTCCGAGTCCATTGTACCCGTTCTTGATCTCAGTGGATCAATCGAACAATCGCCCGACTCGTTTGAGTCCACTCGGTCAATGTTTGACTTGTATGAGTCCATTGCACCTCCCTTGGTCCCATAGCGACCAATTCAACCCTTTACTCTAACGGACGTACCTTTTAACAATTCTAATGTGATTCACGAACAAACGCTTAATAAGTCTCCAAGTGCGAGCATACAAGCTACGTTCTAATCGCAAGAATTCGGTTAAAACATCGTCCATTTAAAATCAACCAACACATGTACGTTTTTTCTACCAAAGAACTACGTACGCTTTGAATTCTCCGACTACCGGGAGATACGTAGGAGCAAGATCGACATCTTGTCAAGCGCAATAATAAAAAACTTTTTTTTTTCCTTCTTTCGTTTGTTTTTATCTCTTTCTCCCCCCTTTTATTATATTTTTAACATAAATGAACATGCGCGCAAAGTATTAAAAAAACAATTCAAGCTTTAACCAAATAGGAGGTTCCCGTTGAGTACAACGGACGTGAGGGGTGCTAATACCTTCCCCTTGCGTAATCGACTCCCGAACCCGACAATGGTTGCGATGACCAAATCCTTATCCTCATCGTCTAAAGGGTTTTATTATCGTTTCCCTTTACAACACAAAAAAAAACTTAAGGGTTTATCAACGTTCCCTTTACACAAAAACTTTGGTGGCGGCTTCACAAAGGCCCTCCGAGCGTTTGCGAACGACCTCGGAGGATTTGCGCGTCTTTTTCCCGAGCAAAAAAAAGGAGGTGCGCACAGGATGTAATCACCACTAATCAAGATTTGAAGAACAACATGAAGAAAACAGAATACTTGGAAGATTTCCCCCCAATATCCAAAGAAGACAACCCTGAGGTTCTGGCTCACTTCATAAAAGAACATTATAGGGAAACTGAGATAGAAATCACTTGGGATATGCTCCCAGAAACTGCTGATGACAAGTGGAAAGTTAGCAAGAAGAAGAGGAAGGTGACTTCTAAATTTACAGAAGCTGAACCTGCTAAGAAGGCAAAGTTTCAGAAGAAGGCTCTTAAGAAAGTAACTTCTGAAGCCCTATTAGAAGCTGCAGATCTTGAGCCTGTAGAAGTACTTCATACCAGAACCAGAACTAAAACTGCTGTCAAGAAGAGTTCAGAAGCTGGTTGTGGAAAAAGATGAGACAAAAGCAAAAGTTGAGATGACCTATGAGGAGGAAGCAGAAGAACTGAATAGAGTCAAAGAACTTCTAAGACAGGGAGTGTCATACCCCATTTTTTGACCCATTTTCGTCTCGTTTTACTTATTGTCTCGTTTTACACATTTTTTTTTAAAGGCCGAGAATTTTCGTCGTTTCAGACGAAATTTCGGCAGGGAGGTATTTTAAAATACCTCATGTCATTTTTTGTCTCGTTTATTTATTTTATTTTATTACTTTTTATTTTTACTATTAATTTCAGTTTTTATTATCATTAATTTTACTATTATTACCATTTTATTTATTTCCTTTTTTATTATTTATCATTATTATTATTTATTACTCTTATTATTATTATCATTTTTATTTTTTATTATTTTTGGTCCAAGGTCAACAAAAAACACACTGCAGGGGCGCCCCTTTCACTGGGATTTTTTCATCATCACATTCATCCCAAATCCTATCCAAAATCATCATTACAAATCCATCCCAATCCTCAAATCTTATCCCAAATTTTGCAGGAAACCAACTTGCAAGATATGACAAGCAGCTCAAATTTGCTCTATAAAACAGGATCACCAGAACACAAGAAAAAGGAGAGAAATTTTGAGTGGAAAAATTTTAAAGCAAAACAGATTTGTTCACAACACAAAAACAACACAAACAGCAACAGCAACATAAACTCACGCCCCCTAACACTACCACCACCACAACAGAGCAAGGCAAAAATAAACCCAACACCACACATAAACAGCCCAAACTCACAAACACAAAAACCTACCACAACCCCCCACGTCCCAGCAGTAACAAAACCCCACAAATCACACACAGCACAAACTCACCACCCCATCACCAGCAATTTACGCACGCAAGCCCACACAAACTCACGCACACACCCACCAGCAACACAAGCCAACCCACGTCCCAAACCCACACGGCTTAGCCCCCAAACAACACACACGCACAAGAACAGCAAGCAAGCCAACCATACACGCGTAAAACACCCAAAAGCCCAGCCAGCAAAACCGAACACAAAGAAGGGAAAAAGGTAGACTTTTTTTTGATTTTTTAAAACCTAGATCTAGGTTTTTTGAGGGAAGATTTGAGAAAAATAATTTCGGATTTGAGATGAGGGAGGAAAAGGATGTAGGAAAAATGTGTTTTTTTTGAAAAAGGGAGAGTTTTGCTCTCCGGCGCGGTGGCGCCGCCACTTAGGCCGGCGGCCACCACGCCGGAATACATCACCGGCGGCCAAGAGAGAAAGGGGGGAGGAGAAGAGAGAATTTCGGCCTAGAGAGAGGAAGAAGAGTGAGAAAGAAAAGTTGGAAATGAAATTTTGTGAAGGGAGAGAGTATATATACTCCTCCCTGATTCTGTGTGTGTGGGTGTACGCGTTAGCGTACACCCTCGCCCCCTCAGACCATTTGATTTCAAATCATACGGTTCAGGCTTGTTTCCCCTGTGATCAGATCAGGGCCGTCTGATTAATCAGACGGCCCAGATTAATTTACGGTGGCCCAATACATTTTGGGCCTTTTTCTTTTAATCTGATTTATTTTTTACTACCAGCACCCCCAGTTTTATTTTTATACCTCCTTATTTTATTTCTTTTATTTATTTTCTTTGCAATTTATTTTCCTTTTTATTATTATTTCCTTTTTATTTGTTCCTTTATTTTTAACATCTCATTTATTTACCTATCATATTACACATGCATTTTATTTTTTTGTTTTTATTTATCATATTACACATGCATTTTAATTTATCATATTACACATGCATTTACCTATCATATTACCTATCATATTACACATTCATTTTATTTTGCAATTTTTTATGGCGTTAGCGTATACATTAGGAACAAAATGTTTAAATATGCATTGCATTATTTTTTTCATTTTTCTTAGTTTAATTCATAATCCAAAAACAAAAAAACTCTTTCATTTTAATCCAACAAACGTTTTATTCTCTCGCGTTTAGTTTTTTTATCGCGCTTATTTTCTTTTTAACTCCAAGAAAAAATCACAAAAAACCAAAAACATTTCAAATATTCAAAAACTTCATCAAAAAATATTCTTCATTAACAAAGCCTTGGATTTCAAACCAAGCAACTTTCTTTTAATCAAACTTCAATCGATCTTAATCATATCAGACTTTATTTTTGCATTTTAAATTAATCAAACTTCACTTACTCGCCACTTTGGCTCATTTTATCTTTCACAAACATTTTTAAGCTTTAAAATCAACATAACAAATCACCCATTAGCCCGAACTACATCGGTTTTGATCCCATTTGGGTATGTAGGCAAAGGACTTTGTCCTTCCAAACCAACCAAACAAAAATCAACGAAAACAACAAAAACATTTTTCTTTCTTGTTTCAATAAACAACAAGCTTGTTCATTTTGGTTGCAACAACTAATTTGAACAATTTCCTTTCTTTTCATTTGAGTTCTAAAAAACGAGCGTTTTGACAGTTTATACTTTTTTCCTCAAAATTCAAGCGAAACTTGAATGAAAAAGGGTGGTTTGACGTATGTCTCTCCTTTCCCCGATCGGATAAACACTTGACGTATGTCTCGTTGCTTAGACGATCGTCATTCTTTTCTAGCTTCCCCAAAAAATATGTTTTTTAAATTCAAACAAAACTTGAATGAAAAAGGGTGGTTTGACTTATGTCTCTCCTTTCCCCGGTTGTACGAATGCTTGACGTATGTCTCGTTGCTCGGACAATCGTCATTCTATTTTCAACGCGTCCAACGCACTTTAACCTTTCTTGGTCCCTCGCGACCAATTTGAACCTTTCTTGGTCCCTCGCGACCAAATTTGAACCTTTCTTGGTCCCTCGCGACCAATTTGAACCTTTCTTGGTCCCTCGTGACCAATCCAACTTTTCTTGGTCCCTCGCGACCAATTTGAACCTTTCTTGGTCCCTCGTGACCAACCCAACCTTTCTTGGTCCCTCGTGACCAATCCAACTTTTCTTGGTCCCTCGCGACCAATTTGAACCTTTCTTGGTCCCTCGCGACCAAATTTGAACCTTTCTTGGTCCCTCGCGACCAATTTGAACCTTTCTTGGTCCCTCGTGACCAATCCAACTTTTCTTGGTCCCCCGTGACCATTTTAAACTTTTCTTGGCCCCCGTGGTCAATTCAAACATTGTACGCCTCCGTGCGTTTGTCATTTTGGCCCTTGTGGTCAATCCGAACTTTTCGTGCCTTTGCACGTTTTCTTTCAACTTTTACGCCTTGTGCGAATTTAACTCCTCTGTGCGTTTGTCTTTATTTTCAAGCTTTTTTACGCCTCTGTGCGTCTGTCTTTTTTATTTTCAAAACATTCACGCCTTGCGCGAGTTCATCGCCTTAGCGTCCATCTTTCATCATGTTAAAGCTTTGTATGTCTTCTTACGTTTCAAAACCTTTGTTCAAGTCCGAGTGCAAAACTTTTTATCAAATCATTTACTTTTATGCATTGTCGTCAATGGCAGTTCGGCAACAACCCGAACAGTTGACATTTACTTTTCATTTCTCGTCGTCAATGGCAGTTCGGCAACAACCCGAACAGTTGACATTTATTTTCACTACTTTCTCTTTTTTTTCAAACTTTTTCGCTCGGACGCGAACAAATCTTTTTTAACTAAGACGAACCAGCGTACAAACTTTTTCTATTCAAGAACTACGTAAGCTTTGAATTCTCCGACTACCGGGAGATACGTAGGAGCAGGATTGTCATCTTGTCAAGCCCATTATTAAAAATCATTTTTTTTTCTATTTCATTTGTTTTTATCTCTTTCTTCACCTCACATTATATTTTCTTGTTCCTTTATATATATATATATATATATATATATATATATATATATGATTAAGCATGCAAGCAAACGTCAAAAGACATTTTAAGCCTAAGCCAACTAAGAGGTTCCCGTTGAGTACAACGGATGTGAGGGGTGCTAATACCTTCCCCTCGCATAATCGACTTTCGAACCTAAAATCTCTTTTCAAGGTAATTTCGAACTTTTTTCCTTTTTCCCCGAAAAATTAAAAGTTCAGTCGTGATTTAAATTTAGTGATTCAATGCTAGTCAATAGCTTGACATCCGAAATTCGACGCGACAGGGAGCAATTCGTAAAGGTACTCTACCTTCTATCAACGAAGCTTCTGATGCAATCTCTCCTATAAAGCTAAAGGAACAAATGGAAAAGGCATCAGAATTGGCCAAGGAGCTGGAAAAGTCTACTCTATCAGGAGCTAAAGAGCTATTAGCTTCTCATCTACAAGACTCAACATAAGCTGGTCCAAAACCTTCTACATCAGAAGTTGCTGCCACTGATAAAGGTATTTTTACAAACCCCACTTCTGTACATTCTGAACTTGGTGAACCATCACTCATGAGAATACTTAGAACCCATGACTTTTTAGTTGCTCTCAACAAGAAAAGAACACGTATCTTGTCTGAAAGAGAAACCTGTGACAAAGAAGAGACTGCCTCTAACTCTGCTGAGACATCTAATCTTTCACCCTCTCCTGAAATCCCTCAACCTCAAACAACCTCATCTAAACCAAACTCTCCTAAACCAATACCTAAACCTCAAACATCATCCATTCCTGAAAGATGTTTGGACATACCCCCATTCAAACTTGTAAGCCTGGTGAAACACCAAACTTACAAAGAACAGTTAGACCAGAAACTGAAGCCCTTTTTACCAAAATTATCAAAAGAAGAATTCTTTTGAATACTTCTGATGATATTGAACAAACTAACGCACCACCTGTCCCTAGTACAAGTTCTTCATCATCACTAGAGGTGCTACAACAACACCTAGGTGGAGAACTCCCGTCAGACCTACAAGAAAGTACATCAACCCTGCCTTCAGAAACCATAAACACTTCAGAACCTGCTTATGATACTGACTCAGTGTCAGAAGATCAGGCAATAGAAGTTGAACCCCTACACTTTACCAAGCCAGAACCTACCCAAGAAAACCCTGATGTTCCTCTCATTGTGGAACATCAGAAGCTGAAATTTCTGAACCTGAAACCACTCTAGCCTCTGATGAAAAGTTGGTCACTGTATCAGAACCTCAAACTGATACTTCTGATCAAATTCTATCAGACTTACCATCACCTTCAAACCTTACTCACAACATTCAACCAACCCATATCCCTTCATCATGTTTAGATTTGCAGAATGTTTGTAGTAATATCTTTAAGAGTTTGGAAGAGCTGGTGCAAGCAATGCATAATCCCATTCAACTGGACAACTATGTGGAGAAATGGAATAACCTCAGAGAGCTAGTCAACACTACACTTGACACACTGCACTTTGTCTCTGTGGTGTCTCAACATGAAGCTCTTCATAAGTGGTTGTTAGAAGTGGTCAGAAGCATGGAATCTGTAGAATTCAGAAGAGACCCTTCAAGACAATTACCTGGTGGTTCTTCATCAGAAGTAGAGACAACTTCTGAAGTACCTGAGATTCTAAAATATGGTCTTCAGAAGTCCTTCATTGCCAAGGTTGCTTAGAAGCCTCTCAATCTTGAAGCTCTGAAACTAGACTTAGGAGAACCTCTGATGAATCATATGATGGAACAAGACCAAGTTGAACTGGTTGTACAAAGGGCAAGACAAGAAGCTTTGGAAAGCAAGATTCAAGATCTGAGTGAAAAACAAGATGTCACGGCTGGAAAAAAAACTCAGATCCTGGCAAGCCAAGATGAGATGAAATCTGAGATTAGTGCAATTTTGGAGCTTCTGAAGAAACCTCCCCAACCTTAGAATGCACACCTAGTT
Source organism: Medicago ruthenica (assembly GCA_018208015.1). NCBI lineage: Eukaryota > Viridiplantae > Streptophyta > Magnoliopsida > Fabales > Fabaceae > Medicago > Medicago ruthenica. The sequence goes on from CM031371.1 coordinate 78,608,230, forward strand.
TTTATTTTGCTTTCTTCTGAAGTTTGTTTGTTTAAAACTGTTTGCTTCTGAATGTTCTTGTTTTTCTATATTTATGTTGCTTGCTTCTTATACTTTGCTATGCATCTGATACAATGGTTGCATGTGAATGTATGATGCTTTCTCACTCTGATCTCAATATATCTCTCTCTTTTATGTTTTTTTTTTTATCTTTTTGTTGATGACAAAAGGGGGAGTAAAGCATAGTAATTTTGGGCTCTAAGCCAATAAGTTAATTTTTGAAAATTAATTAATTTAGGAGGAGAACTCTTTCTCATCTCTTAGTCTGCCTCTGAATTTTCATTGTTTTTTTTGATTAAAATCTGAATTTAAATTTAATTAACCTGGATAGAACTCAGGGGGAGCTTACAAACCTCACCTTGTGAACTATTAGACTAAGGGGGAGCTTACAAACCTCAAACCCTATAGTCAACTTGTTAATTAAATTAACAACAATATTCTATTAATACTAATGTTTGTGATCATCAAAAAGAGGGAGACTGTTGGAACTAAATGTGTAAATAATGCCTCTTTTAAGTTTTGATGATAACAAGGTATTAAAAAGAAAATTAGATAAGCTAATGGTTGTTCAAAGTTTACAGGACCATAAACTAAAAATTATTCAAGTATCAATCAATGTTTGGTTCTGAAGGAACAAGTTAAGAGCAATGGAATTTGTTAGAAGCTTGTGTTGCAAGTCAAAATCTGAAGGTTGAAGACTCAGAATTTGAAGACTGAAGGGATCAGAAGCTGAAGACTCAGACTCTGAAGGATCAGAAGCTGAAGACTCAGACTCTGAAGGATCAAAAGCTGAAGACTCAGACTCTGAGGTCTGAAGGATCAGAAGCTGAAGACTCAGACTCTGAAGTCTGAAGGATCAGAAGCTGAAGACTCAGACTGTGAAGTCTGAAGAATCAGAAGTCAACTGGTGTCACTGTCATCAAGGACAAAGTACAACCACGACCTATGCAAACTTCTCAGAATCAGAAACGTACTCTGCAACTTTGTCTCCTTGGAAAAGACATCCAATCCATTTTAAGGAAATGATTCAAACGGTATTCTTCATGGTACATAGTTCAAATCAAGGAACAAATCAACGTTGGATCAAGCTTCATATCAAACGACTCTTTTGTTGAGCTGGCATCTTTCTCAATGTCTCTCTACTCCTCTATATAAAGGGTTGAAGACTTGAAGAAAATAAGAAGACTCTATCCATTTGAAAAGTGTCAATACTCTGCCAAATTCAAAGCTCATCAACTACTTAGAATTTCTCAGCAAGTTTTATCTCTTAGAAATTCTTAAGTTTTAGAGTCTGTAATCCGTGTTGTATTTTGTGAACACCACTGATAGTTTATCAAGTGTTCAACTCAAACTTATTTGTTAAGATTACCTTAGAAGTCTCTTACTTTGTGTTTGAGCATTAAAAGTCTCTTACTTTTGTGTTTGAGCATCTAGAAGTCTCTTGCTTTTGTGCTTGAGCAATTGTAATCTTTTGATTATAGTGAAAAATCTGTTGTAAGTGACAAGGGGACTGGACTATTTCCTGGTTATGGAAGGAACCAAAATAATTTGCTTGTGTCTTTCTTCTCTCTCTCATTTACTTTTTAACCGCTGCATCTGAACTCTGAACTTAGCTTCAGACTCTGATCATACATCAGAAGGTGAACTAATTCTTAGTTTTTGAGAAAGAAAAGGCCAACACAATTCAACCCCCTTCTTGTGTTTTTCTCACCTTCAGCCCTCGCTTTACTATCATCATCAAACATACGACACTTGTTCACTAACACAGGAAAATCCCGAATCTCATGGAAACTGATAAACTGCTTGATCTCAGGTCGCAAGCCGCTCTCAAACTTCACGCACTTCAATGCTTCAGCTCCTAACACATTGTAGTGTGGACAGAAACGAGACAACTCCTCAAACTTAGCAGCATAATCTGCTACCATCATATTACCCTGCTTCAGCTCCAAAAACTCAATGTCTTTCTTGCTTCTGACATCAACAGGAAAGTACTTCGTCAAGAATGCATCCCTAAAAGCTTCCCAAGACACAACAGCTCCTCCAACCTCCAACCTCTGACGGGTGTTCATCCACCAATACTCAGCCTCCTCTACAAGCATGTGGGTCGCCAACCGAACCTTCTGATCATCGGTTGTCACCATCGCACGGAAAATCCTCTCGATACCCTGAAGTCAAGTCTGCGCACCCTCCGGGTCGTACCTCCCGTTGAGCGTCGGCGGATGGTTTCTCATGAAACGATCCAACCTCCGCTCATTTATTCCTCCCTGCTGCTGATGCTGCCCAAGAGCCGCCGCATTAGCCTACGCCAAAGCCTGAGCCATCACATTAGTTATCGCCGCATCATTACGTCCGACCATCTCTCTACTACACAACAAGCACCACCTAGTTAGAATAAAAGCATCGACAATAATCTACATACTTATCGAATAAAAGATGACATTAACCAAGTGTTGGCCCGGACTAGACCGACTTGCTCTGATACCACATTCTAAGACCCTGATCCCCGAGACTACTAATTAAGCGATAAATCATGCAACACAACCAATAAGAATCTTACAACTCACCAATAACTCATACAAATTTCTCATAAAGAAAATCTCATCAACAACCATCACAGCACAACGGAAATAAATCATCTCAACAAAATAATAATCTCGGGTCTCAACAAAAATATCTCAAATAAATACATCCTCATAAAATTCAACAAATAAAATAAATAAATCCCAGACTCCTAGATCAGAGCACCTAATCTAGACATCCTCGAAAATAAATGCGACATAAAAGGAGAATAGGCGTGACGCCATCCTCAGCATAACTCACCAAGCAGTAATCCACAACCTGCAAGTCTACATCCACAAGGGTTGAACCCACGGATGAGGCGACAATAAAGCCACTAGAGGGTAAGATATACATCCAACAAAAGGTTATAATAAATGCACATAAGTTTCAGGCAAAAACATCACTTAACATTCAAATATTCATCAATAGAAAAAGCCTGGTTATTACTCATGCATAATTCATAAATCATAGCATACCCTCATCATTATATAATTAACAATCTAATTACAAATCATCAACAATTAAATCACCATTTAATTTATAAATTACCAACAACACAATTATGAATCATTCCATAATTTTCACACACCAACAATTAACACTTACCACATAAATGCACAAGTTCACACCAAAACATTACCAAACACGACTCATTTGTATGTAATGCGCCTAATACGACTCTAGATGCATGTGGTACCATCGTGACCTTAAAGTCACGCCCCCATAAATAGTGATCTTAAATCACCCACCTATAAATATTGATCTTAAATCAAGCACCGATCGACTGACAATGAATGCATGGATGTTCACATGTGGACTTGACAATGCACACGGCTATAAATCATGATCTTAAATCATGCGGCTAACACGGCTATCAATTGCATTATCAAATCAATACATCCACGTATTCATGTTAACACTAAATCGTCATTTAATTCACCACATCACCATTTAAATCACAATCATAATGCATTAAGCCACATCCAACATCATTCACTTCATATCAATGCATTTCACCATGTTTAATCATAAACACGTCATTCATGCATTTATTCACCATAAATCACATAATCCACATTTCATGAACAAATTAAATAAGGTTACCTCAACCTATTACTACACCACATAATATTCATGATTCAACTTCATTCATACTACTGTAACTGATCATTAAGTCCATTTCGACAATTATCAAGTTTCACAAAATTACCAAATTCGTCTCATAATCAAACTTTAAAATCAAATCATTGCAAGCGATCATTATCTATCAACGAAAGGTCAAAACAACATCAAAACAGCACAAAAGGGATGTCCGGGGATGTTCGGAAACATCCCCCGAGGACCAAAACGAACAGAATAGCGCATGCTGTATCTGTCATGGTCGCTCAGCGTTTTCCGGGCAACCAGAAAACAAAGCATTCACTACAGGAAAACCCCATTTCCCACCCAAAAATCCCATTTTTCATCCCAATTGACCCAAAATCATTTTACAAACAATACCCATAATCAATACACTTGAATTGAACGATGGATACACAATGGAACATCAAATTGACATGAATTCTCAAGGTTTTTCATTTAATTTCAAAGTTCGTCTCAAAAGTCCATTTTCATCAACAACTTAGCAAATAAGCTTGTATAACAACATCAACAGTATTTCATCAAGTTCAACATCACCATAATCACATATTCAAACTACTCCAACAACAACTTATTCATTTAAGCAGCAACTTACTCATTTTCAATTAATTAAGTCATTTTAGCAAAACACCACCAACAACAACAACAACTTAATTCTCATAAAAGCTACCCATCCAATATATTATTTTCATGCTTTTCATCATATGGCAGCAACTTAATCAAAACAGTAGCACCTTAAGCAAATTCAGTCAATTAATCAATTTTCTCAAAATCACTTAAACTACAACTTATTCAACATAACTTTGTGATTTCTCAAACAAAACACATACTCATGCTCATAATCAACTTCATAATCAACAAATATCATTCAATTATCATGTTAATCATCAAGATCATCAAAATTCACAAAGGTATCAATTAATCATAATAAAACATGAATTTTGACATGAAGAAAATGCAATTTCATCAAGGTTTAACATGCTTAATTTAATCAACAAAAAAAGCACGAAATGCACCAAAATCAGCAACAATTAACATGCAATTAATCATAATCTAAAACACCCAAACCTCATAATTGCTTATTAAACCCATTTGGTAAAAGTAATATCTCTCTTACCTTAATTCTTCACTTCTCTTGCTACTTCTAGTTGAATTCCTCTCTTCCCCTTTAGCTCTTCTAGTTTCCTTTTCTCTAAGCCTCTCCTTTCTCTATTCTCTCACTTGCCTCTCAAAATTTTGTGTTAGAATGTTTAACCTAATTCACCACCACTCGCTACTATTCTATTTATAATATGGTTTTAGGGTTACTCCCACTAATGGGCCTTGTCACAATAACTGACAATTATTTAACATACACTTTTACTTCACTTAAACCCCCAATATTAATTATACATCACTATTCTCTAAAATTCAAATTACTAGTTCTAGCATAATTACAAAAATGCCACTCAAACACTAATAATTCCACTAACCCACTAATCACACATAAATAATCAACTAGACTCTAACCCGTGCGATGCACGGGTTTTGTAGAGCTTCATATATAACTATCAAATGACTATATTATTACTTTTATAGTTATATTCAGTATTATGTTATCAAACTATCTCAAAAAGTAACAAAAATAAAAGATGGACTGCAATAAAAATGACAAATCAAAAGAAAAAATATATACAAAAGCTAGCACCAAGAAATTGATCCTAACCGCAAAAGTTGTTAATCGAAAGAAAAAAATAAGGAAAAGGAATTGTTATTTAGTAACCGAAAGAAAAAAAAATTAAAAAGGAACGTTACGTGGTAATTGAAATAAAAAATAATAATAATAAAAAGGAACCGCTAATAACGAAAAGGAACTACTATCAAAAAAGGAATTGCAATGGCGTTAGTGACTTTTAAAAAAATGACATTTTCATGTGTTATCTGATTCAATTCCTTGCATATTTTTTTTTTCATAAAAATTAATTAGGTCCGTCAAAAAGGGTGGTGTTATGGTTATTAGGTTCAATTGCAAGATGGTGAGAGAGATGAAAGTGAGTGAGAAATGATTTAGGAATTGTGAGATTGAAAGAAAGAGGACCCGAGATTTGTGTTGAATACACAACATTGAAACAATCACATGTCATAAAAAACATCAGTACATTGGTGGTAAGAGTTGTGAATTGAAAGCATGTGGTACCTGGTTCGATACCCATCCGAAGTTTTTTTCATAAATTTTTATAACTAAAAAGTAGGGCTAATCATTAGGGTTAGAGCAACACTACTTAACATTTAGTATGAAAAAAGGAATAATGAAGAAAAAGCTAAAATTCACACAATCACATAACAAAATCAATAATTTTCAAACCCTAATGTCAAGGATTCGAAATTAACAAAATTCAGACAATCAATATCAACATTGGTCATAATTTTTTGTCAATTCGATGAAAGATGGTGTGAATCGGTGAGAGAAAGCGAGTTATCGGCAATGACATTTACGGCAGTCAGTTGTTGGTGAGGTGGCAGTTGCGGCGGCGGCGTGATGTGTGTGGATCAGTGAAAGAAAGTGATTTTCCGGCGGTGGCAGTTACGGCGGCATGTGTTGTTGAAGTGGCAGTTGCAACGGTGGCGGGATGTTGTTATTGGGGTCACCGGCGGCGGTGAAAATGAAGTTGAATCGCATGATGTGTGTGAATGACGTTCAATTCGTGTTCAAATGATGTTGGAATTCAGGGTTGTGAGAATGACTTAAAGCGAACTCGCATTTGTGCTAGATAAATAAAATTAAAGCAACTATAAGTCACAAAAACTTTAGTGATCTAGTGGTAATGATTGTGATCTATCAGAACTTGGTCTGGGGTTCAACTCTCAGCAAGAATTGTTTTTCATAAATTTTTTTCAAAACCAAAAATTAGGGTTAGGGTTAGCTATTTTAGGGTTGCAAAAGTGTTTATCAGACTGCCTAGGATTTATATATAAGTGATTAACAAATATAATTAAATAAATAATACTAATTAATAATAACTGATAAATCTAATGCTTAAAATCGGGCTATTACACGATTCATTTTCCGTCATTATTAAATGAAGGCTGAACATTAGGAGTCAGAACCTCTCCCTAAAGCATGTGTAATCAAGATATTGTATCTTTTTTTTATCAATTTCCTGCATCAAATAAAGATCAATTAAGTTAGACATACTCAAAAATCAATAAGAAATAAAACACCAGAATTATAGCACCAAAATAAACATAATTAAACATGAGCTTGAACAGTAAAAGGGGATTGAAAATATTGCACTCACTATGAAAATTCACAAAACTTTCAAAGATATGCAGAACATGCCAAGACTCACTACTAAAAAACAAAAATCAGTGAGGGAAAACATGAAATCCCTCCCTAATTCCGTCACTAAATTTTGCGACCAAGGAATTTGTGAAGGATTTTATTTTTTCCGTCAATAATTTCCCTCACTAATTTTGCTTTTCCTAGTAGTAACTTTCAAACTATTTAAGTATTAGTTAAAAGCAAAACAAAGCCTTAAATATAAGCATCAATAGAATAAACAAAATTAATTAACGTTGTGGTTTCTCAGTTATCACCACTAATCAATTTAGTAAAGGAAATAACACATAGGTATTGAGAACATGACAATTTATTCATTAAATAAAGGAATAGAACATGAAGGAAAAAAATTTACATCCACAACAAAAGAAGTAATATAAAATTATTAGATGTGTATCAGTAAAATAGATGTGTTGGTAAGGAAGTTACATTACACACACCTTAAACTTGCTTTGTGGGATGTTTTACTGAGGCAAAATCAACATACATTAATGATGTTCTTTATGTATCTCTCAATTCCTACAAATTTTAAGGGTTTCAGATTAAGCAAGGAAGTTAGAGTGAGGAAAATTGCTCTTCCCACAAATAAATTTGCTCTCTCCAAAAGAAAAAGATGAAAATACCCATGCGTGACTTAAGTCACGCTCGGAATCTTCTGCGTGACTTAAGTCACGCTGCATGGATTACTGTTTTGGGGACAAAACCCAGCAGTTCCAACTTCAAAACACTATTTCTTTCCCTCTTCACCACTAAAAAAACACAAAAGTGAGAATTTTTGAAGCATAATCTTGAGCCAAAATCTTTGCAAATCGTTAGGAAACAAGTTTCTACGCTTATCAAACGTCAAATATCAGGTAATGTACCATTTAACCTCTCTTGATTTTGCTGGCTTTTGAGCTATGTTTAGCAGTCTGGTACATGACCTGGGCGTGACTTAACTCACGCTGGAGCTCTGCGTGAGTTAACTCACGCGGGTGTTAGCTCAGCGTGACTGGTCATTATGATTAATCGATTATTTTTTAAAAAAATTCGTTTAATTTATGTAATGAATTGCAATGTAATGTAATAATAAATTTTTATTCAATGTAATGAATTGCAATGTAATGTAATAATAAATATTTGTTGAATGAAATGAATTGCAATGTAATGTAATAATAAATCTATTGTGTAATAATATTTCAGTTTTGTAACTTGTAAATTTTTTTTGTTTTTGCAACAACTCAGCGTGACTTAAGTCACGTTGATATAACGAGCGTGACTTAAGTCACACTGGGGTATTTTCGTCAGTTTGTATGAAAGTGAGCAATTTTCGATGGGAGAAGCACGCGAAACATGCTGAAAATAATATGCATCCATCATATATGCTGAAATTAAATATGAAACTATAATTCCCCTTAAAAGAATATGGAACTATAATTATTCAAATTAAATTTTGATAAAAAAATTATTTCTAAAAGGGATTAAGATAAATAATTTTTTTTAGGGAAAGATGAATAATTATTATTATTTTTTTTACTAAAAACAATGGCGTCATGAAGTGTTTAAATGATACATGTGAAAAAGAAGTCATTTGTTTTATTTATTTTATTTTTCAAAATTGAGTCATTTTGCTCGATTTTCTTTAAATAAAATAATTTTATTCACTCAAGTTAGAATATAAATTTGATAATATCTAATTATAATTCATAATTGTTTTTCTAAATTCTAAAAATGTAGTAAATAAAGGTAAAGAAAAAGAGGAGATATAAACTAAACCAATAAAATATATATATTAAAAGAATTTTTATTATATAATTCACTATTCAATTGGAATTCTACTAATTTTTAATAGAGTTGAATGACACATTATGTACCGTCATCTTATTCCGTAAGCCACATGGCAAGAAACCATGTGGGTCAAAGTGGACAACAACCTTCCACGTAAACTCCTTCGTGTTCGCCACAGGGGCGTGACGTGGTGCTCGGCTTAAATATCCCCGTCAAGAAGGAAATCCCACGTTCCCACCTTTAGCGGCCTTCTTAGCCCATTTCGCGACTTCCAAGGAAAAGCGAGGAACTATTGACTGAACTTCCCCATGTCGCCAACCACGTGCCAGACTTCTTAGGAGGGGAAGACGAAGGCATGGGACAGCTGGCCCAGGAGTCCAGTAACAGCGACTCCGGATTCCACTAGGTCAGTCCCAGTAGAAAACGAACGCTGAGTCCTCCAACAAAAGGGATCACGTAAAAAAGCCAGAAGAAACACACCAAGCTCTTGAGTGCACATTGCTCCGGAGGTTGGTACTATTGTACTCACCACAAATACACATTATTTATGTCAAAAGTAATTTTTAATAAGCTTAAAAAAATTTAACAGCCATTTTTTAATCAAAAAATAATTCAATAGAGATCCGCCAAATTTGTTGTTTCCAATAAACTAAAAAAATAAACATTATAATCAAACCCGTTCAACGCACGGGTTATATATCTAGTTATTATCCTATAATGGCAAGCCAACATGATCATACATGAGAGAAAGTGATGGTTAAACCCACAAAAAGAAATACCTGTCACAATTTGAAAGAAAGTTAGAAAGATGAAAAGGTATTTATAGTAGTAATTTGTTTTCTTAAGTTTTTACTTATAGGGGATAAACTTAAGTTTTTTTCTTGACCAAAAAAAAAAAACTTAAGTCTTTTTAAGCCGCATGTCACTTTTCATGCATTTTCTTTTCCTCTTTTTTTTAATACTAATTTTACCATGGTTATTGTTATTTTATAAGATGTTTGGATATAAACTTTATTGTTCTTTTTTATGTGACAATTTTCAAAGATATTATTTTCTTATAAAATAAGTTGTAATTATATATATATATATATATATATATATATATATATATATATATATTCAAAATTGAAGTAGCATTTATTAATAGTAAATGCAAGAAGCCACGTGCTGCAAGGAGTGACTGAAAGATAGCTTATAATTCAATACAAAATGCAAAATTACTATTTTTTATTTTTGAGGGAGGACAACATTACTAATGTATATTATTATCATTTATCTTTTACTTTTTGACAAATTTTTTGAAAGAATGATATGTCTTGCCTTTCTATTGATTCTCAGTGATATATATACACAATTCTACAGTGTCAGTTTCTCTGACTATCTTACTATACAATCATTACTATTTAATGACAATTATATGCTAATAATATATAAAGATATTCTAATAATATATAAAGATATTCTACGATATTCTAATAATATATAAAGATATTCTAATAATATATAAATTATCATGCTTTTGACAAAATTTATTTTGTGCATACAAACACATATATATTCACACAAACAGGATGAACTTGTTCATTGGTATGCCAAGAAGATACAAAGAAATGGCTCAAACTCAAAAGTTTTTCATTGCAGCCTTGATTGCTCTTCTTGTATTTGCAGGAGGTATGTGATTAGTCTGAAAGTTTTTTCTCTATGCACACTAATATTATTCTTATTATGTACGCTAATAATATTCCTTTATATATATATATATATATATATATATATATATATATATATATATATATATATATATATATATATATATATATATATTATATAAATGCACTAATAATATTCTTCTAATTAGGTATACGCAACAGTGAATGTAGAAATGTCGTACATATCAACTGCAACGGTGAATGTCAATATGGGTCTCATTCTTGTAATGATTCATGCAAACACAAAGGCTATACGAGAGGGGAATGCGGTCCACCACCTAAGTATCATGATTGTTGTTGTCTAATTAATATTTGAGCTATTCTTCTATATATGAAATAAAACAGACGGCATCAACAATGGCGTCACAAATTTGAAATAAATCTATTGTGCATCCAAACATGACATTACATATGAAATAAACTTTACAATACATTGATTACGAACTAAGTAGTAAGAGAACCATAGTCTCATTTATAAAAATCTAGTACCGAAGAAGACAATATGAGAATACACTACACATTTGTTGACAAACATGGTGATATTCACATTGTGGTTTTAATATATCGTTACATGCATTGAATACACCACAAGAGTGAAAACTTCATAGTTTGGAAAGCAGATTACAAATTTTAGACAATTGACCCAATTCCTCAAGTATTGAAGCTCTACAAAAAATTACAAAAAACACGATTATAAAATAAAGTGTAACTTGAAAATTAATTGTTCTGGACCGTCCAGAAGGTCAATCCTATGTTGACACGTAGACCAAAAGTCCACCAGACCAAGGAGAGTCATCTGAAGGAACATGCTAGTATCGATGCACACCACCTTACCGAAGCATGCCCCCGTGCATCTTACACCATACATGTGACCTCCAATGGCCTCTTGATGAGGCGCCGCATTTCATGAAAGCAGTCGGCACCTTCTTCCTCTATATAAGGGTGACTTCACGTCACCCTCAAGGTACGATTCATTTTCCCTCACTTTTTACACATTCAACCTCATTTCCTACACTGACTTGAGTGTTGGAGTGCTAATGTGCCTGTAGACACCCTCCGTTCCATCGCGAAGACTTCGTCGCCACCGCACCGGAGCACCACACCGTTTTTGTTTCCTCCATCCGTCTTCACCGGACAGATCAGTAATAAAATATAAAGATAAGAATATGCTAATGATACCTTTCATTTTCAACTGATAAAATTTGAGGTGGGTAGCTAACAAAAAAAAATGCAATTTGTCACCAACATTTAAGTTTGCTTGTTTCACAAAATCCTTCCAATCCGTATACAAATCAACCTTTCTTTTGCCAACATACCTCAAAAAGAAAAAAATACTCATCGTTTCAAAAGATATCTTATGGTCTGTTTGAGAAGGAGTTTTTGGAGGACTAAATTTATAACTTAAGAAATTAAAATAAAAACATGATAAATAATCATACTTCTTAAAAAAAAGATAAATATCATATAATACTTCAATCACAATTAATTTATTTTTTAAAAAATATTTTATATAATATCTGTAATATAAAAAGGAAAAGTTAGCCACCCTTCTCTTCTCCTCCTAAATTCTCTGTCCAATCACACCCTTAGAAGTACTCTGATATGCCCTGATCGAATTAATGGCTTTATTATCTTTTGCTGGTATTTTTTAAGGTTGGAACACGAGCTTCAATATTGAATTTAGAAGGAAAAGAGAAGGAATGTGAAAAATCAGTGTTTGGGAAGACATACTCTAAATCCCTCATGCCAAATATCCTTTAATATAAACTGCTACATATTCATATAGGTTTTCATGAAAAGGTAGTTATTCGTAACAATCTTTTAGTATTTTAATAATAATAAATTTTGGTTTCACTCACATGAAACAATCTTAAATTTGTGTTAACTCACACTGCACTGCATGTTGCAATATGGAGTTATACGTTTAACTTAGACTCCATGGCACATTAAACTATGGTCATAGTAAATAATATCTTTTTTTTTTTTTGTTATAGTTAGAAGTTACAACTCCAAAGTTTACTAAAATACTTTAAATTCAATGATCGTTGTTTCTAGTTGAGAAATTTTGTGTATAGGCTAGATACATTATTAAGGAATAATTATCATAAGTATTAATTGGAGAATATTTTCAATCAAAGTATTCTGTCATAGGCTGTTAGTCAACTTCAGAATAATAGGAGAATTATGGCAATCAATGTTTAGTTGTAACTGATTGTTATTCACTCTAAGTCAACCCTCTCCTAGCTGTACAGTAGCAATGCAATTATTTTCATTAATTATAGGTTGTCTGTATTGTACTATATATGTAACCTATTGTCCAGCAATACAAAATAATTTCAATATCATTCATATTATATTTTCTTATATGGTATCAGCCGCTCCCTAGCTTAACAGCTTTCCGATCCAGACGTTTTTTTTTTTCCCTCATCATGTCTTCTGCGACATCTCCCAACAATAGCAATACAATTCAGGTTGGCACCCACACTATCATCATTCTCAACACCCAAAACTCAATCAAACTCAAGAGCAACAACTACCCAGCATGGCATGTCCAAATGAATGCACTGTTTATTGGATATGACCTCACAGGTTTCATCAATGGTACAAAATTGTGCCCTGCCGAAACAAATCCAGATTACAACTACTGGACAAGGCAAGATCAGCTCATACTCCATGCTATTATCACATCTGTCGATCATATCATCATCACGACATTAGGCAATGCCAAAACCTCAAAACAAGCTTGGGATACTCTCAAGAAGATGTTTGCTAGCGAAACTCGTGCTCGTATCATGCACCTAAAGGAGAGACTCACTCGATTTACCAAAGGAGTGAGCCCAATCTCTGAATACCTTCACAATATCAAAGCAATTGCTGATGAATTAGCCATCATCAACTCACCGTTGGATGATATCGATCTGGTCATTCACACTCTGAATGGACTAGGATCAGAATACCGTGAGATCGCTACCGCTATTCGCACACGAGAAAACCCGGTTAGCTTTGATGGTCTTCATGATCTCCTATCAGATTTTGAAAACTACCTCAACAGAGAGGAAAACAACACCTCTCCTCCGATCATTGCTACAGGAAATGCCGCCTTTAAAGGCAAACCAAACAATTTCAAGAGAGGAACTTCATCAGGTCTCTCAAACCCCAATTCCTTCCGAGCTGCATCTTCTGCCAACCCTCACAGAATCATATACCAATACTGTGACAAACCCAGTCATTCAGCAAAAGTCTGCTACAAATTGCACGGATACCCAAAACGTCCAACGGGCCCGGTGGCACATCATGCTCGTACTGCGTCTCGGCCAGCTCCACATGATTGGATAATGGACTCCAGTGCAACTCATCACATAACCAATGCTTTGGATAACCTTCATGTCACCAATCCTTATTACGGTAATGATGAGCTGCTTGTAGGAGATTGTACAGGCTTGCACATTGCTAATACTGGTAAAACTTCTCTTCAAACCAAATATCATCCTCTTCATCTCTCAAATATTTTACATGTTCCAAAAATATCACAAAACCTATTGTCTATATCATCTTTATGCCAAACTAACCCTATCTCTGTTGAATTTTTTTCTGATTATTTTCTGGTGAAGGATCTGAAGACAAGGGGCCCTCTAATCAAAGGACACCATAAACATGGACTCTACATCTTGCCTCAACCATCCACCAGCCCAACTGCACTTACTGCCACCCATATCAACCATCCATGGCATCATATTCTAGGTCATCTATCTGATCGTATTATGCGTCAATTTCCTTTCATTCAGCAAATAAAACTAAAGGACCACCAACCTTGCATCTCATGTAACTTAGTCAAGAGTCATAAGCTACCATTCTCTGTATCGAGTATTACTAGCCAAAAACCACTTGAACTTATGTACACAGATGTATGGGGACCTTCTCCAACCAAATCAATAGATGGTTATTCATATTATCTGATTATTGTTGACCATTTTACAAAATACATTTGGTTCTATCCTTTAAAAAATAAATCAGATGTTTCCATTATTCTTCCAAACTTCAAAAACCTTGTTGAAAAATACTTTAAATTACCCATAGTCTCGATTAAATCTGACAATGGGGGAGAGTTCATTAAGCTTAAAACTTTTTTCCTTACACATGGCATATCACACTATACCACACCACCCCACACACCAGAACTCAATGCCATTGCTGAGAGGCGCCATAGGCACATTGTTGAAACAGGAAAAGCTCTACTCCATACAGCCAAACTACCAACTCAATTTTGGACCTATGCCTTTCGTACAACAGTGTATCTCATTAGCAGACTCCCTACACCATCACTTCACATGAAATCTCCTTTCCAGGCGCTTCACCATTCTGACCCCAATCCAACCCATCTCCACTCTTTTGGATGTTTATGCTTCCCGTGGTTACGACCATACACATCAAATAAACTTCAACCAAGGTCCCAACCATGTATCTTCATTGGATATGCTGACACCCAATATGCATACCATTGTTTAGATCTATCTACCTACAAAATCTACACCTCACGACATGTAAAATTTTATGACCATATTTTTCCATATAACACAAAGCCAATACAACCATCAGTGCATACTACCAACACACTTTTTGAACATCCACTTCACACAATCCTTCCAGTCCAGCCATCAATTCATCCACCAACTACACCAATATCCTCTACCACATCATCCAACCATGATCAAGAGGGTTCCGAGTCTTTAGAAGCTTCATCGGGTAAAAATCAAATTAATTCATCACCTCCTATACATATTCCTGTAACCACTAACCCAGTTGCAGATGCACCTGTCTCCACTCGGCCAATTACTCGATCTCAAAACAACATTTTCAAACCAAAACTTTACCATGTTACCAAATACCCTTTGGCTGAGAATCTTGAACCAACAACTGTCAATGAAGCAATGAAACATGAACATTGGAGGAAAGCTATCAATGATGAATTTGAAGCTCTGTTGAGAAATGGAACATGGTCTCTTGTTCCTCCACCGAAAAACACCAATATAGTAGGGTGTAAATGGTTGTTTCGCATCAAAAGGCAAGCCGATGGTACCATCTCTCGATATAAAGCCCGTCTTGTAGCAAAGGGATTCACGCAATGCGCTGGTATAGACTTTCATGAAACTTTTGCACCCGTTGTTCGCCCTCAAACGATTAAGATCATCCTCACTTTAGCACTAGGATACAAGTGGCAAATGCATCAATTGGATATCAATAATGCATTTCTTCAAGGAGTCACTACACCATTTGTTGTCTCTGGCAACACTTTTTTAGGCAACATGTAAAAATTGTTGCCTAAAAGTCGCTAAGGCAACGTTTTCTAACTGTTGCCAGAAATATTTTCGCAACCCCTGGAAAACGTCCCCTAAAATACCTCTGGGGACGTTTTTGGAGTGTTACTTTGTTAACTCTTTGGCATCGATTGTTAAATGTCCCCTAAAATACTTTTGGGGACGTTTTTGCAGTGTTACTCTATTATCTCTTTGGCAACGATTGTTAATTGTCCCCTTAGATACTTTTGGGGACGTTTTTGATGGAGTTATAAAAGCGGTGGCAATTTCGCAATTTTGACTAACTTCTCTTAACCAATAGAAACAATTCTTTTAGATCCCAGATCCCATCTCATCTTTCATTCCCACTCTTCTTTCTCTTATCCTTCACGATTAAAAACCCATTCTACCCGTCAACAACTCCTTTACCCTAATTTTGCTAACAATGGAAACCCATCTTCATCGTTCAAAACCTTCGCCTGTTATTGTTTGGATTCTCACTCCCACCAATCTAACTAATTCTATTATGTATTTAAAACCCTTTTTGTCGAATTTGATTTTTCCCTCAACATCATGTAAAATCAGAGGCTTTTCAGATCCGATATTTGTTTTTAGAGACGAACCAAACACACATTTACATAGGAATATGGTTTTTCCGTTGGAGCTTGTCACTGTTACTTACCAAACGAAGCTTTCACTCTTCTAACAATAAGGTATCATCAAAATCTCAGATCTCTCTTACCTAGATTCGTTTTTTGTTTTTCAGATATGTCATGTTCTTCAAATAAATGTACTTTCTCTCTTTTTCATTTCAATTTCAATTTAGGTTTCATATTGTGATTATGAGAAATTTGAACCATGAGATGTAAAAATGGGATTTTGTAGGATTTCTTAAACATAATGTTACAATATATTTAGCGGTGCTACATAGAGGGTTAACAGTGCTTCGTGTTAAGATGTCAGTTTTAGTGCAACAGTTTTACAACATTTGTTGCATTTTACCACAATGCCTGTCCACTGTTAATGAATAATAAAAGGCAAATAACATTTCTATTAAATCTTAATTTTGTTCTTTTTTGGTTACTAACCTTAATTTTGTTTCATTGGTAGTAGTTTAAGTGCTAGGTAGATCATTTGAGGTAACAAGGGAGCTATGTTAATGACTTTTATCTAGTGACTTCTTTAATACTCAGTTTTATTTATTGTTTGATTTACTGGATGTTTTGTTACTCAACTTAAGTGCTAGGTATATCAGGGGAGCTATGGTTAATGAATATTGCCATGCTCTGATGTATGCTGCTATTACTAGACAGTGTAGTCAGTAAATATTTTAGAATTATGGTCTAGATGACGTGACAACAGTTTTAGATTTCCTTGTAATTTACGGATCATGGCCTGTAATTTTGGAGCCAAGATTATGGAGATTTTTCCTATGGTTTAATGTGAAAAGTGTTCTTAATTGCGGTATGCGGCAAAAATATATCAGTTTTAGAAGTGTCCGTAACAGCATTACAACACTAGTATTGATTACATTTCCCTGCATTTTACCGCAATAACGGTATATGGTTAATGAACAAAAACAAAATGACATTTCTGTTAAGGCTTAATTGTGCATCGCAAATTGTTTTTTACCTGGTGCTTATAGTAGGCTTATTATGAGAGATGTTGGTTAGGGTGAGTTTAGCTCTGCAGGATGGTTCTGGTGCCTATTCGTAAGGTTATTCATTGGTAGTTTAAACCTTTATGTTTCAAGTATAGTTGTAATTGTTTTGAGTACTCCTTATATACAAGCTCTCCATTCAATTAAAGTAAGTTACCTTATTGAAAAATGAAAAAAAAACATTTTATATCCAGAATTTTCATCGCTTAAGTTGATAATAAAGTTGCTTCTTTGCACACAGTCCCTTGTGATATGTGAACATAAAGACCATTGCTTGTTATAAGTTTCATATAGATCGAGTAGGTGAAATGAAATCTATCTAAAAATGTCCAATTCAACATATATGACTATAATTTAAGCTAATTAAAATCCAAATCCTTGATGACTTGATCAAGCCATATATAATTGTTACCTTCTTTCTCTCTCTTTGCTTATTTTATGTTGTAATTTGTAGGAGTGGATACCAGCTTTGAAGAATGAATTGTTGACTTTCACGTCAAGTCTCAAACCTTATCTTGATTTTCTAACTTCTAAAATCAGTACTATAGTAACAATTTTTCGTCTATAAACACTGATATCTTCACTTTTAACTTTATTTATAATTTATTAGTTGGCAGCTTCACCAATATATCACCCGATTATGGTAAAGTGAATTAATGTTGTCAAATAGCAGCTATAATGTCATAATGTAGAGTATGAATTTGACAAACCACTATTGTTTTATAATGCATGATTTAGTACAAAGTGTTATCAAATTTCGTCTATAGCACTGCAGCGTAGTAGAATTTGAACAAATTTTCACTTCCTGCAATCTGCAGGTGAAGAATAAAGGTTTGAAAATGGAAGTTAACTTCAAAATTTGGGGAAAAGTTTGACAGTTGTTCAAAGTATGTCAATGAGGTAAGTTCCAAATAAAAAAAACAAATAGGACCCCTTCTTTATGTTTTGTGTTGATTAAAAGTTTTTTTATAAAGTATTAACTTTATACAATTTAATAAATTAATACACATGATGATAATAAAAAATAATTAAAATATGGCTAGATATTTATATGTTGTTAGGTAAAAAATGAAAGTAGGTTTAATGTATGTGCAGAGAACGATCCCATTTATTACTATTCTGGTACAGTATAGGGCAAGGCCAAAAAATGTAGTAAATGTAGATCCTATATATCCAAATAGTACCTAACGAATATGTGTTTTATAAGTTGATTTTGTGGTGGAAAGTCTCAATGGAGGCCCTAGTAACCACAGTAACAGGTTAAAATGTTATAATCTGGGGACACTGCTGTACTCTTACTACTGCAAAAAAATATTTCTGACAATTCAACTATGTTATATGTACTGCAGGTAGTTTAATTGATCAGTGCTAGTTAGTTACTAGTGAAAGAGTTTGTTTCAAATATCAAAATCGTTGGTCCCACTGAATACCTTTATATATAATGCTACAGTGAGGATATATGCATCCCCATCCATGCAAATGCAAGCCCTTTTCAATTTTGTCCCAATTAGTTACTTAATTGTTACTGTCTTACCTTTCCATTTCTCTTAGTGAGCATGTGTGAGCACAGCACACTAGTATAGTTACTAGTGTTTGTTTGTTTATTTTTTATTTTTTTGTGTGTTTTGTTAATTATTAATTACTGTTAGTTATCATCAATGGGAAGAGCTCCTTGCTATGAGAAGATTGGTTTGAAGAAGGGAAGATGGACTGCTGAAGAGGATAAGATCTTAACTGATTATATCCAAGAACATGGTGAAGGATCTTGGAGATCTTTGCCAAAGAATGCAGGTAAATGATTAATGATTTTGATGATATTTATATATGTTATTGTGTCTGATCTGAGTATGTATATATATAAATAAAATGAAATAATAGGTTTGTTGAGATGTGGAAAGAGTTGCAGACTGAGATGGATAAACTACTTAAGATCAGATGTGAAGAGAGGTAACATCACTCCTCAGGTGGAAGAAATCATTGTCAAGTTGCATGCTGTTCTTGGTAACAGGTAGGGTTCTTCTGCCCTCTTGTTGCTTTTTCAAAACATGAAATCAAATGTTATGATTATTCATTGCTCATTTCAGTTAATCTACATACTAAGCTGAACATGAAATTTCCAATTTAAGCTTGGGTATATGTACTTGGAGCAAAGTTGGTTAAAGTTGGTGGCCTCGCTTTGAATTGATTTCTTCTCATTTTGGATTTTTTGTTTTTATTACTATAAGCTTATTATCTTTCATGAGTTTTCTCTTTTTTACAAGTTGAAGTGTTAGATATCTCTGTTCAAATAAATATGTTACCAATGATAAGAAACCAAACCCAAGACATTTTATCTTAGGGGACCTACAAAATATAGAACACATTCTAATAATGTCTTATACAAGGTAGATGCCATTTGTAAGATCATCATATGATAGTTTCTTAATAATGACTAACCCTTTTTGTTGGAATACCAAAAAGAAATTATATTGATGTATTTATATGTGAAAACAAATGTTTACTAATATGTTACATACAAGTATATGAAACATGGCCCTTAGTGAGTTTGAGCTACTACTTGTGATCATAAACAAGCCTAATCGTATCAACTATGAGACTCACTCTAAAAGACAGCACCAGGGTCCCAAAGGACTCCGGCTAACCAAGCTCCAATTCACTAGAACATAACTCGCAACAACCTATTTGCGGTTCTGTTTTGAGTGTGTTTTACTTGTTTTGGTTTTTATTCGTGCGAGGTATAACTCTTGTTGATGTTTTGATTGTCCTTTGAATCAACAATATCTACGGTTGATATATTTTGTTTTATTTTCTTATGCAGCAAGATATCAATGACGATGTTGAAAATGATGACATAGATGAGGAATTTCAAGAGGAAGACGTAGATGATGAATTTCTTGAGGACATCGTAGGTGATGAATTTCAAGATGATGATATAGATGATGACCTAGATGATGAAATTCAAGAGGATGACATCGGTGATGAATTTCAAATGGAGGATTTGGATGATGAATTCCAAGACCAACTTGAATGAGTTGGATGGTGTTTTATTTTGGATTGTAGTTGAAACCATTAAACTTGACCGAACTATGGTTTTGTTATTTTGCTAGGCTCATGCTTCGAAACATTAAACTTATTAAGTAATGTTCGACATTTTGATTACTATTATGTGTTGAATTAATGTTTGAACTATTTTGGTATAATACAACTTTTGAGAATGTATTGCTAAATTCGATCTTTTTTTTAGTTATAATTGACAATTTTAATATTGCCTTTAAGCCATAACTACGTTTCTAAAATAATTGAAAAATTGTAATATTTTAAGAGGACACTCTAAAAATGTTGCTTGTAAGCTATGGCAACGTTTATTAATTGTAGCCACCTATGGCAACATTTAAAAACGTCCCCTCAAAATCCCCAGGAAAAACGTCCCCTATTCCTATGGTTTAGGCAACGTTTTCAAAAAGTGTGCCCAAAGATCATGAAAAAACGTCCCCTTAGACAATAGGCAACGCTGGCACAGGAGACGCCTGGAAAACGTCCCCTATACTTTTAGGCAACGTTTTTCATAGTTCTGGCAACATTTTTTAATTGTTGCTAGAGAGGATAAATGGTGTAGTGAGTTCTTCAAGAACAAGTCTATATGTCACAACCTCCTGGCCTAAAGGATTCTCAACACCCTAATTATATGTGCAAATTGCACAAAGCCATTTATGGTCTCCGCCAAGCCCCTCGTGCGTGGCATGATGCATTGAAAAGTTTCACTCTGAGTTATGGTTTTCATTGTAGCAAGAGTGATCCATCCTTGTTCATATATGATACAAATGGCATCAAGGCATACGTTTTGGTGTATGTTGATGACTTGCTCATTATAGGAAGTCACCCAAATTTTCTTCAGCAATTCATCATTGCTCTCTCAAACAAATTCTCACTCAAGAACATGGGTACTCCTCACTATTTTTTGGGCATTGAACTTATCCCTACCTCTTCAGGTCTCCTCTTATCTCAACATAAACATATTCGAGACATTCTTCAACGTTTCGATATGGAAGGAGCTAAACCAGCCCCTACACCACTTTCAGCTACTGCAATGGTCACATTACATGATGGAACACCAGCCACAGATTCCACTACATATCGAAAGATCATAGGAGCTTTGCAATATCTAAATCTCACTCGGCCTGACATTTCCTTTTCCATAAATAAGCTTGCTCAATTCATGCATAAACCCACCACAATGCATCTTCAACACCTTAAAAGAATACTACGTTACCTTAAGTCCACAATCAATCATGGTATTCTGCTCAGACCATCAACAACCTACAACTTAGTAGCGTACTCAGATGCAGATTGGGGAGGAAATGTAGATGATCGTACTTCAACTACTGCATACATCATCTTCTTAGGTCCGAATCCTATATCTTGGTTATCCAAAAAGCAACGCACAGTAGCACGATCCTCCACCGAAGCCGAGTATAGAGCAGTAGCTACAACTGCATGTGAGGTCATGTGGCTTGTCAACCTCCTTACTGAGCTTCATGTTCAAATGTCTACACCACCGCACTTACTATGTGACAATGTCAGAGCTACTTACTTATGTTCAAACCCTGTACTCCATTCCCGCATGAAACACATTTCCATGGATTACCACTTTGTGAGAGAGCAAGTTCAAGCAAACCAATTGCATGTTTCTCATGTCTCTACTAAAGATCAGCTTGCAGACATTCTGACCAAGCCTCTTCCGCTGGCAAAATTTAATGAACTCACATCCAAGACCAAAGTTACCAATGGCAACTTTATCTTGAGGGGGCATATTAAGGAATAATTATCATAAGTATTAATTGGAGAATATTTTCAATCAAAGTATTCTGTCATAGGCTGTTAGTCAACTTCAGAATAATAGGAGAATTATGGCAATCAATGTTTAGTTGTAACTGATTGCTATTCACTCTCAGTCAACCCTCTCCTAGTTGTACAGTAGCAATGCAATTATTTTCATTAATTATAGGTTGTCTGTATTGTACTATATATGTAAACTGTTGTCCAACAATACAAAATAATTCCAATATCATTCATATTATATTTTCTTATACACATTGGACTATGATATCTTATGATTTATTTTCTTTGAAGTAAGATAGTTATCAATCGATGCCACTGGATCACACTAAATAAAAAGCTTAAAGATCTCTGAGTCTAAACATGTCTCGGTCCTTAAAATTTGTAGGAATTGAGAGATACATAAAGAACATCATTGATGTATATGTTGATTTTGCCACCATAAAACATCCCACAAAGCAAGTTTAAGGTGTCTGTAATGTAACTTCCTTACCAGCACATCTATTTTACTGATACACATCTAATAATTCTATATTACTTCTTTTGTTGTGGATGTAAATTTTTTTCCTTCATGTTTTATTCCTTTATTTAATGAATAAATTGTCATGTTCTCAATTCCTATGTGTTATTTCCTTTCCATTACTAAATTGATTAGTGGTGATAACTGAGAAACCACAACGTTAATTAATTTTGTTTATTCTATTGATGCTTATATTTAAGGCTTTTAACCAATACTTAAATAGTTTGAAACTTGGCATGTTCTGCATATCTTTGAAAGTTTGTGAATTTTCATAGTAAGTGCAATATTTTCAATCCCCTTTTACTGTTCAAGCTCATGTTTAATTAAGTTTATTTTGGTGCAATGATTCTGGTAGTCTATTTCTTATTGCTTTTTGAGTATGTCTAACTTAATTGATCTTTATTTGATGCAGAAAATTGATAAAAAAAGATACAATATCTTGATTACACATGCTTTAGGGAGAGTTTTTGACTCCTAATGTTCATCCTTCATTTAATAATGAGGTAATGGTGATGATAATCTACTTTAATAGAAGTTTTATTCTTTCTTCATTGGACATATTACATAAAAGAAGTTCAAATTTTCATTCATATTCTAATCATCTTTCCTTTGGAATTTGAACTTTTAGTGCTGAGTTTTTTTGATTTGTTGCTTGATCTGATTTTGGAACTCTTTTCGTAGGTCTTAATTGTTGCTAGTGCGGTATCCTCTAGTCTCTTGTTGCTGCCTGTGTAGTTTCTTCTACCCCCTCCTTTGGCTGTTGAATCCTATAGGGTGGAGAGAAAGAAGATGGAAGAAATTGGATGAATAAAGCTTTTGGTTTTTATCATCCAATGTACCTGCATATTCAGTTTTATAGCATGAAAAACCTATATATCACTAAGCATTTGGAATGTATAAACATAAGAAATGCATAAAAATGGAGAAGGATAAACAATTAGAGATTCACTTTTTATCTAGTAGACAATAAGTGTGTTTGGATGAAGTAATTGGAAAATTTTAAAGAATTTAGAATTCTAATCAATTCAAATGATTCAATTAAATTACTTTCATTTCTCAATACTTTTGTTTGGATGGAGTAATAAAAAATTTCATTGTCATCATTTTCGGGCAACTTTTATAAATTTTTATTTTTTTGGGCCAAATTTTAAAATTGAAATTAGGGGTCAATATGTAACTTTCAAAAATTTTGAGGGGTCAAATTATAATTTTTGAAAAACTAAGGGGTCAATTTGCAATTTTTTGGAAATTTATTAGGGTCAATTTGGAAAATTTGAGGACCAAAATGCAAGATTTAAAAAATTATCACAATTAAGAAATTTGAAATTCTTAGCTTTTAGGTGTCATTTGAAATTCTCTAAATTCAACTTTGAACAAAATACTTCATAAATTTCTATCATTTTGAAAATTCTTCAAATTATTATCCAAACAATGGAATTCACCTCAAAGTATTTGAACTCCCTCAAAACATTACATTACCTCAAAACATTCCCTCATCCAAACACACTCTAAAGGACATTGTAAATTGAAAATGGCAAATGAATGAGCAATGCAGAACGTTAGAAATGAGAGATCGATGAGCAACATCCATTTATAGCATTTCTTAATAATACAAATGCAAAGAAGGGCTGCAAGCAAACCCTAGAAAAACCCTAAGCCAGCCATAGACATTTTTACTGTTTTGCCCCTTGCTGGGAGCCAATGTTGCTTGGTTTTGCAGGTTTAAAATGACAACCCTGCCCTTGGTTTTTCTTGAGCAGAAAGTAATCTGCATTGGTAGCTTAAATTGCATCATTGGTATCATATCCTATGGTATGTACCCTATTTTCAGTTGGTTCAAGTTAGCTCAAGTACTGCCACCAAGATTTACACTCCACGCAAAAAATCCTCTTCCAAAAAATCCTCTCACATGTTTCCTCTTGAGCTTCTTTTCTTCCTTTCTCTCTCGAAAAAACCCCAATAGACTCAATCGTTATACTGAGACCCTCCACCACCAGCCACCCTCTCATTCCTTCACTCTCTCTTTCTCTGTCTTCTCTTTCTCCTCTCAAACCATCCACCATCACCAGCCCACCGTCCTCCCATCACCACCATCACAATCGTCCTCCTCCATCATCGGCTACCACCACCTCTCCACTGTAACCCACCATCACCATCGTCCTCCTCACCACCATCCTTCGTCAACAAAACTTCTCCCGTCACTGAATCTCATACATCACTATGCTCAATGCTCTCTTCCATCACTGTTCAGATTCGTGAATTCGGCAAGACAGAATTAGGGATGGCTTTGGAGGATCGTGAAATTTTGAGGTTGAACAAGTTGTTCGAGATGTTAGCACAGATTGAGCGCTTTTATGACTGGTTTTGGTACAATTTCTCCAGGTACTCAATCAACTAACCCTTTTTTTTTTTTGTGAATCACGTGAACTTAATTTGTTTTATCATTTCAAAATAAAAAACTAGGTGTCGAACAATTTCTTTTAGACTATAGTTGATTTACTTCTTTTTCTTTTTATGAGTAAAAAATGATGTGTTGAAACATTTGGGTTTAGTTCTATTTTTTTTTTGTTAATTATAAATTGTTGTATGGAAAATATATTATGAGGTGTGAGTGATAAATGGTAGTATAGAAATTGCATGATGTGTGCTCAGTGCTCTGATTTATGGGTCTTCTAGTTGGAGTAGTTTGATGCACATGGAGATGATTCCATTATGTTGATAGTCTGAAGGTGAGAAAAACACACAAGACGGGGGAGGGGGGGTTGAATTGTGTGGGCTAATTCTTTTCTTCCTCAAAAACTTATGTTAGTTCAGATTCTGATATTGATCAGATCTGAACTATTTTCAGAGTGTTTTATGCAGCAGATATAAAGTAAATGAGAGAGGGAAAGAGAGACACAATAGTTTATCCTGGTTCCTTCCACAACCCGGAAGTAGTCCAGTCCCCTTGTTACTAACAAGAGATTTTTCACTATAATGAAACGATTACAATTGCTCAAAGCACACAGTTAAGAGACTTCCTATGCTCAAACACTAAGTATGAGACTTCCTTGCTCAAAGCACACATCTAAGAGACTTCCTTGCTCAAAGCACACAGCTAAGAGACTTCTAATGCTCAAGCCCTCAAGCAAGAGACTTCTAGTTGCTCAAACACCTAGTAAGAGACTTCCAATGCTCAAGCCCTCAAGCAAGAGACTTCTAGTTGCTCAAACACTTAGTAAGAGACTCCCCTGCTTAGACACACAGTCTAAGACTTTCTATGCTCAATACACAAAGTTATGAGACTTCTGATTGCTCAAGCACGCAGGCTAGATACTTTGGTTCAAACAGATTTACAACAGAAATAGGTTTGAGTTGAACACTTGATATACAATTAGTGGTGTTCACAAAATACAACACATGTGAGACTCTATACTTAAGGAATTCTAAGATAATAAGTTTGTAAGAATTCCTAAGTTTTTTGATGACTGTCACGTAAAGCAGAGTATGATAGTTTCTGGTTTTTCAGTCTTGTGAGCCTTAGTCTTCTTCTTCTTCAAATCTTCAATCCTTTATAGAGAATTAAAGAGCTGTTGTAGAAGATGCCATGTCATCAAAAGAGCCGTTGGTATTGTAGCTACAGCCAGCAATAAATCCTTCCAGAACTGGTGTGCAAAACAGAGCAACACAATTTGAATTGTTTCCTTAAAACATGGATCATGTTTTGCCCAGGGAGACAACCATTGCAAAGAACTGTTCTGACACAACAGTACTTCACTGTTGACAGTTGCAAATGTTGACTGCTGCATTTCTTCAGACTTCAGAAGCTTCTCATCAGAAGCTGGCTTCAGGAACTGTTCATCAGACGCACTTCTTCAGAAGCAGACTTCAGACACACTGTTCATCAGACACTGGTCTTCAGACGCACCCTTCAGATGCACTGTTCATCAGATGCACTGTTCATCAGACGAACCTTTCAGAAGCTGGTCTTCAGACGCACCCTTCAGTCGCACTGTTCATCAGACGCATCCTTCAGAAGCTGGTCTTCAGACGCACATCAGAAGCTGGTCTTCGTACGGATCAGATGCTGGTCTTCGTACGAATCAAAAGTTGGTCCATCAGAAGCTGGTCTTCAAAACTGTCTTCAGAAGCTGATCAGAAGCAGCACTTCAGAAGCTGCTCATCAGAAGCCGTTTGCAACATAAGCTTCAATAAATTCCTTTGCTCTTAACTTGATCTTTGAACCATTGTTAGATACCAATCTTTAAGCATATGGTTCTGCACACTAGAATCAAGCATTAGCATATCCAATTTTCTTCTTAACACTTTATTATTATTATTATTATTATTATTATTATTATTATAATGATGTTCTAATTGATAGCTAACCAATTAGAAAAGAGGGACTTACAAAAGAAACAATTTTTTATTGGAACTATTTTGTTACATAGGACAATTATTGTGGCAGGTTGTAATCATATCAAGGTTTCTTGAGCCACTCAATTGCGCTGCTCAAAAAATATTATGCACATACTAAATCTTTCTGCCAGATTTCCAAACAAGTGGCTTTGGGTCTACAATCTCAAAGGACAATGGCATACATCAAACCTTCTCTTACTCCCCCTCCTCCCATTTCCTCTCTCTCTCTCTCTCTCTCTCTCTCTCTCTCTCTCTCTCTCTCTCTCTCTCTCTCTCTCTCTCTCTCTCCCCCCCTAATAATAGCTTAACCTATAGCTCAGGCTATTTCATAAATATATATATAGCAAAGACACTTGGTAAATTACATGCAAGAATTGTAGGCCATAATCAAAGTTTTTTTGCAAAACAAATCGCCTAGACTATATTTTTTTTGAACTTACCTATTAAGGTAGTCCATAATCATATGAAGGTTACTTGCAAGAATTTTTTTTGTAAGCTAGGCATGCTCACCACTTAAATCTTTTGGAAATTATAGTAATGAATAATATCCCTTGATCGATGCAAAAAATGAAGCA
The DNA here is from genome assembly GCA_018208015.1 of Medicago ruthenica. Lineage (NCBI taxonomy): Eukaryota > Viridiplantae > Streptophyta > Magnoliopsida > Fabales > Fabaceae > Medicago > Medicago ruthenica. The sequence goes on from CM031371.1 coordinate 78,636,046, forward strand.
CCATGATTGAGAATCTTCCAATATTCAAATCTATGCAATATAGAATCACTTGAGCATTAACTATTAAGATAGACTAGATCATTATCGAGGTTTCTCACATATAGTAGGAACGAAGAGAAAAATAAATAAAAGTGATCATGTCATGTTTGAATCGCCTGTTATTTATTTTTTACATTTTGAAACGTTAAGTTATTTTATGCTTTGATAGACGTGCACGAGCTTTGATAAGCCTCATCATCCTAATTTTATGCTTAGGCGTGCACTAGCTTTGACAGGTATCATAATCCAAACATCATGCTTCGATAGGCATGTACAAGCTTTGATAGACATCATCATCCAAATATTATGCTTCGATAGGCGTGACCAGCTTTGACAGGCATTGATAGGCATGTACCTGCTTTGATATGCATCATCATCCAAATCTATCATTTTATTAACTTCCATATTATTTGCATATAGGTTTGGCCAATTGAATAAATCATATACTATTTCAAGTTAAGAAGTTTTTTTTTTTTTTTTTTATAGAAATGCTAATCATATAAAAATATTTTTAAAAAGAGTTTGTCGATATATGCCCTTGAAAGACAGTTTAGAATGATTTTTAATATGCAGGGATCAAAAGTCCATAGTTACTTCAAGAAAAGGGTTAGAGATATTGTTAACTGATGATGAAGACGAAGATACAAAAGTTATATCTAATGTAGTTTACAAAGAAGTGTTCCAAAATGTTCATTACATAACATTATTACTACCCATGTGATCTTGCAATGAAGGTTAAATTATAATATATTTCACGTTGTTTTAATTTATTTTCATGTAATGTTGTAGTCCTAAGTTGTTAATATATTGTGCTCAATATTGATCCATGCGATAGCACGGGTCACGCGATCTAGTTAGTTACTAACTAAAGCAAAATATAAATTCAACATTGGGCGGGAAACCACAAATGGTCTTGATGTGGTATGACAAAAAAAGTCTTTGACAATATCAGGTTAGGTGGTTACTTGTATCACAATCTAAGAAGAAACCCATGTGATGATACTATTGCAGCCAAAATCCATTTAAAATATACTTCTTCCGTTCCTTTATAATTGTCACTTTTGCATAAAAATTTTGTTTTTAATTAACTGTCATTTTCAAAGTCTAATACATCATTAAATGTTGTTTTAACTATATTACCCTTCGATATTTATTGCAGAGAGAGAAATATATAAAATGAGATATTAAATAATTAAGGTTATTATAGAAAAAATATAAATTGTTGTATTAAAAGTAGTAAAAGTATTTGTTGTCTTGATTTGTGTAAAAAGTCAAAATGTGACAATTAAAAAGGAACATAGAGAGTAATATAATTTCACCATGTAGAGTCGTGTTAGACAATGTTTTGGTGTGAACTTGTGCATTTATGTGGTAAATGTCTAATTGTTGATGTGTGGAAATTATGAATGACTCATAATTGGGTTGATGATGATTTATAGTTGAGATGATGATTGTTTGTTGATGATGTATATTTAAGTTGGCAATTATACATTGATGAGAATATACTATGATTTATGAATCATGTTTTGGAATGTTTATGTCATTTAAGTTGTTAATAATGATGAATGAATTATGCATGTGTTGATAACCAAGCTATTTATGTTGAACGCTTATATGTTGTTGATGTTTTGCCTGAAACTTACATGCGTTTATTAATCCTTTTCTGTTGAACGTATGTCTTACCCTCCAGTGGCTTTGTTGTCCCCTACATCCTCATGGTGTAGACTAGCAGGTTGAGGAGTAGTTGCTTGATGAGTGTTTGCTGAGGATGACGTCATGCTACTCCTTTTTATTGTCTTTGAGGATGTCTAGATTAGGATTGTGATCTAGGAATTTTGGGGATTTTATTTTACTTGTTGAACTATTGATGATGGATCTTTATGATCATGATGATGATGATGTATTTATTTTGTGATCTTTTATGATGAGACCCGAGATGATTATATGTTGAGATTATTATTTTCTGCTGTGCTATGAATATTGTTGATGAAATTTTTATTATGAGAAATTAATATGAGGTTATTGGTGATTTGTAATATCTCGATTATGTTGAATTGCATGATTTATCGTTTAAATAGTAGTCTCGGGGAACAGGGTCTTATACAGCGCAGGATGCGAGCGCGTATCGGGCGCTATTCCGGTGACGCGAACACTAATATTTGAATACTAAAATACTGTAATGTTGAAAAAGAAATACTAAAACACCTTAAATATTACTCAAAATACATAATGTATTCATAATTTGAGATAAAACAAGTTTAACCAAAACATAAGAACATACTTGCAAGAAATACTAATAAAATTTAAGGTAGCCAATACTTCCACCATTAGACTCTGACAAACAAAAATCACATGTGACTTTCTTTGTATTGGTCTTGTCCCTGAAACTGTTGTATTTCCATCCTATGTCATGAAGGGTTGGTTTGAATAGCTTAATAAAGGAATTACTGTGCATTTGAATCGACAGCATTGGATGATGATGGTTGTGAACTACTTGTCATTGCTATTTCATATTGGTCATTGGATTGGAACAAAACAGAGAATTAGAAAACAATTAAAAAACAAAAAACAAAACAGAGAGGGAAATAGAAAACGAAAAACAGAGAGGGAAAAACAAAACAACAACATAACCCTTTTTGATCTGAATTAAAAAAAAATGAAAAACAAAGAAGTTTCCCTTTTTGATCTGAAAATGAAAAACAGAGAGGGAAAATTTTGATCTGAAAACACAAAATAGAGAGGGAAAAAATAGATGATGAAGATGAATGAATAAACTTGTGTTTCAGAAATGAAGAGAGGTGAACAGAGATCAAACTTCAATGATAAAGAGGTGAAGAGATGAAGATAACAGAGGTTGTGTTTGTTCTTTGTTGTTCGATGAAGAGACTAAGAGAGAACATATGCTGTTGTTTCCTTGTTGTACAATGAAGAGAAGAGAGGTTGTTGTGTGTTTTGCGGCTGGTGTGTTGTGTCTGATGCAGAAGAGTCAATTAGGGTTTTAAAAATTACTTAATTTACCCTCCAAACACTTTTAAGTGAAGGACAATCTCGTATTTTAAATACGACCCGAATAGCACCCGCTTTGACCCACTTTTTGGCTGCTCTGCTCCGCCCAAAATCGGCCGCTTTCGCCGCGGTCTCCAAACGCTCTACCTCGGAGCGCTGCATCGCGTTTTGGCGTTTTTGACAACAGAGGCTTTGATTACTATATTGTGTTCTAGAATTTTTTATTTCAAATCGTATAATAAGGATTTTCTGATCCAACCGTGCGATGCACAGGAAAAATTATCTTGCTATTGAAGTCTTAGCAACATGTTTGATTCAATATTTATGGTATTTTGGGCATTGTTCTATCATATGTCAAACTGGTTGGGGATAGTTCTCCCTTTGAGGTTGATGTAGTTTAGGTAATCCATTTTCTTTATTAATTGAAACATTTTTACATGATTTCATACATGAATATAAGGGCTAGGATAATATTGTAATTATGTAACTTAGGCATGATTATCATGATGCTTACGTGAATTGATTGATGCATATTTTTCATTCAGTATTCAAGTTATTTTGGGCATTGATCTATCACATGCCAATTAGTTTTAAGAAAATTGGTTGGTTTATATAATTTAATGTTGTTGACATTTTTTTAATCTCCTTATTATCGAATTTCATTTTTACTTTTTTGCAACTCTAATTAGCATATGTACTAATATGTTGCTTTCTTCGAGGGAATCATTTTGGATTTATGCTACTTTTTTTTTGTAGTCCTCGGATGATACTCTACATTTTGGCTTTAGATTTATGACTAATTAGCAAGCCTCATGGAAAAATAGTCCTTCATCTCAAGATGGACATTCATTATATCTCTAATTGATTATGCTTCTTGCAAAGCTTTTATTGTTGATGGATTTTACTATTTTAGTTACTTCATTATTTCAGTTTCAACTTAAGAAATTTCTTCTGCCTCCTATCAAGAAATTTTAAGATCCTGTTCTATGCCTCTTGATGTGAATGTTGGAAAAGTTTCATGATTATTTTAGTTGTTTGGTTATTTCAGTTTCAACATTAGTCATTTTTAAGAAGTTGATTAGTTTTTTTGATGAACACTAAACACATTTACAATTAATATGGAACATATTAATATATGAACTTATACTTCTACTTCTATGGTTCAACTTCCTAAAAAAAGGATTCAAACTTAATTATTTTTTTCATTTTTAATAAATATAAAATATTACCCTCTCAGCACATCATGGCCTTCTCCGTTGCCATAACATTCATCCATCTAAAGAGCTTCATTTTTTTTTCCTTTCTGAATTTTCTTCCTTCCTTTGTAGTTTGTTTCAAAGGTGACTTTCAAAATTTCTTATTTCCATTAGGGCTCTAAACATGGTTTTTTTTTTTTGCAATCTACATCATATATTGTACTTTTTCATTAAAAATAAATTGTGGGTTTGTGACTTTACCCATAAATTTCCAACCCATTTTCAGGGCTTGGTGAATCGTGAGTTAGATTTTCCACACGAAAAAAGAGGTTGTCGCACAACCAGTGTTTAGAGCTTAAGAGCTTAATGTTAGGGATTTGGATTTATAAATTTTGTTTCTGCATTTTCTGAGCTTAAGGGTTTATGAATTTTTGTTTTATTTCTCAATTTCTAGTTTATGGGTATGCATATTATGAATTCCCTAATCACGTGAACTTGTATACATTTGAATTTTACTAAATCATTAGGTTAAGTTGTTGGTGTTTGTCAAATGAGTGATTTTTGTTCGTTCATACTACTAGCGAAGACAACCCTCCTTTAATATGAGATTTTACTACAATAAGTTAAAAAAAAAAACATGTTAATTGGTTCTGAAAAATGTTTCTTTGCTCATAAGAATAGAGAAGTTATTCGTTTGGCCAAAAAGGGATCAAATAGGTTGGCAATTAAAGATAAAGACCAACAATCCTGCTCCCTAATTAATACACGATGTAAGAAACCAGGAGATCATGTGAATATGTTGTGTCTTGTTGCATGTGACTATTTTTTTCCTCATTGCACATGTACATTATGAATGGAAATTTTAACAATGTTGAGTTGGTGTGACATTTTGATTGTTGATGGGATTAAATGACCTCTTCAATGATCCATAGAAGTAGGGAGAGTGTTTACTTGTGATGCCTAGTTTGAAGATGTTAATTAAAATTTTACTTATAAAAAAAAGAAATTTATGTATACCACATGAAATATGGGAAGAAACCTATTCATTTTTCTACTTGTTATTTGTTTGTCGATTTTCTGCATATAGATGCTTAATCTTTATTTTTCCTTGTGGCAGGTTAAAATTCTTGCTCAAGAAGCATGGAATCAATGGCGGTGTGACCCAAACTACACGTGTTGATTCTGCATCTGGTACTTTGTACGAATTGTAATATTTTATAGTACTTAAAATTTTGCAAAGTTCTACCTATGTTAATGTATACTTGAGAATGTGTTATTTTTCGAGGTGTACTATTAAATGGTTGACAAAACGATATTTTCAGCGATTAATAAGCTCTGAAGCCCCAATACTCTAAAAATGGCGAAGAATCGTGTCTGACACATATCTGATACCGATACGCCCCGATACGCGTATCAGAGAAGTATCGGGCAATTAACATTATTTTTTTTTTAAAATAACTGATACGTGTCCGATACGGCTAACTTATACCCCTAATACGGCTAAATAAACTGATACTTCATTCAATACGTAATTGGATTTTTTATTTATTTTTTTAGTTTTTTATTAATCCTCTTTTCACATATTTCATTTTGAAATAATAATAATAATAATAAAATAAGAAATATATAAAGCTAATGGAAGCGCTCTCTCTAAAATAAATAGATGGAATTGGAATTGAACCCAAAAAATAGGGTTTCTCACCACCAGCGACGATAGTTATTCTTCTTCTAACCTGCAACGCCGATCGCTCCATCTCAACATCAGCAACAACAATAACCTCCATCAACACCTCCAGTATGTTCTCTACTCCGTTTCTCTTTTCTCTAATGCTCTATTTCCTATTTTCTTTTATTCTCTCTAATGCTTTGTTCTTCTCCCTTTAGTATCTTCTTCTCTCTTTAATTTTTTCGTCTGTTTCACGAAAAATGTTTACTTTCTTCTTAATAAGATTGTTTGTTTTAATGATTGTCTTCAACATATGTAAACCCTAGATTGATTTCTTTTAAATAAGAGGTATCGTATCGGTATCGTGTCACATATCTGAGTTTCCTTGTTAATAAGTCATTATATGGTTTCCGTGGAGATTAGTATAAATAGAGGGATGAACAAATATTAATACCTGAGTACAAAAATTCTTCAATCATTTAAGATCATCCACTTCACTTTACCATCGTTAGTTAAAAATCACAAGTGTGTCTCAAATAGATTCCTTTCACCGAAATCACTTGGAGAATTGGTGAGAAAGAGATAAATTGGTAATGAAAATAAAATATGGTTACACCATAGTTAAAAACTGGTTAAGTGCAGATTATTTTTACTTAGTTTGCCTAAAACTTCTCAGTCTCAAAAGTGAATCAAAACCGAAGAGAGTGGGATTTCGATATGGAGGAGTCTAGACGGCTCAGTCAAATTTCACGACAACATAACCATAAAAGACGAAAACAAACAATGTTGATTAGAATTCACTTCATCATCCTATCTTGATAACTTAGTACAAAGTTTACGATCACATAAAATTAAAGGTGTCCATTTTAGTAAGCTTAAAATTTCACTATCGTCGTCAAGTAATTCATTACCAAATTTAATCTACTGTGTGGATTAAAATACTAACTAACAAGTATCACCATTTTGGCTATCCTATTTGCAGCCATGGCCATTGAATAGAACTGCAACAAACAAGTATGAAAAAACAATCACATGGGACTAATATTGTTCAACTGCATGTTCGGTTACCCTATTTACTGAAATCCTTTCAAAAACGCTTTTTATACATATGATAACACACACACACACACACACACACACACACACACACACACAGATATATATATATATATATATATATATATATATATATATATATATATATATATATATATATATATATATATCTGGGCACATTCAATTTGGAACAAGAAACACTTGTCTAAAATCACATGGCTGCACCATAAAATTTGGAACCAGAATGATGAGAACAACCAAGTGACACTCTGACCACCAAGCAACACCAGAACAGTGACATCAATTGTGCAAACGACGATGATGAGAACTATAAAAATGACAACGAGAATGGCGACAGTGAAAACGCGAATGAAAACTAGAGTCTTAACCGAAAATCTATCACAAAAATGTATCATATCATGGAGCAATTTTAAGTTTTAACTTAAAACTTTGAACCAAACCAATATAAGGGAACATATAAGAAGCAGGGATTCCTTTTCCATCAGCGTTGACCAATTTCAAAATCAGTGTTTAGGGTTCTTCAATTTTTTGTTTACACATATCATAACTGATTTCAAAACTAAAGTTTCACTTGTAATTTTTTTTATCATCAATACCTTTTGTTTAAAGGAATCCTACCATTAATTTCCAAAAAAATTAAAGTTCAATTTGATTTATTTGTTGTTTTGATATTCAATAATTTAGATATTCATTTATAGAAATTTAAAAAAAAAAAAAAAACAGAAATTGTTTTGTGTTTGTTTTCCATAATGAACCTCAAATATTATTATTTTTTAAACAAAATAAGTTATCAAAAATAATTTTTAAGAGAAGCCCATGAAAACAACTTCTTAATTATAAACTAAGAAAAGCTAGCTCTTTTCTCATATAAACTATAAGCATTGTTGTCAAAATCCCGACTTAAATCCTAAAATCCAGAATTTTGCGACTTTATTCATCTTCAACGACTCAAATCCATAGCAAAATCCCAAAATAGGAAAAATTCTAGTAAAATTGCATCAAAATCGTGAAATTCATACAAAATCACAGGATTTTAAAGGGTTTTGTCTATTTTTTTAATCATTTATGTACAAGTATTTTGTGGACTTTAAACTTAGTCATTTATGATTATATACAATTTTTTTTTTATGATTATATACAATTTATAACATATATTTAACATTATTTTTGTTTTGGTAAAATCCATCGATTTTGATTGCGATTTTATGATTTCTTATATTGATTCTACAAAAGTAGTTGAGTAAAATCCTTCAATTTTGATTGCGATTTTACGATTTTCGTTTTTGCTATTCCCTTTCGACCTGAAGCAAATTCCTGATTTCGACAACCTTGAATTTATAAGCCCTAATTATATTTTGACTTCAATTTTTTTAGAACTATGGATTTGAATTAATTTCTAAGTTAATGTTTTGTTTCAGAACACTACTAGAAAATTCCATTTTTGCTATGGAATTTTGTGACGGGATAAATTCCGTTGCAAATTGTGACGGATTTTGTTAAGGGCCATTTTTGCTATGGAATTTTGTGACGGGATAAATTCCGTTGCAAATTGTGACGGATTTTGTGAGGGATTTGGTTAAGGGGTCACTAGCGATGGATTTTGTGAGGGATTTGGTCCATATCTAAATATTCCGTCACTTATTCCATCGGAAAATTCCCCTTATGCTTAGTGACGTCCTTGTATTCCGTCACAAAGAGATATAACATATTTTTATTAACGTTTCAAAATTGTAAAATAATTTTAAAATTTTGACTTAGCTGAGACTTGAACCTGAGACACTTTATTGACATACAAAGCAACTTACCACCACACCATGTTTAATTTGTTGAAAAACAATCAAACATTTTAATAATAAAACAAATCAAAGTTACAAATGTCACTTATGTTGTCAGGAACCGATTCCATCCAAATAGTGTTAGGTTCAACTTAGCAATTCACAAAGGAACTCTTCAAATTCACAAACGAACTCTTCAGCTGCCAAAGCTCAAACGAAGAAGCACAATTCTGAAGACATTCGCACAATTGTGCATACCCGATTCATATCTTATTCCGTCACGAGAGTAGAGATTCAGGAACGAGAGTAGAGATTCAAATTGTGCATACCCGATTCATAACTTAAGTAAGATCTAGGTTCCATAGCTCATACGAATAAGCATCTCAGTCACTTTCGAAAACAACAGATCTAAAGCAGCACTCTGAAGCCCATACCATAGTTTTATACATAGCAAAAGCCTCCGTCGTTGCTGGATTGTCGAAACCGTCCACCGTCCAAGTTGCAGAAGCTAAGATCTGGCCCTGTGAATCTCGAACTACCGCACGTAAACCCCATGTCCCAGTTTCAGGATCGGATGCACATGTTGTAAGTACTCCTCACTAAACTTTATCTATAAATCTATCATCATACACTGACTAGATATTGAAGATTCAAGTGTTGTATGCATCGTTGATAAGTCTTTTAGTTTTTTATTTCCACATTTTCAAACTCAAATAAGCATATGACAAGCTGAGAATTCTTTTGTTCTATTACTATATTCTAACATTGCTTTCATTTGATTAAAGCTATTTTTAGTTCCTTTTGATTGGATGGTGAGAAAAACCTATTGAATCTATGATTTTAAATATAAATTCCAAATAAGTGAGTTAGTGTAGATGCTAAGTTTCATTACTCAGTGTTCCTTTATTTTACTTAATAATTTTTTATACCTGCAAGTTTAATCACTTTTTTACTCTATTAAATATTAATGGGAGAGGTATGTGAAGACAGAAGGTTGTTAACTATTGCAGTTTTATTGATGTGAAGGCATTAAAATTTTCTGCTGTCATTCATTTGCCTGCTAATTTTGATGTCTATTTATTACTAAGGAGTTTTCTGGTATATAATGCAGCCACCATGGCTCTTGGCCGCTCACACTTGGAAGCATGTGAAATCATGTTCAGCGAGCTTTCTTCTTTTATTGACGAGGTTTCTTCCGAGACAGAAGGAAAACCAAAGTGGAAGGTATTGTAATGGTATTGGTAATGGTTCCAAGCCTATTTTCTACTATAGGACCTGATAAAGAGACAAAGTATGTTATATTGGGAGAGAAGGCTAAGGCTCAGTTGATTCGTTACTCAAAGAAAGACATTGCACTCAGCTTAACTGAGATACAAAAGAATCCTCTGAATTATACTCAGGTTAGTATATTGTGTCTTGAACCTTGTGTTTTACATATATCTAGAAAACAAGTTTAGTCCTAAATTCAATTGTTTTAAGGAATATTGAAAAATGTGGACATTGCTCTTAATGGTTTTATAGCAAAATTGTTTTCTGAAACCTTGTGTTTTACATATATCTAGAAAACAAAGTTTACAAGTGGTCCTGAATTAGTTTGTTTTAAGGAATATTGAGAATATGAACGTCGCTCTAAATGGTTTCCAGCAATATTGTTTTCTGACTGAATATAATGTGGTGGTTGCTTAATGCTGGCAAAGGGAACCCAACCCAGTGACATTCAAGCCTTTTTGTTGTTGAATATTGAAACTTAGCATTTCTGGTTCAGCTTTTGTGAGGAAAATAACTTTGATTTCAAAAGCTCTCCCAAAAGCTGCCAAAGAAAGCATTTTCCCCTAAAATAAGCTGTTTAAACATTCAATGTGGGTTTTGACTATTGCAAATCAATATCGTCTCTGCCACATATACATTTTACATCTTTATTTTACAGTCTTACACCGAGTATATCCCCATTGTTTAATTTTAATTGTTGTATTTTCAGGTTTCTGTCTTGGCTGATGACATCCTGAAAAACGTGGAGTATGATGCACTGAGGATTGTTTTCAACAGATTCCAATCCGTTGTACAATTTCTACCAACGGTGTCAACTATACTATCCCATGAGGTAATTTCATCTATGAAACAATTTTTAATATTGCCTATTGTAATGAAGTTTTGACAGGGCCGGCCTAAGGGAGGTGCAAACAGCTCAACAGAGCTGGGCCTCCCAAAGGCATGGGCCTCAAAAAAAAATTTAAAGCCCAGTATTCATACGTTTTCCTTCCTTCGTTTCCAGCTCAACCACGCGTTCCCGTTCCTTCGTTTTCCTTCCTTCCCGTTCCTTCCGTTCCTTCGTTTTCCGTTCCCGTTCCAGCTCAACCACCGGCCACCGCCGACCACCGCCGTTCCCACCACAAAACGCTCTCTGCCTCTCGGCTCTCTCCATCTCTCTCGCTCAAAAGAGCTCCATCATTTCAGGTTTTTTTCATCATTTTTCATGGTTCTGTAACTTCTGTTTCTGTTATCACTTATTTATCATATATGCTATCAATTGAGATTTATGAGTACTAGTAAGATTATCAAGACAAATATCATTATAATGTATTGGGATTGCATTGAACCTTTTGAACCTAAATAATCGTACAGCATATGTTTTGTGAAGAGAACTACTGTTCAGGAAACAAGTTTCTATGAATTTGAAGCATTGACCTGATTTGTCCTTTTCTTTTTTTGACATAGGCTTGATTTGTTTTGGTACTTATTTGTACGAGTATAAAGTGAATATTGATTTCATTTTTCAATTACTAATTATGCAATTAGGCAATTACTAATTATGTCTTAATTTTATTTTGATGAAATTTATCACTTCTGTTGCCAATTAGGCCTCTTGTGGATAAACCTCTTGTGGATTTGTTGAATATCCCATCGCATTTGCACTCAGAGCTGGATATGAAGGTAGCTGACTACATTTTGAATGGTAATTGGAACGTTCCCAGGTACTTGGTACAGAAGAATGCAAGCCTAGTTCAGAAAATTCTCACAATTACGCTCCCTTTGATTGATAAGTGTGACAGGCTTAATTGGGTGGCTTCGGTTGATGGTGAATTAACCAACAGTTTAGCGTATCATCACCTGCGCACGTCTGGTCAACAATTACATTGGCGTAAGCTAGTGTGGAATAATTTTGTCCCTCCTACTCGCGCTTTCATATTCTGGCGTTTAGCTCTTAACTGGATGCCCACAGATGAGAACCTTAGGAAAAGAGGCTGTCAAATTGTCTCAATTTGCTGTTTCTGCTCCCAGCAGGCCGAAACCACTGCACATATTTTCTTTGGCTGTCCCGTCACTCGGAAACTGTGGTTTGGTTTTGTGCTGGTATAGATCAAAGTCTGGACTGTTCAGACTGGTTGCCTCTTATCACCAGCTGTGTGGGGAATTGGAGCAAACTGGTGCAGCAGATTTTGATCTCAGCTGTGCTGCACATCATTAGGCAGATTTGGATCGAACGAAATGCAAGATATTTCAACAATAAGGTGAATTCGATGGATCATCTGATCCGGTGCGTAATTGTGGAGGTAGGCTGCAGCTTTAACTCCATTAAGGCTGCAAGTTCTGCTATGATGGATTTCTGATTAGCTCATCTGTTCAATATACCTCTCAAACACAAGGTGGTTAAAACCAATATTGCGGTCCGCTGGCAGCCTCCTCTCGTTGGGTGGACCAAAATTAATATTGATGGGTCATGCTATGGCTCCCCCTCTATAGGGTCCATAGGAGGTGTTTTCAGGGACCACCGGGGCGTGTTCCTTGGCGGTTTCGTGCAGAACTTAGGACACGCCTCCGCTTTTATCACGGAACTCTCTGCAGCCATGTATGCTATTGAAAAGGCGGTATCTTTGCGCTTAGTTAATGTTTGGTTGGAAAGTGATTCGCTGCTGTTGGTTAAGGCATTCCATGGTATTGATGTGGTTCCTTGGCACATTCGTAACCGGTGGAATAATTGTCAGAGTTTGGCTAAGAATTTGAACATGATCTGCACTCATATTCCAAGGGAGGGAAATCAAGTGGCAGACGCGTTGGCGAAGAATGGACTTGGGCAGGGCCGGCCTAAGGTATTCATCTTAACTTGTATTTTTATATTATTTATTAGAATATGAATCTTTTTTGTGTTACGGGCCTCTTTTTATTTTATTACGGGCCTCTTTTTACTTTTAGAGCCGGGCCTCCAGATTCATAGGAACGGCCCTGAGTTTTGTCCAGGTCCCCTGACATGAAATATTGTCAAATTTCGACGTTTGGTGTTGCTTTATATGAAGAAAGCCATGAAAACTTATTTTGCAATATCAGGCTTTGATGTTGTGCTTTTTGCCTGTTTCAATGGTGTGATGTAATGCAATTTTCATGTAGATTGTTGAAAGAGAGGCTGAAGCTGGAGGAAGTCTCAGTGAACTGGATTCGTATGAGATTGAAGGGGGTGACACAAAATCAGAAATTCTTCAGAATTTGACCGAGTTCCAGTTTTCTTGTGTGAGTACAATTTTCAAAACTTCCTGACAAACTTTGTTGTGTACTGCTTATTTTTACCCATTGCATCAATTTGAATTAGTCTAATTGCCGTACGTAGGACTTCAGAATCAAATTCAAAATATGACAGTGCAAGGAAAATTGCTTTTGAATTTTTTGCATTTAGAACATTCTGATAGAACAGAGACTACGAAACCTAGAATATAATTTATTCTGTACACTTGTATTCTGTACACTAGTTTATGCACTTGTATTCTGATTTAATTATTATAGATTTTTTCATCGGCAAACATTATCTGCTTGAATTATATTTATATTCTGGAATGAATTCATTTAACTGATTGTTTGGTATCCTTTTTGAGGTTTACATTTCGCTGAAATACAATTGTATAAATAGAGTTAACAAAAACAAGTTGTTATGCATTCATAAATCTAAGATTGGATATTAACATGTTCCTCTCCATCTTTACCCAAAGTTGCAAATCTCCAATACACGTATAAGTTAGTTTTATACTTGTTATTAACTTTTTTCCATCATATCTCATTGTTTAAGACATGCTAGAACACGACCATGTATATTTTGAAAACAAGTTAGCATGCGAGTGTAGACACATTTGATGCTAGAAATTCCTTGAATATTAATAATTAAGAGGTAACATAAAATTAAATATTTATTTTCCGAAAAAGTACAACTCTATAATATTGATTTAACTGATTCACACTGAGTATTGCAGTCAACTTAATATCGTTTTTTTATAATTTATGCTTGGCTTAGCACATGTTGGATTTCTATTGCATCGGAGGAACACATAGCAGCCGTTGGATTTCTATTGAAGAGAGAGCAACCTGGCCTTCTCAGTATTAATCCAGAAAGACTGAAGTTGTATGTTATCCTTAGGCAGGTATGTTTTCTACTCTTCTTGCTCCAGCTTTTGTTTTTTCAATGAATTTTGATAATTTGATATTAGGGTCTACATCATATTACATTATAAAGATTGAAATAAAAGAAAGAAGTATGAGTATTATTGATCAAAGGGGAATCTTCTTCACGTATTATTGGTATGTCCGTGACAAAGTTAAGGATAAGCAATATCTAATTCTCTAAAAAATGATAAATTAATGTTATACTAAACATAAAATGTTTTTATGTTGTACTAGACTAGAAAGAGTCGTTGATTCAAAGTTGGAAACTTTGATTCAATGTTACTCTTTATTTCAAATCTAAAATCAAAATAAAATGGTTTTCAATAAAATTAAAAATCAAAGTAGAATGGTTTTCAATAAAATTTAGGAAGAAGTTTTTTTAACATCTTCTTAATCACAGGTTGAAACTCGTGTTGGGAAGATTCTTCTCCTTCTTCTTCTTCTGGAAATTTGTTCAAATCAAATGCACAATCTGCCTCTTCGTTTAAATCAAAATCCCTTAGCACTCTTGGTAAAACTTCTTCTTCGTTGCCATTTTTTTCTTGTATCTTTTCAAATAAATCTTCAACTAGTTTTCGAAAATTGTTCAACTCTAATCGATAATACGCTTCTTCATTTAAATCAAAATCCATTAGAACTCTTGATGAAACTTCTCCTTCTTCGTTGCAATTTTTTTCTTGTATCTTATCAAATGAGTCTTCAACTATTTCTCCTTCTCCTTCACTTTTTTCAAATGAGTCTTCCACTCTCTCTTCTTTTTGAATATTCATGGAGTCTTTTATTTTTGCCATCAGAATTGTTATAATTTGCACTTAAATTTTTAAATTTTTAAAAACATTTCAATATTATTTATAGAATTTCTACTCCCACTATTATATGTAACAAAAGTTTGTTAAGAAAAAACAAACTTGAGTTTTCCAAAATGATATGATGGTTTCATTATTATATGTAACAAATAATGTTAATCTTTTAACAATAATATAACAAATTTAATAAAAATTCTTTATTAAAAAATATATAATAAAAATTCTTTATTTAAAAAATATATAATACAATTTTTTATCTTTTCAATAAAAAACAATAGAACACTCTTGCTCCTAATTATATATTGTGATAGATTATTATTATTATTATTATTATTAGTATTATTATTATTATTATTATTATAAAAAATTAATAACAAAACTCAGTTTCTCCCTCACATCATTAATCCTTCATTGTTTGTTATTATAACAAACAAATAAATAACAAAACTCAAATTTTTCCTCAATCACCCATCATTCAGCAATCCAAATCTATTCATCCTTCATCAACCTAACTCCCAAACAGGACCCCAAATCAGTTCCTAATCCAATTCCCAAATTTTTTTGCCCTAAATCATTACTTCATCAATCTAATTCCCAAAACCTTCATTCATCAGTTCACTTCGATCAGATAATCGCTCATCTTACGTTGTTGCCGCAAACAGGATCCCAAATCCTTCACTTCGCTCAGCCCATTGCTCACTTAGCTGATCTCACTTGGCTGCCGCAAACAGGTTCCAAACTATTTTATCTTCTTCTCGTGTTTATGCTGTAAATTATGATACTGAATTGCGTATGCACAATTTGAATGCCTATCTGTTAAGGTTTTGATTTTGCTTTATGGGATTTTGTCAAATTATTGGTGATTTGGATTGTTTTATAGATGAGTAAAATGCACTCACTTCCCGTAAAGTTTTATTTAAAGACATTCACACCCCCTCTAGTTTAAAAAAAAACATCCACCTCCCTTGAATTAACACCATTAACCGTATTTATCATTCTGCTACTTGCCTCCAACATCATATTTTATACCAATGTCGAAAAAGCATGTGCTTCTTGAATGTCCAGCCCAGTCTCAGACAGTAAGGAAGTCAGCTGTAGTTGCAGCACAACTCCTTAAAATTATAAAAACATTGATTTCAGCTGGCAATATTATAAATCTTATGATGTATAGTTTATAAACATGTTCTTGAGTTTTCAAGTTAAGTCCACAACTAGTACAATCTATCAAACAATACACAAAGGTCACAAAAAACAAAACAGCAGATAATGCCAACTTGTAACTTGATTTTCTCTATCAATTCTTATTGGAATTTAATCAAACCAATGCCTATTTCGTAGATAATTAAGCATTGTTTCTAATGACACAAAAATCAGTTCAATCCAAGCATTGTACATAAGAATAAAGACAAAATACTTTAGAACATCATGCAGAAAATAACTTTCGCTGAAACTTGTAGTGCAGTTTTCTCCATCAAAACATAACTAAATTAAGTCATTTTAGAATCTATTTCGTGTTAAATTTTGTGCAGATTCCAGTGGTTTAAATTTCATTTCAAATCGATATATGTAGAGAAAATTATGATTAAAAAACCGAAGATATGTGCAAACGGGTTTGGACACAATCTCTCAACTATTTCATCAAACATCTAGTATGCATGTGACATCTACAAGTTATTTTTCTCAATTTACGCAATATCTCCTATACCCAATCTCAGTCCTTAATCCAATAAGTTGTAATATCCCGCTTAAAACTTAATCTTTTATGAGCGCCAGGACGATGTGTTAAGGTTTTGATTTTGCTTTATGGGATTTTGTCAAATTATTGGTGATTTGGATTGTTTTATAGATGAGTAAAATGCACTCACTTCCCGTAAAGTTTTATTTAAAGACATTCACACCATTAACCGTATTTATCATTCACACCTCTAGTTTAAAAAAAAACATCCACCTCCCTTGAATTAACACCATTAACCGTATTTATCATTCTGCTACTTGCCTCCAACATCATATTTTATACCTTAATTTGTTTTTTCGCACCATTGCTGGGAATATGAAACGTCCACATTGCTTATAGTATTGCAGTTATACTTATATTATAGCTTTGTTATGTCATGAGTATCTATTAATTAGCCAATTTTTTAGTCAGGAATACAAACAAAATTATGCTGTCAGTACTGTAGCTTATAAAACTGCAGTACTGTAGCTTATAAAACTGTAGTACTGTAGTGCTGTAGCTTATAAAAAACTGCAGTACTGTAGCTTATAAAACTGTAGCTTATCTAAGTTCTACGCAAATGACCTCCCCTTCTTTGTGTTGTTTGCTTCAAACTAGTGTATGTATTTTGGATAGTTAATTTTTTTTTTTAATTAGTGATTAGGTAGAACAGATTTTGGATAGTTAATTTTGTTTTTGTTTTCGTTTTTAATGAGTAATTATGGAGAACGGGTGGTCTTGGGCTCAAGGAATTCCCATTTACTTTTTTTGGTGTCTTTTTCTCATAGTATTTTTACTATGCTTTAGGTTATGTTATGTGACATGGAACTCTGTCCATGATTAGTCTTTATAGAGAGATCATTTTATTTGTCCTTTCCATGATTAGTCTTTACAAGAAGGAGACATAAACAACATCTCAGGGCTTGTTTGAATGTGTTTTAGTTTTCAATAAAATCTATTTTAGCCAACTGTTTATAAAAAATGAAACACGATAAAAATCTGTTTGGTAAAACAATTTTTTAAAACAATTTTGCTAAAGAGAAAATAAAAAAGTTGTTTGGTAAAGTTATGCATACTGTAACACCCATACTAAATTATCTAGAATATTTAGCATGCGTATTAATCTGATATCGGATACATTAAAATTTACAATAATTAATATATATACAAACCACTGAATGAGTACAATTTGCTCGTTTACATAATATCCAGATATCTTATAATACATGTTCATATACATACATAACATCTGTCAACCTCCTGAGCTTGCCATGACGAGCATCTGCACTCCATCCAGCGCCATCCTGAAGATCTTCATGAACATCTCTTGCTAACCTATGAACCTGCACCAGAAGGATTGGGGTGAGACATAATGTCTCAGTGAGCTCCAACCCAACCTACTGTTGGCAACCACGGGGGAAACCTAGGGTCACCGTGCCTACTCTTAGCGACCTTGGGGATACCTACGATCGCTGTCATTCTTTAACCTCTATCGCGATCAAGGGGAAACCTAGGATCGCGTCATGTCTTTAACTTCCTTATACTAGTCATATACATAATCTTATGCATTTCGTACTCTATTCTTATCTTAGTCTTATATGTAGTGATCTTGGGGACATCCTATGATCACATCGCATTCACTAGGAACTAATCATCATGTCTCGTATTACATATAACATATACATGTTCATTTCATATTAGTATTCATCTTTTCATATCATAAAGTTAGAAGTTAGCGTTGAACAAACAATCATTATCTTGGTTCATTTTACGGAGTGCATCCGGGTGGAGTAACCCCGAAGTACATCTCCCATCATACCGGTGAAATTCCTATCATATCAGGCTAACACCGGACTCCTCTTATCTTTGTGTAGGCAACCCTCTCGGTGAAGCCCCATCCGGCATAATCCGGAGCCTGCTGGACACATCTTGCATGTAGACAACCCTCTCGGAGAAGTCCCATCCGGCGAATCCCGGAGCCTGCTGGACATGCTTAAGTCTTTTAACATACGTGTGGACAATCCTCTCGGAAGAGTCCCATCCGGCGAAACCCGGAGTCTGATGAACACGTTTAATATCGTCTTATAACTTACGTGTGGATAGCCCTTTCGGAGAAATCCCATCCGGCGTATCCCGGAGTCTGATGAACACGTTATCATATTCTTTATCATTAAGTTCTTACTTAAGTTCGTATGTACATCTTATACATTCACATTCTTGTGCATAACTAAAGCACTCTCTAAAGCTTAACCTACTAGAGGTTCTTAACTATAAGCATATATCATTCTTGTGCTTGGTACATGATAAGTACCTTCTTAATTCTCTTTAACCTATAATAGGTTTCTAAACTTGAATACTATAACATTCTTGAGCTTGCACGTACTTAATTGTGTATGATAAACTGCTTAGTAAGGGATAATTCCCAAACTAGTTTCTTATATTCTCTATAATGTCTTGAGGATCAAGTCATCTATCCTCTCATGTTTGTGCCTATCCTCACCCTATAATGATGATTTAAACACCTCAAGGATAGGTCTTTACATGTTCTTTAACAATGCTTAATCATTACATGTTGATCCTTAAATTCGGAGCAGTATTGGATAGCCGAAACGGTGCAAGAAAAGATGAAAAATCTTATGATCCTGTCCAAGCCAAAATCGTGACACGATTGGGCAATCGTGACACGATTTTGCAATCGTGTCACGATTTCATACCCAGAAATCGTGTTGTTTTCTGCCTGTAAAATCGTGACACGCTGGTAAAATCGTGACACGATTTTACCTGCAGTTGGACAGTATTTGGCAAGTTTAAAACATGTTTTCCACCAATTTTGGTCTATCCAATCTTGCCCAACAACACAACAATTTAAATGATAAATTCAAAAGCTTATTAACAGGTTTCAACATGTATTGATCAAGGATTGCTATCAAAATGGAACTAGGGTTCAAATGATCATAACTTATTCATAATGCTAAAACTCATGAAATACTCAAAAGATGGGTTCTATAACCCCTAGGGAACTCACCTTAGGTCTCAATTGATGCTTGCTATCATCTGAATCCAAAGCCCTAGCTTGATCCACTTTCCTTTTCTCTTGATTCATCCTCAAATCTCCTTGTTTCTTTCCCTTCTTCTAGCTTCCAAAACAAGCTTGCTTTGCAATACTTCTCTCAAGAATTGGATTAAGAATTGATGAGTTGATGGAGAGGGAGAGGAAGGCGTGAGCTTTGAGAGAGTGGGGGAGAGGGACCGAATTTGAGAGAGTGAAGGGGAGAAGAGAAGAGTGTGGGAAAAATATCTTGTTCCCCCTTTTTAAAATAATCTCCCTCTTATCCAAAATTACAATATTGCCATTTCCACTTATTTACTAATTTGCCACGCTTGTTTCATCAGGTTTCAATACTGATAATCAATACTTATAAACGGGATATTATACTCGCCATATAAATAAACCCATTAACTGACAATTTACCAAGTTGCCCTTACTTAAAACACTTCTGATACATCGTCTCAACATTAATAATATTCGAGTCTTGGGCGGGATGTTACAATCTACCCCCCTTAAAGAAATTTCGTCCTCGAAATTTAGAATCCACTATCATATATAATTAATCTCCCATATTACTTCCTTCAATAGCTAAGACTCCAGTCCATCTCACTTATCGGAACCCCTTAGATTTCAATTCTATAAGTCGAAGGTATTCGACAATCTTTTCGTTATCTGAGCGACTGATATGTATTACACATTCCTTGCGTAGAAGAATAGGAGGTTACTTGAATCATCGCATCCAACTTGCCGACTATATCCTTGTTCATACACGTCTCATAAACCTCAACTAGAGTTATTCAATCTTAACACTTGTGTTGAATCTTATAATCTCGTCATAGTCCGCGTAATCCTACTTTGACGACATTGGACTTTCTCATTATCCTCGACGATTCCATTAAATTCTTATATTCAATCTTTGCCTTATGCAACGACATCCTACATATATGGTTTTACCATAAATATACCATCCTTTAATGAGAGTAAAACTACCGCACTACCCCCATTATACAAATACAAGGAGGAGGCATCTTGGTGTATCACCTTCCATAAACTTAATCAGTACTTCCATCACGAAATTCCTCAAAGACTCGCGAAATCTTACTGATTACCCGCGTTCGTCTTCGATGGATCTATGTCGTTACTTATCTCAATAACTTAGAAATCATTGTTCATACTAGGAGTTTGCCAATCTCTCATCGTTCTTGTCACAACTTATTCTCGTTTTCTTATCGTAGCATAAATGTTTTCTACACCGATAATCCCAACTCATGGGAATTTAGTCCAAGTGAAGAGTGGCTTAAGTCGTCTCACATATCATTATATATTATATTTCATAGCATATAACTTACATACGTAAGCGAGCGCGTGTACACTTTACATTACATCATCTTCGTCCCACTAACGGAACATCATTCTTAATCTTAACATATTCGAGACTCTTCCACATCAATTGGGAATCCTTCCTTACTCTTAACTCATTTCGTAACATCCGGGATTTGCCTTTCAACTGGCTTGCCAGGTTTGCCCCGCCAATGTTACTCATGTTTACTTCCTGAACATACATCATCACCTGACTTAGACCATGATTACATTTATCGATATAGAGAACTCCTTTCTCTTTTCTGAACATCAACTCCAAAGTCCTTATTCTCAGAAGAAAGTTCTACTTGGTTGCTGCCAAAAATAGCACAATTAGTCTTTAATCCTTTAGTCATAACATAAAATTACACAGCCCTTTACCGTGGACTACGAATAACTTTTTAATCTACGTAAAAGCTCTCCTTCCTTTACTGGTGAACATTAAGTTCAAAACTTCCAAAATCTTCGGCTAATATAGGTTAACATGACATGGGTACAACATGAAATTAAACTCATTCGCCACTGCTCTGTCGTTTCTGATCAAGACCTCTATTCAAATATTTCATTCCTCATAGATTTCGAGGTTTAAGGTATTCATCAACTTAATTTCCATAACTTTCCTTAGAACTCATGATACGTTCAAATCGCTTATACTTACTACTATCCCGTATAATGGGAATTAAGCACTTAACATCCTTTTATACTCTAAGCTTCAGCTTAGCGTTGTTCATTATATCATTCTTGAATTGCTACTCCGCTGCGCCACTCTGATTTTTATCACTCGAGTTAGCATCGGAGGAAGACTTCACTATTGTCACATAAAATTCCATCGATCAATCCTTTTACTCTAACACTTTGTAATCACTGTAATAAATTTGTCTGACGTTATCATTTCTCTTGTAGGTTAAACCATCTGCTTAACTTACGAATTGGTCATCTCCTCACTTTACCTTTCCTTCCGTACAAGGGCCATATACTTACTTTCATGAAAATATGCCATAACTTGTAAACGGTCTTATTAACTATTACGAGTCTAATAATACTCCGATCAAACGGCTTATACTCTGTTACCGACTTTACTTTCCACATTCTGAATTCGATAACCATCTCTTGGTCAGCTCTTCATGTATAATCATTAAGCATTGCAGAAACCCGACTGGAAAAATGTCTGAGGTAGCTTAAATTCATGTACATCCATTTGTGGCAACTTCTAAAAACACTTACAGCTTCTCGAGGTTCATACCTTTCATTTGAGTCTTGTTACTATTCGCTCTTCCTTCATCCGTAATAATTTCATATCCATAATCTTCACGGGACAACTTTGATCTCCTTAACTCTATAATGTTCCTTAAGTTACCCTTGAGTTTCTACAGAACAATCCGTCCTGAAAAGTTCCAAATTCTTACCGCCCAACATAGGTTGCATTTCCTCGAGTGCCCGATTAACCGATCTTAAACTTTTGCACATTACCATGATCTATTGGATTCCTCCAGTAACTCGTTATTGTATTCACCAATCAATGAAATTCAATAATGTTCGTCTAATCAAGAGTGTTCAACTTAATTCATCCATCAACATAATTAATTCCAGCAACTTATTATTTATCATCCAACCTTCATTAAGTAAAATTCCAGTCTAGATTCTCTTACTTCTAATCTTCGTACCATTAGGGTACATCCACAAATTCGATTCGCGCTTTGACATGCAACGAGTCTTATTGTTACCACTTATTCATCCGTCTTAGTTCTTAAGCTGTATATCATCTCCTCTTCCTATTTCACAATCTGGTTCAGTAGACGTGGCTGATCTGATGGGGATCAAACTTACTTGTGATTCATACCCAATAACCACACTTAAGTGGATAGTTTCATCTACTCAAATAACTCTCTTAGTCCAAATTAATTCTCTTAACTGTCTGGACATTCAAATCTCATCCGATTCAAGTTCGATTCTTCAACTCTGTACTCAGAATTGTTACTTAGTCCACACTTTACTTTAACTTCTCAAACTACGGTTTCCGTCAAGGTTCCACGTCATTCCTTAGAGCATTCCATGATTCCTTAATCCTTATGTCTTCCGCAGACGAGGCATCGTCCAACGATGCGTCCAACTAGGATAAGGCTCTTCACCTTATCCTTAAATATTTCTGACCTTCCTGAAACTCTGCCCTAAACAGACTTAGTCACTTCGCCGTTCGATGGCCACCATTTGGCGTAATTACTTCTTCGCCAAATCCGTCTTAGAATTCTGTCACCTTAATCATCGCCCTTCATACACTTCATTCCTCCTTGGTCACATTCAGCTCTCAGACATTTATCCTAACTGTCACATACTAGACTGAGTTGATCAGGCTCAACTAGATGTGACCTTTAGAACAACATCCGGAACCCAATGATTCCACTACTTTTATTGAAACTTTAATGACCCAAGGCACGGTCTGAATCGACCTGCTCTGATACCAATTGTAACACCCATACTAAATTATCTAGAATATTTAGCATGCGTATTAATCTGATATCGGATACATTAAAATTTACAATAATTAATATATATACAAACCACTGAATGAGTACAATTTGCTCGTTTACATAATATCCAGATATCTTATAATACATGTTCATATACATACATAACATCTGTCAACCTCCTGAGCTTGCCATGACGAGCATCTGCACTCCATCCAGCGCCATCCTGAAGATCTTCATGAACATCTCTTGCTAACCTATGAACCTGCACCAGAAGGATTGGGGTGAGACATAATGTCTCAGTGAGCTCCAACCCAACCTACTGTTGGCAACCACGGGGGAAACCTAGGGTCACCGTGCCTACTCTTAGCGACCTTGGGGATACCTACGATCGCTGTCATTCTTTAACCTCTATCGCGATCAAGGGGAAACCTAGGATCGCGTCATGTCTTTAACTTCCTTATACTAGTCATATACATAATCTTATGCATTTCGTACTCTATTCTTATCTTAGTCTTATATGTAGTGATCTTGGGGACATCCTATGATCACATCGCATTCACTAGGAACTAATCATCATGTCTCGTATTACATATAACATATACATGTTCATTTCATATTAGTATTCATCTTTTCATATCATAAAGTTAGAAGTTAGCGTTGAACAAACAATCATTATCTTGGTTCATTTTACGGAGTGCATCCGGGTGGAGTAACCCCGAAGTACATCTCCCATCATACCGGTGAAATTCCTATCATATCAGGCTAACACCGGACTCCTCTTATCTTTGTGTAGGCAACCCTCTCGGTGAAGCCCCATCCGGCATAATCCGGAGCCTGCTGGACACATCTTGCATGTAGACAACCCTCTCGGAGAAGTCCCATCCGGCGAATCCCGGAGCCTGCTGGACATGCTTAAGTCTTTTAACATACGTGTGGACAATCCTCTCGGAAGAGTCCCATCCGGCGAAACCCGGAGTCTGATGAACACGTTTAATATCGTCTTATAACTTACGTGTGGATAGCCCTTTCGGAGAAATCCCATCCGGCGTATCCCGGAGTCTGATGAACACGTTATCATATTCTTTATCATTAAGTTCTTACTTAAGTTCGTATGTACATCTTATACATTCACATTCTTGTGCATAACTAAAGCACTCTCTAAAGCTTAACCTACTAGAGGTTCTTAACTATAAGCATATATCATTCTTGTGCTTGGTACATGATAAGTACCTTCTTAATTCTCTTTAACCTATAATAGGTTTCTAAACTTGAATACTATAACATTCTTGAGCTTGCACGTACTTAATTGTGTATGATAAACTGCTTAGTAAGGGATAATTCCCAAACTAGTTTCTTATATTCTCTATAATGTCTTGAGGATCAAGTCATCTATCCTCTCATGTTTGTGCCTATCCTCACCCTATAATGATGATTTAAACACCTCAAGGATAGGTCTTTACATGTTCTTTAACAATGCTTAATCATTACATGTTGATCCTTAAATTCGGAGCAGTATTGGATAGCCGAAACGGTGCAAGAAAAGATGAAAAATCTTATGATCCTGTCCAAGCCAAAATCGTGACACGATTGGGCAATCGTGACACGATTTTGCAATCGTGTCACGATTTCATACCCAGAAATCGTGTTGTTTTCTGCCTGTAAAATCGTGACACGCTGGTAAAATCGTGACACGATTTTACCTGCAGTTGGACAGTATTTGGCAAGTTTAAAACATGTTTTCCACCAATTTTGGTCTATCCAATCTTGCCCAACAACACAACAATTTAAATGATAAATTCAAAAGCTTATTAACAGGTTTCAACATGTATTGATCAAGGATTGCTATCAAAATGGAACTAGGGTTCAAATGATCATAACTTATTCATAATGCTAAAACTCATGAAATACTCAAAAGATGGGTTCTATAACCCCTAGGGAACTCACCTTAGGTCTCAATTGATGCTTGCTATCATCTGAATCCAAAGCCCTAGCTTGATCCACTTTCCTTTTCTCTTGATTCATCCTCAAATCTCCTTGTTTCTTTCCCTTCTTCTAGCTTCCAAAACAAGCTTGCTTTGCAATACTTCTCTCAAGAATTGGATTAAGAATTGATGAGTTGATGGAGAGGGAGAGGAAGGCGTGAGCTTTGAGAGAGTGGGGGAGAGGGACCGAATTTGAGAGAGTGAAGGGGAGAAGAGAAGAGTGTGGGAAAAATATCTTGTTCCCCCTTTTTAAAATAATCTCCCTCTTATCCAAAATTACAATATTGCCATTTCCACTTATTTACTAATTTGCCACGCTTGTTTCATCAGGTTTCAATACTGATAATCAATACTTATAAACGGGATATTATACTCGCCATATAAATAAACCCATTAACTGACAATTTACCAAGTTGCCCTTACTTAAAACACTTCTGATACATCGTCTCAACATTAATAATATTCGAGTCTTGGGCGGGATGTTACACATACGGTGCAACACATTACATATTTCTATAGACAAAAAAGTGTATAATATTACATTATTACCATTAATGAAAATTGTGAGTTTTCCGTGTGTTTTGTGTTCCAAATTTGAAGAGTAAAATGCAAAACTGAAAAGGAAAACATCTTTTAGCTGTTGTAGTTTTTTGATTTTAAAAACAACAGAATCGGGAATTGTTTTTAAAAACCAATTTACAAAACTTTCCAATCAAACGGGTTTTAAATTTTTTTATTTTTCAAAAACTGAATACTGTTTTCAAAAAGAGAATCAAACAGGCCCTTAGTTTCCCGTAAGTTCTTAACACTTGATATTAAATTATCAAGTGATATACTGTCCATGACTAATATTGTAGTGCTGTGTAAATAGTGCATCAGCAATGGAAGTGCCTGATAATAGAAAGTGGATGGATAACCGAGTTGATCGTAATATGGAAGTTACCGAAGAATTTAATATCGGAGTTCATGAATTTATTGAGTTTGCTTTGGAACATGATAAAGATAACATTGGAGGAGGGCGTATTAGATGCCCTTGTAAGAAATGCAAGTCTGTGAAATTTCAAATTCCAGACATGGTAAAGGTACATCTCTGTAAGACGGGATTTATGAGTAATTATTATCATTGGACGAGCCATGGTGAACCGAGTCCCCCAATTCCCCCGGTGGTTGTCAGTCACTCATATTATGGAAGTAGAGGCCAGAGAGAATTATTTGACAATTATGAGCAATTAGTAATGGATGCTGCAGGACCAAAAATTGGCAATTACCTAGTGCAAGAAGGTCAAGACGAGGGAGACACAATGCTAGAAGATCCTAATGAAGAAGCACACAGATTCTTTGAAATGTTAAAGGCCGCGCAAACTCCTTTGTGGGATGGTTGTAATAGATATTCCATGTTGTCAGCTTCTTTAACATTATTAAGTCTAAAAGCAGAATATGGATTTTCTGAGGGTTGCTTTAATGCATTGGTGCAATTTATGAGAAATGCATTGCCAGACAGCAACACCATGCCTAAAAATTTTTACCGAGCGAAGAAATCAATTGCTGAGCTAGGTTTGGGATGTTTGAAGATTGAATGTTGCCCAAAAGGATGTATGTTGTATTATAAGGAGGATGAATTGCGCCAAAGTTGTAAAATATGTGGAGAGGAACGATATACACATGTCAGAAGACGGGGAAAGGATAAATTAGTTCCACGAAAACATATGTGGTACTTCCCTCTTGTTCCGCGACTACAACGTTTGTATTCCTCAATACAAACAGCTCGTGAAATGAGATGGCATCGTGAGAAACCAAGGGGGAACGGATCTTTGTCTCATCCATCAGATGCAGAAGCTTGGAAACACTTTGATGAAGCATGGCCTTGTTTCGCTGAAGACCCTCGAAATGTTAGATTAGGTTTGTGTTCGGATGGCTTTGCTCCATTTGATAAAACAGGAAGGCGTTATTCTTCATGGCCTGTGATTATTACTCCTTACAATTTGCCACCGTGGATGTGTATGAGAAGGGAGTTTATGTTTTTGACCATTATAATTCCTGGTCCTTCCGACCCAAGTAGGAGAATTGACGTGTATTTGCGCCCCTTGATAGATGAATTGAAAATGTTGTGGGAGGATGGAGTAATGACTTATGATGTATCGTTGAAGCAAAATTTTTTGATGAAGGCGGCTGTAATGTGGACGATCAATGATTTTCCAGCCTATGGGATGTTAAGTGGATGGATGACAATGGGAAAACGAGCTTGCCCAATTTGCATGGAGCACTCTAAGGCATTTACCCTTGAAACTAGTAAAAAGACCTCATGGTTTGATTGTCATAGACAATTCTTACCACAAGATCATTCGTTTAGAAGGAATAAGACTGCATTTACAAAAGATAAAGTTGAGACGTCAATTCCTCCGCGAAGGCTGAGTGGTGAAGAAGTGTGGGAAAGAGTTAGAAATTTACCAAGCGTGGAGGAATCTGTAGAACATTATCCACCAGACTATAGGGTTAAGCATAATTGGACAAAGCGAAGTATATTTTGGGAACTACCATATTGGAAAACTCATCTTCTTCCACATAATCTTGATGTGATGCACATAGAGAGAAATGTGTTTCTTAATATTTTGTTCACAGTAATGGACACCAAAGGTAAGACAAAAGATACTTACAAATCTAGGAAGGACTTAGAAGCACATTGTAAGCGTAGTGGACTAGAGCTACAGCCTGGTAAGAATGGTAACATTGTAAAACCAAAGGCACCATATACATTAACCAAACAACAAAGATTAGCGGTATGTGAATGGGTTAAAAATCTTAGGCTTCCAGATGGTTATGCTTCTAATTTGAGTAGATGTGTTGACTTGAAGGAAGCAAAGTTATTTGGTATGAAGAGTCATGATTGCCATGTATTCATGCAACGTCTTCTACCATTAGCATTCAAAGCCTTGCCCAAACCTATATTGAACACACTTACTGAATTCAGCTACTTCTTTAGAGAAATTACTTCATCGTTATTGATAGAAGATAAATTGCGCGTCTTAGAGGAAAACATCCCAATCATTATGTGCAAATTAGAACAAATATTTCCTCCAAGCTTCTTTGACTCAATGGAACATCTTCCTATTCATTTAGCTTATGAAGCAAGAGTCGGCGGTCCCGTACAGTATAGATGGATGTATCCATTCGAAAGGTCAGGATTTATAATCTCCTGGTTACTTTTCTTATTTCCTTTCATTTCTCTTAAGCTTAATCTTGATTTGGTCAATAGGTTCATACGATCTTTAAAACAAAAGGTGACAAACCAGGCTTATGTTGAAGGTTCAATGTGTAAAGAATACCTACTTGAGGAGATGTCAACATTTGCTTCGTATTATCATCCCCCGGATATTCCATCAAGGAGAACAAGAGTGCTACGGAATGATGATGGAGGAGAATCTTCTATGAATCCTCCTTTGTCAATCTTTAATTATCGAGGCCGTCCTTATGGCAAATGTACCACTTCTTTCATAAATGATAAGGAAATGAAAGCTGCACATTTGTATATTCTTTTAAATTGTCCCGAGGTGGCGCCTTATATTACGTAAGTATTTCCAAAACATAGCATTACTATTTTATCATATGTAACGTGAAGTTTGATCCGTTTCTTATATATGTAGCATGTACTCGAATTTGTTACGGGAACTCCATCCTGGGCTAAATGAAGCAGATTTGGACAAACAAGTATCCATGAGATTTCCAGTATGGTTTAAAACATATGTATGTGAATCTCTATTCGTTAAAAGTATATTAAACTACTTTTTTACGTTGAATTAACAACACTTTTTCACGCTTAGGTGCTTGATTCAACAAATGCGATAGATGATGTGGTTTTAAGGAGTTTGGCATGGGGCCCTATTAGATACGTCACCAAGTGGCCTAGTTATGTTATCAATGGATACAAGTTTGTGACAAAATCTCAAAATGAAGGGATGAGTACAACAAATTACAATGTATGCGTTCGAGGAGGGCAATATGAATCTTTGGAAAATAATTACTATGGGGTTTTGACTGACATTGTTGAGTTAGAGTACACAGGTCACCCAACAAAAAAGGTGGTTTTATTTCAATGTGATTGGTTTGATCCTAGTTCTCAAGGGACAAGGATAGATAACTATGGAAACGTTGAAATAAAAAAATCTAGGAGATATAACAATTATGATCCATTTATATTAGCCCAACAAGCAGATCAAGTGTATTTTACATCCTTTCCGGAAGGGAAACAAGGTTGGATCGGTGTCATCAAAACCAAAGCACGCAGTACAATTCAATACCAGGATGATGCTGAACAACAAATGCCTGTGTTTGTTTCAGATGATGATTTTCAACAATGCATTGTTGACACTAATGGTGTAGAAGAAGAAGTAGTACCAATCTCTGTCTTGGACCAACTTGATTTAGAGGTAGAAGAACATGATGACGATGTTGAGGAGGAGGAGGAGGAGGAGGAGGAGGAGGAGGAGGAGGAAGAGGAAGAAGAAGAAGAAGAAGAAGAAGAAGAAGAAGAAGAAGAAGAAGAAGAAGAAGAAGAAGAAGAAGAAAAAGAAGAAGAAGAAGAAGATGAATATACATATTCAAACTAGTCATTTTTGTATTCTTATGTTAAATTTTTTTTGACCAAATCCTTATGTGTTATTCTTATGCATATTAATGGAAAATGCTATCGGTGCGTATGTTTTAATTTTGTGTGCCTTTTAACTTGTTTATGCCCATGTTTACTTTTGTGTGCGTATTAATTTTTTGATGAACATTAGTTAATTACGTGGTTTTATATGTATATAGATGGAAGACAATGATAACACAAGGGGAAGTGGAAGAGCTTTTGGTATAGGCATCAACAAAGTTAGGGGAAAAGGGAGAGGTAAGCATAAAACTACTTTGTCACATTCTTCCATATTTCAAGCACCTAGGCCTACAGACACCCAGCCTCCTCACTACACAAGGCAGCAACCTACAAGTACCCAACAACCCCACTCTACAAGGCAACCTACACATCATCTTACATCTAAAATACCTTCAAATATCCAACCTCCCCAGCCTACAAGGCAACCGACACATTATCCCATATCTCAAACACCTACAAATTTCCAACCTTTCCACTCTACTCCAAGTCCACAAATGTCTACCATTCATGCTCCCACTTCTCAAATACCTACAAACACCCAACAACCCCACTCTACAAGGCAACCTACACATCATCTTACATCTAAAATACCTTCAAATATCCAACCTCCCCAGCCTACAAGGCAACCGACAAATCATCCCATATCTCAAACACCTACAAATTTCCAACCTTTCCACTCTACTCCAAGTCCACAAATGTCTACTATGCATGCTCCCACTTCTCAAATACCTACAAATATCCAATCTCCTCAATCTATTCCAAGTCCACATATTTCTAATACACATAGCCCGCCACATTTACCCTCTGGTGTTGTATCTGGTGGTGATCCACATGCATCATCATCATGTGATGATTCGTATCCGACAGCTGGGAGTAGAGATCCTACTGATATGCGTATATGGATCCGTCCGGGACCACAGTTAACGTAAGATTTTTATACGATTTTTCGTTTTATTCTATAATAACTTGTATGCTTGTATTTTTCTACTTGTTTAATATTGTTTTTATAGGTTTGAGCCTGCTATTCAACCTACACGTGACATTACAAAGATTATGAAACGTCTGTTTCACGGGACTTGGGCAACTTATGGAGAGATAAAGAAATATGACAAGGATCTTAAGGACTTGTGGTATAAGGAGTTTCAGGTACTGTCCTTCTCTTCCTTCAGGATTTGTCGGTTGAAGTTATATCTGGACATCATGTACTTTGCTGTTATAAATTATCTATACGACAGGGAGACAACAATGTTTATATATGTTTGATTTTAACTATAATTTAGTTCCATGACAAATTCCGCCAAAAATATGTGAAGGAATGGTATTCTACTACTCTAGTAGTTCATATTGAAAATAAAGTATATAGAAGGCATGATATTTTATCATCTAAAAACACGCGTTGGTGTCCGATCACACCGTCCCTCCAATATTAGAGAATTATGAATTCCTTTACTATGAGTACCCTGCTTTAGCCCCCTTGTAATATATAACTTTGATCATAGAATAGTTTATTACCTGACATCCAATGGATTGTGGAAGAATATCTTCCACCCGTCTGAGACTATCTTCAAGAGCACACTTAGCCTTCTCAAATTTTAGGAGAACAGAGTCCCCAGTTACAGCCTGCATCACAATAAATCTAATGTAAGATATTCGGCAAAAGTATTTCAAGCCAAATAATGTCCATCAACCAACAAAAGATAATTGTTTAATAAGATAAGATAAAAACCTTGCAAACTTAATCAGCAAGTAAAACTACATAAGAAATGAATCGTACCAGGTAAAGTTTACTACACACTGAGCAATGATGAAGAACATTCTTGGCTTTCTCCAAGGCTACATGTAATGAAAATAATGCCTGAATTCCGGTTTTACTCCTAGGTCTGGCTGCTTCTAAAGAAGGAAATATTGACAATACTTTGCAATAGGTTACAGAAAGAGCCTTGCACATTTGTCCATGTAACTGCAAGAGAAACCAGTATCGGTTAGATTACATGAAACATTAGAATTTCCAAAACAACATACAAAACAATTAAGCATATATATATAAGGCTTAAATGCAGTTTTACCCCCCCTATTTTGACTCAAACTGGATTTTACCCCCCCTATTTTAAAACTCGGATTTTTAGCCCCCCTATTTTATATTTTTCAGGATTTTACCCCCCTACCACATTTAAATACATTTTTGCTGATGTGGCAGTGTTGATGTGGGGGTTTCGCAGTAGGCGCGAGGCGCGAGAATGTGCTGTGCTTGAATAACACAAAAAATTGATACAAGAGTCTGAACATTTGTAGCAATGTTAGGTAGCATAATCCAGAATAACTTCTGTAAAGAATCAATTTGGCCATCCCTTGTTCTTGTGGTGTTTTGTTTTTACCATGTCTTCCATGTTGACAGTAATAGAAGATAAGCTTTTATGCATTCAATGATTAATAATGGAGTAGGTTTTCTTGTCTTCCATGTGCTTTTGGAATTTTCACTTAGATACTCAAAAACATTTCATTATAAATGAGCAAGTCTTACAAATGAAACTCATAGCCATTGACCACTAAACTTTTTCATAGGACATTACATTATACCAATGAACTCAAATTCATCTAGCTTTCTTTTGAACTCTTCAAATTTTCACTCAGTTTTCTATCAGGACAAACATGATGATGGCATAATTGATCTTGGTCTTAGTCTTGGAACTGTTCAACATGATGCTTATCATTCTTCTGCTAACTGTATGAGTTCATCCCCTTGTTCATTGTTTCAATTTTTCAATTCCTTTTCTTATTTGAGTTAAATTTTGATACCCCGTCACTTTAAAAAGTTTTACATCGTTAACAAATTACAATCAATCATATATGTGACTTTAGAAGTAGTTATTATTGAAGTCGAACGTTTTGACGATAATGATTAATTGACGGTGTAGAAAATCATTACACTAATGTATATAAATTAAATCCTCATTTTTCATTTAGTGTTTTGTCAGATATTTTTTTTTAATAAAAACAATCAGTCATATTAAATGAATTTTGTATGTTCTCTTTAGCAAAAACAGACCCCATGTTGTCCCTAGGTGACTCTTTGTTGTAAAAATGATTGATACAAACTACTAAACTAAATACAGCAGTAAGGTCTAAATAGATAAATATTATGGATGATTTCTCCAAGTTATATTAGTCTAATTCTCATAAACATGGATGGTATGGTAGTCAATACTAATTACAGTTCAATTTGTAACATGAAAAGTAAACACTTATTTCAAATACATAGTGTAATGTAATGATGTTTGGATTCAGTGTATGATGATGACCTTATGGATTGGCCTAATCTGAAGAATTCAAGCACAGCACATTCTCGCGCCTCGCGCCTACTGAAACCCCCACATCAGCACTGCCACATCAACAAATATGTGTTAAAATGTGGTTGGGGGTAAAATCCTGAAAAATATAAAATAGGGGGGCTAAAAATCCGAGTTTTAAAATAGGGGGGGTAAAATCCAGTTTGAGTCAAAATAGGGGGGGTAAAACTGCATTTAAGCCTATATATAATATATATTCATACCTTGGCTGTGTAAGATTAAAATTTTATCTTTGCTGTGTAAGTCCTTCGGGTTCAACTGCTTTGCAGCTCCTAGATTGATGTCTGGTTTATCCTATATTATTTACATTGCTTGTATTGCAGAGGACATATAAATGGCTTCCTGAGCATGAGCAAGACATAAAGAAGACGTATCATCATAAGGCAGCTGAAGGGTACCGAAATACAATGTATCGGGTACGAAAAGGAATAGACAAAGGGGAATGGATCCCTGTTGAATTGCGTGAAAATTTGGAACAAAATTGGGAAGATAGTAAATGGAAAGACAATGCAGAAGTTAATAAGCAAAATAGAAGATCCTTTGATGGTCCAATGCACACTTGTGGGTCAATTCCAACAACTGAACATTCTAAAAGATTAGTAAGTTAACAATTTAAATTTGTAGGTAATCCCTAAGGTAATTTAAATTAATAATAATACTAATATATTTATCTTGTACTATAGACAACTGACTCAAACATGGCTCCAAGCTGTTGGGAGGTATTTCAAAAGACACACAAAATGAAAGGTGATCCATCAAAGTGGGTATCCTCCAAATCTCAGATGGTTGCGGTAAGTTACAACTTGATGAGATTATTATTTCTAGCCTTTTGTCAAATAAACATAAAACAGTATAATTATTTCCTAATCATGTATATTGTTGTCTGTTACCCGTTGTTGTGCTATGGTTTTGAATGTTATGCATGCTTAATATTGTTCATCAGGTTCTGACATCTGAACATGATAATCTTAGTTATTACTTAAAAGCTAGTTTTAATTTGCTTAAGTTGTTGTTGGTTGGTTTATACATGATTTTAATTAAGGTAATTGTAGTAATTAATTTAATTTCATTTTTTTGTACGTTAAGAATTAAGACGAACTCTAATTTTGTAGGAAGAATATGAAAGACGGATTTTTGAAAGGAACTCACAGCAAACAGATGGGGATGATGTGTCTAATGACCATCAGTCTGACAACATCATCTTCTTAGACGTAGTTGGAGGAGTTGACAAGAAGGGACGCATATATGGTTTGGGACCAGAGGCAGGAAAATACAAGCCCTCCTCATCCAGATCATCTGACGGCATCTTACCATCTGAATATGAGCGTATGAGGACTGTAATTTCTAAAATGTCAGCTGAAAACATGGAACTCAAGGAGCAGTTGAAGACTCATGAGGAGTTGATTCGTGCATCACAGGAGGAGTCACGTTTACTTCGAGAGCAGTCACAGGAGGAGTCACGTTTGCTTCGAGAGCAGTCACAGGAGGATTCACGTTTGCTTCGAGAGCAGTTACAAAAATTTATGGAGTCTTTTTCACAAGGTCATTCACATCTACCTTCATATCGACCTCATCCTTCAAGTTGGGATCCACCTCTGAGTCCGTCTTGATTATTTTTTATATTATTTTGAGAATTTGATTATAACTTTTAATTTCAAGTACAATGTTATAATACTATATTAGTAATAATTTCAATATATTTTGATGCAAATGATAAGTAGTGTGATTTCTATGGATTTTGTTTTACGAAATGTTTTGATATTTGTGGTAATTTCCTAAACTTCAAAAAAAATAGGTAATATCACAAAAGTATTTAGAGGAAGAATTGGGTAATTTCCTAAATTTATTAAAAAAAAAAAAAATTGCCATTAGCGACGGAAGTTAAACCGTAGCAAAAAATTTTCCAGGCAAATTAGCGTCAGCTTCGATGCAACGCTAGACAAATTCCCAGAAATTTAGCGACGGAGATAATCCCTCACAAATTTTTGCAACGGTTTTTCCCCTCAGAAATTTGTGACGGGTTTTCACTCTCGTCGCTACTTTGCTACGGAAATTGGTGTTTTAAATCTCTGTTCTATGCGGGGTTTAGCGACGGATTTTTTTGTGTTTTGCGACGGTCGGAAAGCCGTCGCAACTTGTGACGGACTATGTTATCCGTCGCTAATGGTTTGCGACGCCAACTTTTGCCACAGAACTCGCCTGCGTCGCAAAATCCGTCGGAAAAGTGTTAGCGACGGAATTTTGCCCCTTTTGCGTCGGAATTCTGCCGTCGCTAAAACTGGTTTTTTTAGTAGTGGAAGTTAAGCATTCCAGCAACAATTTCAAGAGTACTCAAATACATACCAGAAATAAAGAAACATGTCGAAGGACTAATTAAGAGAAAAGAAGAGATCTTATTGAGACTTTCTCCACAAGTAAATAAAGTTATTATAAGCAAAGAATCTCAAAAGATAAAACATAGTTACAACTCTTCTGGTTTTGTAGTTTCATCAAGTAGACTAAATGATTGTGAAGTTGCTATTCAGATTTCATCTTACACTGTCCACAAGATTCCACTATCTGATATTTTGCTATGTTAGAAAATGATTCCACAAGATTCTACAATTTGCATTTTCAGGTGTGTTAATTTTACAAGACTTTGTATATTTTCACAAATGTGTAAATTCGGGAACTAATCAATTAATACCTCCTTTTGGGTTTTCTACAGGTGGATAAAACACAAAGATTAGAATCCGATATTTTTAAATGAGAAGCTGTTATCAATAATGGAAAAGGAAGGGGGGTTTTCAAAACAATAAAAATTAGTTACATTATTTTTTTTTTTGTTACATTGCTTTGATATGGGGCTTTTGCCTATACCATTATGCAAATGTTGGAAGCATGGATTGTAGTTTTGCAAAATTTCTAAGGAGTAATTTTAGGTTAATTCCTATCAAATGTTGGAGTAATTAACGACATATGTGGAATCGTCAACAAATTATATAGCACATAATAGTTCTTGGGAGTTGTATATTTTTTGTTTATAAACATGATAAGTGCTAAAACACCTATCTAGTATTATTAATAGAAAAAAAGGAAAAAAAGACAAAAAAGTTGAGGGACTAAACCAAAAATTTGGAAGTGGTTATTTTTTTATTTTTTTTGAAGGACAAATTCAAAAGTGGTTGTTTGGTTTGCAGAGCACACAAGTGGTCTTATAAATAGAACCCTTGTGCCGAAGCAACAACACACTTAACATAATTTGCTTGTCATGAATCTTAGTTGTTCTAAAACTTAAATTACTCTCCCCCCTCCCCCCCTCTCTCTTAGCATTCATTTGAATAAGCCAACACTGTGAATAAATCAGTTATGTTCGTGTTGACCGAGTAGAGGCATCGCTACTTTGTTTTGTTAGTAATAATATCCTTTCATAAATTATTCTCTATGCTTCAAAGAGGTAAACACATAAACCTTAAATGTTTAAGTAGTTTATGTTTGATCTTGGTCAATATCGGTTCATTGGATTTGTTCCGCTAGCTAAGAGGGTTAAAAATTTGAAAAAACGCCCCCTTAAAATCTCAACAACAACAAAGACACCAGAGCTGTGATAGAGACTTTGGGCAGTGTTGCCCTCCGTAGCGACACTAAAGTGGTGTTGACTTGTGGTTACTAGATCTTAACAAACTTTGTTTTCTCTATTGTTATTAGATAGTAACATAACTCTTTACTTTAACATCATTTGTTATCCCTTCACTTTAATTAGTATTGTTTGTTATCCGTTGTTGCTTCATCTTGGTTAATGCTATCAATCCCTCTAATTAGGGTCGTTCATGGGGAGGTGCAAACAACTCTATAGAGCTGGGCCTCCCCAATTTTGGGGCCCAAATTTTTTTTTTAATATATAATGCACTAAAATATTAATATATAGGCATAACAATTTGCAAAGAGATAAGAAAACTAAAAGTTAAATGATAACTATCTATCATTTAATCAAAGTTACCTTCATCTTAATTCTATAGGAGATGAAATTTAAATGAAAAATAGAATTTGTTGAAAATCAAATTCTATTGTGGGAAGCAATTACTCTCAAGTTGAGTGTGGGGATTTTGATAAGCTAACTTGAACATTATATGCAACAAGGGCTTAGTATTTTGGTTTGAAAAGTAAGGAATGAATAAACAGAAATGGTAGCCAATACAAATTCGTAATTCAAGGAATATGATCAGCTTGGTAGAGGATCTACACGAGAAACGTGATTTCTTGATAAAATCAAAGCATGATTCAATCCAGAACCAAAATGAACCAAAACTCCCAAATTCATACAAAATTATATTTTTAACTTAATTCACCTGCCTTACAAATCATATATAATTTTCGTGATCGATTTATATGAGTTTATTACATACTGATTTCGATTCTAAAACTCTTAGAAAATGAAAGGAAATGCAGTCACTAATTGCAATAATGTTTTGGTGGCTGATTAATGGAAAGAAAAAGTTACAAATTAACTCTTTAAAGTGTGTGGCTGCATCAATGCACGGAGAAGTTACACATTCATTTTCTCCTTGAATTATCATGGCTGAATAATGCCTAGATGTTACACTTTCATAATGTAGCTCCATCTAATCTCCATTGTGCTTCTTTAATGTACCATTTCTTTTTTCATCAGCTCACTTATCTTCACCACGTCATCAACTTTAAGCTCTTTTTCCATCATGATATAAGTCGAAAATTAATTTGGTTCATTTTATTACATTATTAAATTAACTCTTGTAAAAGGTGAGAAAATTAAGATCACATCAGTGTTTAATGACTTTGTGAAAATGTTAGCTTGTCGTTGTTTGCATGCGATGTAGGTAGTTGATATCAATTCTTGCTGCATGAAAAATAAGTTTTTGCTTCAAGATGTTGATCAACTTCATTAGCTGTTGGTGAATTAATCGACGTGCAAGCATTTTAATAAGCTTCTCGACCAAATGATCTCACTATAGTGTCAAAGATGGCCCAGCTTCATTGGATGTTATTATGAGTACAAAGTTTACATGAAATGCCTCACAATAGAATGATCACACTTCTACCCACATAGAGAGATACCTATATGCTATATTAACCCTTGAAACAAGCTCCAAACTGACACTATACGTTGATGCTTAGCTCAAAGAATTTAAAATGACACCATATGCGTCGAAAGTAACAAGTTTTTTATGAATAATTTTTCACTCACATCACAGTGACCGCTATTTTCTGACGCTAGAATACTAGTTTCGTTTCTTTTCTTCTTTAGAAGTTGGGACTGCAAAACATTCCTAACGACCAAAATAACCTTAAAAATAAACTAAATGCAGGCAAATGTAGGGTTTGTGACCGTAGAAAATCTTAATTCGGGTATTAGAGTATGTCAACATTCTACTTTTGTCATGATTGGCCTTTTCAGAAGGATAATTATGGGTTCTTTTTTCCCATACCACTCGTATACCACCCCATATGGTATTTTTTATTTCTCTTTCGTTTTATCATTTCCTTTCTCTCTCTTCCACCAATCATGACACATAAAGATGCAGAATGGAGGGTTTACCACATGAGGTGGTTAGGATATCCTTGCTCTTTTTCAGAAAAAGAAAAAAAAAACACTATTGTAATCATTGGTTATTTCGGTTACTATTAATCTTGTATTAACTTTGTACATATTACTTAATTAGTAGAGATGAATCAGAAGTTCTTTTCACAAGGTACAATAGGTTTAAATTATAGATCCTAAATATTGTTTTATTGTCTAAAATTCTGAATAGCTAGTCAGCACAAGTCTTCGTTCGTTGAAAGTTCAATTTCTATTACATTATAATATTTAATTTGAAAATTTCAAAGAAAAATAATCGTATCATGCTTAACCACAAATTTTAATAACCAACAATTAAGCTTAAATGATTAATGAACTCTATCAAAAGATAGATTGTTCGAGAAAATTCGAGTTTGATATTTGAATTCAATAATTATTGCTCAGACTATGCTTATTTTTTTTATGAAACCAAGAGGGTGGTCAAACATCAAGGTGAGCTTAGACATCTCAACATGATTGGAACTTCCAAGAAACCCTTATGTTTTTGTTAACAATTTCTTTTAAAACATCAAGGTGAACTTAGACATCTCAATCTTTCTATTAACAATTTCTTTTAACCGAAATGTCAACACAAAATCAACCACAAATTTTAATAATTTTTGTTTATTATAACATGTACCGTATGTGACGCATCATCAATAGTATATTCCAGATTCTTCCATCAACTAGCCTTAATTAATTGAAATGTGAAGATTAGATTCCAGTACACTAAGAGGTCGTCTATGCCATGCATCGACTCGTGCAGTTCGCTTGAGGTCTATTGCATTTTATATTCTCCCCATCTATGAGACTATGACATGTCTTCCCTCATGTGTATTGCCTATGTTTCTTTTTTTTAATGACTAAATACAGAGACGGAGTCAGAAAAAATCATCGAAGGTGACGAAAATATAGCAAATAATATATAAAATAATACTAACCAACTTGTACTCTTAAATTTTCTTTTTTTTGAATG
Organism: Medicago ruthenica; assembly: GCA_018208015.1. Lineage (NCBI taxonomy): Eukaryota > Viridiplantae > Streptophyta > Magnoliopsida > Fabales > Fabaceae > Medicago > Medicago ruthenica. The sequence continues at coordinate 78,676,150 of CM031371.1, forward strand.
GTTAAATACAGGGACGGAGTCAGAAAAAATCATTAAGGATGACGAAAATATAGCAAATAATATATAAAATAAGGTAAATTCTTGTTTACCCATCAATAAAAGGTGGGTAATGCTACCCATGCTGAGTTGGCCCAATCAAAACAATGTATTTATATAACATTAAAAATAATAGAAAACAAATAAATAACTTTGATTGGTGTCAACTCAGCATGGGTTGTGTTACCCACCTTTTATTCATGGGTAAACAAATTGTCACCATAAAATAATACTAACCAACTTTTTATTTTTTATTGAAAGATAAGACTAACCAACTTGTACTCTTAATAATTGTATAAAATTTAGTTTAATGAAAAACCAAAAAAAAAATCATATATTCTACAAAAGCTAATATAAAATAAATGTTCATTCCCTTAAAAAAAATGTTTGATAAATATAGCTTAGTTGATAGCTACCAGAAACATTATTTGTCGGGGTTAATTAGAATTCAAACCTTAATTCTCCACTTCTATGTGTGGATTTAACCACGGACTAGGCTACTTGATAAAAAAAATACATCAAAACAATGTAGCCTACTTGATCAAAAAAAAAAAAATGAGAAGCAAAAAAGATAAAAGTTAACCTGCAGCATTACCTAATGGAGTAACCAATACAAAGAGACGGATTACCCCACTAGACATGAAAATCAAAAATAAACTAGGCATGTATGCCTTAAACCACCACCAAGAATGAAGCTTCACTTTGTCAGCAATCTGAGCGATATATGATTGTTTCTCTTGAAATTTTTTGATATTATGCTCCTTCCAAATAATCCAAATTATTTGAAAACAAGCGCAAATATCCTTCCTAATAAGATGGGCACCAGCAAAATGAGATGCGAGCATACCAATATCTGAAGGGAGAACAATATACATTCTTAAACAATGCAGAATGGAGGACCAAACATTCCCAAAAAAATCACAGTCTAAAAATAAGTGATTAATTGACTTTTCCTTCCCACATCCACCTGAGCATGACACCGAACAAGGTTGAAGAATTTCACGTCGAGCGTAGCTATCCTTAGTTGGAATTCTTTTATTCAGCAATCTTCATGCAAAAAGAGACACTTTTAGAGTTTGATGCAGGTTGAGCTTGCTGGTCAACAAAAGTCAATTGTTTGTTGACTACTTTTATCGAATATCCTTTAGTTGGATCAAACTTTCAAACCCAAGTATCTTCAAATGAGTCCAGAAAAACAATATTATCCAACAAAGAGCAACGTTCGGCAAGTAGTTCTTCCTCCCAAGAATAAAGCATCGACCTCCATCTAAACCCATTTCCCTCGACCCCCCAGCCTAACCTCTTGATCTCCGCTACTGAAAATATTAGTATAAAAAGTGTTGAAATTTATCGCGTAAAAGTCCTCCATTCAAGGATCGTTCTAAAAAGAAGATCTTTCACCATTACTTAGACGGCGGTCCAACTCAGTCTCAAAAAAACCGCCTACTGCCCACCTACTCTCTCTTTAATACCACATAAATCTTTCCACCAACAAGACGTCTTTAAACCCCCCGCCTTAGTTTGTGGATCCCCTTACCTGTATTTTGTTGCCAAAACATAGTACCATAAACCCCTTGATAGACATGTAACCTCCAACATCACTTTCCTACCAATGCCAAATTATATTCTTTAACCTTCAGATCCCCAAACCTCCCACATTTTTCTTAGAATAAATCATGTCCTAACTGATCCAATTAATTTGGCGATTATCCTCAGTCCCACCCTAAAAAATATTTAAATAGTGATTTTATGTAAAGAACTGATACATATGGGAGCCTTGAAGGAGACAAAAAAAAATAACTTGAAGACAGGACATGACAGATTTGATCAAAACGTGACCTCCTGATGGACGAAATTGGCAAGTGCATCAAATCTTAACAAGTAATAAAGTAGTAAGTTTATTGTTCTACACAGGGATATTCATTCAACTTAGTAATTAATAAAGCTTATTTTAAAGGGTGAAAGTGAAATAGAATTAAATATCCAACATATATGAATCGGTTCATCATGGAACCCTAATCAAGAGGTTTAGTTTCTCATTGTAACAAATATCACAACAAAACAATGGAAAAACATACCCTAGAGAGAACAAGAGAAGGAAGAAATCCTACCCTAATGCTTTGATGCTTGACCCTTACCTTGAACGGTCAGTGTTGTGAATGCATTATAATGAGTGCAAGGGTCTATATTTATAGAAAATATTTAACATGGGTTTAGGAGAAGAAAACTGGGATTTTTGCACCGATCCAGCTTGAAAAATAAGTTGCAGGCAATTTCGGCCCGCAACCAGGCGCAGATGGCGCCTATAAGGGCGCAAATGGTTCTTGTGGCAGTGTTGCACTGAAGGAAAATCGACATAGATAAAGGCAGCGGAATTTTAAAATTTCGATTTTCTTTCCTTGGATCATTTCAAATTTGACATGAATCAGTGATGGAATTGTTACCTCTTGTAGTGAAGAAACAATTTCTTCGATCACAGCCAAGCAAGAAAGCAAAGCCTCTACTCGTCCACACGAACAGTTTCCTCTGGTTCCCAGTGCTAGCCAAGCGATCAGAGGTTAGAGAGAAAAGTAGGGTTTCGGTTTTAGCTTTAGGGTTTCACGAAAAAGTTCAGTCTGATTTCAGCACGGGAGTTCTGTTTATAGAGCTCCTTGTGTTCTCTGAAATCAGTAATCGCTATTGGCTTCCGTAAGCCCATTAACCTATCCGCTAACTAATTAGCGTCAATTGCTAAACGCACCCCATCATATAAGTATTACTTATATTTCTCCTTTTGACCGTTCTATTGTGTGTGACCCTATAGGTTCTTGTAACGTTGGCAATAATATTAAATCTTATATTTAATATTATAAACAGTGAGCGGTATCTAGCAACACATCACTGCTACCCAAGTGACAAGAATGTCAAGTGATCTGACGAAACCTTTTCCATGATAATTTATATGTGTACGATTACTCCTTTGTCCCAATATCTTTATTGAACACAAGGCATAGCTTGTGTCACCCTTGTATAGCTCAATATTTATATTTCTTGATCCCGAAATATACTGAATAACAAATAAGTCCAATATCTCATATTGACTTAATTCGGCATGACCATGCATTTTTATAGTCATATTTCATCAAAAGGCCTAAAGATATATCTTTTGTTATGAAGGAGGGACAAATCCCATCTAGGACATTCATGTCCCTCAGCATGATTCGTCGAGTGCCCATTAACCAACGTTATAGTTATCTTGTTACAGATAATGTTTGAATGGCAATAAAACACTTGAGTCCACATCTAGGGATCACAGTGGTTTCAGGTCTAAGAGTGGTATACACCATTATCATTATGAGAATAACTTATGACGATTTCATAACATACTATGTAGTATTCTCACGATGGGTCAATCCAGTATATATATTACTCCTAATACTCATACCTATGTATAGACTTAATATCTCATATTCATGACCTATGAGATATGGTCATCTGTCTAAATACATAATAGTCTCCACGCTTTATTATTATCCCAATTCATATTAAAGCTTGACTACGGATACATTTAAGAATAGTGTTCTTTTTGTTGATGTAATCTCATGATTAAGTCACACTTAATATTCCATCACATGAACCAACTATTCTGGAAACTTTATTAATCTCATAACAAGTGTAATAAAGAACGCCATATTTTATTTAATAATAAAAGTCATGATACATATGAAAAGTTTAACATAAACTATTGGCCTCTAGGGCTTACACCAACATGCACTACCTCATGCGCTAAGGGCGCCTCAAGTAGCCTCTGAGGTGCGAATTCTTGAGTTTTTCTCCCGTTTTCGATCGTTCTTCCGTCTAGAAACTCTTAGGCACCTGAAATGAATTTTCTTCACTTTGTATTGTCTTCAAAAACCTTATAAGAACCATTGCTTCAATCTTCATATCCTTGATCCTTCATGTGATGTCTTGATTTGTTGATTTACATGATTTCACACTACAAAATACTCAAAACACGTATGAAGTTGCATGATCTAGGATAAAAGTGAATTACACTGAATAGAGTGAAGATAATACAATATCTTCCTCAAACCATTGACAACTCCTCTATCTCTCATCTTATTTTTCTTCAAATGCAAAGAAAAGTACTAATAACATAGCCAAAAATGTCATATGATGCTCTGTCATCACCTCCTATTGAAATATTTTTACTCATCAAACAAGGTAACTTTTTTATGGATGTTTCCCAACAAAGGATGGCAAAAAGGAAAACGGCATGAGTTACCACCAAAAGGGAGGTCCAAATAAGTATACAGTAGCTAACCATCTTTATATTTCAAAACAATGGAGGCTTCTAACAACCAAGACTACTCCACATTAATGCTCACCAACAAGCTTTTATGAAAATTTACCTTCGGACTATAAATGATTTCAAAGAGAATTAAATTTGTCTTAATTGCTCTAATGTTACCTCAACTTTTCTCGGCCAGAAGTAGCATGTCATCCTCAAATTGTAAGTGTGGGATTTATTAATCGAAGTCCAACCCCACATTATAACTAGTGAAAATGTCTGCAATAACGAAAGCATTTAAAATTACGTTCAAGCATTCCGCTGCAATAAGAAACAAGAACGATGAGAGCGGACCGCTCTTGCACAAACCCCTCCATAATTGAAACTCACATGTGGGACATTCATTAACCAAAACTAAGGATGTCGTAATTTTTACACATTCCATGATCCACTTACACCACTTGTGAGGGAAGCTCATTTTTATCATAACATCTCCCACTCGATGTAGTCATAACCTCCTTCTTCTTTTTATTTGCATCATTTACCACATTGCTTGCTGGTCTGTCCGGTGGTAGACCGATATAGGCAACAATGGCGGAAGGTGCTCCGATGCGGTGTCGATGAGTCTTCGCGGTGGACAGAAAGGTGTCTGTAGGCATGTTAGCACTCCAACACTCAAGTCACTATTGCAACTGAGAAAGAGTGTGTAAAAAGTGTGGGTAAAGTGAATCGTACCTTGAGGGTGAAGCCAACTCACCCTTATATAAGCGTTTGTGAGAATAACTACCTCCGTGAGATGCGTCGCGTGATTAGGAAGTGGTTAGAGGAAACGTGTACGGTATCTGATGCACGAGGGACGTGCTCTAGTGGAGTAAGGCATACTGGTATTGCTGTGTTCCTTCAGGCGGTGCGCCTTGGCATGGTGGTCGTTTAGTCCACATGTCTTTGTTGGATTGGCCTTCTGGCCGGTCCAGAACAGTTCCTCCAAGCCGTTGATGCCTTTATGGCCCAATGGCTTAATCATGTGAGGCGTTCTATTGGGGAGCTAGCAAATATTGGGCGTCCTTAAGAGTTATGAGGAAGTTCTATTGCTGCCATGTGCTGGAGATGATGGCGCCCTGAATCAGTGAGTGGGGGTAGTTATAATTAATGTATTGAATTGAAACGTTCTCGACATGATGGCTGTTCAGTTCCGCTTTCCACGTGTCAGCTTCGTGGTTTGCACGCGTATCGAGAATCACACTTCACGCGCGCACAATTTGATTACTCTCTGTGGCTCGAAGTTGTTTTCCAAACCGTTGGATCGAGACCATCGGGTTTCTCCTCATCTAGGTCGTTGATCTGGATGTTTCAGAGCTTACAAAAGGAGAGAAACTCTTCATTTCCACTCTTTATGTTTTTAAGCTTCCATTACCTCTGAAAAAGCTCTCAATCCTCATCTCTTTCACAAATTTTTCCAGAAACGCTTTCGCATTTGGCTTCGCTTCTTTTCTGACTTTCGCATTTGGCTTCGCTCTCAGCCCTCATCTCTTTTCTTCGAGCTAAAGATTCGAGATTCTACGATTTTACGGGATTTCTCTTTTTCCTTCTTCAAAAATCATCTAACCCTAAATGTCCTTTCTCTCTTCCCTTTTGAACTTTGTTCATTTTCTTTGTTTTTCTGGGTTTAGGGAGTAAAAATGAGTGTTTTCTCTGAGACTTCTGAGAAGTTAGTGGATTCATCGTCCCTCGGTTACTCCCTCCAGAGAGGATATGAGAGTGAGGTTCGGGAGCGCCGTCGTCTTAGGGTAGGGACCGACTTTAAGTTTCCTTTAATGACATTAGAGTGTCCTGATGCGGCAACTGACTTTAATGGGGATGTCTCGTACTGTAAGATGAGGGAATCTCTCACCATACTTTTGAAACGCCCACCCTCTCACGGGGAAGTCATTTGTTGGTTGGAGAAGTCTTCTAGGGCTCGCACTCACGGTTTACATTATCTTTTCAGGAGGGACGACACCATATTAATGGCAGAAAATTCAGAACCTCCGCGCCCTGAGGTTAACTACAGATGGGTTCACGATGATGTTCTAGATGAGGAGACGTATAACCGGTCGGAAGAGAAAATTCAAGAAATCGTGTGGGATGACCGACTGTCTGGTATGTGCGCCGTTGAAGGGCCCCGCGGTTCGAGGAGGGTGAGTAGCCAATATAAAGGGTGTTGTTTTACCATGTATGATATTCAAATGTGGGAGCTTGACATGTTTGTCCCTTTTAATGGTTTTGAGCTGGGAGTCCTCCATCACTTGAAGGGGTACCTTCTCAATTTCATCCTTTGTCGTGGTTGCTAGTGAAGGTGTTCGAGTTCTGGTGAGAGTACAAAAAGCAACAGCCTTCGATTCGTCTGTTCTTTACGATGGTTAGAGTTCAGCAGAAGCACAAGGCAGAGCCTCAAAGTTGGGTGACCCTCCACCAAAAGAGGAAGTTGTTTGACAACTACGTGGATTCTTTGAAGTCGTGGAAACATAAGTATGTGGTGCTCCGTCCCTTAAACAGGCGCGCCCATGAGTGTATTTGTCGTGTCCCTCCAGGCCATCCGAAGGAGTGCTCGGAATGTGAAATCTTGGATTCAGAGGCTACTCAAGAATCGGATTTTGTCGAGACGTGGCGAGAGCAGAGCCGAAGTCAGGTTTGTGGTGGTGGCTCCTCTAATACGTCGGTTTCTCCTGATGAGGTGGTGCATGTGCCTCTTTTTTCCCATTTCTAGAGCCAAGAGCATCATGGTTCCCCCTCTTTCGTGTATACCTACAATAAAGACGCTGGTCTTACCCCTTTTGAGTTACAGTTGAAGTTCGATTTGGAGCAATTCATTGAATCGTTTTAATTGGAGCAGGTCCAAGATTCTGATTATCCGGACGATCCAACCAAAACGGTTTAGAAAGCTCAATTTGTGGACACCAGAATGGTTATCAGAGGGAGGGATGCCGCCCATCGAAGATAAATTTTTTATGAGAGTTGAGGGTGTGGACTGCCATTTGATGTTGCCGTTGTCCTTCTTTGTTTATCTGCTTACTATTTGTTTTCCTCTTACGCAGATTCCATGGGTTGTTTGGATTCGTTGAGGGCCATGATTGAGGAGATGAGAACTCCTTCTGTTGCTAGGGGTGCTTCCGTCAGATAAACAACCAACGCTTTGGAGGGGGTCGTTCCCCCTGAACTTGCCATAGCTCTTGCTGGGAAGGCGGTAGAGTCTGTGAAGGAGGTTGGTCCTTCAGAAGTTGTCAAAGATGGTTCTTCCGTGGTTGGTGAGCTTCCGCCCCTGGGGGACTCCATTCATAAGGAAAGTTAAGGGTGTCCTCACGACTCTTGAAGGAAATCCCATAAGGATTCCCGGCGCCGGGCTAAATCCACTCCCGACAAGACAGCGGTGCGGGATAGGGGTCAAAAGAGAAGCACCCCCCACAGTGATGGAGGAGAAAAGACTGACAACAGTGAACCTCCCAAGTAACATAATGGTCCTACCGGCCTGGCCAACTTGGAAGTGGGCGGAGGTAATTGAAAAATACTTTTATTTTTATTAAAAAAAAATAAATTATCCACTGCGGGGATGGGGATGAAGCGGGGATACCCGAACCCGTCAGGATGGGGATGGGATTCGATTTCACATCCCCATTGGGTATGGGTAAGGTAACAGGTAAGTATATATGAGTTGGGTATGGGGATGGGTGATAAGTCATAATCTATAGTTCTTTTAGGGTTTCTTTTCATGCAAGTTTAGTTGTTTTTCCTTACTTTCTTGAGCTATTTTACCTCAATACCTTTGTTTTTCTTTTCTAGGTAATAATAATAATGAACAAGCATTTTGGAGCAAAATCACACAAAGCCGGGCATGAAAAGTCAAGTTTCGAGGCAAAAGTGAGATGACACGGTCGTGCCATCATTTACACTGGTCGTGCGCTGATTCTGGGCAGACCGTGCCATTCCAGACAGCAGGATTACGCACAGCCAAAAACTAAATCTTTTTATTTTATTTTTGGAATAAGATAAGAATATAAAATACTAACCTAGTAAAAACAAATCCAACCTAACATTAAAATAAGGAAATAAAAATTAACCTAATCCTAAAAAGATTTAAACTAATTCTAATCCTAAAAGATAAGCCTAAACTAGAAAGTAGAAACTAACATTAATTTCAAGTATCTAATCTACAAAATCAATAAACAAAAAATAAAAAAAATAACCTAAAAAATTAAAAATTAAATCTAATCTAAAAATAGAAAAATAAACACAAAATAATTACAAAATAAATTTAGCCAAATACCTTGTCGAAATATCAACAGTCCCCAACAACATCACCAAAAATTTGATCGACGAATTGGTAACTGCACCAAAGCATAACAAGTAATAAAGTAGTAGGTTTATTGTATCCACAATGATTTTCGTTCAACTTAGAAATTAACGAAATTTATTTGAGTAACACAGAAAAAGAGATAAATGGGTTTGCAGATTTTTAAAATAGGCTTTCAGCTCCCAACCATGCGCAGGGTCGCATGAAGTCACACGCAGGGACGCATGAGGCAGCCTTTGAGGTTGTTTCATGCACAGGGGCGCATGGCCCATGTGCAGTGGCGCATGAGCCAATATCCCAAGTGCGAATTTTGCAGTTTTCGTCCCTTTTTCAAGCATTTTTCTTTCTTGAAATGTCATGGAACTTGAGATGAATTTTCCCCAACTTGTATTGTCTTAAAAAACCTTCAAAGAATCATTGATCTTCATTTTTCATATCCTTGATCCTTCATGTGATGTCTTGTTTTGTCGATTTACATGATTTCTCACTAAAAAGACTCAAAACATCTATGGAGTTGTCTGATTTATGATAAAAGTAAATTACAATGACACGAATGAAAACAATACAAAATGTTCATCAAACCATTGATAACTGCTCTAAATGACCTCTTATTTTCTTTCAAATGCAAAGAAAACAACTAAAAAACATAGCCTAAAATATCACATGATGCTTCGTCATCATTGTAATTTTTATCTTTGATATGTGCTTGGGAGAAAATTTTCCCAAGTAGTTTGGACTTCAATATCTTCATATTATGCTTAGTCTTCATACTTTCGTGAATTCCACAAGGTGTCTTCTGATCAGATTAACCCACTAACTTATACTCAAAAGATTACGACATCCTTTAAAGTTGCCTGGTTAGGAAATTGGAAGACACACAATGACTAAATTCAAAACATTACAAACTATTTCCCAAACTACTCGTAACACACTTTAATCCTCTATAAATTCCTAAAATAAAAGACAAAAAGACTATATAAAACAATAAAATACATGCTACAACACAGAATCATCACATGCTTTTTTGGGTCATACTAATCCAAACCGCACCGTGAACGCTCTATTTTATAAGTGTGGAAAATTGCAACGCTTGACTGTGTATATGCAACATTATTAATAAATAATAAGAAACGTGTAATTTCGGTTTGCATCCAAGTTCTTTATCCATGTCACCCTCCCTAGCACATACAATAACATAGATGCCACATTGCAAACATACGCTTGCATGCGCACTTAACTAATTCTCCGGTGACAATAATTTAATGGCTTAGCATACTCATCCTAGTATTTACTTATAAAAATGTATCTGAATCTTTCCATGAAGAAAAGGACGCCCTTTAAAATTTTAATTAAGATCAACTATCACTTTTTTATTATAAAATACTTTATCTAAAATCCTTTAATAATTTTTTTTGAAGAGGCTAAAATGGAATATATTAACACCGACTAGGCGCCTCAAAAGCACAAGATGTGTCAGAGAGACGACAAAAGTATACAAACACAACATGAACAAAAAGAAAACAGAGGCAAGGTTAAGCAATGCCCAAACAAACTAGCGGAAATGTCCACCATCTTTGATGGCCAAAAACAAAAGAAACATTAGCTGCCTTTAGCCACCAAAGAGAATGATACTTAACACTATCTAGCAACTGATCAATTGATTTTTCTTTTTGGTTGAAGATACAGTTATTTCTTTCACTCCACAGGACCCAAGCACAAGCAAGCCAAACAAGCTGCATAAACGAACGTCTCGCCATTGAGCCTCCAGCTGAAAAAGTGAACTGGATAAAATGATCATAAATACAATTCGGCTTCGCATAATAGACCCCAATCCAAGCACGGACGAGAGTCCAAAGATCCCTGAAGCGATAGCAGGAAAGAAACGAATGACAAGCTGATTCAATGACATCGCAACCATTAGCACTCAACTGCAAATATTGAGCAATAATACCACGCGCCGCCGAATTGACCTTTGTCGGTAACATGTCTCGAAGAAGACGCCAAGCAAAGATTGAGACTTTAGAAGGAACCTGTATGTGCCAGATCAAATCCGACGATGCCCCCACTTCAAGGTTCTCATTAGAAGTGAGAACCTGATAAGGACCACGAATAGAATACCCTCCAACTGGATCCAACTGCCACTGTCAACAGTCAAGAGAATGTTCCTGCAAAATTACATTAGCAAGTAATCTCTTGCATTCCCCTATCATCTCTTCCTCGACGTCCCACAACCGCCTCCTCCACCTCCACGCCTCACCGCCAACCTCCCAACCCAACTCAAACATGTCAAACACCATACTAGACTTATGGACAGATAAATCATAATTTAATTGTTCTATTGTGTTTGGCCCCCACTTAGTTTAATTTTTCAAAGTTGATCCTTGTTATTTATTTTTTCTCATCATTTTCTACCATTAGAGAAATCATGCATGAGGTTATTTTCTCTAGTGATAGGGAATTAGGGATCACTTCTCCTTCCTTGCTCCCGAATATGATTTCAGGATCCACCATTACATAGTGAAAAACTTTTTTTTTCATTAAATCTAACCATTGTTGGTCATATGCAAATCACACAGTTAAGTTAATTTCATTATATGGAATGTAATTTTAGATAGTGCCGAAGCGTTCATAACTTAGATGTGAAAGTTGTAGAGGGAGATGTAGAGGGAGATGTTGACTAACGTGAAATTCTGGCAGTTAACTGGTTCTGAACTAAAAACAGAGTATGAAAAACTAATGTTCAAAAGCAAAAATAAAAGGTGCATAAAGATAAAGGAACACAAAGAATTTGATAACCCAGTTCGGTGCAAACTTCACCTACTAAGTAGAATTAATTCTAAGACTCAACAGCCCATGTTCTTCGTCTTATCACTTAATCTCTACCCTTCTAGACTTCTACCCATGAGACCACCTAGGTATAAGAAACCACTTACTTCCTAACCAAGCAATCACAACCCAGTGATTGTAAACTTAACAAAAACACACAAATTGAAGTCACACTTCAAGACAACAAAGACATCATTCGTGCTTAAAAGCTTTGAATGAATTACAACTCAAAACAATCTAAACCAACTCAGATGAGTAATGTACAAATAAAGCAACAGCTTACACAGACAAAAACACAAAGACTCTTATAATCTACTTTCTGGTTTTTGACTCAATTCCCTAAATAAGCAGCAGCACGTCTTCCTTTATATAATCTTCAGCAGGGACTCATAAATCTGAACCAAATCTTCTTTTAAATACAATTCTGAAATTCAGCAAGGCTCAAAAAGGAAACATATATTTCTGAACTCTATCTTGCAAAGATTCTTCAGCAAATATATTCAAACATAAACACGAAGCCAATCTTCATTAAGATTTTCACCAAATCAATCAGCCTTCTAGAAAACATAAGCCTGAATAAAACTTCAGTAAATCTCCAATAGATACGCACATAACTAATCCAAAAGAATGCAGAAAATCAGCTTCTGGAAACAGCTTCTGAAGTTCAGCTTCTGAAGGTCAACGCTGGTCAACGTCTGAAGCTCAGCTTCTGAAGGTCAACACTTGTCAACGTCTGAACAGTGCATTTGAAGACCCTTCCTGCGTATGATGAATAGTTCCTGCGTCTGAAGGTCCATTTCAGCTTCTGAAGGTCCTGAAATGCAATTTTTAGCTTCTAAACCTCCTTAAAACCAGTTCCTTGCTTCTGAAGACACTATATAACATCTGGAAAACGCATTGCTTGCATTTTGATTTTACCAAACAATGAAGCCAACCTTTAAATAACCAACAATCTCCCCCTTTGGCAAATTTTTGGCTAAAATCAAATGCTTCATACACACAAGTCCTTCATTCATCACAAGTAATTAACCATGTAGAGGGAGATGTAGAGGGAGATGTTGACCAACGAATCTAAGTCGGATGGTTGAAAAGGAGGAGTGCCTCAAGTGTTTTATGTGATGTGAAAGTACACGTTAAGTTGAAAGGAAAATTTTATCGAACAACGGTAAGACCTGCAATGTTGTACGAGATAGAGTGTTGGGCGGTAAAGAACCAGAACGAACATAAAGTAAGCGTAACATAAATGATGATGTCGTGTTGGATGTGTGGTAAGACTAGACAAGATAGAATTAGAAATGACGACATTAGAGAGACTTGGGGTAGGACCTATTGTAGAAACGATGGTAGAAACTATACTTAGTTGTTTTTGGCATGTAGAGAGAATACATGTAGATTTTGTAGTAAGGAGAGTATATTAGATGGAGGGAAGTTAGATCACTAGAGGTAGGGATATACCTAGAAAAACTATACGAAGATGTGAAACTTGACCCAATATAAACAAAAGAAAAAACAACCTCAATGGGTAAAATAAAACACCCCTAGAGGGCATACATAAGCCATAAATCCCAATTGAAATCGATCAATCAATCAAACAATACTATTACTGATGTGAACACAATTTGCAAAAAGAAAAAAAATAAGGATGTGCGACTTGATGAGCACTGGATCTAGATCTTCATTACGACGAGTTAATCTAACCACCAACACAATTACAAATCCAAGAACCTATAGTCTAATGCCAAACAATAGCAAATTTATTACCATTTCTAGACGATCAGTCCTATACATCAGAGACACATTTGATTAATAAACAGATCAGTAACACTGACGGACAACGTGGCTGTCGCGCCGAATTTTGGATGTCAAGCTATGGGGAAGCATTGATCACTAATTCTAAATTACGACTGAACTTTTAATTTTTCGGGGAAAAAAGGAAAAAAGTTCTAAATTACCTTGAGAAAAGATTTTAGGTTCGAAAGTCGATTATGCAAGGGGAAGGTATTAGCACCCCTCACATCCGTTGTACTCAACGGGAACCTCTTAGTCGGCTTAGGCTTAAAATGCTTCGATGTTTTACTTACGTGTTTAAACATGTATAAAAGGAAATATAAAAACATAATGCGAGACGAAGAAAGAGATAAAAACAAACGAAAAGGGAAAAACAGGTTTTTTATTAATGGGCTTGACAAGATGTCGATCTTGCTCCTACGTATCTCCCGGTAGTCGGAGAATTCAAAGCGTACGTAGTTCTTTGGTAGAAAACGTTTGTATGTTGGTTCGTTTTAGTTAAAAAAAGATTTGATCGCGTCCGAGCGAAAAAAGTTTGAAAATAAAGAAAAAGTGTAATGAAAGTAAATGTCAACTGTTCGGGTTGCTGCCGAACTGGCCATTGACGACAAGAAAGTAAAAGTCAGCTGCTCGGGTTGTTGCCGAACTGGCCACTGACGACAATGCATAAAAGTAAATGATTTGATGAAAAAGTTTTCCACTCGGACTTGAACAAAGGTTTTTAAAAACGTACGAAGACGTACAAAGTTTTAAAATGGTGAAAGATGGACGCTAGGCGATAAGCTCGCGCAAGGCGTGAATGTTTTAAAAGAAATAAACAAAAGACAAACGCACTGAGGCGAAAAATTCGCGCGAGGCGTAAAAAGGTTAAAAATAAACGAAAGACAAACGCACTGAGGCGAAAAGTTCGGATTGACCACGAGGGCCAAGAAAAGGGATAAAAATGGCCACAAGGGGGCCACAGGAAGGTTTAGCGTGCTAGACGCGTCAAGGGTGGAATGACGATTGCCCGAGCGACGAGACATACGTCACGCATTCGTGCAATCGAGGTTTGGGGAGACATACGTCAAGCCATTCCCGTTTCATTCAAGTTTGGTTTTGTCACTCGGAGAAACCTCAAAGGGAACCAAAGCTTTTAAAAGGAAAGTTGTAAAAGAAAAGAAAAACACGAACAAATTTGTTGTTCGATTTTATTAAAAATCATGAACATTACTTGTTGCTTAAGTTATTGAAACTCAAGAACGAGTTTGGTTCAAGTTTGAATGGCAAACACAATCATAAAACATGCAAAAATTGGAAAGTTCACAAGTTCGGCTCAATTTGAGCTTGGTTTTAAAAGAATGAGCAAGCTTGGCTTAAGTTCGCGTTTGGATTGAAAATCATGAACAACATGGTTGTTCAAGTTTGTTTTGAAATAGACGAACTTAGCTTGTTGCTCAAACTTGGTTTTGAAAATATTAAGAACATAACTTGTTTCACAAGTTACTCAAAATTTGTCGCACGAACTTGAGAAATCTTCAAAGTTGTGCATGATTATGAATTGGATTTGGACCAACATGGTTTTAACCCTCTTTAGGTTCTGAATCAAGGGCTAGAATCCCAAAAATTTGACATTTGAATGCCTGATTCATGTTCTGAGTTTCATATACTTCGCAGAGCAACCAGAACTTGGCTCTGCGAAGTCAGGTTCTGGTGTGTTCGCAGTGCGAGCAATACTTTGCTCTGCGAAGTATACGAATTTTCAAACTCAGAAGCTGTTTCTGAACAGAAGTTCAGAAACTGCTTCTAAGCAAGATTCAGAACCTAAAGGAGGTTAAAAAACTTGACAAAATGGAAGAAAAAGGGTGGAAAATCACAGTTTTAAAGCTTGGCCCCTTTGAGGTCCTTTTTGAGATTCAAAAGAGGTTTTGGTTCACAAAGTGAAATTGGACAAAGCAAGATATGCAAACAGCAAATACAATAGAAAAGAAAGATTATAGGAGACTTACAGAACTCCTAGCAATGCTTGAACAAGATTGGAAGTGGCTTGCTTGCTTTGTGAGAGGTTATGAACAAAGTTCTAAGTGTTTGTGATGGACTGATTTTGTGCTGTAATGCAAGGGATTTTTGGTATGAATTTCGTGTGTGTTGGCTCTCTGAATTGGTCTGTTTTTAACTGGTTTCAATGTGTGTGATCCTTATGCCTTGCCATTCCTTTTATAGGCATAAATGCAAATCCTTGTAATGATGAACAATGATGAACAATATCCTAAAACACTAGCTGATTTGGGCTAAATTTAGGCTAGAACACTTTGCATTTAATGCTAATGGATAGAACTTGCTTTGCCTTGTGCCAAGGGGCAAGGTCTTGACTGATCTCAGCCACAAATGCCATTGATTCTAGAAGGTAATGATGGTAAAAACTGTAAAACAGGGCAGCTGCAAAAGGGATGATTCTTGGGATCAATCCTTGCAATCTTGGAAGGTCAAACAATCAAAACGTGTACTGCCATGTACAGGGAGATTGGGGGAATCAAAATTAGCATGTGGGCTTATGTGTGGGAGGAGAAATCCAGCTCAAAACAGGGCACATCAAACAGCCTTTTTGCAACAAAAAACCACTTGTGATTGACTGGTTTTGGCAGGGAAAAAGGGAAGGAAAGGGATCAAGCAGCTGGCTGGCAAGTTTAGGTTGGGTGAGGGGTCAATTTGGGGGGACAAAAGCTGACCAAGGATAGCCAATTTGTTTGATCACATGAGAGGTTGGAAGAAAATCCTTCTTTCCTTTTACCTTTAATGTCACACATTAAATCTTGCCTTGCTGCACCAAATCAGTCACAAAATAGCAAGAATAAAAGTAATAATGCTACTAATAACAATTGTAGTTGAAAAAAAAAAAGATAAATCAATGTATAAAATTCTGCAGAAAATTTCGCAGAGGTCGCAGTGCGAAGGTGATTTCGCACTGCGAACTCCACTTTTTTTGTTTTTTGTATTAAAAATAAAAGGTAAAAGTGGAGAAATAATAATAATATATAATGATAATAATGATGATAAAAAAATGCAAAAATGCAAATGATGATGATAATAAGGAAAATAGTAGATGATAATAATAATGAAAAATGATGATATTAAATAAAACTTAATAAGATTAAAGATAAAAAAACTAATAGTAATAAAATAATAATGATATTATTAAAGAAAAATAACAATAACATTAATAATATTAAGGATAATGATGATAGTAATAGTAATGCTTAATAATGATAAAAAATGCAAATAAAATATTATAGCAATAATAAAATAATAAAAGGTAAAAATAAAAATGAGATAATAACAAATAAAATACATAAAAAAATATAAGTCAAAAAATGGGGTATGACAGATGCCCCTATTTAAGTTTCTTCGTCCCGGAGGTTGAAAGTGAAATTTGAAATGGACGGGCCGAAGAGACTTAAATATAGAGTACGCCATTTTTTGACTAAATATTTTTCCGAGTTACAAATGCTATAAATGCATGTATGCAAATGTTATGAATGCTTGTAATGTAAACATGGATGCAAAGACGATGAAAAAAGAAGACCATACCGGGGATAAGTGTCAGCTGTTCGGGTTGTCGCCGAACCGCCACTGACAACAAAGAATGAAAAGGTAAATGCCAGCTGTTCGGGTTGTTGCCGAACTGGCCACTGGCGACAAAAGAATGAAAAGAATGTCAACTGTTCGGACGTTGCCGAACTTGCCATTGACAACAGGAAAAATAAATGTCAACTGTTCGAATGTTGCCGAACTTGCCATTGACGACAATAGAAAAAATGTCAACTGTTCGGATGTTGCCGAACTTGCCATTGACGACAAAAGAAAAAATGTCAACTGTTCGGATGTTGCCGAACTTGCCATTGACGACAAAAGAAAAAATGAAAGATGTCAGCTGTTCGGATGGTTACCAAACTTGCCACTGACGATACTGGGGATGCGGCTGACAAGCCGTTCCTTACAGAAATGCCCCTTCAATCGGGGAGAAAGAATGCACAAGTTGTTCATTGAAGAACTTGTCACTTGGCACAACACTGGGGAGTATGCACAAGCTGTTCATCAAAGAACTGCCACTTGGCGTAAGGACATGATAAAAAGACACGCAAGCTGTTCGTTTGAACTGCCACTTGGCGTAAAAGGGTGACATCTCTGGACCAGACAGACCGGGGATGACAGTTGGGAAAAAAGAATTCACGAATTGCTCGTGATTGATTGATGAGAGTCATGATGGTTAGAACAACCATGTATGATATGTAGTATGCTGCATGCATAAATGTACATATGTATGAATGTATGTATAAATGCATAAATGTATGAATGAATGCATGACTCTCGCTGGGGACGTCGTGTGAGAGATGGACTTGTACTGGGGATACCCAACATGTTTGTTAAGGAATTGCCCCTTGATACGACGATACAATGAGAGTAGCACAAGCTGTTCATTAAAGAACTACCGCTTGGCAAAAAGGAGATTGAAATCCCTAGACTAGACAGACTGGGGATGACACTCGACTGTTTGTTGTGGGAAATGCATGATATGAATGTGAGATGCATGTTAATGAATGATTTTGATATGATGCATGAATTATGCTGACATGTGGGATAACAAACGTCACGTTGGATGCTGGGGGTTATGATTTGGGTGCCGAGCATAGTCGGGCTTTGATGAGATACCGAGCGAGGTCGGGCTTTGGTAGATATCGAGCGAGGTCGGGCTTTGGTTGGATGCCGAGCGAGGTCGGGCTTTGGTTGGGTGCCGAGCGAGGTCGGGCTTAGGTTGGATGCCGAGCGAGGTCGGGCTTTGGTAAGATGGATACCGAGCGAGGTCGGGCTTTTTGTTTGGTTGTCGAGCGAGGTCGGGCTTTTTGTATGGTTGCCGAGCGAGGTCGGGCTTTTTGTGATTGGTTGCCGAGCGAGGTCGGGCTTTTTGAATGAGTTGTGTACCGAGCATGGTCGGAGTTTTGGTTTAAAATTGTGGGTGCCAATGAAAATTGGGCTTTATTTGTGATTGGATGCCCATGGTGATTGGGCTTTTTTTTGTGGGAGATTGTGAGGAATGCCAATGACGATTGGGCTTAATGTGAAATTGTAGTTGTGATTGCCAATGACAATTGGGCTTTGGGTTTTTTGTAGGAAATTGTGTTTGGGATGCCGAGCGAGGTCGGGCTTTGATTATTGGATGCCGAACAAGGTCGGGCTTTGTGATTGGATGCCGAGCGAGGTCGGGCTTTTGTAATTGGTTGCCGAGTGAGGTCGGGCTTTAGTTTGATTGGATGCCGAGCGAGGTCGGGCTTTGGTTTGGTTGCCGAACGAGGTCGGGCTTTAGTTTGTACAGGCAATTTGATATTCCCATTTATCCAAGATTGCACTAAACACAAAATTTATATCATACAGCTCAAGTTAATAATATGTTTATTAATGAACCATGCCTAACACACATTTTTGTTAAACAAATTGAATATTAATTGCGGGGGTAATGAACACTCATCCGGCAAGTTTGCTAACATTCCGATCGAGTTATGTGTCTATCTAATCATCGTTTCTAAAAGCACGAAAGCATTGATCACAAGGTCTTTGAGGGTTGTAATTTGGCTTGGTTACAAAAGAAATGTCATATGTGGGGAAATTGAATTCAAATGGCCAAGCAAAGGGAACATTCTTCCTAATTACGCACCTCCTTATTGTTCAATCACAACTCTTGGTGATTTACAATTATTTTCTTTTTGATCTTGACAACTCTTTTTTGATTTATTGATTTTTTTTCTCTTCTCTTTTGAGATTTCTTGATTTGTTTTTTTCTTTCTTTCTTTTTCTTTTGTTTCTTTGTTGTCAAGATCAAAATTCACCATTATTTGATATCCACAACCTTTTTTTTTCTTCAAAGATGATACCCTAATTGAATGTTCCTTCCTCTTTTGGCAAAGGACAATAATCGTGATGGTTTAAGGGTTCAAACTGAAAGAAAAATATCAGAATTCAAAATGGTTTAACTATGAACTGAATTTTTTTACAAACTCCGGCAATTTCATTAAGCAATTGAGCTTATGAAAGTTGGCAGTTCATAGTTAATGATTCTGATTCATTAGGCTCAAAGGGGTTTAACAAATACTCACTGCTCACAGGGTGGGTTATTTGTGGTCAAGTGTTTTTACTCATATTCAAAAAAAAAAAAATGCCTTGATCCTATCAATGCTTTCATACAATCTAAAACAACATTCAGATTTAACATAACAAAATCGAGTTAGACAAAAAAAATGCCGGTCTCCATGCATATGTATAATGATGATCTTGAGGATTCCTCACATTTTGGCTGGTTCTAAATGGTTCACAGAATAATCATATTAAAAACACAAACTGTATGATATAACTTTTATACTAAGTACATGATTGGATGCCAATGAGAATTGGGCTTTGTTTGATGGAATGCCGAGCAAGGTCCGGCTTTTGATTTGATTTTTTTGTTTGGTTTGGAAGGACAAGGTCCTTTGCCTACATACCCGAATGGGATCAAAACCGATGTAGTTCGGGCTTTGATGAGATGGGGGGAATGCCAATGAAAATTGGGCTTTTGTTAATTGGGGAAAAGGCCGCAGCAGCCTGGGGGAAGGTAACCTCGGGTTGAGGTACCGGAATCTTTTGATGAATAGCGGGAATATGGATGAATTCCTCACCAAAGTTGAACGACATGCCCCATGTACAACCGGGGGGACCTAGTGTTACATGTGTGGGTTGCTTTGGACGACGAGCCACTTTCCTTGACAGGGATGTAGTGTTGCGAATGAAATGCGAATACTAATGACTCAATTCGGATTGTAAGAAATCCTTATGATAGGAAGGGAAACGAGTTTTGGACTCGAAAACAAATGTATGCATGTTGTGCATGATGTTAATGCATATATGCAATGTATATGACAAAATATGTCCTTTTTTTTTTTTTTGGAATTGCATATGCAAAAATCATTTTGATGAATGCAAATGTATGGTATGCATAGGTATGACATGTATGTTCAAAATTTCCCCCCATCCTCACGTGTAGGCTCTAAAGGTAAGATTTCCTAAGAAGAGGTCCCTAGAGTCATCGATCTCACATGGAATTAGGGTTGTCTATGGACATACGTCGACATGACTTCAATTAATTCCATATGAAAATCTCCTCTAAGCGGGGTTGGGCATCCTACCTCACGGACATACGTCAACGCGGGCTTCCGCACACAACCTCCTTCTAACTTAGTTTTTTTCTCGAGCTCGGGTAGAGAGCCTCACACGTCCGGCATTAACCCGAACAGTGGGGAGTAACATCGCTCAAGTAACCCCCACAATTGATATATATATATATATATGAATATGAAGCAAAATGATATATATATATATATATATATATATATATATATATATATATATATGTAAAGCGTAAAGAATAAACAAGTAAATGATAAGAAAATGTAAACACGTAAGTAAAATGAAGCAAATTAGCCTAAAAGTCGATTGAGATAGGCTTGACTCGTTTATGCACAAACAAAGTGTTTAATGCAACGTCCCCAGTGAAGTCGCCATTTCTGTCGCGCCGAATTTCGGATGTCAAGCTATGGGGAAGCATTGAATCACTAATTCTAAATTACGACTGAACTTTTAATTTTTCGGGGAAAAAAGGAAAAAAGTTCTAAATTACCTTGAGAAAAGATTTTAGGTTCGAAAGTCGATTATGCAAGGGGAAGGTATTAGCACCCCTCACATCCGTTGTACTCAACGGGAACCTCTTAGTCGGCTTAGGCTTAAAATGCTTCGATGTTTTACTTACGTGTTTAAACATGTATAAAAGGAAATATAAAAACATAATGCGAGACGAAGAAAGAGATAAAAACAAACGAAAAGGGAAAAACAGGTTTTTTATTAATGGGCTTGACAAGATGTTGATCTTGCTCCTACGTATCTCCCGGTAGTCGGAGAATTCAAAGCGTACGTAGTTCTTTGGTAGAAAACGTTTGTATGTTGGTTCGTTTTAGTTAAAAAAAGATTTGATCGCGTCCGAGCGAAAAAAGTTTGAAAATAAAGAAAAAGTGTAATGAAAGTAAATGTCAACTGTTCGGGTTGCTGCCGAACTGGCCATTGGCGACAAGAAAGTAAAAGTCAGCTGCTCGGGTTGTTGCCGAACTGGCCACTGACGACAATGCATAAAAGTAAATGATTTGATGAAAAAGTTTTCCACTCGGACTTGAACAAAGGTTTTTAAAAACGTACGAAGACGTACAAAGTTTTAAAATGGTGAAAGATGGACGCTAGGCGATAAGCTCGCGCAAGGCGTGAATGTTTTAAAAGAAATAAACAAAAGACAAACGCACTGAGGCGAAAAATTCGCGCGAGGCGTAAAAAGGTTAAAAATAAACGAAAGACAAACGCACTGAGGCGAAAAGTTCGGATTGACTACGAGGGCCAAGAAAAGGGATAAAAATGGCCACAAGGGGGCCACGGGAAGGTTTAGCGTGCTAGACGCGTCAAGGGTGGAATGACGATTGCCCGAGCGACGAGACATACGTCACACATTCGTGCAATCGAGGTTTGGGGAGACATACGTCAAGCCATTCCCGTTTCATTCAAGTTTGGTTTTGTCACTCGGAGAAACCTCAAAGGGAACCAAAGCTTTTAAAAGGAAAGTTGTAAAAGAAAAGAAAAACACGAACAAATTTGTTGTTCGATTTTATTAAAAATCATGAACATTACTTGTTGCTTAAGTTATTGAAACTCAAGAACGAGTTTGGTTCAAGTTTGAATGGCAAACACAATCATAAAACATGCAAAAATTGGAAAGTTCACAAGTTAGGCTCAATTTGAGCTTGGTTTTAAAAGAATGAGCAAGCTTGGCTTAAGTTCGCGTTTGGATTGAAAATCATGAACAACATGGTTGTTCAAGTTTGTTTTGAAATAGACGAACTTAGCTTGTTGCTCAAACTTGGTTTTGAAAATATTAAGAACATAACTTGTTTCACAAGTTACTCAAAATTTGTCGCACGAACTTGAGAAATCTTCAAAGTTGTGCATGATTATGAATTGGATTTGGACCAACATGGTTTTAACCCTCTTTAGGTTCTGAATCAAGGGCTAGAATCCCAAAAATTTGACATTTGAATGCCTGATTCATGTTCTGAGTTTCATATACTTCGCAGAGCAACCAGAACTTGGCTCTGCGAAGTCAGGTTCTGGTGTGTTCGCAGTGCGAGCAATACTTTGCTCTGCGAAGTATACGAATTTTCAAACTCAGAAGTTGTTTCTGAACAGAAGTTCAAAAACTGCTTCTAAGCAAGATTCAGAACCTAAAGGAGGTTAAAAAACTTGACAAAATGGAAGAAAAAGGGTGGAAAATCACAGTTTTAAAGCTTGGCCCCTTTGAGGTCCTTTTTGAGATTCAAAAGAGGTTTTGGTTCACAAAGTGAAATTGGACAAAGCAAGATATGCAAACAGCAAATACAATAGAAAAGAAAGATTATAGGAGACTTACAGAACTCCTAGCAATGCTTGAACAAGATTGGAAGTGGCTTGCTTGCTTTGTGAGAGGTTATGAACAAAGTTCTAAGTGTTTGTGATGGACTGATTTTGTGCTGTAATGCAAGGGATTTTTGGTATGAATTTCGTGTGTGTTGGCTCTCTGAATTGGTCTGTTTTTAACTGGTTTCAATGTGTGCGATCCTTATGCCTTGCCATTCCTTTTATAGGCATAAATGCAAATCCTTGTAATGATGAACAATGATGAACAATATCCTAAAACACTAGCTGATTTGGGCTAAATTCAGGCTAGAACACTTTGCATTTAATGCTAATGGATAGAACTTGCTTTGCCTTGTGCCAAGGGGCAAGGTCTTGACTGATCTCAGCCACAAATGCCATTGATTCTAGAAGGTAATGATGGTAAAAACTGTAAAACAGGGCAGCTGCAAAAGGGATGATTCTTGGGATCAATCCTTGCAATCTTGGAAGGTCAAACAATCAAAACGTGTACTGCCATGTACAGGGAGATTGGGGGAATCAAAATTAGCATGTGGGCTTATGTGTGGGAGGAGAAATCCAGCTCAAAACAGGGCACATCAAACAGCCTTTTTGCAACAAAAACCACTTGTGATTGACTGGTTTTGGCAGGGAAAAAGGGAAGGAAAGGGATCAAGCAGCTGGCTGGCAAGTTTAGGTTGGGTGAGGGGTCAATTTGGGGGGACAAAAGCTGACCAAGGATAGCCAATTTGTTTGATCACATGAGAGGTTGGAAGAAAATCCTTCTTTCCTTTTACCTTTAATGTCACACATTAAATCTTGCCTTGCTGCGCCAAATCAGTCACAAAATAGCAAGAATAAAAGTAATAATGCTACTAATAACAATTGTAGTTGAAAACAAAAAAGATAAATCAATGTATAAAATTCTGCAGAAAATTTCGCAGAGGTCGCAGTGCGAAGGTGATTTCGCACTGCGAACTCCACTTTTTTTGTTTTTTGTATTAAAAATAAAAGGTAAAAGTGGAGAAATAATAATAATATATAATGATAATAATGATGATAAAAAATGCAAAAATGCAAATGATGATGATAATAAGGAAAATAGTAGATGATAATAATAATGAAAAATGATGATATTAAATAAAACTTAATAAGATTAAAGATAAAAAAACTAATAGTAATAAAATAATAATGATATTATTAAAGAAAAATAACAATAACATTAATAATATTAAGGATAATGATGATAGTAATAGTAATGCTTAATAATGATAAAAAATGCAAATAAAATATTATAGCAATAATAAAATAATAAAAGGTAAAAATAAAAATGAGATAATAACAAATAAAACACATAAAAAAATATAAGTCAAAAAATGGGGTATGACAGTGGCCAACAAATAAAGTCGTCGACTCATGAAGGCAAACAGATCGATCTTTACCTACAAACAACAATTCTGACCCTCATGGGTTTTAGGGACCAATGAAACCATTGACACACCCTTTCAGGTTTTAAACAAACCAAGATGCGCGGAACAACTCTAGTAGACAGTTGTACCATGGTGACTGGAAACTCAGCCACACCAGTGTTTAAAAAGAAGTGAGAGGATGTGTTGAGATAAAGAAGTCTCAATCAATTTCCATACCAAATTAATTTGGCAGTCCCCAAAGGATTGAGTTCAAGTGGTTAAGTAGTTAGTTCTAGTTGGTGACAAATTAATTCAGAGAACCCCAATTAAATTTTTTGATTGAAATTATTTTGGATATTAGTTTACTTACCTTCCTACTAACTTATTTTTTACCTTAAACTAATTTTATTTTTAATTATTATTTTAAAACAATAGTTAAAAAAACATAAGCGTTTCGGCTGTCTTGTCCATTTCAAGCCAGTTTTATAAAATTAAGCTATAAGCTAACACAAAGCTGATGACTGAGAAATTAGCTTATATATCATGTTTGATAGATGAAAATTAGCTTTTTAAAAAGGAGAATGTTTGGTGGACACACATAGATGTGAACACACCTTGAGAGAAAGAGATAATGTAATATATATGATAAATTCTTGATATGATAGGAAGAGAGAGATATAGATAAAATCAGATTTTAATGAGTGTTTAAATATAAGGGGTGAACGCGTTCCCTTAAAAAGAAAACAGGTGGCCAATTAAAAATGGAAAAAATGTAAAAAGTTATAAGCTCTAAATTCAAACCATCTAAAAAAAATTATAAGACATTAAGAAAAACTTGTTTACCAAACACTTTTTAAAACAAGCTTATGAGCTAGTCCAATAAGTGATAAGCTAACTCATTTGTGTTACCAAACAACCAAACGTTATTAAAAAAGTAGTCTTGACAAACAACATCTTAAATTTACTTTTGATAAAAAAAAATAAGGGCGCAATTTTATAATCATTTGAAAAAATTGAAGACTAGCAATTTTAGAACCATTGCAAAAAAAAGTCGTCTTGACAAGCAACATCTTAGATTTACTTTTGGTAAAAAAAAATTATGGGTGCAATTTTATAACCATTTGAAAAAATTGAAGACTATCAATTTTATAACCATCGGAAAAAATAAGTAAGGCATGTGGGTTCGAATCCTTACCACTGCATCTATAATCTAATGTCTCTAAGCTAAGCTCTCCCAGCTGTGCTAAGCTCTCGAGGAGAAATTAAAGACTGTGTTATCTGGATACAAATATATTTAAATTTAAATTTTTCAAACATTAAAATATAGGATGATTCCATAGAGGATGCAATGTATTAATGATGGTTATACATTGAAAATAATTGCAGACTATTTTGTAGGGACACAAATATATTAAACTTTTAATTTTTCAAACCATTAGAATATAGGATGCTTACATAGAAGATGCAATGTATTGATGGACACACACAATATATATATATATATACACACACACACACACACACTTAATATTGTACAGAAAACTTCATAATCAACTGTTTTCAACTGCCACATCAACATTATGTTAGCAATATCCCCTCCTTTGTTTTCAACAATTGGATGGCCCTTTGAGGAGCCTTTAAGCCATAACCAGCATCAGAATCACTTACACACAGACAATATTGATCAATTATTGAATTTTCATGATCAAGTTGAGGCCGAAATTAATTCAACTGATCCCTCACAATGCACAAGCAATGACCTTAGCATGGTCAAGAAGCTTGTTCATAATGCCAGTGAACGCTATCGCCGCAAGAAGATCAATAATTTGTATTCTTCACTTCGTTCACTTCTTCCTGTTTCTGATCAAATGGTACTTAATTAATCTCTTTCTAACGTATTTTGTTTGTCTACTTTGTTTTTGTTCATTTTTTTTATATATATTTTTCAATCAAAACCTAATGTTTGCAATCGCGTAGTTGCAATGCCTTTTTGGAGAACTCTGAGCCCTTTATATTGTGGATGCAATTGTTACTGCCTAGGGCTCTTAAGAACTATTGTATAATAATATGTATGTTGATGTATCCCTTTACGTTGCAGAAGAAATTGAGCATTCCCGGAACAATTTCAAGAGTCCTTAAATACATACCGGAATTACAGAAGCAAGTGGAGGGACTAATTAAGAGAAAGGATGAGATCTTATTGAAACTTTTCCCACAAGTAGATGAGGTGATCATGAACAAAGAATCTCAAAGGAAGAAGCATAGTTACAACTCTGGTTTTGTAGTTTCAACAAGTTGGCTCAATGATAGTGAAATTACCATTCAGATTTCATGTTACACTGTCCACAAGATACCACTATCTGAGATCTTGATGTGTTTGGAAAATGATAGCCTTTTGCTGCTTAATGTTTCTTCATCTCAGACCTTTGGAGGGAGAGTCTTCTATAATTTGCATTTCCAGGTGTGTTAATTTCACCAGGCTTGTTTATTTTTTAAATATTTCGTCATTTATTATTGGGTGAAGTCTTTTTTTAATATTTTTTTAAATTATAAAATAAGCTTAATAACTATTTTGATCATATATAATTATGATTTGGGCTTTTGAAGCATCATATATAATTATGATGTTACTTTATTATATTCTTTATAAAATTATTTTCACAAATGTTAAATTTGGAAATACTCTTAGATGCATATTTAAATTTTTTTATCATTAAATTATTTTAAGAATATTATGTTAAAAACATGAAAGAAGTAAGGAACTAAAAAGATAAGAAATTATGAAAACTATATTTTATTATACAAATAATTGATTACTTGAGAAGAAATAAAAAATAATTTAAAAGTTAATTTTTTCTCACGATGTATAGACCCATAAAAGGGGTACAACAATTATTTTATTTAGTTAAAAGCTCTTTTTGGGTTTTCTGCAGGTGGATAAAACACAGAGATTAGAATTTCATATTCTAAATGAGAAGCTCTTTTCAATAATGGAGAAGGAAGGGGAGTTTTTAAAACAATAAAAATGTTGCATTACTTTGATATGGCAATTGCAAATGTTGGAAGCATGGTTTGAAGTTTTGCAATGGAGTAATTAACCATATGTCCACAATATGTTGATTGGTCGTCACATTATATAGCATTTTTCATAGGACGGTAGTGACAGTTCTTAGGAGTTAGATATGACTCTATGGTATGTGGAAACCTAAATGTTATTAATTAGACATCTCTCTCTTTCATTTTATTTAGAAAGAGAAAGTAGGAATATATGAGATACGGTGTAGGAAACTAAAGGGATATGCGTGGAACGGTTATTTCAATATAATTAACATATTTCAATTTTATGATGTATGAAAATTTGTGTGTATATTGTTATATGTGTAGTTGGCCAAATTGACACTGCATTCCCTTCTTTGTATGTCACAACTAATGTACATTAATTGAAATCAAATTGAGATAAAGTATTTAAATTATTTGTGTATATAAATCTTATTGAGTTCAATTGCCAAAGATAAAATGTCCCTCTCATATACACTAAAAGATGAGTAATTATAACCATATGTCCACAATTTGCAAAGAGATAAGAAAACTAAAAGATGAGTGATAACTATCTATCATTATATCAAACTTATGTCCATCTTAATATCTAAGTGAAATTTAAATGAAAAACATAATTTGTTGCATAAGAAATCCTTTTATGGGCATCTCCTACACTATTACACCCTCTTAAGTTGGAGTATGGCGATTGTGATTACATAACTTGAATATTATGTGCATGAACGGCTTAGTGAGTTTGTGAAAATCTTAATTGTGGTTGTTTAATTGCGATGTAAGTAGTTGATATCACTTATGGTTGCAAGTGTTCGCGTATAAATAGCAATCCATATCATGAAAAATGAGATTTGCTGGGATATGAAGAGTATTTTGATTTTCAGGATATAGAAGTGTGGGAATAATCGACTTGTAAACATTTAAATAAACTTCTCAACCAAATGATTTCACTATAGTGGTATGTGCAATAGCCCAACTTCATTAGATACAATCTATTATAATTAGAAAGTTTACATGAAATGCTTCACAATACAGTGATCCCACATCTACCGACATAGAGATTCCTAATAGTCTATGACTAGTTGTAAGACTCCCAGATGCTGCTGCAGCATCTAAATATACGAGTGTTACAACACTCTTCTTTTTCGAGCTTGTTTTGTTTACGCTAGCTCCAACTGTTTTGTTTCATGTTTTTTGGTCTGGTTATGGTGTCTTCTTTAGTGGACCGGAAATTGAGGAGCGCCTTAGTGATTTCGAATATGGTGGGCCGATCATTTTTAATTCGAGATCGAGAGTCAGTTTTCTGGACTCAAGTTTTTGGGTGTGTAAGGTGTCTTTTCTAGCGAACCGAAGGTCGAGTGGTGGTGGAATCTGGATGACCGGTGGAATAAGACATTTCCGGGTGCTTAATTGGACTAATATTTAGTTGTGGTGATGAGAAGATGAGGTTCTGTTTACAGGGTTTTGATTGGTTTGATGTTTTTTCGGAGGAGTTTTGGTGTGAGTAACAAGTGACAACGGTTTGGAATTTGTGTTTATGGCCATTCACAATGTCGTTTGTGGTTTTGCTCAAGTTTGGTTTCAAAGATTATATGGGGGTTTGACTTAGATTTAGGTGTTGACTTTGATTTTGGTGGTTATTTTTTCTTATTGGTGTTGATGGTGGCCCTCAGTTAGGTGGAGTTTGTATTGGTGTTGGTAGTGGTCCTCTGTTAGGTGGAGTCTATATTTGTGTTTTTATGAGTTTTCTTTTGGGTGATCTGCATATATATACGTCGTTCTTTGTTTTGTTCTTTATCTCTAATCGCTCATTGTTCGTTTTGAGCACAAATTTGATTATTACAAAATTTTACCGTTCAAAAAAAATAAAAAAATACACTGATGTCAACAATTAATTGACCTTGATTTAGTGTCACTGTCTTGGATCAAATATAACTTCAATGTTAGCGTCCAACTTAGGTAACGCTAAGAAGCGTTGGATGGATGCTAATTCTTAGCTCAAAGTTTTTAGCATCACACCAACTAATTACCTAGATGGGGGTTAAAAGTATGTCAACATTAATAAACTTTTGTAATGATTGGTTAGTTAGAGTTAGTTAGTCATATATTAACTTGATTTTCTGCTACAACTATGTATTGACTTTGCACATATTCCTCAATTGGTTCTAATCAACACAATTCATCATTCATTGAATGCTCAAATGTCTCTCTCATTTACTATACTATTGAACTTCATATATATTTTAAGGAAAAACATAGTATTTCTTAACCATAAATTTAAATATATATTTCTATTATGATCATCATAATGTCAAATTTTGCATATGCTACTATAAGTCACGCAAGAGCTCGTGGAGATTAGATACCATACCGTAAGAGCTCGTGTATGCCATGCATTGGCTCGTGCAATACGTTTGAGGTATATTGCATTTTATATTCTCCTTAGCTATATTGTCAACTCTTCTCATATGTGTGTGCCATGTGTGCTGCGTATGTCTAACAATTTATATTGTATTCTTTATATTATATTATTTGGGTTTTGTTAACGAGTGTCTCCGGAACACTCTTTAAGGATCCCAAATTTAGTAATTATTCTTTCAAAAAGTCAAATATTACAATTTTCAATGCATTGTATACACAACTTTTCATAAAAACTTAACATTTAAAGTGCTTAAAGAGTGCGGGGTACTCGTTAACATTTTTCATATTATTTTTAGGTGTTAAATATGGGTCTTGGTTCTCTATCATAAAAGCATGCATTTATTAAGGTTTGATGTCAGAAACCGTTGGATCTAGATTTGACAATGCAAAACTAAATGTTGAAAATTTTCAATTTTTATAAAACAGAATATCTACAAGAAAAACATCATTAATCGATTTATCTAAGTCGACTATGTAGCTTTAGAAATCATGTTCTAGATCATCAATTAAGCTAATCTAACAATTTAATATCATTAATAGATTTGTCTTATTTCAATAATTGATATTATTATGGTGCGTCTAATTAACCATTCGTATAATTTTTTCATTTAATCGATTTTTTCTAGACAGGTAAATCGATTTCTCAGTTATTCGAACGTAGATAATTTCTAATTCAAAGTTATGTGATTTGTGTGTGTGTGTGTGTGTGTATATATATATATATATATATATATATATATATATATATATATATATAGGAGGCATATCAAGTGAGAATGAGTTTTATATGTGAGAATGATAGGAATGATTTTAAGCCGTTAGATAAAAAATAAGTTATTGAGATTAAAACACGCTATTAAATGACTCACGTGCACACTCAGTTCTATTTTGCCTCTTTCTTCGTGAACCCTTTATCTTCCTCTTCACCTTTCGAGATTCAATCTTCGTGAACCCTTTGCTAGTTTTGGATTTATTATGTGGTTATTCTTTGTTTTCTTTTTCTTTTAGATAGTCATCAACTTGGAATCCTAAACAAATCAGAAAGTGAATTATAATAAAAAAATAATATAAGAAATCCTTGATGGTGGTCTTGTACGATGATGGCCACGGAGAATTTTTAAACTTTCTACATCCCACCGGCCACAACAATAAACTCTAGATCAGTGAGAATCCACAAAAAAGATGAACAAATTCAAGTTAAAATCAAATGAAAAATTTCAAACAAGAAAGTTAAGCGACGGCGCGACTAAGATAGGAAGTGGAATTGGCGGCCGTAAATGGAGGTGGAAGGCAGGGGCAAGAGGAAGAAGATGAACATGGGGAGAGAAGGAGAGAACGCGAAGGAGACCTCCTCATAGAGAGATGAACGCACGCCGGAGAAGAGAGTGGAGATGTGGGTCAAGACTGAAGAGCTGTAGAGAGATAACGTGTGAATCAAATGATAATGGCACATGACAATCTTTTAATCTCAATCACTTATTTTTGATCTAACGACTTAAAATCATTCCTATCATTCTCACATATAAAACTCATTCTCACTTGATATGCCCCCTATATATATATATATATATATATATATATATATATATATATATATATATATATATATATATATATATATATATATATTGACAAAAGAGTGCTTATGACATTTCATTAATAATAATAATAATAATAATAATAATAATAATAATAATAATAATAATAATGTGGTTGATACATTTTGGTTCTTAAACTCGATCTGGGAGTCTTTAAAATACAAACTTAGCACGCACTGGGACGAAAATAATCTACCACTTTTAATTCATTATGTTGAAAGAAAAGGAGAAAAAAAGAGGGTGAATTAGGGTGAATATTCTACCACTTCTTTAAAATACAAACTAAGCACACACTGGGGCGAAAGTAATTTAACATCATTAAATTACATTTTTTTTTTGTGACGAGTTTTTGTGGTGCGAGAGAAAGAAAAAGGTGAAAAAAAAATTAAAAGAGGGTGAATTATTGAAATTAATTAGGAGCGATTTTTATCTCAAACCCCATAACAAAGGCCGACTCAGAATTTCGGTTACTGCATTCTATCTATATCAATGTTTTTTTACAGACACTAAAGGTGCCCATTGTCTACTCATAACTAAGACAATTAACAACATAGGAATAATAAAACATACATAAATCCGGACCAACTATGAATTGGTGTGAGATCTACTGTCTGTTCCTGGGTCAACGGTTGCGTCATATGCTCTGAAATCTCCAAAATTTGAACCCACTTCTGAAAACGCACCTGGCTTTTATAGAAAGGGTTTCTGTAACCGTCCCATCATGCCAGGACACAGGTCCATCGTGGCATGATGGCTTCACTTGTCCTACTTGGCAGCCTTCTTCAACCTTCATCGTGGCATGACACAGGTTCCATCGTGCCACGATTTTTCCAGAACCAAAATTCTTCAAATTGAGCTCCTCTAATCGTGCCAAAATACAGGACCATCGTGACACGATTTTTCCAGTGACTTGCACTTCCAAAATCTTCTCTGAAAACTGTGAAACTTGCCCTTGAAATAGCCATATGACCTTTGAACATTCCTGATAAGATTTCTCTAGTTCTAGCATGTAAATCATGAAAAAGACTCTCTAATGTGTACATCAGGACATCAAAACGACTAAAAACATTAGCATGACATAAAGTCATCATTGTCCCTTGTTTTTCTGTTTTTATTTTGTGTTCACTGCTTTTTTCTTGTTTAGTCTACAATTTTTTTTCTTTCACTATTTTTATATCATCCAAATTCTGCTAGTATGTCAGCCAACAGTTAGGAAGTTGCTAATTTCAAAGAGCAGCTTCAAACTTGGTTTCAAATCAATATAAGGTACAACTATACATCTACCTAACTCCACAATATCAAACAGGAACAAAAAAAAAATTTATCAATATGAACTAGCACATTTTTTACTTTCCCAAAAAGATACTTAAGTGACCAATCTGCAAATGCAAGAGTTATTTTTGGTGGCTTATGTTCCACTCATACTAATTTCTTCAACGTAGACAAAGGAATCAGGGTGATGTTGGATCCCAAACCACATACAACTTTATAAATGAACAATTTTGTGATGAAACATGTTATTATAAAACACCTAAGATCACTGATATGTGTGTGTATGGATTTTGTGAATGAAACAGTAGAAATATAAAGGAACAATGAAAGAAACTTGCAATTGTATTAATGGAGAAAACAATTACAAGAGTAACAGCTAGAATGGAACAAAATAACAAACTGATAGTGTAGTACTATCAGCCCCTAAGCACACAGTCTTCCCAAATCACCAAAGGTGACCCCACAAAATCATAACAGCATAATAACGTGATCATTCCTTCTCATTCCTTCTGATTAAATAGCCAGCCATGTATTTCATGCATCTCTTACCACGTCACCTCCTATAGCTGCTTTTGTCTTCTTCCTAGTATATACTTTCCATATTTATGGTTTAGGCCCATCATCCAAGCCCACTCCAATATTTGTGTCTCTATCAATTCCTCCCTCCTTAACAGCAGCCTTGTCCTCAAGGCAAACTTCAGGAAATTGACCCTTCAAAAAATCATTATCTTCCCAAGTCACATCTTCTAGTGACTTGTGTTTCCATTTAATTAAACTCTGATATATTTCAGCATCACCTTGCCTAACAACTCTCGACCCCAAAACTTGTTCTGGATATACATCATCAGTTCCCTCAATCTCCAGTTCCTGAGGTAACTGACCCTGTACCTAATAGCTCCCCACAACCTTCTTAAGTAGTGACACATGAAACACTGGATGTATCTTTGATTCATCTGGCAGTTTCAGTTTGTAAGCTACTTCCCCAATCTTCTTGTCTATCTGAAAAGGGCCATAAAACCTTGCATCTAACTTCTGATTTATCCTTCTTACTACTAACTGTTGTCTATGGGGCCTTAATTTCAGGAAGACCCACTCCCCCACCTCAAAACACAAATCCCTTCTTTTCTTGTTAGCATAACTTGCCATCTGTTCTTGGGCTTTCAACAGATGCCTTTTCAGTTGAGTCAAAGCCTCATCTCTTTCACTTAACTCCACAGCTACAACAACAACTCTTGTTTCATTAGATAGAAATTTTACTATTGGGGGAGCTTGCCTACCATACACCACCTCAAAAGGTGTCTTCCCAATTGATACATGGAATGTTGTGTTGTACCAAAATTCTGCCCAAGGAAACCAATGAGAGTAAGTCTTTGGGTGGTCAGAAGCAAAACACCTCAAGTAACTCTCTAAGCATCTGTTAATGACTTCAGTCTGCCCATCTGTTTCAGGATGATAAGAAGAACTCATCTTTAAGTTGGTTCCTTGTAATTTAAACAACTCCAACCAGAAATGGCTCACAAAAATGGGGTCTCTATCACTTACCAGTGAACTTGGAATTCCATGTGGCCTTACTACCTCCTTAACAAACACTTCAGCAATAGCTTTAGCAGTGTATGGATGTTTTAACAAAATAAAGTGGCTGTATTTTGATAATCTATCCACTACTACTAGAACTGCTTCATAACCTTTAGACTTTGGCAAACCAGTGATAAAGTCTAATGATAAGTCTTCCCACACTGCATTAGGAATAGGTAGAGGCTGTAGCAGACCTCCAGGAGTAGTAGCACTGTATTTCTGCCTCTGACAGACATCACAAGCCCTTACAAAGTCTCTTACACTTTTCTTCATTCCCACCCAATATAATGATTCTGCCAACCTTCTATATGTTCTTAGGAAACCAGAATATCCCCCAGAAGGAGTACAATGGAACTCTTCAAGTAACCAGGGAATGGAAGATGATTAAGGTGATAACACTAATCTGCCATGGTACAATAATACTCCCTGTTTCAATTCAAACACAGAATGAGAATCAGGATTTTCCTGCACCTTGCTGATAAGTTGTCGTATGTAAGGATCTTTAGCTATTTCCTCCAACATCTTCAGCCTATCCATCACAAAGGATAAGAAATAATTGCATTCATCTCACCTTTATCATAAATCCTGGACAAAGCATCTGCAGCCTTGTTCTCCAACCCAGGCTTGTATTTGACTTCAAACTGATAGCCCAATAACTTAGCCAACCAACACTGTTGGTCAGGGGATGAAATCCTCTGCTGCAAAAAGTGTTTCGAGCTTTTGTGGTCAGTGTACACCACAAACTCTTTCCCCAACAAGTAGTGCCTCCAATGCTGAATACAAAGGACTAGAGCCATCAACTCCTTTTCATACACAGATTTAACAAGATTCCCATCTGACAGAGCCTTGCTAAAAATTGCTATAGGCTGTTTTTGTTGCATCAGAACAGCTCCGATACCTCTACCAGCTGCATCACACTCTACTTCAATGGAATTATTGAAATCAGGAAGTATCAGGACTGGAGGGGTAGTCATTACCTCCTTCAAATGTTGGAATGCCTTAACAGCCTCTATACCCCATGAAAATTTATCCTTCTTAGTCAATTCTGTCAAAGGTTTAGCTATATTCCCATAGTCCTTGATAAACCTTCTATAATAGCCAGTGAGACCTAAAAAACCACGTACCCCTTTGACATTTTTAGGCTCTGGCCAAGCCACAATACACTTCACCTTCTCAGGATCCACTGCTACACCTTCCCCAAATATAATATGGCCCAAGTAATCAATCTGAGTACACCCAAATTTGCATTTGGATTAATTAGCTATAAAACTGTTGTCTAGTAACAAAGCTAATACTAATTTCAAATGATGTAGGTGCTCTTGCATGTTTTTACTATATATCAGAATATCATCAAAAAAGACCAAAACAAATTTTCTCCGATAGGGTCTAAAAATGTCATTCATAGTGGCTTGAAAGGTAGCTGGGGCATTCATTAGTCCAAAAGGCATGACAAGATATTCATAATGACCATTGTGGGTTCTAAAGGCAGTTTTGGCAATGTCATTCTGATGTACCCTAATTTGATGGTAACCAGATTTTAGGTCTATTTTTGAAAACATCGCAGCTCCATTTAATTCATCTAGCAGTTCATCAACTATGGGAATATGATACTTATATGGTATAATAGCTTTGTTAAGGGCTCTGTAATCCACGCATATCCTCCAACTCTTATCTTTCTTCTTTACCAGGATCACAGGACTTGAAAATGCGCTCCTGCTGGGTCTAATGATCCCTGCTTCCAAAAGCTCGGCCACTTGCCTCTCAATTTCCTCTTTTTGATGATGAGGATATCTATAAGGCCTAACGTTTATGGGACCATGATCAGGAAATAGATTGATTTGATGCACCGTAGACCTCTCAAGAGGAAGTTGAATCTGATTCTTATAAACCTCATGAAATTCTTCCAATAAAACTTTGAGATCTTGAGACTCCAGCACTTTATCTGCCTCAATGGATTGAAATTGAGACCACCACCAGTCCAAACCAGCTCTACCATGCCTATCTTTCAAGAAAGAATTCAGACCTCTTTGATTGTTTCCTTTACCTCCTAGACCTTGGAGCTTCACAAGCTGATTTTCATGAGCAAATTGCATCGTCAACAGTTTCCAATCCATCACAACCTCCCCAAGAGTGCTCAACCACACAACTCCCAACACGATATCCAGCCCTCCTAACTCCAGCACCAACGCATCCACCACTACTTCAATCGTACCTAGTTTCATTTTCACCCCCTTACATACTTCTTCAGCAACAACTCTATGGCCATCACCCAACTTGATACTTTTAATTGCAACCGGTATGATAGTAAGACCCAAAGTAGACGTAATCTTTGGTGAGATGAAATTATGGCTTGCTCCGCTATCAATTAACACCATCAAGTTTACGTTCTCAATTTTTACATTAATCTTCATTGTCTGGTATTCACCCATACGACCCAGAACGCCCATGAAGCTGCACTCCGCTTCCTCTTCTTCTTCACCTTCTGTCGCCTTCACCTCCATCACCACAATTTCTCCTTCTTCATTCAACATCTCTCCTTCTCCCAGAATCAACACTCTTAGAGAACTTTCAGGGCATTTATGCAGTGTGGGGTGGTATTTTCCCCCACATTTGAAGCATAAACCCTTGCTCTTCACTCAGCAATCTCCTCGCTGTGAAAACTGCGTACCCCTTTCCACTTCTCCGTAGATCCAGATCCAGGTGCCGAACGGTGATTGTTGTCTATTTTGCGACCTGACGACATTAGGGTTGAGTTGGAATTCCCACTAGATCCGTTCGTATTCATTTTTTGAGGTTGGTTCAGCCCACCTGTTTTCGTCGAACGGGTCAACCCGTTTTGGTTATTCAGCAACCCGGCCCAATCACTTTGGCCCAATCTGTCATACCCAGTCTTCTTGAGCCCACGCTTGTCACTGTCATCGTCCTCTTCTTTCAATTCATCTTCCACATCTTTCGTGATTCGCATCATTTCCATGCGATTACGAGGATTCAGAGTACGTACCCTCCTTTGAATCTGAGGCTGCAACCCACTCATGAAGTACCCCAGGTACTGGTCTTCAGGAAGCCTTCCAACTTATGAGGACAACAACTCAAATGCTTCAACAAATTCCTCCACAGTCCCTTTTTGTCGCAAAGTAGAAAGTTCCTCAAAAGGATTTTCCAATCGTCTCCCACCATACCGTGCTATTAACGCACGTTTCAGCTTATCCCAGGATAACTCGTCTTTCGTCTCCATTAACAAGTTGAACCAATGAATTGTTGGTCCCTCCATGCTCAAACGTGTTAGTTTCACACGTAAATCTTCAGGGGTATTTTGAACATCAAAATAAATTTCAGCTCGCGTGATCCACGCCACAGGATCTACTCTGTCAAACAAGGGAAGTTTCACCTTCTTCCCTGCTAGACGAGATTCACTCTGTGAGGTATCACCCACAGAAGCTTCTCCCTCCTGATTCACTCCTTTCTGACCAATCTGCTTACTCAATTTAGTCAGAACTTGGCTCTGTTGCTGCATCTGAAGAGCGAGTGCTTGTAAAGTTGAAATCATTTCACCCATTTGCGTTTCCAGAGCGTCAATACGATCACCCATCTTTGGCTTTCTTGGCATCTACTTACTATGATACATGGGAAAATGATCCTGTAGGTCGGACCAATTGATAGGTGTGTGTATGGATTTTGTGAATGAAACAGTGGAAATATAAATGAACAAAGAAAGAAACTTGCAATTGTATTAATGGAGAAAACAATTACAAGAGTAACAACTAGAATGGGACAAAATAACAAACTGATAGTGTAGTACTATCAACCCCTAAGCACACAAGCTTCCCAAATCACCAAAGGTGACCCCACAAAATCATAACAGAATAATAACGTGATTATTCCTTCTCATTCCTTCTGCTTAAATAGCCAGCCCATCTATTTCATGCATCTCTTGCCACGTCACCTCCTATAGCTGTTTTTGTCTTCTTCCTAGTATATACTTTCCATATTTTTGGTTTAGGCCCATCATCCAAGCCCACTCCAATATTTGTGTCTCTATCAATTCCTCCCTCCTTAACAGCAGCCTTGTCCTCAAGGCAAAATTCAGGAAATTGACCCTTCAAAAAATCATTATCTTCCCAAGTCACATCTTCTAGTGACTTGTGTTTCCATTTAATTAAACTCTGATATATTTCAGCATCACCTTGCCTAACAACTCTCGACCCCAAAACCTGTTCTGGATATACATCATCAGTTCCCTCAATCTCCAGTTCCTGAGGTAACTGACCCTGTACCTAATAGCTCCCCACAACCTTCTTAAGTAGTGACACATGAAACATTGGATGTATCTTTGATTCATCTGGCAGTTTCAGTTTGTAAGCTACTTCCCCAATCTTCTTGTCTATCTGAAAAGGGCCATAAAACCTTGCATCTAACTTCTGATTTATCCTTCTTACTACTAACTATTGTCTGTGGGGCCTTAATTTCAGGAAGACCCACTCCCCCACCTCAAAACACAAATCCCTTCTTTTCTTGTTAGCATAACTTGCCATCTGTTCTTGGGCTTTCAATAGATGCCTTTTCAGTTGAGTCAAAGCCTCATCTCTTTCACTTAAATCCACAGCTACAACAACAACTCTTGTTTCATTAGATAGAAATTTTACTATTGGGGGAGCTTGCCTACCATACACCACCTCAAAAGGTGTCTTCCCAATTAATACATGGAATGTTGTGTTGTACCAAAATTCTGCCCAAGGAAACCAATGAGAGTAAGTCTTTGGGTGGTCAGAAGCAAAACACCTCAAGTAACTCTCTAAGCATCTGTTAATGACTTCAGTCTGCCCATCTGTTTCAGGATGATAAGAAGAACTCATCTTTAAGTTGGTTCCTTGTAATTTAAACAACTCCAACCAGAAATGGCTCACAAAAATGGGGTCTCTATCACTTACCA
Source organism: Medicago ruthenica (assembly GCA_018208015.1). Classification (NCBI taxonomy): domain Eukaryota; kingdom Viridiplantae; phylum Streptophyta; class Magnoliopsida; order Fabales; family Fabaceae; genus Medicago; species Medicago ruthenica. The sequence goes on from CM031371.1 coordinate 78,715,145, forward strand.
GTGAACTTGGAATTCCATGTGGCCTTACTACCTCCTTAGCAAACACTTCAGCAATAGCTTTAGCAGTGTATGGATGTTTTAACAAAATAAAGTGGCTGTATTTTGATAATCTATCCACTACTACTAGAACTGCTTCATAACCTTTAGACTTAGGCAAACCAGTGATAAAGTCTAATGATAAGTCTTCCCACACTGCATTAGGAATAGGTAGAGGCTGTAGCAGACCTCCAGGAGTAGTAGCACTGTATTTCTGCCTATGACACACATCACAAGCCCTTACAAAGTCTCTTACACTTTTGTTCATTCCCACCCAATATAATGATTCTGCCAACCTTCTATATGTTCTTAGGAAACCAGAATATCCCCCAGAAGGAGTACAATGGAACTCTTCAAGTAACCAGGGAATGGAAGATGATTAAGGTGATAACATTAATCTGCCATGGTACAGCAATACTCCCTGTTTCACTTCAAACCCAGAATGAGAATCAGGATTTTCCTGCACCTTGCTGATAAGTTGTCGTATGTAAGGATCTTTAGCTATTTCCTCCAACATCTTCAGCCTATCCATCCACAAAGGATAATAAATAATTGCATTCATCTCACCTTCATCATAAATCCTGGACAAAGCATATGCATCCTTGTTCTCCAACCCAGGCTTGTATTTGACTTCAAACTGATAGCCCAATAACTTAGCCAACCAACACTGTTGGTCAGTGGATGAAATCCTCTGCTGCAAAAAGTGTTTCAAGCTTTTGTGGTCAGTGTACACCACAAACTCTTTCCCCAACAAGTAGTGCCTCCAATGCTGAATACAAAGGACTAGAGCCATCAACTCTTTTTCATACACAGATTTAACAAGATTCCCATCTAACAGAGCTTTGCTAAAAAATGCTATAGGCTACTTTTGTTGCATCATAACAACTCCAATACCTCTACCAGCTGCATCACACTCTACTTCAAAGGAATTATTGAAATCAGGAAGTATCAGGACTGGAGGGGTAGTCATTACCTCCTTCAAATGTTGGAATGCCTTAACAGCCTCTATACCCCATGAAAATTTATCCTTCTTAGTCAATTCTGTCAAAGGTTTAGCTATATTCCCATAGTCCTTGATAAACCTTCTATAATAGCCAGTGAGACCTAAAAAACCACGTACCCCTTTGACATTTTTAGGCTCTGGCCAAGCCACAATACACTTCACCTTCTCAGGATCCACTGCTACACCTTCCCCAGATATAATATGGCCCAAGTAATCAATCTGAGTACACCCAAATTTGCATTTGGATTGATTAGCTATAAAACTGTTGTCTAGTAACAAAGCTAATACTAATTTCAAATGATGTAGGTGCTCTTGCATGTTTTTACTATATATCAGAATATCATCAAAAAAGACCAAAACAAATTTTCTCAGATAAGGTCTAAAAATGTCATTCATAGTGGCTTGAAAGGTAGCTGGGGCATTCATTAGTCCAAAAGGCATGACAAGATATTCATAATGACCATTGTGGGTTCTAAAGGCAGTTTTGGCAATGTCATTCTGATGTACCCTAATTTGATGGTAACCAGATTTTAGGTCTATTTTTGAAAACATCACAGCTCCATTTAATTCATCTAGCAGTTCATCAACTATGGGAATATGATACTTATCTGGTATAATAGCTTTGTTAAGGGTTCTGTAATCCACACACATCCTCCAACTCTTATCTTTCTTCTTTACCAGGATCACAGGACTTGAAAAAGCGCTCCTGCAGAGTCTAATGATCCCTGCTTCCAAAAGCTCGGCCACTTGCCTCTCAATTTCCTCTTTTTGATGATGAGGATATCTATAAGGCCTAACGTTTATGGGACCATGATTAGGAAATAGATTGATTTGATGCACCGTAGACCTCTCAAGATGAAGTTGAATCTGATTCTTAAAAACCTCATGAAATTCTTCCAATAAAACTTTGAGATCTTGAAACTCCAGCACTTTATCTGCCTCAATGGATTGAAATTGAGACCACCACCAGTCCAAACCAGCTCTACCATGCATATCTTTCAAGAAAGAATTCAGACCTCTTTGATTGTTTCCTTTACCTCCTAGACCTTGGAGCTTCACAAGCTGATTTTCATGAGCAAATTGCATCGTCAACAGTTTCCAATCCATCACAACCACCCCAAGAGTGCTCAACCACACAACTCCCAACACCATATCCAGCCCTCCTAACTCCAGCACCAACGCATCCACCACTACTTCAATCGTACCTAGTTTCATTTTTACCCCCTTACATACTCCTTCAGCAACAACTCTATGGCCATCGCCCAGCTTGATACTTTTAGTTGCAACCGGTGTGATAGTAAGACCCAAAGTAGACGTAATCTTTGGTGAGATGAAATTATGGCTTGCTCCGCTATCAATTAACACCATCAAGTTTACGTTCTCAATTTTTACATTAATCTTCATTGTCTGGTATTCACCCATACGACCCGGAACGCCCATGAAGCTGCACTCCGCTTCCTCTTCTTCTTCACCTTCCGTCGCCTTCACCTCCATCACCACAATTTCTCCTTCTTCATTCAACATCTCTCCTTCTCCCAGAATCAACACTCTTAGAGAACTTTCAGGGCATTTATGCAGTGTAGGGTGGTATTTTACCCCACATTTGAAGCATAAACCCTTGCTCTTCACTCATCAATCTCCTCGCTGTGAAAACTGCGTACCCCTTTCCACTTCTCCGTAGATCCAGATCCAGGTGCCGAACGGTGATTGTTGTCTTTTTTGCGACCTGACGACATTAGGGTTGAGTTGGAATTCCCAATAGATCCGTTTGTATTCATTTTTTTAGGTTGGTTCAGCCCACCTGTTTTCGTCGAACGGGTCAACCCGTTTCGGTTATTCAGCAACCCGGCCCAATCACTTTGGCTGAATCTGTCATACCCAGTCTTCTTGAGCCCACGCTTGTCACTGTCATCGTCCTCTTCCTTCAATTCATCTTTCACATCTTTCACGATTTGCATCATTTCCATGCGATTATGAGGATTCAGAGTACGTACCCTCCTTTGAATCTGAGGCTGCAACCCACTCATGAAGTACCCCAGGTACTGGTCTTCAGGAAGCCTTCCAACTTATGAGGACAACAACTCAAATGCTTCAACAAATTCCTCCACAGTCCCTTTTTGTCGCAAAGTAGAAAGTTCCTCGAAAGGATTTTCCAATCGTCTCCCACCATACCGTGCTATTAACGCACGTTTCAGCTTATCCCAGGATAACTCGTCTTTCGTCTCCATTAACAAGTTGAACCAATGAATTGTTGGTCCCTCCATGCTCAAACGTGTTAGTTTCACACGTAAATCTTCAGGGGTATTTTGAACATCAAAATAAATTTCAGCTCGCGTGATCCACACCACAGGATCTACTCCGTCAAACAAGGGAAGTTTCACCTTCTTCCCTGCTAGACGAGATTCACTCTGTGAGGTATCACCCACATAAGCTTCACCCTCCTGATTCACTCCTTTCAGACCAATCTGCTTGCTCAATTCAGTCAGAACTTGGCTCTGTTGCTGCATCTGAAGAGCGAGTGCTTGTAAAGTTGAAATCATTTCACCCATTTGCGTTTCCAGAGCGTCAATACGATCACCCATCTTTGGCTTTCTTGGCATCTACTTACTATGATACATGGGAAAATGATCCGGTAGGTCGGACCAATTGATAGGTGTGTGTATGGATTTTGTGAATGAAACAGTGGAAATATAAAGGAACAATGAAAGAAACTTGCAATTGTATTAATGGAGAAAACAATTACAAGAGTAACAGCTAGAATGGGACAAAATAACAAACTGATAGTGTAGTACTATCAGCCCCTAAGCACACAGGCTTCCCAAATCACCAAAGGTGACCCCACAAAATCATAACAGAATAATAACGTGATCATTCCTTCTCATTCCTTCTGATTAAATAGCCAGCCCATGTATTTCATGCATCTCTTGCCACGTCACCTCCTATAGCTGCTTTTGTCTTCTTCCTAGTATATACTTTCCATAATTTTGGTTTAGGCCCATCATCCAAGCCCATTCCAATATTTGTGTCTCTATCAATCACCCTTCTTTTGAGGGAGCTTCCCTTGAAAGATGATGTTATAGTTTTCTGTTAACATTACCAATACGTTCTACTGAAGTTGTACATTCTTTAGTGAGAATTATTTCACGATTTGAGAAAAATCAAGAATTCAAGCTAACACGTTAGAAAAGTGGAGATTAACAGGAAATTTTGACAAACATATTCAATAACTCTTTGAATTGTCCTTCTCCCTCATTTTTCTACCTCACCATGGAAATTTTTCGCTCATTCCTCACACCAATCATGTTGCAAGTCTCATTCTTAGGATTGTCGCAAGTATTACCAACAAAATCTTGTCAAGCTTATGCTTCCATTTTTCATGACAATTGGCTAATTTGAATTTCAAGGTTTTTTTTATGGAAACCTCATTATTTTTGTTTATGGTCGTGAGTTCATTCAAGGTTTCCTCCAGTTGAGATGGCTTTCTTGGTTGGTGATTTTAAGAGGCTGATGACAGCTCCTATGATGATACTTTATCTTTGTTTTTTAGTCATTTATTTAGTATTTGAGGTCATTTTAGAGATGTTTTAGAGGAGTTGTTCATGGTTTGAGGGACATTTTGTATAGTTTTCAGTTGAATCATTGTAATTATATTTCTTCCAAAAACCAATAATTTCCTAGGTATTTTGTGTCTTTATATTGATTAATCATGTAATTCAGTAAACCAAAACATCTCATGGAATTTATGGAAGTAAGAGAATGAAGAACAATGGAGCTTAAGAAGGTTTTGAAAAAAAATACAAGTTAGGGAAATTATGTCTCAATTCTCAAGAACATAATATGTAGGGAAAACACTCAAAGAACGAATAAAAACATAAAATTCGGCAAATTTTAGTGTACCATGTGTACCTGCCGCATGACACTGCCAGAAAGCAGAAATTTCCTTGTCCCACGAGCCCTAGCGCTTCACTTCGGGAATATCAGCTTTTCACTGATTTTTCAAGTTGGGTCAGTGGAAAAAGCTATAATTCTAATACAAACCCATCCTATAAATGGAGAGCTTTGTACACATAATAGTTCATTCAAAAACTTGAGGGTGCAAGGTGAAGGCAAGCATCAAGGAGCATCAAAGAGGAGTTTCCATCCTCTAATTCCTTTTAGAGCATGTTTTGTTTTTCTTTGTTTATGTATTCAATTACCATGAGTAACTAAACACTCTAAGGTTTTGGTTTTAAGATGAACCTTGATTTATTTGTTTGATCACATTAATGCAATTTCTTTATTCGGTTTATATCGAAGTCTTATTTAATTTTCAACTATTTTGATCATTATAATTCTTTCATGACTCTAGGCCTCACAACCCTAGATATCTAGATTGTCTCTAGTTTAGGGTATATAAGAATGACGACTTTGCTTTAATCCCAACAAGAGCAATATGAACTTTTCTTAATTATCTTTAAGTTATTAGGGATTATAAAGTATGATAGTTAGATTATGATTCATCCTTTGAGAACTACTTCGTACCTCCCTCGTCTAGGCATAATGTAAAAAGCGTTCTACTGAAATATCACGGTCTTGTAGTCAAAACAATCGTTTATACAATACTTAGATCATAATCAATTCTATAATATTGCTAGAGTCATAAATATCATAATAGGGTCAAACCAAATTCAATTAAAAGATAACATGAAAGGCTATGACATTTATAAAGGGATCTTATTCTAATTTAGCCGTTAAAGATTGCTAAATACACAAATTGAAGGATTTGGTTTGGTTACTAAATTTTGTATTGAATTATGAGTGAATAAATAATACATAATTATGAGTTGTTATAAGTGAAGTACTTAAAATTCAGAGAATCGTCTACCCTTTCTAAGGTAAATGTATAAAAATCCCAATTTGGATTACATAATAATTCTAAAACAGGAATGCTGTCCTTATTTTGTAAATAAACCCAATATCTAATGAATTACAAACATTTCTCAATGATACTTAAATAAAACTTAAATGAAAAATGCTATCGAATGCCTCTATTAGAGAGAGACCAATAAAAAATAAGCGTAATGACACCATCCAAATCAAGGGGACGAATTCCTAGATGTTCGACGACATTGAAACTTTTAGAATAAAACTTTAAAAACCATCAATTTGTGTGTTTGCAAACGCACATACAACAATATTAAAGAGTGAATAATCGAAAATCAAGAAAAATAAAATGTATGTAAGAAGAACATCGTTCCTTCAAAAGAAAATGTAAGAAGAACATCGTTAGTGTTGTACCAAAAAAAAAAACATAGTTAGTGTGTAGTCAGAAGAAAATCCTTAGATCGAATGATTTTTTTCCTTGTTGAAATTGCAACCCATGACTTATTATTTTTTTATTTTTCTATTTTTCGACAAGCAACCGATGGACAAAATAATTAATTATGGAACGTGTAATTTCGGTTTTTCTCCACTTCTTTATCCATGTCACGTTCTTTGTCCATGTCACCTTCTCTATTAGACACACAAGAACATAGATGCCACATTGCAGACATACGCTTGCATGCGCATTTTAACTATTTCTCAAGTGACACAATAATTTAATAGCTTAGCATAGTCATATCCCGGTTATAATAATGTCTTTTAATATCTACATGAAGAAAAGGACCATGTCCTTTAATAATAATTTTTTCTACACACCCACTTGAGTTAGTCTAGTGGTGATGACTTGTAATTTTGGAGTGTGCTCCTTAAACTTTCATGTTCAATTCTCCACTTAAGTTAATCCCGGTTATGTATTAGACACCTCTTCCAACTGGATTAGAGCTCTATTTCGCCACGTTGTGTAGTGTTTGTATCACACAATGTAGTAGTTGAATAAATATTTTGTTATAACTAAACGATCCAGCTGGTTAATTTGTTAGCTCTAGTTAAAGACAAATTTCAAGAGAATCTTAATTAGAGTCCCTATCGATTAATTTTATCAGATTTTACCTATCTTTCGGTCGACACAAATGATTCAACTGCCGTGTGAATTTCATGTCATTTAAAGAGTTATTTCGTGACAACTGATAAATTAGATGTCCTTAAAATTAAGGAACCAATTTATAATCATTAAAAAAGTGAAATACTATATTTTGTTGGGACCAAAAATATATTTATCTTTCTTTTATTTCCTAACAATAAAATATAGGATGCTTGCGTAGAGGGTGCATAGCATGATGGTTAGGTTATATATATATAATTAATGTTGTATAGAAAACTTCATAATCAACTGTTTGCAACTACTCCAGTCTTAAAAAAACTGTTTTCAACGACTCCATCAACATTATGTTAGCGATATCTCCTCCTATGTTTTCAACAATTGGATGGCCCTTTGAAGAGCCAATAAGCCATAAACTGCATCAGAATCCATTCTACAAAGACACTGCTGATCAATTATTTAATTTTCATGATCAAGTTGAGGCAGAAATTAATTCAACAGATCCCTCACAATCCATAAGCAGTGACCTTAGCATGGTCAAGAAGCTTGTTCATAATGCCAGTGAACGCGATCGCCGCAAGAAGATCAATAATTTGTATTCTTCACTTCGTTCACTTCTTCCTATTTCTGATCAAATGGTACTTAATTAATCCCTTCTTTCTGTTTCTAATTGTCTATAATGCTTTTGTTCATAATCTTGAAAACCTTGTGTTTTGAGCAGTATGGTTGCAATTGCCTAATTGATATGCCGTTTTTGGATATTAATTTAAATTGTGGTTGCATATCTTTTTTTAGAACTATTGTATTAGTATTAATTTATACATATATGTTGCAGAAGAAATTGAGCATTCCAGCAACAATTTCAAGAGTCCTAAAATACATACCAGAATTACAGAAACAGGTGGAAGGACTAATTAAGAGAAAAGAAGAGGTCTTATTGAGAATTTCTCCCCATGTAGAAGAGGTTATTCTAAGCAAAGAATCCCAAAGGAAGAAGCATAGTTACAACTCTGGTTTTGTAGTTTCAACAAGTAGGCTCAATGATAATGAAATTACCATTCAGATTTCATGTTACACTGTCCACAAGATTCCACTATCTGAGATCTTGATGTGTTTGGAAAATGATAGCCTTTTGCTGCTGAATGTTTCTTCATCTCAGACCTTTGGAGGGAGAGTTTTCTATAATTTGCATTTCCAGGTGTGTTAATTTTACAAGAATTTGTTTATTTTCTCAATACTTTGTCGCATATTATTGGGTAAAGTCTTCTTTTAAGAAAATTAAATATACATATTTTTCGAAATTACAAGACTAGTTTGATAAATATGTAGTGATAACTTTAAATTTTTTACTTTTTGTATATTAATTCTAAAATTGATTTTGAAAATATTAAATTGTGAGATACAATTAGATTTATATTTAAAACTTTTGTAATCATTAAATTATTTTAATAATATTGTCTTAAAAAAATATGTTTATTTATGAAATAATGACACAAATATGTAAGAAAACATGCAAAAAATATTTTATTATTTTAACTCATCATACAAATAATCAATTACACAAGAACACATTAAGAAAAAACAACTATATTTTAAAATAAAAAATATTGTAAATATTTATCTATGACCAATGCATTGAATACACAAATTTTCAATGCATTGGCTATTCTTTATGCCCATAAGAATATTATCTTAACAAAATATGTTTATGTAAGAAATAATGAAACAAAAATGTAAGAAAATATGAAAACAATCTTTTATTATTTTAACTCATTGTACAAATAATTAATTACACGAACCATACTCATTATAACTTCGGGAACTAATTAATTAAAAGTTCCTTTTGGGTTTTTTGCAGGTAGATAAAACACAGAGAATAGAATCCGATATTCTAAATGAAAAGCTCTATTCAATAATGGATAAAGAAGGGATATTTCTACTCAACAAAAATTAGTTAGACTGGCTTTATAATTTTATGCCTATAAGATTATGCATATGCTGGAAGCATGGTAGAAGGAGGGTAGTGCATATTTCTTAGTCTTTATATGACTTTATGGTATGTGGGAACCAAAATGTTAATTAGACTCGACCTATGTAACCAAGCGAAGAGACATCTCTCTCTTTCATTTTATTACAAAGAGAAGGCAGAAGAATATGGGATAGGGTGTAGAAAGCAAAATGGATTGGTAGATCGGTTGTTAAATTTAGTTAACTTATATTCATGTTAGTATATGATAAATTTTGTGTACTATTGAAATCTGTGGTGTAGTGGCCACATTACACCGCATTCCCTTCTATACATGTCACGGTTGATATACATAGAATGAAGTCAAATGAGTCATCATGATCATAACTCAGTTGGTATAAATAATGCATTGTAATAAAAGGGGTTAGAGTTCGAACTCCAGACATTCCATTTATTTATCTTAAAAAGGGAATTCTAATCACTAATGTACTTAACGAAAAAAAAACAAAGTCAAATGGAGATAAAGTATCTTTTTTTAATGACCAAATATATATTTTTAGTTTATAGACAAAATGACAAACATCATTAAAACTCACAAAATACAAAATACAAATGTATGTCATATTAGCCAAAATCTTCTATAAAAGAAGAGTTATGTTATTTGAACAGCCATTTGATTGACAACTTTTGAGACAACTCTAATTTTACAAAGAAAAAGAGGTATTGACACAGAAACCAAAGTAATTGAGAGAAAAAATAAAAACATAATGTGAGTATGAGAGAGAAAATTGTCACAAAAATTATCAAAAAATAGTTGTACAAATATCATTTCTCATAAAAGAAATAGGAGAGCAGCCCTATACTGTAGCTACAACCAAAAGGAGCACCAGAGTACAAATAAGAAGCAATTCCTATATTTAAACACCCCACATCTTACAACACTTAATTTGCAGATGACATTTACTATACACAAAGCACAAATTTGTGCACAAGAAACAAAGATCTTTGTAAAACACTCACAATCATTGATATATTATTAAAAAATGTTAACGGCTAGGATTCATCATTGGCAACATGCCAATGACTTTATGGTTGATAAAGTTTAAAAAAGTCTGACACCACCAAAACATTATTTTATAACTTTTGTGTTTTGGACTTTAATACACATTTATGTTGGAGCAAAGACTTGATTTAAATTGGGCTTATGTAATTGATCTTAAGCTATTTGGAAGGCTTTTACTTTTTCCACCCTATGAAATTCTCACGCGCCCTATTTTATTCCCAAAATACTCTTTGTCCGGATTTTATAATTTGGATACATTTTGTATTGCAAAATCCGAAACATTCTTAAACTGTTGGAACATGGAACACCCTGGAGAAGTTTGTGAAATCTTTGTGAAACTACAGTTCGGATTTTATAATACGAAATCATTTTAGACATTTCGTGTTATATAATCTGAACCATGACAAACACCCAGAAAGCCTACCTTTGGCGTAAAAAAGGTAAAAAATTGACCAGTTCAGATTATATAATACGGAATGGCATTAAACATTCCGGGTTATATAATCCAAAATGTATCAGTGCAGAAACAAAATCTGTGTTTTTTCTCTGATACATATAGATTTTGTAATATCAGATACATGCATTCTTGAATAAAAAACAAAAAAAGTTGTAATTGAATAAATTCAATTGTTCAGACATAAAAACTAAAATAATTTCATAATTTACAAACCAATTGTTCAGACATAAAATTCAAAATTATCCATTACAACACCACAAAACCAAAAATAAGTAAAACTAAGTCCCGCCACCCCTACCCCCAAAAACATGCCTATGGCGATAAACTCGCCATCCATGAACCTCCGTCAGGATAGCCTCCAAATAGCGCCATTGATCAGTCCACTGCTCCATCACACCACTGGACATGACAACATATACATGGTCTCTGATACAACCCAACCTTTCGGTCAGCACCAAGTACCCAACCTTCCTGTGAAGTCTCCACGTCAGTCACAGCTGCGAGCCCCAAGTCCCGGGATATCAACATATGATCAAGATAATGCGCATATCTGTGGCTGATCTCCGTCAAGGTCATCTGGGAAGATGCACTGTCGCATGGATGTCTGGGGACGGTCTGGAGATGCCCAAATTGGTGTAGCACCCGCTCCGGCAGATACCTCACCTTACGAGAACCGTATCTCAGCCATCCAGATTAAAGGCTGACACGCTCGAAGGAACATACCTCATGGGGTGCCTCATAAGGGGACATAACAACACCTGCCAGATCCAACTCATCCAGATGCGTCCTGTACTCGTCTGGTGAAGATAGACCCCTGAGCGGCAGATACATCAAAGCACGTGGACATGCCTCCTCGTAACCACCCCATGCATCCCTGGCACCCATGCCCCTGAAATACTGAAACACGCAAGCCTGCAACAAAGTCAACAACATATAAATATACAAACATTGAACACATAGAAATGAATAAATATACAATCATATTTATTTATACCTACAACAAAGTTAAGTAGCCTGCAAGATGTATGGTCTTGTAATGGCAGACATTATTCAGCTCCCTATATAGGTGTGCAAGGGCAGCAACTCCCATGCATATTCAGAGACAAGCTCAAAGTCTCTGAAGTACCTCAAGTAGGCAACATCCACATAGTGGGCGCTCTTATCAGTGAAGAGATGCGAAGAGATTGGTCTTGCTTCTTCTGCATCTCAACCAAATCACTAGCATGGTAGGCCTTATGTGCCTCCTGAAGACGCTCCTTGAAAGCATCCTTCAAGAAGCTAAACCGTACATGGCTCCCTTTTGTCTTCTCTACCTCCACCCATGCCTCCCCCACATCAACCCCTAACAACTCCATCATCAACCCAACAGCATCAACCCTGGTCATACTCTCGTGGGACAAAAGCATACCTTCAATGAGGAGATGCACCATACATGACACATCATCAAGTGTCACTGTCATCTCCCTAAACTGAAGATAGAAGCTCGAGGTCTCCTCGTGCCATCTCTCCACAAATGCCGAACATAGGCCGTGGTCAATCTGGTTGTAGTTGGTATCCTGCAGCTACTGAAGACTGGTGGCTCTCAGGCCATCCTTAAACCATTGTGTTGCCATCCGCGCCCTGTTTGGTTTGTGAATTGCCTCAACCTTCTTCCCGCTGTTGACACACTTTAAATTGTCATGCCACTACAAAAATTAAAAACAACAAATTAACATCAGTTTCACAGTAATCGAAACAATACATGAAAAAAAAACAACTGTTTACAATCATTATTAAAACATCATAGAAATTCAATTTTCATTAAGCTAAAAGGTGTAGTGTCTTACCACTCCATCAACCGATATCCTAACCACATGAACCTGGTACTTCGTCAGCACCGTCAAGTCATGTGGGCCACCAGGATAGTCGCCAAGATCCTCTTGCTCTGGCTTTGGCACATGGTCCTCCTACTCATCATCGTCCACCTCCTGATCACCCTCCACCTGCTCCTTCATCTCTATCTGAGGCTCGTATTGTGGCTCATCATAGTTCTCATGGGAGGTTCCCTCGCCATCAGCACCGACACGACATGCCCTTCCCCTGCCCCTACCCCTGCCACGCCTGTGCTCTCCCCCTTCTGCTTGCATCCTCTCCATACGCTCCCTCCTAACAGAAGCATGCGTAGCTGTTCTTTGATCCCTGGTGCGATCAACAAATTGTTCCATACCTGTAACATGCCTAAAAGAGTTAAGTACTATCAACAGAAATACACAAAAGTCAAAAAATATTCATACTGGTACAATTCAGATTATAACATTGGAACTGCAACAATCTAGTTTCAATTTTGAAATCCGAACTGCTTCAATACCCAAAAGAAAAAAAATCAAATTCAAAGGATTGCATGCAGAGGGAATGAGACCTAACCTTCAGTTTGGTGTTTGATAAACATTGAAATGTGATGATTTTGAGCAAAAAAAAAGCCAAGATTCGACCGATTTGTTGATTTTCGCAATTTGGGATAAGAAGAGAGAGAAAGTGAAAGTGAAAAAGTGAAACTACAAAAATGGGAGAAGTTGATGTTGTTGCATATATGTATCGAAATGGTTCAGATTATATAATTGAAACTGGTTCCGGATTATATAGTCCGAGGGGCATTTTGAAAAAAAAAAAAAAACAGGGCGTGGGAGAACCTCATATGGTGGGAAAAGTAATAGCCTCAAAATAGAAACAATTTCTATATTTAAACACCCCACATCTTACAACACTTAATCTGCAGGTGCCATTTACTATACACAAAGCACAAATTTGTGCACAAGAAAAAAAGATCTTTGTAAAACACTCACAACCAATGATATATTATTAAAAAAATGTTAACGGCTAGGATTCATCGTCGGCAACTTGTCAATGACTTTATGGTTGATAAAGTTAAAAAAAATCTGACACCACCAAAACATTATTTTATGACTTTTGTGTTTTGGGCTTTAGTACACATTTATGTTGGGGAAAATACTTGATTTAAATTGGGCTTATGTAATTGATCTTAGAAAATTGCTCTTCCCCCAACCAAAATTGTTCACTCCCATACAAACTGACCAAAATACCTCCAACGTGACTTAAGTCACGCATGTTATACACCAGCGTGACTTAAGTCACGCTCGGTATATACCAACGTGACTTAAGTCACGCTGAGTAGTTACAAAAACAAAAATTTTACAAATTACAAAACAAAAATATTATTACACAATAAATTTATTATTACATTACATTGCAATTCATTACATTCAACAAAGATTTATTATTACATTAAATTGCAATTCATTACATAAATGAAATAAATTTTAAAAAAACATCGATAAATCATAATGACCAATCTTGTTGGGGTAGGGGGCCGATAGACGAACCCCCCATAACCACCTCTATCGCTAGCGGGAAAATCAAATTAATCATAATGATCCTAACATGACTCAAAAAATCCCTAGTCGATTAATATAATGATCTCAATCGCCATCATAAAAAAACAACATAAGATCATTATGATTAATTGACGAAGGACATTCAGGTTGTTTACGCCTATAGTAACACAACTAAAAAAATTTGAGGGAAGAGATGGGAGATTGAATGAGAAGAAATGAGAATGATAAAAAAAATGAAAGAAAATGTTTCGATTTATAGATTTTTTGCTTGAATTCTATTGGTCGAATAAAGTAATTGTTCCTCCCTCATTGGCCACCGTCTTAACTGCCGTCCAACCTACGTGAGTTAACTCACGCTAGCCTTTAACCTGCGTGAGTTAACTCACGTTGACCACCATCCACCTGCGTGACTTAAGTCACACAGGTTACCGACATAGCGAGCGTGACTTAAGTCACGCAGGTTACCGGCCAAATTACACACAATCAATCCTAATTACACATAATAGATCCAAATTACACACATTCGTCATTAATCACACATAATCATTTAATCACACATAATTGATCCAAATTACACATAAAGGATCCAAATTCGTCGTTAACGATCCAAATTACACATAAACGGTCCAAATTACAGTTCTTCTATGTCTGACTAGGTCTTCTGAGTATGATGATCTCCACAAAGTCTGTGATAGTTACACATCTTTAAGTAACACATCTTTTAATTACACATCTTCAAATAGACTTGCAGTTATGTATGCAATGTCCCTAACTCGAATCTATATGCATGTGGTACCGGTTTTGGATATCAGATGTATGTTACTGATTTATCCCTTATCTTTAAATCACATCTTTAAAATGGACTGACCATGAATGCATGAACACCAAGTAATGACTCAATAATGCACATTTTCATATGACTCGACAATTACACATATTTAGATAACACATCTTTATATGACATATCTTTGTATAACACATTTTTATATCAACATATCTTCAAATAACACATCTTTATATAACACATCGTCAAATAATACATTTAGTTACACATCTTAAAATACTACATTATTTCCACATCATTATATGTTTCAAAAATTAAACTTCTTTAGACATCCCATCATGTCCGTCATTTAACTACATCTTCTACTCAATTCGTCGCCTAACATCTATTATTAAAAAGGTTTAAACACACTTTTGGCCCCCTAACTTTGCATTAGTTGCGATTTTGGCCCCCTATTAAAAAAAAATATTCCATCCCCCTAAGTTTCCCCCTTTTGCAACTTTCAATGTTGTTCATTCAAAATCAACAATTCAAGACAGTAAAAACAAGTGGGGTGTTTTGTTGAGCAAGTTTCAAATTTATAGGGCAAAAAATATGGCTCGGGACTGGTTTCTTGATCTTCTATTGTCTTGAATGGTTGATTTTGAATCTACAAAATTGAAAGTTGCAAAAGGGAGAAAACTTAGGGGGCTGGAATGTGATTTTTTTTAATAGGGGGCCAAAATCGCAACTAGTGCAAACTTAGGGGGCCAAAAGCTCATTTAAGCCTATTAAAAATTGCCAAGTTTCCTCACTTACCCTCACTTGTTATCAATGAAAATTATTTCATTAAGTCCATCTTCCTTTTAATTGAATACACTACTGTATTCCAAGTAAGTTATTTCATCGGCTGTACCGAATCATGTTACTAAGTTAAATCCTTAAAACCTTTCTAACCATCATGATTCTTATTCCAATTTAACTTATTAACATTAATTCATCTTAATTACTCATCCCCTCTCACCAAAACCCCGAAACAGAAGTGAATCAGCGTCAAAGGAATGCCATGGAACGCCCGAAACACCCCCTACACCCATAACAGATAGAACAACTTACGTTGTTACTGTCATGCTTGCTTAGCGAGCAGGGAGCTTGCCTAGCGAGACTCCCAGAGCAAAAATGCCAAGAAACTTGTTGTTTAGCTCGCTTAGCAAGCCGTAGGCTCTCTTAGCGAGCGTATCAGTACCAGAAACCTAGAATCATATTTTGACCTCGGGATGGACCCTAAATCATCCAAAAGACCACGTTTTTTATCCCTTATGATCCCAACGTGGTAGAAAACATTACCTAGGTTGTTTATGCACTGATTAGACGCTTATCTCATCTTAAACCATTTATTATGAAGGTGAGAAAAACACAAGAAGGAGGGTTGAATTGTGTTGGCTTTTTCTTTCTCAAAAACTAAGATATTTCAGCTTCTGATGGTGATCAGAGTCTGAAACTAAATTCAGAGATCAGATGCAGCAGATTGAAAGTAAATGAGAGAGAGAGAGAGAGAGAGAAAGAAAGACACAAGGAATTACCTAGTTCCTTCCACTACCCGGAAGTAGTCTAGTCCCCTTGTTACTTACAAGAGATTTTTCACTATAATCCAAATGATTACAAATTGCTCAAGCACACAAGCAAGAGACTTTCAAATGCTCAAACATACAGTAAGAGACTTCTAATTGCTCAAGCACACAAGCAAGAGACTTCTGATTGCTCAAGCACAAAAGCAAGAGACTTCTAAACAAACAGAGTTACAACGAAATATGTTTGAGTTGAACACTTGATATACTATCAGTGGTGTTCAAAAAATACAACACAGTTTTCAGACTCTAGACTTAAGAAATTCTAAGATAAGAAAGTTTGTAAGAATTTCTAAGTAATTGATGCGTATAGAATTTGGCAGAGTATTGGCACTTTTCAGAGTCTTGTAATTTCTTTTATTTCTTCAAGTCTTCAGTCCTTTATATAGAGGAGTAGAGAGACGTTGAGAAGGTGCCAGATCATCAATAGAGTCATTTTATTTGGAGCTTGATCCAACGTTGATTTGTTCCTTGATTTGGACTGCGTACCATGAAGAATACTGTTTGAATCCTTTCCTTAAAATGGATTGGATGTTTTGCCTAAGGAGACAAAGTTGCAGAGAACGTTTCTGTAACACCCAAACTAATTTAATCTAGAATATTAGCATGTGCGTTAACTGATACTGGATACATCAAATTTTTCAATAATAATAATAACATACAACAACCGAATGAATACATATTTTGCTCGTTTATACAATAATCAAGTACCACTAAAATACTTATACAAAGTCTGACAAACTCCTGAGCTGGTACATGACGAGCAACTGCACTCAATCCAGCGTCTTCCTGAAGAACTTCTTCACGAACCTCTTGCTTACCTGTAAACCTGCACCAGAAGGATTGGGATGAGACATAATGTCTCAGTGAGCTCCACCCCAACCTACTGTTGGCAACCACGGGGAACCTAGGGTCGTCATGCCTACCCTGTTGGCAATCTTGGGGATACCTATGATCGCCAAACCTTAAACCTTTCCCAAAAGGGATTAAACCTATCTGTTCCTGCTATCCTGTGTAGTCGTGAGAACTAGACTACTTCCGGTTAACTTAGTGATCAAGTGGAAAACTTGGATCACTGCATAACTCTTTCATATTCATAACATATCATAATCTCATACTTAGTGATCTGGGGACATCCTATGATCACTTTCTGATAACTGTTATCTGATGACTACCTTGTCATAATCTTATGTAATAAATACATATACATCTTACTTTAACATAAGGTTTGAAAGTTAGCGTTGAACATACAATAATCATTTGAGTTCATTTTACGGAATGCCGCCGAGTGGAGTAACCCCGGAGCACATTCCCCTGATAATCGGTGAAAATTCCTATCTGAGGCTAATCACCGGACTCCTCTTATCGTTGTGTGGACAACTCTCTCGAAGAAGTCCCATCCGGCATAATTCGGAGTCTGCTGAACACAACTTAACTTGCATCTGAACAACCCTCTCGGAGAAGTCCCATCCGGTATAATCCGGAGTCTGATGAACATGCTTAACCTTACATGTGGACAACCCTCTCGGAGAAGTCCCATCCGGCATAATCCGGAGCCTGCTGGACATGTTTAATCTTTAACATACGTGTGGACAACCCTATCGGAGAAGTCCCATCCGGCATAATCCGGAGTCTGATGAACATGTGTAACATAATCTTTATAATATAAATCTTAACTTGTCATATGTATATCTGATACATCATCTGAACATATGCATATCTGATGCATTCATCACGTAAATAATCATGTGATACTTAACCTATAATATAAGGTTCTAAGCTTATCGTTCTCATAAGCCACTTAATCATTGTTGGGAAACGGAACCACTTAAGCTTATCTGGAGCTTTGAATGTTGAAACATTCCTTGTACTTTCGTACACATAATGAGTACATTCATCTTACTATCCTATAATGAGTACATTCATCTTACTATCCTATCAAAGGATCTAGACATATGGTATCATATGTCATACTTATGGGCTTACTACCCCTTCTGTAATAACTTCATGTTTCTCTTACTTGAGAATCTGTGGATAAATTACCCAACACTCTGTGTGACACATATCTTTATCCTAGATTAATCCTGGAAAGTCTATGAGTATCTTCACTCCAAAGCATATCAAAGATCATTGGCATGGTACAGTTATTTGTTAATAAAATGAAGTTTTGGGCCACTTCGCTTTGCGAACCCTAACTTCGCTCTGCGGTCCTGCGTCTGATCCTTCAGACTCTGAACTTTCAGAGTCTGAACCTTCAAAACCTGATATACCTGAGTCTGAAGCTTCGCAGAGCGTCCAAGGACTTTGCTCTGCGATCTCAGCTTCTGATAACTTTGCAGAGCGAAGTCTAGGCGATGGCTAGACGTAAATAGACAGTAGCAAAACTCTGCTACTTCGCAGAGCAAACCTCTGGTTGCTCTGCGACTGTAGCAGAGCTTAGGATTTTCTGAAAAACGTGTTTCAATCATTAAAAACATTTGGTACCCAGCTGCCCAGTGATCTTTGAAATATGCTAGGGACTCATTTTAAACTATAAAAACATACTGCATCTAAGGATTAAGCTGGAATCAAGCTTATGTATCAAAAAGGGGAAAACTATCCTTTTTCCTAAACCTTAGCAATTTGTTGTGAAACTCGCACAATAATAACCCAAAAGGGAAATTGCTACTCTAAGGAACCTACCTGAATCATTGCTGGTCTTGCCAAGCTTTCCAAGTCCTAACTGTTGGAACAAAATGTGTTTAACAACTCTCTTATAAATTAAGGGGAGATTGTTGAAACATTTATGTGTAAACATATCTCTCTTTATGGTTTTGATGATAACAAAGTATTAAAGAGAAAATTGGTTATTTGCTAATGCTTTGTTCAAGTGATTTCAGAACCACGTATTTTATGATTGATTATTAAGAATGGTTATGGAAGAACAAGCTTAGAGCAAGAAAGGAAAGCTAAGAAGCAATGTTGCAAAGCTAGAAGGAAACTGGGTCTGAAGAAGTGCTCCTGAAGTGGTGCTCCTGAAGTGCAGCTTCTGAGTCTGAAGGCAGCTTCTGAAGTCTGGGTGCTTCTGAAGAAGTCAACGCAGAGTCAACGTCTGAAGACCAGCTTCTGATCCTGAAGCCAGCTTCTGATGTTCAGTGCTTCTGATGCACTGTTTACACAGAGAAGCTTCTGAAGGCTGATGTGGCTAAAAGCAAGTGGTACTGTGTGCATTTAATGCCTGGATGTGTCAGAACAACCCAATGGAACAGTTGTCTCCCTGACCCAGACATTCTCCAGCTTTTAAGGTAGGCCATTTCAAAAATGGCTGCTGCTCTGGTTTGTTTGAAAAAGTGCAGCAAACTTTTGCAGAAATCCTAGCTCAACTTGCAACAACTCTTTCCTCAAATCAAGCAAATCTTCAACAGCTATATTTCATCTATAAAAGGAAGAAGATTTAAAGAAGAAATTTGTCTAAGACTCTTGAAACTACATTGCTAAACCTGTGCTCTGTTTTCTGCTGAAAAACTCATAAGTTAAAAAACTCTTAGAAATTCTCATAGTCGTTGTAACTTAGAATTTCTTAAGGTTAAGAGTCTTAACCTGTGTTGAATTAAGAGAACACCTCTGATATTTTATCAAGTGTTCATCCCAAACTCATTTATCTGTAAACCAGTTTGGTCCCTAAAGTCTCAGTCTGTATACTGAGCAATTGTAACCTCATTCCTTTGTGGTCTGAGTCAGAAGCCTCTTCCATAGTGGTTGAGCATTGAGAAGCCTCTTCCTTAGTGGTTGAGCATTGAGAAGCCTCTTCCTTAGTGGTTGAGCATTGGAAGCCTCTTCCTTGGTGGTTGAGCATAGAAGCCTCTTTCTTTGTGATTGAGCATCTGGAAGTCTCTTCCTTAGTGGTTGAGCATTTGTAATCTTCTGATATAGTGGAACTCTCTTGTTGGAAAACAAGGGGACTAGACTACTTCTCACATTGAGAAGGAACCAATATAAATTATGTGTGTCTCCCTTTACCTTTGTCTTTTCATTATTTGAACCGCTGCATAACTCTTGATAATTGTTCAGAACTGATTCATATCAGCTTCTGAACTTAACCTTAAGTTTTGAAAAGAAAAGATCTTAGTTTTTGAGCCACACAATTCAACCCCCCTTCTTGTGTGTGTGTTTTTCTCACCTTCAGTTGGTATC
The DNA here is from genome assembly GCA_018208015.1 of Medicago ruthenica. Taxonomy (NCBI): domain Eukaryota; kingdom Viridiplantae; phylum Streptophyta; class Magnoliopsida; order Fabales; family Fabaceae; genus Medicago; species Medicago ruthenica. The sequence continues at coordinate 78,735,588 of CM031371.1, forward strand.
AGAGCTCCGATTCTGATATTAACACTTAACAGTGTGTCAGTCTTGATCCTGAGAAAAACATGTCTGATAATGAAGATTCACCTCCTCCTCCTCCACCTCCTCCTAGACATACTTCTGTACAATATGATTATGGTACAGATGACAGAAAATCCAGATCACACAATAAACCCCCAATGTTTACTGGTGATCCTTGTGTGCACCTCATTTTTTTAACTAGAAAAAACGCGCAATCCTCCGAGGACGTCCTCGAACGCTCGGAGGGCCTTTGTGAAGTCGCCACCAAAGTTTTTGTGTAAAGGGAACGTTGATAAACCCTTAAGTTTTTTTTTGTTTAAAGGGAAACGATAATAAAACCCTTTGACGATGAGGAAAAGGATTGGTCATCGCAACCATTGTCGGGTTCGGGAGTCGATTACGCAAGGGGAAGGTATTAGCACCCCTCACGTCCGTTGTACTCAACGGGAACCTTCTATTTGGCTAAAGCTTGAATTGTTTTTAAATGTTTTGCGCGCATGCTTATCTATGTCAAAAGAAAATATACTAAAAGGGGGGAAAGAGATAAAAACAAACGAAAGAGAAAAAAATTTTTTATTATTGCGCTTGACAAGATGTTGATCTTGCTCCTATGTATCTCCCGGTATTCGGAGAATTCAAAGCGTACGTAGTTCTTTGGTAGAAAAAACGTACGTGTGTTGGTTAATTTTAAATGGACGATGTTTTAACCGAATTCTCGCGATTAAAACGTAGCTTGTATGCTCGCGCTCGGGAGACTTATTAAGCGTCTTGCTTGTATGCTCGCGCTTGGGAGACTTATTAAGCGTTTGTTCACGAATCGCGCTAGAATGGGCAAAACACGTCCGCTGGGTAAAAGGGGTTGAGTTGGTCGCTATGGGACCAAAAGAGGTGCAATGGACTCAAACGAGTCAATCATTGACCGAGGGGACTCCAACGAGTCGGGCGATGGTTCGATTGATCCACTGGGATCAAGAACGGGTACAATGGACTCGGACGAGTCGAACATTGACCGAGTGACTCAAACGAGTCGAGGGTTTGAATCTAGTGGCCACGGGGGACCAAAAGGTTCGGATTGACCACAAGGGGCCAAGATTTGGTTTGGTTATGGTTGAATACGTTGAAAAATGGAATGACGATTGTCCGAACGACGAGACATACGTCACGCATTCGTACAATCGGGGCAATGGAGAGACATACGTCACACCATCCCTTTTTCATTCAAGTTTTTGGGTAGAATTCTTTTAGAAATCCCAAAGTATATCAAAACATTTGGTTTGGAAACCAAAGTGAAGGGATTTTAGCAATTTTGTTAGAAAACGCATAAGTTCGGCTCATTTTGTGAGCGGTTTTGAAAAGCGAACGAATTCGGCGTATGTTCATGTTTAAGTTTGAAAATCATGAACAATATTTATTATTCAAATTTGAATTTGAAAATGATGAACATAGCTGGTTTGTTCAAGTTGTTTTGAAAGATTGGGAACATAACTTGTTTTGCAAGTTATCCATAAAGTGTTACCCGAACTTGCGAATTTTCCAATATTATGCAAAATCCTTGAACTGGTTTGAAAAATATGGGTTTTAAAACTCCTAGGTTCTGAGCTCCTGGGCTAGAACCTCAAAAATTGGCCCTTTGGGCACCTAAACTCAGATTCTGAGTTCTGTCATGGTCGCACTGCGACCATGACTTCGCACTGCGAGCAATGCGAATTTTTGAGTTCAGAAGCTGTTTCTGAACTGTTGTTCAGAAACAACTTCTGAACACACTCAGGACCTTTTAGGTGAGTGAAAAGCTTTGAGTTTTTGGGATGAAAAAGGCTGGACAAACCAGTTTTGATGTTTTGAAAACCTTGGGATTTCTTTGAAATTCAAAAGGGGTTTTTTAGAACCAAAAGGTTTTGAGCCAAAATTGCTATGCAAGCACACTTGATAATGCAAAACAAAAGCTTAGAAACTTACAGAGATCCTTAGCAAAGCTCCAGCTGCAGTGGATTTGAATTGGTTGAAGGTTCTCACAAAGGTTTTTGATATTGGTGATGAACTTTGAACTTGTGCAAAGCTTTGTGTTTGATTGGTTTTCTCTGGTTGTTTGGCTGGAATGAGTAGTGTTTCTTTTGCTCTTTGAATGCTGTATTAACTGCTTTTCTTATGCTATGCAATTCTTTCTTTCCCCTTGCCGTGCATCCCTATTTATAGGCCAAAATGCAATCTCTAGTAATGATGGCAAATCCATAGGACCTAGCTGATTTGTGGGCTAAATCCAGGCTATTTGGCTTTGCATTTAATGCTAATGGATAGAGGCAACTCTACCTTGTGCCAAGGGTTAAGTCTTTGACTGATTTCAGCCACAAAATCAAAGGTTTAAGGATAGCAATGATGAGAAACATGGCTGAATTGCAATTGACCAAACTTGGGGATCAATCCTTGCAATCTCAATGGTTGATCAATAAAAACGTGCACTGTGATGTGAAGAGATTGGGGGATGCAAAAGGCTATAAATGGCTGGTGTGAGAGGGTGAAAAGTTGCTGCAAAACAGGGTAGGCACTCATGGCTTTTTCAAGTGAAAATCCAGCTGGTTTGACTGGTTTTGGGGGAGCAAGCAAGAAAAAAGTCTTCAAGCAGGTGGCTGGCAACCTTGGGGTGGTTAACAGGTCACTAGGGAGGGACAAGAGCTGCCCAAGGGGAAGCCCACTTGCTTGTCACATGCTAGGTTGGAAGAAAAAGCTTCCAACCTTGGCATTAATGGCAAGTCTCTCATTTCTGGTTTTGCTTGGCCCAATTAGCCATGAATGCTGGTTAAAATAAATATGCAAATGATATGCAACAAAATCTGGAATTAAATCAAAGAAACCAAAAATCTGCAGAAAAATCGCAGACTTCGCAGTGCGAAGTCATCATTTTTGAAATGTTGACTTTTCTGTTGACTTTTGTTGACTTTGACTTTTTCTCCCTCTTTGATTTTTTTGATTTTTTTTGTTTTAAAAGGCTTAGGACAAAATTGGGGTACTACAGCTGCCCCTACTTAATTGTGTCTTTGCATAGAGTGTGTGAGTGCCGAGGGCATCTCATGAACTCTTTGCGAAGATCAATTAGGTAAAAGAAGGACCCGAATTTTGTCCTTCGCGGAATGGAAAAATTGCAGTAAAAGTAAAATATGCAAATGCAATGATTTGAAAAGGTTGATCGTATCCAGCCGCTAACACTGGAGGTAGATCAACTGGGGATGAAGGTAATCGTATCCAGCCGCTTACACTGAAGGTAGATTCCTAAAGGCAAAGGTGATCTTATCTAGCCGCTTACACTAGAGGTCGATACCTAAGGAGAGAGTGATCTTATTCAGCCGCTAACACTGAAGGTCGATACCTAAGGGGAGAGGTGATCTTATCTAGCCGCTTACACTAGAGGTCGATACCTAAGGATAGGTAATCTTATTCAACCGCTAACACTGAAGGTCGATTCCTAAGGAGAGGAGTGATCTTATTCAGCCGCTAACACTGAAGGTCGAACACTGAGGGAGGTGATCTTATCTAGCCGCTTACACTAGAGGTCGATACCTAAGATAGGTAATCTTATTCAGCCGCTTACACTGAAGGTCGATTCCTAACGGTGGTGTGATCTTATTCAGCCGCTAACACTGAAGGTCGAACACTGAGGGAGGTGATCTTATCTAACCGCTTACACTAGAGGTTGATACCTAAGATAGGTAATCTTATTCAGCCGCTTACACTGAAGGTCGATTCCTAAACAGGGGAGTGATCTTATTCAGCCGCTTACACTGAAGGTCGAACACTGAGGGAGGTGATCTTATCTAGCCGCTTACACTAGAGGTCGATACCTAAGATAGGTAATCTTATTCAGCCGCTTACACTGAAGGTCGATTCCTAACGGTGAGGATAGGTAATCTTATCTAGCCGCTTACACTAGAGGTCGATTCCTAAACTGAAATGGTCTTACCCTAAATAGGTGCCCAACTTCGAGCCGGAAAACATGATTGTATGATGCATGTTATGCTTCATGTTTAACTTATGCAGTATGATATGCAATGCAACATGATATGAGATAGACTCAAACAAAGATTCCTGCTGGGGAAATCGGGGACAATTTGTGAAGGAGGTTCACTGGGGAACACTTACTTAACTGTTGATGGATGCTGGTGAATATGTGATACTCACTGGAGAATCCTTGTTGAGGATGCATGACATGATTATGAAATGCATATGTATGAATGATTTGGATATGCATGCATGATATGTGATTGACATGATGCGTGTATTATGTTATGCATGATATGTGGGATGCATGTTGAATGCTGGGAGTTATGATTGGATGCCGAGCAAGGTCGGGCTTTTCCTGGGGATTTGTATTTGTTTGCCAATGATGATTGGACTTTTTGTTTTGGGTTGAGACTCCCTGGGGAATGTCAACAAGGTTTGGCTTCATGGGGATATAAGGATCATTTTGGAAGCATGATCGATATCCAGCCTTATTTGATGTTTGGATGTTTAGGGTGTTTACTGGGGAATTTTGTTCCTCTTGTACGACTGATGAACTCAATGAAACGAGATTAGACCGGCAAGGTAAAAAGTGGACCGGTATAAACATTCGGTAATCCTCGCGGGGATTACATCTTAGGGGATGCATTTGAATATGGACGGGGTAAGACCGCGATAATTGATAAAGGATAAATACCTCGTGGGGATTGTTAATCCGCTGTGTAAATCGTGCTAAACCGCTGAGGAGCAGAACTGATGGTTCCGCTGGCGATGCTTGTGCTTTGGCTTGGTCAATCTTACTTGAATCGTCCCTTCAGGCTCTCGATTTGACGGGGATATTCCTTTTTGATTCACCGATGATCAGAAATCCCTTTAGCAATTGACTGTGCCTGGCCTGCGAGGTTTATCTACTCTATGGATAGATATTGATGCACGCTTTTAAGTACTCACAATTCAGAGAAAATGCATTTGTTATTCAAAAACATAAAAGATTCCACGTAAGTTTTCTTGAAAAACATAAAAAATGGAAATTTTGATTAAAGCAAAAGACTTCGCTTGGGAAGAAATTTGTTAATGGGGAGGCGACCTGCCCCAAAGGTGTGGTTCCTTTAATCGTATTTGGGATTGCTGATGCCAATTGGGCCTTTTGTTGGGTGTTTGAGGCATGTCAATGGTAATTGGGTTTTATTGCTGGGGATACCAATGAATATTTGGATTTTATTGTTGGGTGCCAATGAATATTGGGGTTTTATTGTTTGGATGCCGAGCGAGGTCGGGCTTTTTGATTTTGGTTGCCGAGCGAGGTCGGGCTTTTTGATTTTGGTTGGTGAAATTTGCGCATGCAATTTTAATGCCCCCATTATTCTGAGATTGTACTGAAAAAATCGAAATAGATACCACACACAAAATTATATCGTACAGTTCCAGTTAATAACATGTTTATCAATGAACCAACCTATCACTCATTTAAGTAAAAACATATTGAATATATATGTGAGGGGTATTGAACACTCATCCGGCAAGTTTGCTAACATTCCGATCGAGTTATGTGTCCATCCAATTACTGTTTCTTAAAGACATGAAAGCATTGATCAAAAGGTCTTTGAGGGTTGTAATTTGGCTAGGTTACAAAGAAATGTCATATGTGGGGAAATTGAATTCAAATGGCCAGAAGAAGGAACATTCTTCCTAACTTATACCTTTCTTGTCCAAATCACCATTTTCGGTAGCTTACAAACGCTCTCTCTTTGATCTTGACAACTCTTGGATTTTGTCGATCTTTTCTCTCTTTTCTTTTTTTTTTTCTTTTTTTTTTCTTGGTTTGCTTTTCTTCTTTTTTTTCTTTTCTTTGGTAGAAAAAACGTACGTGTGTTGGTTAATTTTAAATGGACGATGTTTTAACCGAATTCTCGCGATTAAAAGGTAGCTTGTATGCTCGCGCTCGGGAGACTTATTAAGCGTCTTGCTTGTATGCTCGCGCTTGGGAGACTTATTAAGCGTTTGTTCACGAATCGCGCTAGAATGGGCAAAACACGTCCGCTGGGTAAAAGGGGTTGAGTTGGTCGCTATGGGACCAAAAGAGGTGCAATGGACTCAAACGAGTCAATCATTGACCGAGGGGACTCCAACGAGTCGGGCGATGGTTCGATGGATCCACTGGGATCAAGAACGGGTACAATGGACTCGGACGAGTCGAACATTGACCGGGTGACTCAAACGAGTCGAGGGTTTGAATCTAGTGGCCACGGGGGACCAAAAGGTTCGGATTGACCACAAGGGGCCAAGATTTGGTTTGGTTATGGTTGAATACGTTGAAAAATGGAATGACGATTGTCCGAACGACGAGACATACGTCACGCATTCGTACAATCGGGGCAATGGAGAGACATACGTCACACCATCCCTTTTTCATTCAAGTTTTTGGGTAGAATTCTTTTAGAAATCCCAAAGTATATCAAAACATTTGGTTTGGAAACCAAAGTGAAGGGATTTTAGCAATTTTGTTAGAAAACGCATAAGTTCGGCTCATTTTGTGAGCGGTTTTGAAAAGCGAACGAATTCGGCGTATGTTCATGTTTGAGTTTTGAAAATCATGAACAATATTTATTGTTCAAATTTGAATTTGAAAATGATGAACATAGCTGGTTTGTTCAAGTTGTTTTGAAAGATTGGGAACATAACTTGTTTTGCAAGTTATCCACAAAGTGTTACCCGAACTTGCGAATTTTTCAATATTATGCATAATCCTTGAACTGGTTTGAAAAATATGGGTTTTAAAACTCCTAGGTTCTGAGCTCCTGGGCTAGAACCTCAAAAATTGGCCCTTTGGGCACCTAAACTCAGATTCTGAGTTCTGTCATGGTCGCACTGCGACCATGACTTCGCACTGCGAACAATGCGAATTTTTGAGTTCAGAAGCTATTTTGAACTGTTGTTCAGAAACAACTTCTGAACACACTCAGGACCTTTTAGGTGAGTGAAAAGCTTTGAGTTTTTGGGATGAAAAAGGCTGGACAAACCAGTTTTGATGTTTTGAAAACCTTGGGATTTCTTTGAAATTCAAAAGGGGTTTTTTAGAACCAAAAGGTTTTGAGCCAAAATTGCTATGCAAGCACACTTGATAGGCCAAAATGCAATCTCTAGTAATGATGGCAAATCCATAGGACCTAGCTGATTTGTGGGCTAAATCCAGGCTATTTGGCTTTGCATTTAATGCTAATGGATAGAGGCAACTCTGCCTTGTGCCAAGGGTTAAGTCTTTGACTGATTTCAGCCACAAAATCAAAGGTTTAAGGATAGCAATGATGAGAAACATGGCTGAATTGCAATTGGCCAAACTTGGGGATCAATCCTTGCAATCTCAATGGTTGATCAATAAAAACGTGCACTGTGATGTGCAGAGATTGGGGGATGCAAAAGGCTATAAATGGCTGGTGTGAGAGGGTGAAAAGTTGCTGCAAAACAGGGTAGGCACTCATGGCTTTTTCAACTGAAAATCCAGCTGGTTTGACTGGTTTTGGGGGAGCAAGCAGGAAGAAAGTCTTCAAGCAGGTGGCTGGCAACCTTGGGGTGGTTAACAGGTCACTTGGGAGGGACAAGAGCTGCCCAAGGGCAAGCCCACTTGCTTGTCACATGCTAGGTTGGAAGAAAAAGCTTCCAACCTTGGCATTAATGGCAAGTCTCTCATTTCTCGTTTTGCTTGGCCCAATTAGCCATGAATGCTGGTTAAAATAAATATGCAAATGATATGCAACAAAATCTGGAATTAAATCAAAGAAACCAAAAATCTGCAGAAAAATCGCAGACTTCGCAATGCGAAGTGAGCTTCGCAGTGCGAAGTCATCATTTTTTAAATGTTGACTTTTCTGTTGACTTTTGTTGACTTTGACTTTTTCTCCCTCTTTGATTTTTTTGATTTTTTTTGTTTTAAAAGGCTTAGGACAAAATTGGGGTACTACAATCCTGAGAAGTTCTCATGGTGGAAAAGTAAAATGTACAGCCATATCATTGGTATAGATGATACTCTATGGGATATTATTGAAGATGGAATCTCAATACCAGTGGATGAAGAAGGTGTTGCTGTCAACAAAAGAGCTCTAAGTGATGCAGAAAGAAAGATTTATAGGAAGCATCACAATGTGAGAGGAATTATTGTGGATTCACTAGCTCACTCTGAGTATCAGAAGCTGAGTGACAAGTCAACTGCTAAAGCCATATTCACATCCCTCTGCTCTAACTATGAAGGTAATAAGAAGGTTAGAGAAGCTAAGGCTAACATTCTTGTTCAGCAATATGAGTTGTTCAGAATGAAAGAGGATGAAAATATTGAGACAATGTTCTCAAGATTTCAGACTCTGGTTTCTGGACTTCAGATTCTGAAGAAGAGTTATACCACAGCTGACCATGTGAACAAACTCTTAAGAAGTCTTCCATCCAAATGGAGACCAAAAGTGACTGCTGTGCGCACCTCGTTTTTAAAAAACGCGCAAATCCCCCGAGGTCGTTCGTAAACGCTCGGAGGGCCTTTGTGAAGCCGCCACCAAAGTTTTTGTGTAAAGGGAACGTTGATAAACCCTTAAGTTTTTTTTGTTTAAAGGGAAACGATAATAAAACCCTTTGACGATGAGGAAAGGATGGTCATCGCAACCATTGTCGGGTTCGGAAGTCGATTACGCAAGGGGAAGGTATTAGCACCCCTCACGTCCATTGTACTCAACGGGAACCTTCTATTTGGCTAAATCTTGAATTGTTTTTAAATGTTTCGCGCGCATGCTTATCCATGTCAAAAGAAAAATATACTAAAAAGGGGGGGAAAGAGGTAAAAACAAACGAAAGAAAAGAAAAAAAGTTTTTATTATTGCGCTTGACAAGATGTCGATCTTGCTCCTACGTATCTCCCGGTAGTCGGAGAATTCAAAGCGTACGTAGTTCTTTGGTAGAAAAACATACATGTGTTGGTTAATTTTAAATGGACGATGTTTTAACCGAATTCTTGCGATTAAAACGTAGCTTGTATGCTCGCGCTTGGGAGACTTATTAAGCGTTTGTTCACGAATCGCACTAGAATTGTTAAAAGGTACGTCCGTTAGGGTAAAAGGGGTGAATTGGTCGCTATGAGACCAAAAGAGGTGCAATGGACTCAAACGAGTCAATCATTGACCGAGTGGACTCCAATGAGTCGGGCGATTGTTCGATTGATCCACTGAGATCAAGAACGGGTACAATGGACTCGAACGAGTCGAACATTGACCGAGTGACTTAAACAAGTCGAGGGATCGAATCTAATGGCCACGGGGGACCAAAAGGTTCGGATTGACCACAAGGGGCCAAGATTTGGTTTGGTTAGGGTTGGATACATTAGAAAATGGAATGACGATTGCCCGAACGACGCATACGTCACGCATTCGTACAATCGGGGCAATGGAGAGACATACGTCACACCATCCCTTTTTCATTCAAGTTTTTGGGTAGAATTCTTTTAGAAATCCCAAGGTATATCAAAACATTTGGTTTGAAAACCCAAAATGGAAAGATTTAGCAATTTTGCTAGAAAACGCACAAGTTCGGCTCGTTTTGCGAATTGTTTTGAAAAGCGAACGCATTTGGCGTATGTTCATGCTTGAGTTTGGAAATCATGAACAATATGTTGGAACAAAATGTGTTTAACAAGTCTCTTACAAATAAGAGGGAGATTGTTGAAACATTTATGTGTAAACATATCTCTCTTTATGGTTTTGATGATAACAAAGTATTAAAGAGAAAATTGGTTATATGCTAATGCTTTGTTCAAGTGTTTCAGAACCACATGCTTAATAGATATTAATTGATAATGGTTATGAAGAACAAGCTAAAGAGCAAGAAGGAAAGCCAAGAAGCAAGGTTGCAAGGCTAAGAAGAAACTGGTCCTGAAGAAGTGCTCCTGAAGAGAAGCCTCTGAAGAGGTCCTGAAGAAGTGCAGCTTCTGAAGTCTGGGTGCCTCTGAAGAAGTCAACACAAGTCAACTCCTGAAGCCAGCCTCTGATCCGTACAACTAAGTCAGCTTCTGATCCGTACAAAGAGAGCTTCTGATCACTGTTCAGTGAGAAGCTTCTGAAGCTGATATGGCATGGAAAAGCAACCAGTACTGTGCGCATTTAATGCCTGGAGGTGTCAGAGCAACTCAATGGAACAGTTGTTCCCCTGACCCAAACATTCTCCAGTTTTTAAGGTGGGCCAATTCAAAAATGGCACCTGCCCTGTTCTGACAGAAAAAGTGCAGCACACATTTGCAGCAACCTAGTCCAATTGCAACGGCTAAATTCCTGATTTCCAGCAAATCTCCAACAGCTCTATTTTTATCTATAAAAGGAGGGAGATTTGTAGAAGAAAATGTTGAAGACTCTTTGAAACGCATTGCTGAAACTCTGCCCTGTTTTCTGTGTAAAAACTGTCAAAGTTCAAATCTCTTAGAAATTCTTCAGTCCTTGTAACTTAGGAATTTCTTAAGGTTAAGAGTCTTAACCTGTGTTGTATTTAGAGAACACCTCTGATATTTGATCAAGTGTTCATCCCAAACTTCTTTACTTGTAAACCAGTTTGGTCCCTCAAAGTCTTAGTCTGAATACTAAGCAACTGTAACCTCATTCCTTTGTGGTCTGAGTCAGAAGCCTCTTGTCTTTGTGACTTGAGCATTGAGAAGTCTCTTGTCTTAGTGACTTGAGCATTGGAAGCCTCTTCCTTGGTGGTTGAGCATAGAAGTCTCTTTCTTTGTGATTGAGCAATTGTAATCAGAACTTGATTATAGTGAAACTCTCTTGTTGGACACAAGGGGACAGGACTACTTCTCACATTGAGAAGGAACCTGTATAATTTCTGTGTGTCTCTCTTTCCCTTACCTCTTAACTTGTTTTAATACGCTGCATTCAACTTCTGATATCTGTTCAGAACTGATCATATCAGCTTCTGAACTGAACCTTAGGCTTTCAAAAGAAAAAGAACAAGTTTTTAGAGTCACACAATTCAACCCCCCCTTCTTGTGTGTTTGTTTTTCTCACCTTCAGTTGGTATCAGAGCTCCGGTTCTGATATTAACACTTAACAGTGTGTCAGTAGGATCCTGAGAAAAACATGGCCTCAACTAGTGGTTCACCTCCACCATCTCCCAGAAATCAAAGAAATGTCCAATATGACTATAGTACTGAAGAAAAGAAGTCTAGGTCACACAATAAACCCCCTATGTTTACTGGTGACCCAGAAAAATTCTCTTGGTGGAAGAGCAAAATGTATAGTCACATTATTGGGATTGATGATACTCTATGGGATATTATTGAAGATGGAATCACTATCCCAGTAGATGAAGAAGGTGTTGCTGTCAACAGAAGAACTCTGAGTGATGCAGAAAGAAAGATCTATAGGAAGCATCATCATGTGAGAGGAATCATTGTAGATTCATTACCTCATACTGAGTATCAGAAGCTGAGTGACAAGTCAACAGCCAAAGCAATATTCACATCCCTCTGCTCTAACTATGAAGGTAATCAGAAGGTTAGAGAAGCTAAGGCAAACATACTTGTTCAGCAATATGAATTGTTCAGAATGAAAGAGGATGAAAATATTGAGACTATGTTCTCAAGATTTTAGACTCTGGTTTCTGGACTTCAGATTCTGAAGAAGAGTTATACCACAGCTGATCATGTGAATAAAATCCTTAGAAGTCTGCCATCCAAATGGAGACCTAAAGTGACTGCCATTGAGGAAGCTAAAGATCTAAATACTTTAAGTATTGAAGATCTTATAAGCTCACTCAAGGTGCATGAACTGGGACTCAATGAGGATGAGCCTGTTAGAGAACCAAAAACATTGGCTCTGAAGTCTAAAAGAAAACCTGCTAAAGCTTTGAAAGCTATTGAATCTGAAGAAGAGTTTCCTGAGGGAAATTCTGATGAAGATTCAGATGCTGATGAGCTTGCAATGATTTCTAAAAGACTTCAGTATCTGATGAACAGAAAGAAAAAGTTCTCTAACAGAAGCAGTAACTTCAGAGGATCTGGTTCTAATTCAAAGAGGGATATCCAGAAAGAAAGCTGCTACAACTGCAAAAAGCCTGGCCACTTCATTGCTGATTGTCCTGACCTTCAGAAGGAAAAATCCAAGGAAAAAGCAAAGAAGTCCAGCTCAAAGTCCAGCAGTTTCAGAAATAAGCTTAAGAAGAGTCTCATGGCAACATGGGATGATCTGGATAATGAGTCAGAATCTGATGAGGAAGAAGCCAACCTGGCCCTGATGGCAATTGCATCTTCTGATGCAGAATCATGTTCAGATTCTGATGAAGAAGATGAGGTATATTCTGAACTCTCTAGATCTGATTTAATTGAAACAGTTAATGATCTTATGAGTCATCTCAAAAGCAAGTTAAAAGAAATTAAGTCTTTGAAAAATCAAACAAACTTGCTGTCTGAGGAAAACCTTAAACTTCAGAATCAAATTTTTGAATATGATGAGGAAGTTGAGGAACTCAGAAAGGAGGCTCATAAGAAATCTGAAGAGATTCCTAATGAACAGGAAATAGCTCTTCAGGATTTCATGTTAACTGGATTCAACAGAACTAAAATTGCCTCTATGATGTATAATATGATCAGAAATAAAGGTGAAGGCATTGGCTATGATTTATTCAAACCTTCAAATGATTTAAACTCACCTTCATGTTCTGATGATATTTTAAAAGGCAATGGCATATGCTTTGTGTCTACTTCTGATAATTCTGAGAAATTGAAAGTATCAGAATCTGAGACTAAGTCAGAAGTTCTGAACAACTCAGACTCTGAAGCTTCTGTACCCAAAGGTAAGATAAAGGCAACTGTTAAAACCTTGCCTGAATCTAAGCCAAAAGGTCCTAAGCCTAAGAGTAAGAGGAAATCAGACTCTGAATCTGAAAAGGTTCAAAATCTGAAATGTTCAGAACCTGAAACTAGCAAGTCTCAGAATCTGAATAAATCTGATTCAAATTTTTCTAAGACTGGGTTTATTAAAACTTCAAAATCTGTTAAACCAGTCAGTGCTAAAAATTTTCAAACTCAGAATGTTAGGCAAAGCAAGCCAAAGCAAACCAATCAGTTTTCTGCTTCAAACTGTTTTAAGAAAGGCAAAACTGAAGCTTGCCTTGTGCCTGAAGTAAATAAAGTCAGAATTCTGAAGAGATCAGAACCAAAGCACTCAAAAGGTTAGACTCTGAACAAATCAGAACCAAAGACCTCCAAGTCTCAGGTTCTGAAGAAGTCTGAGTCCAAACCTTTGAGAACTCAGGTGCTGAAGAAATTAGATTCTGAAACTCAGACTTATTCTAAATACAAGGATTCATATCCAAGGTATCAGAACAAGTCTGAATACCATAACTTCAGACACAAGAAGCCAAAACCTTTCAAGACTAACCCCAACGGACCCATGAAAATCTGGGTACCTAAGTCTGAAATCATTTCAATTGCAGATATGCTTGTCATCCAAAGAAAAGGAAAGGTCCTGGTACCTGGACAGTGGATGCTCGCATCATATGACAGGGGACAAGTCTATGTTCCAAACCCTGACTCTGAAAGAGGGAGGAACTGTGGGATTTGGAGGAAGTCAGAAAGGAAAGATCATTGGTACTGGTAAGATAGGTAATTCTTCCCTGTACATTGATAATGTTTGGCTGGTAGATGGACTTAGGCATAACTTACTTAGCATAAGTCAATTATGTGATAGTAATTATGAAGTCCTGTTTAATAAGAACACCTGCACTGTAATCAGTAGCAAAGACAAGTCTGTAGTGTTCAGAGGCAGCAGGAAAAACAATGTTTACAAAATTAATTTTTCTGAATTGGTTCAGCAGAAGGTAGTTTGCCTTCTGTCTGTGAGTGATGAGAAGTGGGTCTGGCACAAAAGGCTGGGACATGCTAACTGGAGACTCATCTCCAAGCTTAGCAAGTTACAGCTGGTCAGAGGCTTGCCCCAAATTGATTATCACTCAGATGCACTGTGCAGTGCATGCCAAATTGGAAAGTTTTCTAAAACTTCTTTTAAACCAAAGAACATTGTTTCCACCTCTAAACCTCTTGAACTACTTCACATTGATTTGTTTGGTCCTGTTGGAACAGCTTCAATCAATGGGAAGAAGTATGGACTTGTTATTGTTGATGATTACAGTAGGTGGACTTGGGTTAAATTCCTTAGAACCAAAAATGAGACATATGATGTGTTTTTCAAATTCTGCAAACAAGTACAAACAGAAACTGATTTGAAAATTTTGAAAATCAGAAGTGATCATGGTGGTGAATTTGAAAATGAACCTTTTGAAAACTTTTGTGAAGATCATGGAATTTTCCATGAGTTCTCATCTCCTAGAACTCCACAACAAAATGGAGTTGTAGAGAGAAAGAACAGGTCTTTACAAGAGATGGCCAGAACCATGATTCATGAGTCAAAAATTGCTAAGTACTTTTGGGCAGAAGCTGTAAACACAGCATGTTATATTCAGAACAGGATCTATATCAGACCAATTCTGAATAAAACTTCATATGAATTATTTAAAGGAAGAAAACCAAGTATTTCTTATTTTCATCAGTTTGGTTGTACATGTTACATACTAAACAGTAAGGACTACCTAAAGAAATTTGATGCCAAGGCTCAAAAGGGTACCTTTTTAGGATACTCAGAGAGATCTAAGGCATACAGAGTGTATAATTCTGAAACACATGTTGTGGAAGAAGCTATACACATTAGGTTTGATGATAAGAAGCCTGGTAGTGAAATACCAGAGCTGGTTGAGAGTTTTGCAGATGTCAGAATCTCAGAAGAACCTTCAGAAGCTGAACCCAATTCAGGTTCTGATGAAGGTTCAGAAGCTGAAAACAATGAAGAATCTGAGAAACTCTCCAGCAATGACACTACTCCTGATACTAATCAAGATCAGCATGGTTCTGAACAAATTCCTGATGGCCCTTCAGAAGCTAATCCACCCAGAACCTCATTCAAGTACAAGTCTTCACATCCTGAGGAATTGATCATTGGAAACAAGAACAGTCCAAGGAAGACAAGATCAGCATTCACTCAGAATGATTCTATGCTTGGCCTGCTATCCATGATTGAACCCACAACTGCTGATGAAGCACTTGCTGATGATGGTTGGATTGTAGCAATGCAAGAAGAGCTGAACCAGTTCCAAAGGAATGATGTATGGGATCTTGTGGCAAGACCTGATCAGAAGAACATCATTGGAACAAAATGGGTGTTCAGGAACAAGCTCAATGAACAAGGAGAAGTGATCAGAAACAAGGCTAGATTAGTAGCTCAAGGGTACAGCCAGCAAGAAGGAATAGACTACACTGAGACATTTGCTCCAGTAGCAAGACTGGAAGCAATCAGGTTACTTCTTTCTTATGCTATTAATCATGATATCATCTTGTATCAAATGGATGTTAAGAGTGCTTTCTTAAATGGTGTGATTTCTGAAGAAGTATATGTCAAACAACCTCCTGGTTTTGAAGATGTAAAATATCCAAACCATGTTTTTAAACTTAAGAAGTCCTTGTATGGTCTGAAACAAGCTCCCAGAGCTTGGTATGAAAGACTAAGCAACTTCTTAACTCAAAATGGTTTTGTAAGAGGTCAAGTTGACAATACACTCTTTAGAAAAACTGTTAAGAAAGAAATCTTAATTGTACAAATCTATGTTGATGATATCATATTTGGTTCTACTAATGCCTCCCTTTGCAAGGAATTCTCTAAGTTAATGCAGGATGAATTTGAAATGAGCATGATGGGTGAACTGAAATTCTTCTTGGGAATTCAAATCAACCAATGCAAAGAAGGTGTGTATGTTCATCAGTCAAAATACACCAAGGAGCTTCTGAAGAAGTTCCAGTTGGATGATTGCAAGCTGATGACAACACCAATGCACCCCACCTGCACATTAAGCAAAGAGGACAATGGGACTAAAGTAGATCAGAAACTGTACAGAGGTATGATAGGTTCTCTCCTATACTTAACTGCTTCTAGGCCAGATATTTTATTTAGTGTATGTCTGTGTGCTAGATTCCAATCAGATCCTAGAGAATCTCATATGACTGCTGTCAAGAGAATCTTCAGGTATCTGAAAGGAACAACTAATTTGGGACTTCTGTATGAGAAATCTCTAAATTATAAGCTAGTTGGATTCTGTGATGCTGACTATGCTGGGGACAGGATTGAAAGAAAATCCACCAGTGGAAACTGTCAGTTTCTTGGTGAGAATCTGATATCCTGGGCTAGCAAGAGACAAGCAACCATTGCTTTGTCAACAGCAGAAGCAGAATACATCTCAGCTGCAAGTTGTAGCACACAACTGCTCTGGATGAAACATCAATTAGAGGATTATCAGATTCATGCAGACAATATTCCTATTTACTGTGATAATACTGCTGCTATATGTCTGTCTAAAAATCCAATTCTGCACTCTAGAGCCAAGCACATAGAAATAAAACATCATTTTATAAGAGATTATGTTCAGAAGGGTGTTTTAGATATTCAGTTCATTGATACTGATCATCA
Source organism: Medicago ruthenica (assembly GCA_018208015.1). Taxonomy (NCBI): domain Eukaryota; kingdom Viridiplantae; phylum Streptophyta; class Magnoliopsida; order Fabales; family Fabaceae; genus Medicago; species Medicago ruthenica. The sequence continues at coordinate 78,752,132 of CM031371.1, forward strand.
ATGGGCTGACATATTCACAAAACCCTTAACAGAAGATAGATTCAATTTTATTAAAAAGAATCTGAACATGCATTTTATCTCTTGAAAAATGTGCTTGAATCTGAATGTATTCCTTGATTCTGAGTTTATCATAAGCTAAGACTTATCAAACACTCACCTTCTGAGAGTTTGACTAAAGTTAAGCCTGAAAAACTTCAGAGTCTGAAGGATCAGAACCTGGATTTTCTGACCTCTGAATCTGATAAAAATCTAATGTTGGTCAGAATCTGATAAGTATAGTTATGGCCAATGATGATTAAAGCTTTGAAAGTTATACTATAATCCTCCCAAAGTCATCAAGTAAAAATGTGTTTTTATGCTCTGATACTCATTGTTAAAATTGCCTGACAAGCAATTTTCAGTTGGTGTCAATTGTTTTCAAAATGTTTAGCACAGACACATTTTAAAAGCCTTAAGTGTTTCAGATATGTTCAGTTTCAAGAACTCTTTTCATCTTGTATCAGTCTTTAGAAATGTTTTATTTGGTATCAGATTCTGAATTAAAACTTTTTAACTGGTATCAGACTCTGAGATAAATCCTCATTTGGTATCAGACTCTCTGATATACTTCTTTAAAAGCAAACTCAGAATTGCTCTGATACTGAACACTTCTCAAGAAGTTTTGCTCTGATACTGAACATAACTGGTTGCTTTGCTCTGATGCTGAACCAGTTTGTACTGAACAAGTAATGTCTGAACACAGAATGACCTGATCAGAAGCTTCAAACTTTTTCTGCTTCTGAACAGCATTCTAATTTTTTTTTGCAAGTCATATACTAATTGATAATCATATGATTGCATAAATATCTCACAATCCTGATTAGTTCAACCCCCCCAAATTCTGCATCCTTTTGAAATCTTTTCAAACTTGGTGTCAGAACTGCTTTCAAACTCTTTCAAAAAGGGGGAAACTGAACTGCTTTGGTACCTGCTTTCAAACTATTTTCAAATCCATTTCTGCTCTGATACAGATATTTTTCTGTCTTGAGGGGAGAAAGTGGTACTTTTTGTTGATGACAAAAGGGGGAGAAAAGTAAAACAAGTATTAAAGCACCTGAGCTCAAATAAGTTAAAATTGTCAAAAGTTAAGCCTATTAAAGCTCTGATACAATTGTTAGGATTAAGTTCTGATACAATTGTTTGACTAGCTCTGATACACTTCTGACTATATTTAACTTATGAGAACTGCTTTTTAATTCTTAGCCTCTGAAGTGAACTTCTGGCTATGATACATTCTGTGAGATATATAACTCTAAGTGAGTTAAGATGAATTTAAAATAACTTGGATAAGACTCAGGGAGCTTACAAAACTCATCCTGTGGATTATCAGACTTAGGGGGAGAGCTTACAAACCTCAGAACCTGAAGTCAACAAGTCATTTTAAATTCTGAGTGTAAATTTCACCATATTGTTTTAAGTTAAGATTAATTAACATGAATAAGAATCAAGGGGAGCTTACAAACCTAACCTTGAGGATTGTCAGACCTAGGGGGAGCTTACAAACCTCTCCTGAAGTCAGATTGTTAATTGAACTTAATAACAATTCTGAAGTTTTCACATTTATGTTTTTAACTGAACTTAATTAAATTGGATCAAACTCAGGGGGAGCTTACAAACCTCACACCCTGCAGTTAACTTGTCAATTAAGTTAACAACAATTTTCTGTTTTAATACTTATGTTTGTCATCATCAAAAAGGGGGAGATTGTTGGAACAAAATGTGTTTAACAAGTCTCTTACAAATAAGAGGGAGATTGTTGAAACATTTATGTGTAAACATATCTCTCTTTATGGTTTTGATGATAACAAAGTATTAAAGAGAAAATTGGTTATATGCTAATGCTTTGTTCAAGTGTTTCAGAACCACATGCTTAATAGATATTAATTGATAATGGTTATAAAGAACAAGCTAAAGAGCAAGAAGGAAAGCCAAGAAGCAAGGTTGCAAGGCTAAGAAGAAACTGGTCCTGAAGAAGTGCTCCTGAAGAGAAGCCTCTGAAGAGGTCCTGAAGAAGTGCAGCTTCTGAAGTCTGGGTGCCTCTGAAGAAGTCAACGCAAGTCAACTCCTGAAGCCAGCCTCTGATCCGTACAACTAAGTCAGCTTCTGATCCGTACAAAGAGAGCTTCTGATCACTGTTCAGTGAGAAGCTTCTGAAGCTGATATGGCATGGAAAAGCAACCAGTACTGTGCGCATTTAATGCCTGGAGGTGTCAGAGCAACTCAATGGAACAGTTGTTCCCCTGACCCAAACATTCTCCAGTTTTTAAGGTGGGCCAATTCAAAAATGGCACCTGCCCTGTTCTGACAGAAAAAGTGCAGCACACATTTGCAGCAACCTAGTCCAATTGCAACGGCTAAATTCCTGATTTCCAGCAAATCTCCAACAGCTCTATTTTTATCTATAAAAGGAGGGAGATTTGTAGAAGAAAATGTTGAAGACTCTTTGAAACGCATTGCTGAAACTCTGCCCTGTTTTCTGTGTAAAAACTGTCAAAGTTCAAATCTCTTAGAAATTCTTCAGTCCTTGTAACTTAGGAATTTCTTAAGGTTAAGAGTCTTAACCTGTGTTGTATTTAGAGAACACCTCTGATATTTGATCAAGTGTTCATCCCAAACTTCTTTACTTGTAAACCAGTTTGGTCCCTCAAAGTCTTAGTCTGAATACTAAGCAACTGTAACCTCATTCCTTTGTGGTCTGAGTCAGAAGCCTCTTGTCTTTGTGACTTGAGCATTGAGAAGTCTCTTGTCTTAGTGACTTGAGCATTGGAAGCCTCTTCCTTGGTGGTTGAGCATAGAAGTCTCTTTCTTTGTGATTGAGCAATTGTAATCAGAACTTGATTATAGTGAAACTCTCTTGTTGGACACAAGGGGACAGGACTACTTCTCACATTGAGAAGGAACCTGTATAATTTCTGTGTGTCTCTCTTTCCCTTACCTCTTAACTTGTTTTAATACGCTGCATTCAACTTCTGATATCTGTTCAGAACTGATCATATCAGCTTCTGAACTGAACCTTAGGCTTTCAAAAGAAAAAGAACAAGTTTTTAGAGTCACACAATTCAACCCCCCCTTCTTGTGTGTTTGTTTTTCTCACCTTCACAATATTTATTGTTCAAGTTTTCATTTGAAATGATGAACATAGCTTGTTTGTTCATGCTGTTTTGAAAGTTTGGGAACATAACTTGTTTTGCAAGTTATCCACAAAATGTCACCCGGACTTGTGAATTCGTCAAAATTGTGCAAAATCCTTGTTATGGTTTGAAAAACATGGGTTTAAAAACTCTTAGGTTCTGAGCTCTTGGGCTAGAACCTCAAAAATTGCCCATTTGGGCACCTAAACTCAGATTCTGAGTTCTGTCATGGTCGCACTGCGACCATGACTTCGCACTGCGAAGCATGCGAATTTTTGAGTTCAGAAGCTGTTTCTGAACTTTTGTTCAGAAACAACTTCTGAACACACTCAGGACCTTTTAGGAGGGTGAAAAACTTTGAGTTTTTGGGGTGAAAAGGACTGGACAAACCAGTTTTGGTGTTTTGAAAAACCTTGGGATTTCTTTGAAATTCAAAAGGGTTTTTTAGAACCAAGAGGTTTTGAACCAAAATTTCTATGCAAACACAATTGTAAATGCAAGATAAAAGCTTGGAAACTTACAGAACTCCTTAGCAAAGCTCCAGCTGCAATGGATTTGAATTGATTGAAGGTTCTTGCAAGGTTTTGAATGTTGGTGATGATTTTGAACTTTGTAATGCTTTGTGTTTGATTGGTTTTTTTCTGGTTGTTTGTGAGTGTTTGTAAGCTGGAATGAGTAGTGTATAATGCTCTTGAATGCTGGTTATGTGAAGTGTTTCAGAAGTCCTTGAAACCTTGGGCAATGCCTTCTATTTATAGGCCAAAACCAAATCTATTTCATCATTAGAAAATCCCAAAATCCAGCTGATTGTGGACTAAGATCAGGCTGAATCCCTTTGCATTAAATGCTAATGGATAGAGGCAACCTTGCCTTGTGCCAAGGGGCAAGACTCAGCCTGATTTCAGCCACAAATTCAAAGGTTTTAGGATAGTAATGATGATGAAATAGGGCTGAATTGCAATTGGCTAAGCTTGGGGATCAATCCTTGCAATCTCAATGGTTGATCAATAAAAACGTGCACTGTAATGTGCAGAGATTGAGGGATGAAAAAGGCTACCTATGGCTGGTGTGAGGGGTGAAAAGCTGCTGCAAAAACAGGGTAGGCACTCATGGCTTTTCAAGTGAGAAAATCCAGCTGGTTTGACTGGTTTTGGGGGGAGCAAGCAGGAGGAAAGTCATCAAGCAGGTGGCTGGCAACCTTGGGATGGTTAACAGGTCACTTGGGAGGGACAAAAGCTGCCCAAGGGCAAGCCCACTTGCTTGTCACATGCTAGGTTGGAAGAAAAAGCTTCCAACCTTGGCATTAATGGCAAGTCTTTCAATTCTGGTTTTGCTTGGCCCGAATAGCCATGAATGCTGATTAAAATAAATATGGAAATGATATGCAACAAAATCTGGAATTAAATCAAAGAAACCAAAAATCTGCAGAAAAATCGCAGACTTCGCAGTGCGAAGTGAGCTTCGCAGTGCGAAGTCATCATTTTTGAAATGTTGACTTCTCTGTTGACTTTTGTTGACTTTGACTTTTTTCTCCCTCTTTTGATTTTTTTGGTTTTTGTTTTGAAAGGCTTAGGACAAAATTGGGGTACTACAGCTGCCCCTACTTAATTGTGTCTTCGCATAGAGTGCGTGAGTGCCGGGGGCATCTCATGAACTCTTTGCGAAGATCAATTAAGTAAAAGAAGGACCCGAATTTTGTCCTTCGCGGAAATGGAAAAAATTTGCAGTAAAAGTAAAATATGCACATGCAATGATTTTGAAAGAGTTGATCGTATCCAGCCGCTAACACTGGAGGTAGATCCACTGGGGATGAAGGTAATCGTATCCAGCCGCTTACACTGAAGGTAGATTTCTGAGGATGGGTGTGATCTTATCTAGCCGCTTACACTAGAGGTCGATACACTGAGGGAGGTGATCTTATCTAGCCGCTTACACTAGAGGTCGATACCTAAGCTAGGTAATCTTATTCAGCCGCTTACACTGAAGGTCGATTCCTAACGAGCTGTGATCTTATTCAGCCGCTAACACTGAAGGTCGATACACTGGGGGGAGGTGATCTTATCTAGCCGCTTACACTAGAGGTCGATACCTAAGCTAGGTAATCTTATTCAGCCGCTTACACTGAAGGTCGAATCCTAACGAGCTGTGATCTTATTCAGCCGCTAACACTGAAGGTCGATACACTGGGGGGAGGTGATCTTATCTAGCCGCTTACACTAGAGGTCGATACCTAAGCTAGGTAATCTTATTCAGCCGCTTACACTGAAGGTCGATTCCTAACGAGCTGTGATCTTATTCAGCCGCTAACACTGAAGGTCGAACACTGGGGGAGGTGATCTTATCTAGCCGCTTACACTAGAGGTCGATACCTAAGCTAGGTAATCTTATTCAGCCGCTTACACTGAAGGTCGATTCCTAACGAGCTGTGATCTTATTCAGCCGCTAACACTGAAGGTCGAACACTAGGGGAGGTGATCTTATCTAGCCGCTTACACTAGAGGTCGATACCTAAGGTGAAATGGTCTTACCATAAATAGGTGCCCCTGGTTGAACCGGAGAACAATGATTGTATGATGCATGTTATGCAGTATGATATGCAGTGATATGCAATGCAATATGATATGAGATAGACTCAAACAAAGATTCCTGCTGGGGAATAGGGGACAGTTGGTGAAGGAGGTTCACTGGGGAACGCTTACTTAACTGTTGATGGATGCTGGTGAATATGTGATACTCACTGGAGAATCCTTGTTGAGGATGCATGACATGATTATGAAATGCATGTGTATGAATGATTTGGATATGCATGCATGAATGATATTGACATGATGCATGAATTATGTTATGCATGATATGTGGGATGCTGGTTGGGTGCCGAGCAAAGTCGGTCTTGGTTGTGGTTGTGCCAATGATGATTGGGCTTTTCTTTTTTTGTTGTTTTTTGGTTGTTTGGTTTGGAAGGACAAGGTCCTTTGCCTACATACCCAAATGGGATCAAAACCGGTGTAGTTCGGGCTTGCCCCGGGGATTTGTGTTTGTCTGCCAATGATGATTGGACTTTTGTTTGGGGTTGAGACTCCTTGGGGAATGTCAATGAGGTTTGGCTTCGTGGGGATATAAGGATCATTTTGGAAGCATGATCGATATCCAGCCTTGGTTGGTGTTTGGGTGTTCAGGGTGCTTACTGGGGAATTTGTTCCTCTTAACCCTTGGGGCTTTTGCGCTCCGCGTGCCGTGAGCTACGCACTTGCCTTTGCTAAGGAGCATAAGTCCTTTGGTGCAATATTTGGTGGGAATTACCGCAATTCCTTCGAAATTCACGAAAATTCAAATAAAAACAATGTTTGTTTGCTTTTTTCTTTATTTGGAAGAAATTTCTTTTGTTTATTTCCCATGTTTTAAAGCATTTTCATCATGAATAAAACAAAATTTTATGCGCTACTGAGAACACAAAATAACAAAAGGAAGTTTATTCAATGCAGATTTGACCTCTTGAATGGGTAAAAAATACACAAAGTGAGAAGTGGGATAGAGAAAGACAAGAAAAAGCAAAAAGAAAATTGTTGGTTTTGGCACAACACATGCTATTTCCTTATGACTTCGAGATTTTTGTTTTTTGGAAGATGATGACGAGACCGATTCTTCTCCTCTTGAATCTTGTCCGGAGCTTGGATGTTGCAGTCATTGCCTTTCTTCTTTTGTTAACCCCTAACTTTTGCCTGGACTGCTCTTTCGAGTTTTCAATCCACCGGGGTGTATTTCCTTTTTTGATGTCCTTAATTTTTGCCTAGACCGCCTTTTCAGGTTTTCGATCTAGCGGGACGCTCTCTATTGCCTAAACCGCCCTTTCAGGTTTTCGATTTAGCGAGCTTTTTTCTCTCTTTTTTTCTTAGGCATAATACCTCTTGACTGCATCGGAGTTTATTGAGAGTGGGAACTCTTCTCCGTCCATAGTGGTGATGATCAGGGCTCCGCCTGAGAAAGCTTTCTTTACCACGTACGGCCCATCATAACTGGGAGTCCACTTCCCGCGGGGATCTTTGTGGATAGGTAATATCTTTTTGAGCACTAGGTCTCCTTCTTTGAATTCCCGAGGACGGACCTTCTTGTCGAATGCTCTCTTGAGTCTCCTTTGATAGAGTTGTCCGTGACATATTGCCGTCAGACGCTTCTCCTCTATGAGATTCAGTTGGTCGAACCTTGTTTGGACCCATTCAGCTTCTTCTAGCTTGGTTTCCATCAAGACTCTTAACGAAGGAATTTCCACCTCTACGGGAAGCACAGCTTCCATACCGTATACTAAGGAGAAAGGGGTTGCCCCAGTTGAAGTGCGAATGGCTGTTCTGTAGCCATGTAGCGCAAAGGGAAGCATCTCATGCCAATCCTTATAGGTTGTTACCATCTTTTGGATGATCTTCTTTATGTTCTTATTGGCTGCTTCTACCGCACCGTTCATCCTTGGTCGGTAAGGGGAGGAATTATGGTGCTCAATCTTGAAATCTTTGCACAACTCCTTCATTGTCTTGTGGTTCAGGTTTGCCCCATTATCGGTGATGATTTTGTGGGGGAGTGCCGTAACGGCAAATGATTTCCTTCTTGATGAATCGGGCTACCACTTGTTTGGTTACGTTTGCATACGAAGCTGCTTCTACCCATTTGGTGAAGTAGTCGATGGCAACGAGGATGAAGCGATGTCCATTTGACGCTTTGGGCTCGATCATTCCAATCATGTCTATGCCCCACATAGAGAATGGCCAAGGTGAAGTCATGACGTTCAGTGGAGTTGGTGGCACATGTACTTTGTCGGCGTAAATCTGGCACTTATGACATGTTTTGGCGTAGTGGAAATAGTCAGCTTCCATGGTTAACCAATAGTAGCCCGCCCTTAGGATTTTCTTTGCCATTGCATGCCCATTGGCATGGGTTCCAAATGATCCCTCATGGATTTCTTTGATGAGCATGTCCGCTTCATGTTTATCCACACATCTGAGCAGGACCATGTCGTAGTTTCTCTTGTAGAGGGTATTTCCACTGAGGAAGAACTGGGATGCCAATCTTCTGAGGGTCCTCTTGTCAGTGTACGAGGCATTTTCTGGATACTCTTGCTCTTGGAGGTATCGCTTGATGTCGTAGAACCAAGGTTTGTCGTCAAGTCCCTCTTCGACTGATGCACATATAACTGGTTTGTCTCTACGATCCATCCTTATGATTGGTGCTTCGTTGTAGGAATTTACTTGGTACATTGATGATAATGTAGCCAAAGCATCCGCCACCTGGTTTTCTTCTCGAGGTATGTGATGGAAGTTGATTTTATCAAAATGCTTAATCAACTCTACAACCCGGGCTCGGTAGGGAATTAAATTGGGATGTTTTGTTTCCCATTCTCCTTTGACTTGATAGATGACTAAGGCTGAGTCACCGTATACTTCAAGGTTTTTGATCCTTAGATCAATTGCTGCTTCGAGGCCTAGGATACATGCTTCATATTCTGCCATGTTATTGGTGCAATCAAAGCATAACCTTGCTGTGAATGGTTGATATCCGTTTCTTGGGGAGATTAAAACTGCTCCGATCCCGTGCCCCATGGCATTTGAGGCGCCGTCGAAAGCGAGCTTCCATCGAGCTTTCGGTTCTGGCCCTTCATCATCGCTTGTGACCTTTTCGTCATTCAAAGCTACGACATCTTCATCCGGGAAGTCGAATTGTATGGGCTGATAATCCTCCAATGGTTGGTGAGCAAGGTGCTCGGATAAAATACTCCCTTTGATGGCTTTTTGAGCAACATATTGGATGTCGTACTCAGACAACAGCATTTGCCAACGGGCTATCTTTCCTGTGAGGGCAGGTTTTTCGAAGATGTACTTGATGGGATCCATCTTCGATATCAACCAAGTTGTATGGGTCAACTTGTATTGCCTTAGGCGTCGAGCAGACTATGCTAAAGCGCAGCAAGTCTTTTCAAGTGAAGTATACCTTGTTTCACAGTCGGTAAACTTCTTCCTTACGTAGTAGATTGCATGCTCTTTTCTTCCCGTTTCATCTTGTTGTCCTAACACACAACCCATTGATCCTTCAAGTACGGTTAGGTATAAGATGAGGGGTTTACCCGGAACCGAAGGTACTAAAATTGGTGGTTCTTGCAGGTATTGTTTGATCTTGTCAAACGCATCTTGGCAATCCTCATTCCAATGAACGGCTTGGTTTTTCCTTAGCAGCTTGAAGATTGGTTCGCAGGTAGCTGTCATGTGTTAGATGAACCTAGCAATGTAGTTCAATCTTCCTAAGAAACCCCGGACTTCTTTCTCGGTATTTGGCGCTGGCATTTCTTGGATGGCCTTTACCTTATCGGGATCCACTTCGATACCTCTTTGGCTGACGATGAAGCCCAATAACTTCCCGGATCTAACGCCAAATGTGCACTTGTTAGGATTTAAGCGCAGCTTGAACTTTCTCAGACGTTCGAAAAGCTTCTGTAGATGGACTAGATGATCCTCCTCCGTTTGGGATTTGGCAATCATGTCGTCGACGTAGACCTCAATTTCCTTATGGATCATGTCATGGAAAAGAGTCACCATTGCTCTTTGGTATGTTGCTCCGGCATTTGTTAATCCGAAAGGCATTACCTTATAGCAGAATGTCCCCCACGGGGTGATGAATGTGGTTTTCTCCATGTCCTCCGGAGCCATCTTGATTTGGTTATATCCTGAGAAGCCATCGATAAAGGAAAAGACTGAGAATTGGGCTGTGTTGTCCACCAATATGTCGATGTGCGGTAGCGGGAAATCATCCTTTGGGCTTGCTCTATTCAAGTCCCGATAATCCACACACATTCTAACTTTGCCATCCTTCTTTGGAGCTGGCACAATGTTGGCACTCCATGTTGGATACTTGGTTACGGCTAAGAAGCCGGCATCGAATTGCTTTTTGACCTCCTCTCTGATCTTGAGAGCCATATCGGGTCGAGTTCTTCTCAATTTCTGCTTCACTGGCGGGCATCCCGGCTTGAGTGGCAGCTTGTGTACAACAATGTTAGGGTCTAAACCCGGCATATCTTGGTACGACCAAGCGAATACGTCCAAGTACTCTTGCAGAAGCTTACTCAACTTTCCTTTCACATCCTCGTGCAAGGAGGCTCCTATCTTGACCTCTTTCTTATCCTCTTCGGTCCCCAAGTTGACCTTTTCAACTGATTCTTGGTGAGGTTGTATTACCCTATCCCCTTGATTTGCAAGTCTGGACAATTCTTCAGGCGGTTCATAATCGTCCTCTTCATCATCTTCCGTTTGATTAATCGGGAAATCGAAGTCATAAGGGATTAAGGCAGTGTTGTTTTTTGAGGGTGGATTTGTAGATCTGCATGAGTATGATTTTTTTTAGGCTTTTTGTAGAATTTTTTTTTTTAAAACAAATGCAAAAAAGAAAAAGACTCAAATGAACATAAAAGAGTGATTTTATTCATGATTGTAAATAACTTTTAAAACATGGAGGCCCCACACGACTAATCATTTGCCTTGGGCAGAGCTAAATGATGATTTTTTTAAAAAGTAAAAACAAACAAACATGGTTTATTACTTGATCTTGGTAATGATCTCGGGAATTGCGATAGCCCTCCAATTGTTCAAAGCTTCATCCGAAGCGCAACGGTACACCAAATCAGGCACGTCTTCATCTACGTCTTCAAGTAGGGCCACTTGATCTTCATGGATAAACCCCGCACTGATGAATGTTTCCGAAATGGGGAGGATCCCTTGCTTTGGAGGCTTTGAGAAAGTTTCGGCTGATGGATGATACCCCAACCCGAAGCGATTCTTCTTCTCCGGTATGTCCACTAACTTGCCCCATCCGGCAGGTCGGCTTTCTTCTAGGGCCTCTCTTATTGCCCTCCATGATGACATGGCTGTCCTAGCCTCTTTCTTGGGCTTTGAGCTCAAAGTCACGACATTCGCCACTTCCAAAGACTGGAATGGAACATCCACAGCTTCTTCATCCGTTTCTATATAACGGAATGATGAGAGATGGCTTACCATCATGTCCTCTTGCCCGGAAACTACAATCATTTGGTTATCAATGATAAACTTCAGTTTCTGGTGCAGAGTAGAAGTGATGGCTCCGGCCGCATGAATCCATGGTCGTCCGAGAAGACAACTGTACGTTGGATTAATATCCATGACTTGGAAGGTTATAATGAAAACCTTAGGCCCGATTTGGACTGGTAAGTCGATCTCCCCTATGACGGCTCTTCTTGAACCATCGAAAGCTTTTACAACCAAGGCGCTGGGCTTCATTACTGTCCCTTCACATGATAGCTTGACGAGGGTAGTCTTGGGCATGACATTCAATGATGACCCCGTGTCCACTAGCACTCGTGAGAGGATGTGGTCCATGCATTTCACGAAGATATGTAAGGCGCGGTTATGAATGTGCCCCTCGTCGGGTAGCTCATCGCCATTGAAACCCAAGTACCTACTTGAGGTAATATTTCCGACTATCCCGTCGAATTGGTCCACAGGAATGTCCTTGGTGACATGTGCCTCACTGAGGATCCGCAGCAGTGCTTCTCGGTGCGCTTCCGAGCTTAGTAGTAAGGATATCATGGAGATCTTGGAGGGAGTTTGACCTAGCTGGTCAATGATTTTATACTCGCTCTTTTGGATTATCCTTAGGAACTCTTCAGCCTCTTTTTGCGGGGTTGTCTTTTGAGAAGGCCCCGCTTGGTTCTCTTCTTCCTCCACGCTCTTTTCTTTGAGCGGCTCTCTTGGTAGTACGGCTGGCGTCTTCCCGAGTTCTTTCGGAGCGAAGATTCTACCACTTCTGGTTATTCCTCCAACACCGGTAATGTTAGTGATGCTGGGCTCAATCTTGGCTAGTGGTTTTCCTTCCACATAGGCCACAGGTTGGTAACTCCATGGTACCCTCTTCGTGCTTTCAAAAGAGAAGGGTGCAGGTACGTGGAATGTTATGGGCTGTATAGGCATTGGTACCTCTCTCCTTTGGTATGGGATTTTGAGAGGTTTTGGGTCGTTAGACTCTAAGGTAGCAACGTCCGTGCCATCCTTTATATAGCCAATTTGGATCCAACCTTGGTCCATTAGCTCTTGAAGACAGCTCTTCAACTCTTCGCACTTGTCCGGGTTGACCTTGCAGGCTTCACAGTTGGCGTGCATTTCCTCGAGCAAACCAAAGCCGGTTAAACACTCCCTTATGGTTGACAGGGGAGTCTTAACATTGGCTACCCTTTTGACTGGACCAAAGTCCTCTTGTTCCTCCACCGCATTTACAGAGGGACCCGCATGCCCCGGCAATGGGTTATTTTTTACATTGGGGTTCTCCTCTTTGAAGGATAACAGCTTCTTGTCAATAAGGTCCTGCACCTTGTGTTTGAAAACTCTACAGTTCTCGACATTGTGTCCCACGGTTCCTGCGTGAAAATCACATTTTTCATTTGTGTCGTACCACTGTGGATATGGTGGCGACATTGGTGGTAGTAGTCTTGTCTCGACCATACCTTTTTGGATTAGATATGGCATGATTTGACCAAAAGGCATAGGTACAGGATCAAACTGCCTATTATAATAATTGTTCCTTGGGCCCGCTTGATTCCTTGATGGGTACCCGCCTTGTTGTTGTTGTTGATTTTGAGGCAACACTACTGGTTGTCGAGGTGGAGTTGCGGGAATTACTTGAGGTGAGTAACGCCCTTGAGTCGTTGCTGCTGCCACATAAGGATAGTGGTAGTGAGGCATTTGATTTGGTGGTGGGCAAGATGGTCCCACTAGAACAGCATTTGTCTCCCCCTCTTTCTTTTTGTGAAAGTTGCTGGGGGGTTTTCTAGCTCCACTTTGAGCTTCTAGAGGGCCTTGGATCTTTCCCCTCTTTACTCCATCCTCTATTCTTTCACCAACCATGACTAGATCGGAGAAACCGGCAGACGTGCTTCCAATCATCTTGTCGTAATATGGGCCTTGAAGTGTGCCCATAAAGGTGTCGACAAGCTCCCTTTCCAATAATGGTGGTTGTACGCGAGAAGCTAGTTCTCTCCACCGCTGCGCGTACTCCTTGAAGGACTCGTTGCTTCTTTGTAGGAGGTTTTGTAGTTGCATCCTATTTGGAGCCATGTCCAAATTATATTTGTATTGCTTTAGGAAGGCATCGGCTAGATCCTTCCAAGTTTGGACATGGGTACGCTCGAGCTGCATGTACCAATCCAAGGACGCTCCGCTTAAACTATCTTGAAACACATGCACCATGAGTTTCTCGTTCATTGCGTAAGCTGCCATCTTCCTACAGAACATCCGTAGATGGTTCCGAGGGCATTGAATTCCTTTGTACTTCTCGAAGTCCGGTGCTTTGAACTTCAGAGGGATTACCACGTCCGGCACTAGGCACATATCCAAAGCGTTGTGGGCACCGTATGAACTGAACCCTTCGACAGCTTTCAACCTTTCTTCCAAAACTCGATACATTTGGGTGGTATCGTTGTCTTGGTGGGTGGTGTCGGGAGCAGATTGTCTTAGCTGACTATTTTCCACATCATGGGGAATCACCTCATGCTGAGTAGTGGAAGTTCTTTGAGGACGACGCTCTTCATTCCTTACGGGGATTGTGAGCGGTGGTGGAGGTGGTCCATGGCCCTCATTTTCAAATGGTGGGGTATAATCCGGAGGTAAACCGTAAAGAGGCCATTGCACATTGGATGCATCCGTTGTTGGGCGAGGATTACTTTCTCGTGCCGATAGAGCTTGCATTAACTCTAGCATCTGATCCATCTTTCCCTTCATTCCATCAACCTCTTCTCTTAAAGCCGCTTGGGTTTGTTCCAAATTGTCCATGATCCTTTGTTTGTTAGCTCGTGTTCCGTACGAGTGTTGGAGATCTGGTTCTTGGACCGAGGGCTTTCGGGGTTTTCGGGCTATGATTGCTTTGAACTGTTTTTAGGGAAATAAATGAGTTTTTTTTTTGAAAAAATGCATGAAGATGCATGTGGATGTATGTATGTGATGAGTATGCAAAATATGCGTTTTTTTTTTTGCTTTATGGAGGAGTTTAAAGGTGCACAATTAATATTAGCAATTCGAAATATTAAAGACCGGGAAATTGATTATGCTTCAAAATATATTTGATTAAATAACATTTGTTTACAAAGTGTAACTAATGCTATTACAAATCAAATAGCCGCTCGCTTCTCGGCTTTGCCCATCTCCTCCCTATAGAAATCTATGGTGTCCTTGCAGAACTTCATAAACTTCTGGATCTCCATAGGGATGACAAAGTAGGGCATGACCATCTCGGCCTCCGCTAGCCTCTTTGGAAGTTGGGTGATTACCAAATTTGAGAATGCAACCAATTTAGTGAAATCCTCACTTAATCGGGTGGCGTCTTGCCATACACACTCAATCACTTCCTTGCGCTGGTCTAGCTTGACTCTTGCACTTCTGATTTCATCATGTAGTTATGCAATGTGGTCCCCGTGAGCTCTTGCAATCTTGTCGAAGTACTCTTCGAATTTCTTGATGTCTTCTTCGAGACGATTGCACTTTAGCCTCCCTTGATGAGAGAGACTCTCATGTCTTTGTCGTTGGACGCGTTCGGCTTGAAGCTGCTCTTTGTAGTCTTTAACTACTTCTTGGAGCTGTTGATTTTTCTCTTGAAATTTCAACCTCCATTTCCGTTGAGCTTCGATGGCTAGTTCGCCGAATCTCTTGAGCTCTTGGTTGGAATGTAAGATTCTTTCCAACTCTTCGTCCTTGGCCACAAGGTTGGCATCCGCACTAACCAAGCCGCCTCCTATCCAATCTCTCTTCCCTTCGGAGATTCTTAGCCGTTTTTGGCACACTAGGAGAGAGTTTGTTACTTCATCACGATCTCTCTTCGTCCTAGTAATTTCTCCTAAAGCTTGGAGGTGCTTCAATTCTAAGTCTTGAATTTGAGCCTTGAGCTCTTCCTCCACTTTGTTGGGAACAGTTGTGCTTGGCTTAGGAATCTTGAGCTTGAAGACGAGCGTGTTTTTGTTCCCGGAATCCATATTTCTTTTTGCTAATATTTGTTTGTTCTTTTTAAACTCCTATAAAGCAAAATGATGCGAAAATTACTTTCATGAATGCAAATGATATGCAAGGGTATGGTTTATGAAGGTTCGGAACTTCCCCCCATCCTCACATGTAGGCTCTAAATGGTGAAATCTCCTAAGAAGAGGTCCTTAGAGTCATAGACCTCACATGGAATTAGGGTTGTCTATGGACATACGTCGACATGACTTCAATTAATTCCACGTGAAAATCTCATCTAAGCGGGGTTGGACATCCTACCTCACGGACATACGTCAACGCGGGCTTCCGCACACAACCTCCTTCTAACCTAGTTTTTTTCTCAAGCTCGGGTAGAGAGCCTCACACGTCCGGCATTAACCCGAACAATGTGGAGTAACATCACTCAAGTAACCCCCGCATTTGATATATATGATATGAATATAAAACAAAATAAAGCAAATATAAACATAAAGCATGAATATGACATGTATGAATAAAATGATAAGCATGGCGCGCAAAGAAAATAAAAACAATTGGCTTAAAAGCCAAATAGGTTAGGCTTGACTTGCTAGTGGGAAAATGGGTCCCCAGTGAAGTCGCCAGCTGTGCGCACCTCATTTTTAAAAAACGCGCAAATCCCCCGAGGTCGTTCGTAAACGCTCGGAGGGCCTTTGTGAAGCCGCCACCAAAGTTTTTGTGTAAAGGGAACGTTGATAAACCCTTAAGTTTTTTTTGTTTAAAGGGAAACGATAATAAACCCCTTTGACGATGAGGAAAGGATGGTCATCGCAACCATTGTCGGGTTCGGAAGTCGATTACGCAAGGGGAAGGTATTAGCACCCCTCACGTCCGTTGTACTCAACGGGAACCTTCTATTTGGCTAAAGCTTGAATTGTTTTTAAATGTTTCGCGCGCATGCTTATCCATGTCAAAAGAAAAATATACTAAAAAGGGGGGGAAAGAGATAAAAACAAACGAAAGAAAAGAAAAAAAGTTTTTATTATTGCGCTTGACAAGATGTCGATCTTGCTCCTACGTATCTCCCGGTAGTCGGAGAATTCAAAGCGTACGTAGTTCTTTGGTAGAAAAACGTACATGTGTTGGTTAATTTTAAATGGACGATGTTTTAACCGAATTCTTGCGATTAAAACGTAGCTTGTATGCTCGCGCTTGGGAGACTTATTAAGCGTTTGTTCACGAATCGCACTAGAATTGTTAAAAGGTACGTCCGTTAGGGTAAAAGGGGTGAATTGGTCGCTATGAGACCAAAAGAGGTGCAATGGACTCAAACGAGTCAATCATTGACCGAGTGGACTCCAATGAGTCGGGCGATTGTTCGATTGATCCACTGAGATCAAGAACGGGTACAATGGACTCGAACGAGTCGAACATTGACTGAGTGACTTAAACAAGTCGAGGGATCGAATCTAATGGCCACGGGGGACCAAAAGGTTTGGATTGACCACAAGGGGCCAAGATTTGGTTTGGTTAGGGTTGGATACATTAGAAAATGGAATGACGATTGCCCGAACGACGAGACATACGTCACGCATTCGTACAATCGGGGCAATGGAGAGACATACGTCACACCATCCCTTTTTCATTCAAGTTTTTGGGTAGAATTCTTTTAGAAATCCCAAGGTATATCAAAACATTTGGTTTGAAAACCCAAAATGGAAAGATTTAGCAATTTTGCTAGAAAACGCACAAGTTCGGCTCGTTTTGCGAATTGTTTTGAAAAGCGAACGCATTTGGCGTATGTTCATGCTTGAGTTTGGAAATCATGAACAATATTTATTGTTCAAGTTTTCATTTGAAATGATGAACATATCTTGTTTGTTCATGCTGTTTTGAAAGTTTGGGAACATAACTTGTTTTGCAAGTTATCCACAAAATGTCACCCGGACTTGTGAATTCGTCAAAATTGTGCAAAATCCTTGTTATGGTTTGAAAAACATGGGTTTAAAAACTCTTAGGTTCTGAGCTCTTGGGCTAGAACCTCAAAAATTGCCCATTTGGGCACCTAAACTCAGATTCTGAGTTCTGTCATGGTCGCACTGCGACCATGACTTCGCACTGCGAAGCATGCGAATTTTTGAGTTCAGAAGCTGTTTCTGAACTTTTGTTCAGAAACAACTTCTGAACACACTCAGGACCTTTTAGGAGGGTGAAAAACTTTGAGTTTTTGGGGTGAAAAGGACTGAACAAACCAGTTTTGGTGTTTTGAAAAACCTTGGGATTTCTTTGAAATTCAAAAGGGTTTTTTAGAACCAAGAGGTTTTGAACCAAAATTTCTATGCAAACACAACTGTAAATGCAAGATAAAAGCTTGGAAACTTACAGAACTCCTTAGCAAAGCTCCAGCTGCAATGGATTTGAATTGATTGAAGGTTCTTGCAAGGTTTTGAATGTTGGTGATGATTTTGAACTTTGTAATGCTTTGTGTTTGATTGGTTTTTTTCTGGTTGTTTGTGAGTGTTTGTAAGCTGGAATGAGTAGTGTATAATGCTCTTGAATGCTGGTTATGTGAAGTGTTTTAGAAGTCCTTGAAACCTTGGGCAATGCCTTCTATTTACAGGCCAAAACCAAATCTATTTCATCATTAGAAAATCCCAAAATCCAGCTGATTGTGGACTAAGATTAGGCTGAATCCCTTTGCATTAAATGCTAATGGATAGAGGCAACCTTGCCTTGTGCCAAGGGGCAAGACTCAGCCTGATTTCAGCCACAAATTCAAAGGTTTTAGGATAGTAATGATGATGAAATAGGGCTGAATTGCAATTGGCTAAGCTTGGGGATCAATCCTTGCAATCTCAATGGTTGATCAATAAAAACGTGCACTGTAATGTGCAGAGATTGAGGGATGAAAAAGGCTACCTATGGCTGGTGTGAGGGGTGAAAAGCTGTTGCAAAAACAGGGTAGGCACTCATGGCTTTTCAAGTGAGAAAATCCAGCTGGTTTGACTGGTTTTGGGGGGAGCAAGCAGGAGGAAAGTCATCAAGCAGGTGGCTGGCAACCTTGGGGTGGTTAACAGGTCACTTGGGAGGGACAAAAGCTGCCCAAGGGCAAGCCCACTTGCTTGTCACATGCTAGGTTGGAAGAAAAAGCTTCCAACCTTGGCATTAATGGCAAGTCTTTCAATTCTGGTTTTGCTTGGCCCGAATAGCCATGAATGCTGATTAAAATAAATATGGAAATGATATGCAACAAAATCTGGAATTAAATCAAAGAAACCAAAAATCTGCAGAAAAATCGCAGACTTCGCAGTGCGAAGTGAGCTTCGCAGTGCGAAGTCATCATTTTTGAAATGTTGACTTTTCTGTTGACTTTTGTTGACTTTGACTTTTTTCTCCCTCTTTTGATTTTTTTGGTTTTTGTTTTCAAAGGCTTAGGACAAAATTGGGGTACTACAACTGCTATTGAGGAAGCTAAGGATCTGAATACTTTAAGTATTGAGGATCTTATAAGCTCCCTCAAGGTGCATGAACTGGGACTCAATGAGGATGAGTCTGTTAGAGAACCGAAAACATTAGCTCTGAAATCTAAAAGAAAGCCTGCTAAAGCTTTGAAAGCTATTGAATCTGAAGAAGAAATTCCTGAGGGAAATTCTGATGAAGATTCAGATGCTGATGAGCTTGCAATGTTGTCTAAAAGGCTTCAGTATCTAATGAATAGAAAGAAAAAATTCTCTAACAGAAGCATTAACTTCAGAGGATCTGGTTCTGGTTCAAAGAGGGATATTCAGAAGGAAAGCTGTTACAACTGCAAGAAGCCTGGGCACTTCATTGCTGACTGTCCTGATCTTCAGAAGGAAAAGTCCAAAGAGAAAGCAAAGAAGTCCAGCTCAAAGTCCAGCAGTTTCAGAAACAAGCTTAAAAGGAGTCTTATGGCAACATGGGATGATCTGGACAATGAGTCAGAATCTGTTGAGGAAGAAGCAAACCTGGCCCTGATGGCAACTGCATCTTCTGATGTGGAATCATGCTCAGATTCTGATGAAGAAGATGAGGTATATTCTGAACTCTCTAGATCTGAATTGATTGAAACAGTTAATGATCTTATGAGTCATCTTAAAAGCAAGTTAAAAGAAATTAAATCTTTGAAAAATCAAACTAACTTGCTGACCGAGGAAAATCTTAAACTTCAGAATCAAATTTTTGAATATGATGAAGAAGTTGAAGAACTCAGAAAAGAGGCTCATAAGAAATCTGAAGAGGTTCCTAATGAACAGGAAATAGCTCTTCAGGATTTCATGTTAACTGGGTTCAATAGAACTAAAATTGCCTCTATGATGTATAATATGATCAGAAACAAAGGTGAAGGCATTGGCTATGATTCATTTAAACCTTCAAATGAATTAAACTCACCTTCATGTTCTGAAAATATTTTAAAAGGCAATGATATATGCTTTGTGCCTGCTTCTGATAACTCTGAGAAGTTAAAAATGTCAGAATCTGAGACTAAGTCTGAAGTTCTGAACAACTCAGACTCTGAAGCTTCTGAACCTAAAGGTAAGATGAAGGCAGATGTTAAAACCCTGCCTAAATCTAAGCCAAAAGGTCCCAACCCTAAGAGTAAGAGGAAATTAGACTCTGAACCTGATAATGTTCAGAATTTGAAGTGTTCAGAACCTGGAACTAGTAAGTCTCAGAATCTGAATAAATCTGATTCAAATTTTTCAAAGACTGGGTTTATTAAAACTTCAAAATCTATTAAACCAGTCAATTCAAAACATTTTCAATCTCAAAATGCTAAGCAAAGCAAGCAAAAGCAAACCAATCAGTTTTCTGCTTCTAAATGTTTTAAGAAAGGCAAAATTGAAGCTTGCCTTGTGCCTGAAGCTAACAGAGTTAGTGAAATTCTGGCCAGGCAATAAGAGAGTTACCAGGTTCTGAACCAAACAGGTTCTGAACAAAACGCAGGGCACAATAAAATGCTAAAACAGAGCACAAGTAAACACAATGCAAGAGCAGAAAATAAAGTGCAGGAAAGCTAAAGAACACACAAGGTTTGTTAACCCAGTTCGGAGTAAACACCTCCTACTCTGGGGGATACCAATCCAGGAAGGAATTCCACTATTGGAATTAACCCTTAAGACTCAGACACTGACTCCCAGTTCCTACCCCAAGCAATTAATCTCCACCTAGTCTTGAATTCTACCCAACACGTTGAGTATTAGAAAACCTCTAACTTCCTATTCAAGTAACTACAACCCAGTTACTTGAAACCCTTAATCAAAAACACTCTGTTTTTCAGAAAACTTTAAAAACACAAACACTTCATTCGTACCTAGAGGCTTAGAATGAATTACAACTCAATGACAATCCTAAACCAACTCAAAACATATGAGTGGCGTACAAAAATAAAGCAAAAGCTTAAAAACAAAATAAGACTCTATTTCTCTGAATAATACTCTTAAATTCGTGAGTTGAATAGCAGCAGCCTTCTCCTTATATAGCCTTCAGTAACTCTTCTTAATTCTGTAGCCAATCTTCTCAAATTGATTTGTTTCTAATTTATGAGTGATCCAATAAGGAAACAGATAAACCAGGAATATATCTTTTAAAGATTCTGCAGAAAAAATACGAGCTTCATAATTTAAAACCAAATCTTCATTAAATCTTCTCCAAATAAATCAGCATTCTAGAAGCAATAATCCTGGAACAAATCCTTGCCAATTTTCACCAAGATTCGCATAAAAACCACTTGAAAATATCAGCTTCTGATGTAGTCAACAAAAGTCAACGCGTCCATCAGAACCTGAATCAGCTTCTGAAGTGCTACAGTACTTCTGATGAAGCATTCAGCTTCTGAAGTCATTTTGAGCTTCTGAACAGCTTCAAATGAAATTTCTTGCAACAGAAGAAATGTTCTAATCATGGAAATGCTTCTATTCAATACCTTGGTTTTGCCAAAACATGCAGCCAACACCAAAAGACTCAACAATCTCCCCCTTTGGCAAATTTTTGGCTAAAACCATCCAAGTTCTTCAATCTCCCTTATAAACAACTCAGCAATGAAGAACTCCACAGTAATACATCATAGCATAAACATAAGCAGCGGACACAGCTATGAATAACACAAACCAGCTTCAGTCACAGCTACTGAAGTACACACCAACCAAGTACTGATCAACTTCTGATCACAACCATGGTATCAGAGCTACTGAACAACTCCTGATCATCACAAACTCCCCCTGCAACTCAGCTTCTCATAAACTCCCCCTTACTACTGAACTACAGACCAGCATAAAACTATCAGAGCTACTGAACTGTAGTGATAAATGGTATCAGAGCACACTTCAGGAGCTGAGCACAAATCTTCTTCAGGACCACTACACTTCAGGATCACCACACTTCAGGAATATAACAAACTTGTACTCCCCCTGAGACACATACTCCCCCTCAATAACATCTTGACAGCTCTTGTTAAATTTGTTCTGAATACTGAGCTTCACACATAACTTCTGAACAACACTGAAATCTGAGCATCTGAAATTTGAACTAATTCTGAGCAGCAACACTTTGCATAAGATTTTTGGTATCAGAGCCAACACATTACATAAGATTTTCTCCCCCTTTTAGCCACAAAATTCTGACACATCTCAGACTTCAAATAGGGAATGAAATTAAAACAGATAACACAGATCCTTGAAACCATATCAGATTCAGACTCAGGTTCAGGATTACACTTAGCATAGGCACAACTGGCAGGTACTCTATCTTCCTCCCATCCAGGTTGCAGTAATTGCTATAACTCTTCATGCAAACACACACCTAACTTGCTCCTTAAGTTTTCAAACTGCTTAGCATCCAAAGCCTTTGTGAAAATGTCAGCAACTTGTTCTTCAGTAGCTACATGCTCCAGCTGGATAATCTTGTCCTCCACAGGGTTTCTGATAAAATGATGTCTGATGTCTATGTGTTTGGTTCAGCTGTGCTGAATTGGATTCTTAGAGATGTTGATAGCACTCAAATTGTCACAAAATAAGGTCATGGTTCCTTGTTTCATGTTGTACTCCTCCAGCATCTGTTTCATCCAGACCAATTGTGAACAACTACTCCCAGCAGCAATATACTCAGCTTCAGCAGTTGACAGTGAAACACAATTTTGTTTCTTGCTGAACCAAGAGATTAGATTGTTTCCCAAAAAGAAACAACCTCCTGAGGTGCTCTTCCTGTCATCAGCACTTCCAGCCCAGTCAGCATCACAAAATCCCATCAATTCAGAACTTGAACTGTGTGAATACATGATTCCATAGTCACTTGTGCTATTCACATACTTCGGGATTTTCTTCACTTGTGTCAGATGACTCATCTTAGGATTAGCTTGGTATCTTGCACATACTCCAACAGCATAAGTGATATCAGGTCTGCTTGCAGTTAAATACAATAAGCTCCCTATCATGCTTCTGTACTGACTTTGATCCACTGATACTCCTTGTTCATCTTTGGTTAACTTCAGATGAGTAGCAGCTGGTGTCTTCTTATGAGCAGCTAATTCCATTCCAAACTTCTTCACTATGTTCTTGGCATATTTACTCTGAGAGATGAAGATTTTATCTTCCATTTGCTTAACTTGTAATCCAAGAAAATATGTCAGCTCACCAACTAAACTCATTTCAAACTCTGATTGCATTTGCTGAACAAACAGTTTGACCATCTTCTGAGACATCCCTCCAAACACTATGTCATCCACATAAATCTGAGCTATCATCAGACTCCCATTTTCATCTTTCACAAACAAGGTTTTATCAGAACCTCCTTTTCTGTAACCTTGAGCCACAAGAAACTGAGTCAGTCTGTCATACCATGCTCTTGGTGCTTGCTTCAATCCATATAAGGCCTTCTTCGGTTTGTAAACATGATTAGGAAAATTATGATCCACAAATTCTTTAGGCTGTTCAACATACACTTCTTCTTGCAGATATCCATTCAGAAATGCACTCTTCACATCCATCTGAAATAGCTTGAACTTGAGAATGCAGGAGACACCCAACAGCAGTCTTATGGACTCTAGTCTGGCCACTGGTGCAAAGGTCTCATCAAAATCAAGTCCCTCAACTTGAGTAAAACCCTGAGCAACCAACCTTGCCTTGTTTCTGACTACAGTACCATTTTCATCTGTTTTATTCTTGAATATCCACTTAGTCCCAATCACATTCAGCCCTTCAGGTCTTGGAACTAGATCCCACACTTCACTCCTTTTGAATTGATTCAACTCATCTTGCATTGCTTCAATCCAAAATTCATCAGTTAGGGCTTCTTTCACATTTTTAGGCTCAACCTTTGACACAAAACAAGAATCAGTAGCAGCAGCATCTGATCTCCTGGTTCTGACACCTTGATCTAAGCTTCCAATGATTAAGTCTTTAGGATGATCTTTCTGAACTCTAATTGATGGCCCTTTACCATTTGGAACTTGATCTGGTTGATCTTCTGCTTCTTCAGACTCTGAATGCTTTTCTGCTTCTGAAGTTTGTTCTTCTGAGGCTTCAGATTCTGGAACAACTTCAGGCTCATTCTTTTCATTCCCAGCAGACAAATCATCAATAACCACAATTATGGACTCCATCACAACCTTGGTTCTGGAATTAAACACCCTGTAACCTCTGCTGTTCACTGAATAACCCAGGAATATGCCCTCATCAGACTTGGGATCCAGTTTTCTTCTATTCTCTCTGTCAGCCAAGATATAACATCTGCTCCCAAAAACATGGAAATACTTCACAGTTGGTTTCCTTCCTTTCCATAATTCATACAGAGTTGATGCAGTACCCTTCTTTAAAGTGACTCTGTTGTGTATGTAACATGCAGTGTTCATTGCTTCAGCCCAGAACATATATGGAAGTTTCTTAGCATGCAGCATCACTCTTGCACATTCTGCCAAAGTCCTATTCTTCCTCTCAACTACACCATTTTGCTGAGGTGTGATAGGTGCAGAAAACTCATGCTTTATACCTTCAGAAGCACGGAATTCTGAGAAACTCTTGTTTTCAAATTCTTTGCCATGGTCACTTCTGATTCTGACAATACCACAATCTTTTTCTCTTTGTAATTGAATGCACAAGTCTTTAAATATTTCAAAAGTATCAGACTTTTCTCTAACAAAACTGATCCATGTATATCTTGAGTAGTCATCTACCATTACAAAAGCATACCTCTTTCCTCCAATACTCTCAACTTGCATAGGCCCCATCAAATCCATATGAACAAGTTCTAGTACTTTAGTAGTTACCTGGTGAACTAATCTGGGATGAGACTTTCTTGTTTGTTTCCCAATTTGACAATCACCACAAACATTGTCCTCATTGATCTTCAGATTTGGTACACCTCTGATAGCTTCAGTACTTAGGATTTTCTTCATGCCTTTCAGATGCAGATGTCCCAGTTTCTGGTGCCAGAGCTTGACTTCTTCTTCTGAGCTCATAAGACAAGAAGTCAGACTTCTTTCTTCTTCAGAAACCCATAAATAACAATTGTCTTTGGATCTGCAGCCCCTCATCTGAGTTTTACCATCCTGATCAGTAACAATACACTCCTGCTTGTTGAAATTCACTTTTAAATCCTAATCACATAGCTGGCTAATACTGATCAGATTAGAGGTTAATCCTTCCACCAGTAGCACATCATCAAGTCTTGGCAAACCTTCTCTGATCAAATCTCCAATCCCCAGAATCTGACCTTTTACACCATCTCCAAATGTCACATAACTTCTGGAGTATGATCTGATATTGCTCAGTAGCTTCTTCACACCAGTCATGTGCCTTGAACAACCACTGTCAAAGTACCAGTCTTCTTTTGAAGTGGCTCTCAATGAGGTATGAGCAATCAGGCCAACATTCTGAACCTTAGGTTTCCACACCTTCTGAACACTGTGTCATGGTGCAGCTGGTTGCACTCTTCTATATTGAAAGTGTTCAGGATAGCTATACAGTTTAAAGCAAAAAGGTTTGATATGTCCCTTCTTACCACAATGATGACAGGTCCAGGTATGATTCCTCCTTCTTCTGTTGTACTTCTGGGGTTGCTTCTGAGGTAGTATCTGAACATGCTTTTGAGGTAGCCTCTGAGGTCTCTTCTGAATATGCTTCTGACCTTGCATCTGAGGTCTCTTCTGAGCTTGCTTTTGAGGTCTCATCTGAATATGCTTCTGACCTTGCATCTGGGGTTGCTTCTGAGGTCTCTGCTT
Organism: Medicago ruthenica; assembly: GCA_018208015.1. NCBI lineage: Eukaryota > Viridiplantae > Streptophyta > Magnoliopsida > Fabales > Fabaceae > Medicago > Medicago ruthenica. The sequence goes on from CM031371.1 coordinate 78,777,520, forward strand.
TGATGTTCCAGCCATAGAATCATGAGTTTGAGTAGCAGGAACAAAACTCATCCGTTTAGGAATCTGAGTTTGATCAACAAAACCTAAACCAGTTTTTCCTTGTTGCTGATTCCCCAAAATGTCCTCCAACTTATCAGTAGCAGAGTTCAACATCTTCACTTGCTTCTTCATTTGATCAAGTTGGGAGTTCAGTTGATTCACTTCTTCTTTTAAATCTGAATTCTGCACTAACAGTTCACCTTTTTCAGCCTCCAGTTGAAGAATAGTCTCCTTCTGATCCAAAACTTGTTTGCAAACCTCAGCACTTCTGGTATACAGCTTCTTGTAGTTATCAGCTAGTTCATCATATGAGGTTTTAGCAGCTTCAGACACAGATGAGGCTTCAGACTCTGAGTCAGACTCTGAAAAGGTCTCAGATTCTAAAACAGCTTCCTTCTTCAAGATAGCTCCTGACCTCACTACCAGACCAGTATCACACATATCAGATTCACTAACATCATCTTCTTCAGAACCATCATCAGACCATGACACAGCTAGGCTTTTCTTCTGCTTCTTAAGAAAAGTAGGACACTCAGTTTTGATATGTCCATAACCTTCACACTCATAGCACTGCACACCTTTGGCTTGGTTACTTTTCTCTTCAGATTTTGTCTTTTTCTCATCAGTTTGTTGCTTCTTGTTGTTGAATCTGAAGTTCTGACCTTTGGCTTTGGCTTTTCTGTTAACATTCTTCAGAATCTTGTTGAATTGTTTTCCCAGCAACACTAGAGCTTCTGATAAGTCATTATCCTCCTCATCAGACTCATGTTGATCATCAGCTCCTGAATTAACTGCAAATGCTATTCCTTTCCCTTTCTTCTCAGTCTGTTTACAAAAGGCAGTTTCAAAATTGAGCAATGACCCAATCAGCTCCTCAACCTTCATGGCAGAAATATCATGAGCCTCCTCAATTGCAGTGACCTTCATGTCAAATCTTCTAGGCAAGGACCTGAGGATTTTTCTCACCAACTTCTCATCAGACATCTTCTCCCCAAGTGAATCAAAAGAATTTGCCATGTCCAGCACATTCATGTAAAAATCCTGAATGGATTCATCCTCCTTCATCTTCAGGTTCTCAAACTTGGTGGTCAGTAACTGAAGTCTGGACATCTTCACCTTAGAAGTTCCTTCATGAGTTGTCTTTAGAATTTCCCAGGCCTCCTTTGCAACAGTACAATGTTTGATAAGTCTGAACATGTTCTGGTCAACACCATTGAAAATAGCATTCAAAGCTTTTGAATTTCCCAGTGACAAGTCATCTTCAGCTTTGGTCCACTCCTCTTCAGGCTTCAATACTCCAGTTTTGTTACCATCTTTGTCCAAAACCTCAGGATGATCCCAGCCTTTAATCACAGCTTTCCAAGTCCTGCTGTCAATAGACTTTAGAAAAGCACACATCCTAGACTTCCAATATTCATAGTTTGTGCCATCTAGTAGGGGTGGTCTATTGACATAGCCTCCTTCTCTATCCATGCTTGCCAGAAATTAATCCTCTGGATCTCACCCAAATTACAGGCAGGGTGCCTGCTCTGATGCCAATTGAAATTCTGGCCAGGCAATAAGAGAGTTACCAGGTTCTGAACCAAACAGGTTCTGAACAAAACGCAGGGCACAATAAAATGCTAAAACAGAGCACAAGTAAACACAATGCAAGAGCAGAAAATAAAGTGCAGGAAAGCTAAAGAACACACAAGGTTTGTTAACCCAGTTCGGAGTAAACACCTCCTACTCTGGGGGATACCAATCCAGGAAGGAATTCCACTATTGGAATTAACCCTTAAGACTCAGACACTGACTCCCAGTTCCTATCCCAAGCAATTAATCTCCACCTAGTCTTGAATTCTACCCAACACGTTGAGTATTAGAAAACCTCTAACTTCCTATTCAAGTAACTACAACCCAGTTACTTGAAACCCTTAATCAAAAACACTCTGTTTTTCAGAAAACTTTAAAAACACAAACACTTCATTCGTACCTAGAGGCTTAGAATGAATTACAACTCAATGACAATCCTAAACCAACTCAAAACATATGAGTGGCGTACAAAAATAAAGCAAAAGCTTAAAAACAACTAAGACTCTATTTCTCTGAATAATACTCTTAAATTCGTGAGTTGAATAGCAGCAGCCTTCTCCTTATATAGCCTTCAGTAACTCTTCTTAATTCTGTAGCCAATCTTCTCAAATTGATTTGTTTCTAATTTATGAGTGATCCAATAAGGAAACAGATAAACCAGGAATATATCTTTTAAAGATTCTGCAGAAAAAATACGAGCTTCATAATTTAAAACCAAATCTTCATTAAATCTTCTCCAAATAAATCAGCATTCTAGAAGCAATAATCCTGGAACAAATCCTTGCCAATTTTCACCAAGATTCGCATAAAAACCACTTGAAAATATCAGCTTCTGATGTAGTCAACAAAAGTCAACGCGTCCATCAGAACCTGAATCAGCTTCTGAAGTGCTACAGTACTTCTGATGAAGCATTCAGCTTCTGAAGTCATTTTGAGCTTCTGAACAGCTTCAAATGAAATTTCTTGCAACAGAAGAAATGTTCTAATCATGGAAATGCTTCTATTCAATACCTTGGTTTTGCCAAAACATGCAGCCAACACCAAAAGACTCAACAGTTAGAATTCTGAAGAGATCAGAACCAAAGTGCTCAATGGTTCAGACTCTGAACAAATCAGAACCAAAGACCTCCAAGTCTCAGGTTCTGAAGAAGTCTAAGTCCAAACCTTTGAGAACTCAGGTTCTGAAGTACTCAGGTTCTGAAGCTCAGACTTATTCAAGATATAAGGATTCACATCCTAAGTATCAGAACAAGTCTGAATATCATAACTTCAGACACAAGAAGCCAAAACCTTTCAGGACTAACCCCAAAGGACCCATGAAAATCTGGGTACCTAAGTCTGAGATCATTTCAATTGCAGATATGCTTAACATCCAAAGAAAAGGAAAGGTCCTGGTACCTGGACAGTGGATGCTCGCATCATATGACAGGGGACAAGTCTATGTTCCAAACCCTAACTCTGAAAGAGGGAGGAACTGTGGGGTTTGGAGGAAGTCAGAAAGGAAAGATCATTGGTACTGGTAAGATAGGTAATTCTTCCCTGTACATTGATAATGTTTGGCTGGTAGATGGACTTAGACATAATCTACTTAGCATAAGTCAATTATGTGATAGTGATTATGAAGTCCTGTTTAATAAGAACACATGCACTGTAATCAGTAACAAAGATAAGTTTGTAGTGTTCAGAGGCAGCAGGAAAAATAATGTTTACAAAATAAACTTTTCTAAATTGGTTCAGCAGAAGGTAGTTTGCCTTCTGTCTGTGAGTGATGAGAAATGGGTCTGGCACAAAAGGCTGGGACATGCTAACTGGAGACTCATCTCTAAGCTTAGCAAGTTACAGCTGGTCAGAGGCTTACCCAGCATTGATTATCACTCAGATGCTCTGTGTTCAGCATGCCAAATTGGAAAATTTTCTAAAACCTCTTTTAAAGCTAAGAACATTGTTTCCACCTCTAAACCTCTAGAACTCCTTCACATTGATTTGTTTGGTCCTGTTGGAACAACTTCAATCAATGGGAAGAAGTATGGACTTGTGATTGATGATGATTATAGTAGGTGGACTTGGGTTAAATTCCTCAGAACCAAAAATGAAACATATGATGTGTTTTTCAAATTCTGCAAACAAGTACAAACTGAAACTGATTTGAAAATTTTAAAAATCAGAAGTGATCATGGTGGGGAATTTGAAAATGAACCTTTTGAAAATTTTTGTGAAGATCATGGAATTCTCCATGAGTTCTCATCTCCTAGAACTCCACAACAAAATGGAGTTGTAGAGAGAAAGAACAGGTCTTTACAAGAAATGGTCAAAACCATGATCCATGAGTCTAAAATTGCTAAGTACTTTTGGGCAGAAGCTGTAAACACAGCATGTTATATTCAGAACAGGATCTACATCAGACCCATTCTGAATAAAACAGCATATGAATTATTTAAAGGAAGAAAACCAAGTATTTCTTATTTTCATCAGTTTGGTTGTACATGTTACATTCTAAACAATAAGATCTACCTAAAGAAATTTGATGCCAAGGCTCAAAAGGGTACCCTTTTAGGATACTCAGAGAGATCTAAGGGATACAGGGTGTATAATTCTGAAACACATGTTGTTGAAGAAGCTATACATATTAGGTTTGATGATAAGAAGCCTGGTAATGAAATACCAGAGCTGGTTGAGAGTTTTGCAGATGTCAGAATCTCAGAAGAACCTTCAGAAGCTGAACCCAGTTCAAGTTCTGATGAAGGTTCAGAAGCTGAAAACAATGAAGAGTCTGAGAAACTCTCTGATAATGATGCTACTCCTGAAGCAAACCAAGACCAGCATGGTTCTGAACACATCCCTGATGATTCTTCAAAAGCTAATCCACCCAGAACCTCATTCAAATATAAGTCTTCACATCCTGAGGAGTTGATCATTGGAAACAAGAACAGTCCAAGGAAGACAAGATCAACATTCATTCAGAATGAGTCTATGCTTGGCTTGCTATCCATGATTGAACCCACAACTGCTGATGAAGCACTTGCTGATGATGGCTGGATTGTAGCAATGCAAGAAGAACTGAACCAGTTTCAAAGGAATGATGTCTGGGATCTAGTTGCAAGACCTGATCAGAAGAACATCATTGAAACAAAATGGGTGTTCAGGAACAAGCTCAATGAACAAGGAGAAGTGATCAGAAACAAGGCTAGATAAGTAGCTCAAGGGTACAGCCAGCAAGAAGGAATTGATTACACAGAAACTTTTGCTCCAGTAGCTAGACTGGAAGCAATCAGGTTACTTCTTTCTTATTCTGTTAATCATGATATCATCTTATATCAAATGGATGTTAAGAGTGCCTTCTTAAATGGTGTAATTTCTGAAGAAGTGTATGTAAAACAACCTCCTGGTTTTGAAGATGTTAAATATCCAAATCATGTTTTTAAACTTAAGAAGTCTTTGTATGGTCTGAAACAAGCTCCCAGAGCTTGGTATGAAAGGCTAAGCAACTTCTTAATTAAAAATAATTTTTTAAAAGGTCAAGTTGATAATACACTTTTCAGAAAAACTATTAAGAAAGAAATCTTAATTGTGCAGATATATGTTGATGATATCATATTTGGTTCTACTAATGCCTCCCTTTGCAAGGAATTTTCAAAGTTAATGCAGGATGAATTTGAAATGAGCATGATGGGTGAGCTGAAATTCTTTTTGGGAATTCAAATCAACCAATGCAAAGATGGTGTCTATGTTCATCAGTCCAAATATACTAAGGAGCTTCTGAAGAAGTTCCAGCTGGATGATTGTAAGCTAATGACAACACCAATGCATCTCACCTGCACCTAAAGCAAAGAGGACAATGGCCCTAAAGTAGATCAGAAGTTGTACAGAGGTATGATAGGTTCTCTCCTATACTTAACTGCTTCTAGGCCAGATATTTTATTTAGTGTATGTTTGTGTGCTAGATTCCAGTCAGATCCTAGAGAATCTCATATGACTGCTGTCAAGAGAATCTTTAGGTATCTGAAAGGAACAACTAATTTGGGACTTCTGTATAAGAAATCTCTAAATTATAAGCTAGTTGGATTCTGTGATGCTGACTATGCTGGGGACAGGATTGAAAGAAAATCCACCAGTGGAAACTGTCAGTTTCTTGGTGAGAATCTGATATCCTAGGCCAGCAAGAGACAAGCAACCATTGCTTTGTCAACAGCAGAAGCAGAATACATCTCAGCTGCAAGTTGTAGCACACAACTGCTCTGGATGAGACATCAATTAGAGGATTATCAGATTCATGCAGACAATATTCCAATTTATTGTGATAATACTGCTGCTATATGTCTGTCTAAAAATCCAATTCTGCATTCTAGAGCCAAGCACATAGAAATAAAACATCATTTTATAAGAGATTATGTTCAGAAGGGTGTTTTAGATATTCAGTTCATTGATACTGATCATCAATGGGCTGACATATTCACAAAACCCCTAACAGAAGAAAGATTCAATTTTATTAAAAAGAATTTGAACATGCATTTTATCTCTTGAAAATGTGCTTGAATCTGAATGAAAACCTTGATTCTGAGTTTATCATAAGCTAAGACTGATCAGACACTCATCTTCTGAGAGTCTGAAGACAGTTAAGCCTGAAAAACTTCAGAGTCTGAAGGATCAGAACCTGGATTTTCTGACTTCTGAATCTGATAGGAATCTAATGTTGGTCAGAATCTGATAAGTATAACTATGGGCAATGATGATTAAAGCTTTGAAAGTTTATACTCTAATCCTCCCAAAATCATCAATTTAAAAAATGTGATTTGCTGCTCTGATATTAAATGCTAAAATTGCTTGACAAACAATTTTCAGTTAGTATCAGTCTATTTTCAAATAGTTTAGCACAGACACATTTTTTTTAATGCCCAAAGTATTTCAGACAAATGTTCAGTTGTTTAGAAATGTTTTAATTTGGTATCAGACTTTGAGATAAACCTTCATATTTTGAAATTAGGTTCTGATACAAGTTCAGCAGTATTAAAACTGTATTTTGGTGTCAGACTCTGAGATAAAATCCTCAATTGGTATCAAGCTCTGATATAACTTTTCAGTGGTCTATAATCTGAACTATTTTGTTTTAAAATTGAATTAGACCTGCTCTGATCTGAACTATTTTCCTTAAATTAGCTCAGATCTGCTCTGATACCTTCTTATGTGTTTTGCTCTGATACTGAACCACTTTTACTGAACAAGTCATGTCTGAACACAAAGTGATCTGATCAGAAGCTCTAAACTTTTTCTGCTTCTGAACAACATTCTATTTTTAATGCAAGTCATATACTCATTAAAAATCAAGTATGCTCTGATGATTATCTTTGCTGCTTGATAATCCATATGATTGCATAAATATCTCACAAGTTTTTCTACCCCTCCCAATTCTGAACCTTTTTGAAATGTTTTCAAACTCTGTTAAAAAGGGGGAGATTCAAATGCTCTGATACACATGTTTTCAAACTCTTTTAAAAACTTTTTACTGATGACAAAAGGGGGAGTAAGGTAAAACAAGTATTAAAGCACCTGAGCTCAACAACATAAGTTAAAATTCTGTCAGTATATTAACTTATGAAAGGGGAGTAAAAGGTATTAAAGCCTGAGGCTCTGAACATAAGTTAAAGCTCAGTTAAAGCTCTGATACTGATTAAATCTAACTTATGAGAACTGCTTTTTAACTCTTAGCCTCTGATTTGAAATTCTGGCTCTGATACCATTCTGTGAGATATACATTACTCTTAGGGAGTAAAATGAATTTAAAATAACTTGGATAAGGCTCAGGGAGCTTACAAAACTCATCCTGTGGATTATCAGACTTAGGGGGAGAGCTTACAAACCTCAGAACCTGAAGTCAGCAAGTTATTTAAAATTCTGAGTGTTAATTTCACTATATTGTTTTAAGTTAAGCTTAATTAACTAGGACAAGAATCAAGGGGAGCTTACAAACCTAACCTTTAGGACTGTCAGACCTAGGGGGAGCTTACAAACCTCTCCTGAAGTCAGATTGTTAATTAAACTTAACAACAATTCTGAAATTTTCACATTTGTGCTTTTAACTGAACTTAATTAACTTGGATCAGACTCAGGGGGAGCTTACAAACCTCACACCCTGCAGTTAACTTGTTAATTAAGTTAACAACAATTTTCTGATTTAATACTTATGTTTGTCATCATCAAAAAGGGGGAGATTGTTGGAACAAAATGTGTTTAACAACTCTCTTATAAATTAAGGGGAGATTGTTGAAACATTTATGTGTAAACATATCTCTCTTTATGGTTTTGATGATAACAAAGTGTTAAAGAGAAAATTGGTTATTTGCTAATGCTTTGTTCAAGTGATTTCAGAACCACGTATTTTATGATTGATTATTAAGAATGGTTATGGAAGAACAAGCTTAGAGCAAGAAAGGAAAGCTAAGAAGCAATGTTGCAAAGCTAGAAGGAAACTGGGTCTGAAGAAGTGCTCCTGAAGAAGTGCTCCTGAAGTGGTGCTCCTGAAGTGCAGCTTCTGAGTCTGAAGGCAGCTTCTGAAGTCTGGGTGCTTCTGAAGAAGTCAACGCAGAGTCAACGTCTGAAGACCAGCTTCTGATCCTGAAGCCAGCTTCTGATGTTCAGTGCTTCTGATGCACTGTTTACACAGAGAAGCTTCTGAAGGCTGATGTGGCTAAAAGCAAGTGGTACTGTGTGCATTTAATTCCTGGATGTGTCAGAACAACCCAATGGAACAGTTGTCTCCCTGACCCAGACATTCTCCAGCTTTTAAGGTAGGCCATTTCAAAAATGGTTGCTGCTCTGGTTTGTTTGAAAAAGTGCAGCACAGATTTGCAGAAATCCTAGCTCAACTTGCAACAACTCTTTCCTCAAATCAAGCAAATCTTCAACAGCTATATTTCATCTATAAAAGGAAGAAGATTTAAAGAAGAAATTTGTCTAAGACTCTTGAAACTACATTGCTGAACCTGTGCTCTGTTTTCTGCTGAAAAACTCATAAGTTCAAAAACTCTTAGAAATTCTCATAGTCCTTGTAACTTAGAATTTCTTAAGGTTAAGAGTCTTAACCTGTGTTGTTTTAAGAGAACACCTCTGATATTTTATCAAGTGTTCATCCCAAACTCATTTATCTGTAAACCAGTTTGGTCCCTAAAGTCTCAGTCTGTATACTGAGCAATTGTAACCTCATTCCTTTGTGGTCTGAGTCAGAAGCCTCTTCCTTAGTGGTTGAGCATTGAGAAGCCTCTTCCTTAGTGGTTGAGCATTGAGAAGCCTCTTCCTTAGTGGTTGAGCATTGGAAGCCTCTTCCTTGGTGGTTGAGCATAGAAGCCTCTTTCTTTGTGATTGAGCATCTGGAAGTCTCTTCCTTAGTGGTTGAGCATTTGTAATCTTCTGATTATAGTGGAACTCTCTTGTTGGAAAACAAGGGGACTGGACTACTTCTCACATTGAGAAGGAACCAGTATAAATTCTGTGTGTCTCCCTTTACCTTTGTCTTTTCATTATTTGAACCGCTGCAAAACTCTTGATAATTGTTCAGAATTGATTCATATCAGCTTCTGAACTTAACCTTAAGTTTTGAAAAGAAAAGATCTTAGTTTTTGAGCCACATAATTCAACCCCCCCTTCTTGTGTGTGTGTTTTTCTCACCTTCACTAACTTGATTCTTCTCCAAAACCCTAGCTTTGGAACTCATCCTCTTGACTTGGTTTTCCTTAGTTCTTCTTGCTTCAATCTTCCCCCAAGCTTGCTTGCTTGTTATCCAAGAGTTGAGGAAGAAATCTGGTGGATTAAAAACATGGGATGGTGAGGACCGAATTCTAGAGAGGGAAAGGAAAGGAGAAAATGAACATAATCTCATCTTTATCATATAAATAGCCCTTTCACCTCAAATTACGATTTTGCCCATACTTGCTCGTAATTCCTCTTATACTGATAAAAGTTACGTTTAAGCGGGATGTTACACTTTACCCCCCTTAATGAAATTTCGTCCTCAAAATTTAGAATTCTCTTGAGATCACAAACTAAAAGATCCTTCATACTTCTTTCCCTACTAGCCAATTCTCCTCTTAACTTGCTTATCGGAATTCCATGGCTACCCTTGAGTCCAACATGTAGATTATTCATGTACCTCGATTAAACCAGACTGGTTAAAACTGTTCCTTAGCCATGGTTTCCAACTCCATAAGTCAAAATATTTGACAATTTCTTTCTAACCGGAAGATCCGATGCACATTACATAATTCTTACCTGGTAAGATGTGTGGTTATCTGAACCAACATATCCATTTTACTTGACTATGTCCCCTGTTCGACATACTTCTTGCGAATCCAAATAAAAATTGTTAAGTCTTGGATTCCCTTACTGAATTCTATGGGTCTTTCCTTCATGGACCACTCAATCTTATCCTGAAGACGTCGGGTCGATCTTATCTCCCTTAAATATTCCAACCTTTCGAGAGATTTATTGCATTACAGTTTAATTTCAATGAATTCTTGTCTTTGACTTTCGCCTTGTAAGACGACATCTTACAGTTACAATCGCAACATTCTTTATATAGAATTATCCTTACACTGAAAAGCACCTGATATTGAGTATTCTTAACTGGAAGTAGAGACTACTGCAACTACCTCCACTATCCTACATAAGGAGGAGGCATCACTTATGGTACCTGTTCCTTTCCTTCTGACATCCTAGTGTAACACTCATCACAACTGTAAGCATTACTTCCGTTCCCACTGCGCAAATCCTTAAGGCTCGAGAAATCTTATAGGCTATTCATGTTCGCCTTAACTAGTTGACGACAACGCGTATCTCTGGGATTTGAGAATTTTCCTCCTTACTAGGATTCTGACAATCTGGCATCATTCAAGATATACCCTGGTCGTAACGGGGTGAGTAAAACTGGTCTCATGAAACCCGTCTACAACTTAACTCACGTCATTCAAAGACACTCCTTATTTCCAAAAAAGAAAACTCTACCATGATTGCTACCAAAATAGCACACTTAATTTCTCAATCCTTTATTCAAAACCTGAACTTACGTAGCTCTTTACTGTAGACTACGAGTGACTTTAGATCTACATAGAAAGTTCTTCTTCCTCTACTGTGAACATTAAGTTCAAGTATTTCCTATCTCCTCAACTGTTCGGTATCAACATACCTGGTATACAATCTTATCTGAACATATATACATATGTGAGTCGTCATGTAGGTTCCCTAATGAGCTGACCTATCCAAAATAAATCTGAAGCGTGCCTGTGCCACGATTACTGATACATGTCACATGACTGAAAAGTATACATCATTAAACATAGCCTGGTACATGTGAAATAACTCATTTGCCACTGCATTGTCGTTTCTGATCAATGCTTGAAATTCAAAAATATCATCTTGCAAGTGCAACCTGTACTATTGTCACCTCATGCATAATTCTCTTTTGGCTAAACTTACTCTTCAAGTCCACTTGAAGTTATGGAGCTAAAATAGCTGAATTACTTTACTAGTGGTGATTCCATTCGCTTAAAACTTAACGTAGTAGGAACATATCCTTCTTATTTCTTACCACATACTCTTAAACTGCTTCGATTTCCATTCCTCATGAGCTTCTAGGTTTGAAGTATTCCTCGGCTTAACTTTTAAAATTTTCTGTTAGAACTTATGATAAGTTCGAGACGTCACTGTTTACTGCTATTCTGCGTTGCAAGAACTGGACTCTTAATACCTTCTTGTGGTTCATCTGACAAGGACTTCATAGGCATTCTTATTCTCTAAGCTTCAGCTTAGAATTGTTCGTTAACCCATCCTGGGATTACTTCTCTGCTGCGCAACTCTGATTTAAAACAATTCACCTTGGGATAGAAGTAATACATCACTATTACCAAATTAAATCTCTTTGACCAATCTTTTTACTTAATGACTTGTAGTTATCATAATAGAACCATCTTACGTTTGTTGAATCTCTTGTGGCTTAAACCACCTGCGTAACTTACTGATTGGTCATCTCCTGACTTTGTGTTTTCCTTTCGAACATAAACAACATACTCGTTTTCGCGAAATTAAGCCAAAACCTGTAAGCAGTTTTTAACAACAGTTACGAGCTAAACAGTGATTCTGTCAAAACAACTTATACACTGATTCTCACTTATTCTCCATATTCTGAATTCCGTAACCATCTCATGGTCAGCTCAACATGTATAATCATTTAACCTTACAGAAACCCTACCAAAAGCATACCTGAAGCAACTTAAGTTCACACATTATTCACTTGTGGCAACTTCCAAAAACAACTTATGGTTTCTGGAGATTCACATCTTTCATATACCGAACTCACTGGTGGTTCTCGTCTCGTTTCTATTCTTATTCGTAAGGATGTCATACTCATAGTCTTTTCCGATACAACTTAGGTCCCCATAACTTTACCATATCTCTTCGGTTACTCCTCGAGTTTCTCCGAAAACAATCCGTCTGAAATAGATGCAAACTCTTACCGGCTCTCCTGTAAGCCCAACCATTGGTTACATCTCTTCGAGTACCTGATTAATTGATATGAAACTTCAACACTTATCACTTCTTATTGGATCCTTCCAGTTACTTGTTACTGCATCCACAATTCAAATCTAATCTTGTTATTTGAATAATTCTCCATAGGTCTTCTCGACCGTTGCCTTCTTCATATGGTTTCGAACAATCCAAGGTTTGTATATTCTACCACCTTTGAAAGCATACCAACATAAGGTGATCTATGTCGGCTTTCCAGAATACTTGTGTAAGGAACCCATCAAATGAAAACATGGAACTCCTTAACAATAATCACAACCTTAACTGTCATATACTAGTTTGAGTTGATCAGGCTCAACTAGATGTGACCTTTAGAACAATATCTGGAACCCAATGGTCCCACTACTTTTATTGAATCTTTAATGACCCACGGCATAATCTGAATCGACATGCTCTGATACTAATTGTAACACCCATACTAATTTAATCTAGAATATTAGCATGTACGTTAACTGATACTAGATACATTAAATCTTTCAATAATAATAATAATATACAACAACCGAATGAATACAGATTTTGCTCGTTTATACAATAATCAAGTACCACTAAAATACTTATACAAAGTCTGATAAACTCCTGAGCTGGTACATGACGAGCAACTGCACTCCATCCAGCGTCTTCCTGAAGAACTTCTTCACGAACCTCTTGCTTACCTGTAAACCTGCACCAGAAGGATTGGGATGAGACATAATGTCTCAATGAGCTCTACCCCAACCTACTGTTGGCAACCACGGGGAACCTAGGGTCGCCATGCCTACCCTGTTGGCAATCTTAGGGATACCTATGATCGGCAAACCTTAAACCTTTCCCATAAGGGATTAAACCTGTTTGTTCCTGCTATCCTGTGTAGTCGTGAGAACTAGACTACTTCCTGTTAACTTAGTGATCAAGGGGAAAACTAGGATCACTGCATAACTCTTTCATATTCATAATATATCATAATCTCATACTTAGTGATCTGGGGACATCCTATGATCACTTTCTGATAACTGTTATATGATGACTACCTTGTCATAATCTTATGTAATAAATACATATACATCTTACTTTAACATAAGGTTAGAAAGTTAGCGTTGAACATACAATAATTATCTGAGTTCATTTTACGGAATGCCTCCGAGTGGAGTAACCCGGGAGCACATTCCCCTGATAACCGGAGAAAATTCCTATCTGAGGCTAATCATCGGACTCCTCTTATCGTTGTGTGGACAACACTCTCGAAGAAGTCCCATCCGGCATAATCCGGAGTCTGCTGAACACAACTTAACTTGCATGTGAACAACCCTCTCGGAGAAGTCCCATCTGGCATAATCCGGAGTCTGCTGAACATGCTTAACCTTACATGTGGACAACCCTCTCGGAGAAGTCCCATCCGGCATAATCCGGAGCCTGCTGGACATGATTAATCTTTAACATACGTGTGGACAACCCTATCGGAGAAGTCCCATCCGGCATAATCCGGAGTCTGATGAACACGTTAACATAATCTTTATAATATAAATCTTAACTTGTCATATGTATATATGATACATCATCTGAACATATGCATATCTGATGCATTCATCACGTAAATAATCATGTGATACTTAACCTATAATATAAGGTTCTAAGCTTATCGTTCTCATAAGCCACTTAATCATTGATGGGAAACGGAACCACTTAAGCTTATCTGAAGCTTTGAATGTTGAAACATCCTTGTACTTTCGTACACATAATGAGTACATTCATTTTACTATCCTATCAAAGGATCTAGACATATCGTTATCATATGTCATACTTATGGGCTTACTATCCCATCTGTAATAACTTCATGTTTCTCTTACTTGAGAATCTGTGGATAAATTACCCAACACTCTGTATGACACATATCTTTATCCTATATTAACCCTAGAAAGTCTATGAGTATCTTCACTCCAAAGCATATCAAAGATCATTGACATCGTACAGTTATTTGTTAATAAAATGAAGTTTTGGGCTGGACCGTAGATCTCACAATTTAGGACTTGAGATCCTAAAGACAAGGGTGTGAACCCTTGGAATAAAGCTGGACGCCCTCCAGGAGGGCGGAGGGCCCACTTTACAATCATAAGTAACCCTAGGTGACCTCCCTGAAGGACACTCTTTGGGGGCGCCCTCAACAGCCTACGAGGGCGCGCTAATCATAGTTTTGGGCCCAAATCGTAATGGGCCAAAACTATGACCAGATAGGCCCAAGTGAAGGCTACAAATAGTAACCTTGGGATCATTCCCGAGGCATGACCTAAACAGACTCTGAAACCCTAGTTTTCATACATTGTACTCACAGCTAGTACAGTTGGCGCCCACCGTGGGGCAGCGGTAAAACTAACCTAGCCACCATCTCCGACGAAAAGGCGGTCGATCCGCGGCCTCTGAAAACCATCAGGACGCCGTGAATCCACCGTATTTCTCAGGAGCAACCCTGAAACTTCCGAATCCGTCGCGATTCAACCCTAACCCTAATCAAACGTTCAACCTAACCTGTTCTTTGTTCAAAAACCAATCCTCTCTCTGACATTTTCGACCCTAACCGCTAATCTTCAACCACCAACCTTAGTCTTCATAACTGACCCAAACAACCATCATCGTCTCCGTCGATGGTGGACCCAGCAGCCTTAGAAGCCCTACAACAACAAATCCAGCAGCTTCGCGACCACAACAAAGCTCTGCAAGTGATAATGGAGACAATCCAGCAACAACAACACGCTGAGGGGAACGGGTCCCAACAGCACGAGTCGGCAGATCCAGATCCACAACCACTTTCCGCCGAAGTCTGGAACGCGCCGGTCCCAGAAAACTTCAAGCCTCCCTCTCTTTCGTCTTTCGACGGAAAGAGCGATCCAGTGGAGCACGTAACAGCTTTCAACACCCAGATGGCCATCATCGGCGCTGCTGACTCCCTTAAGTGTAAGTTGTTGGCCGGGACCTTCAAAGACGACGCCCTCAGGTGGTACATGAACTTGCCTCGTTTCTCAGTCGTTAGTTACCAGGACATGATGCGCAAGTTAACACACCAGTTTTCGGCCAGTCGCCACCGCAAGGTGTCATCTACCAGCCTCTTCAACGTCCGCCAGGGGCCAAATGAGACCCTCCGTGAATATCTTGCAAGAAATAACGACGCCACAATTAAAGTCATGAACCGGAACCAGGAGCTGTTTATGGGAGCTTTCCAAAATGGCCTCTGTGCTGGACAGTTCAACGAATCGCTGGCGCAAAAGCCGGCTGATTCCATGGAGGAAATCATGTCTAGGGCAGAATGTTACATAAAAGGAGAGGAGAGCAACGCTGAAAAGAAAGCAAGGGATTCCAGGGAGCGTGCCCCCTACGGCTATGACCATCGCCGCAACTATTATCCACCCAACAACAGAGACAGAGCGCCATACAAGCGTCACATCCAGGATAGGCGCGCACCCCTGGCAGAATCCTTCACGGCCCTCAACACTCGCCGTGAGCAAATCTGGAGAGATGTGTACCATTCTAAAATCATTCCCGAACCCCCACCACCGAGAGGAAACATCATGGGAAGCGACAAGGAAGCCTGGTGTAAGTATCACCGCATTAAAGGACATACCACAGATGATTGCATCCACTTGAAGAGAGAGATTGAGAAGTTGATTCAGAATGGCAGGCTAAGAGGATACGTGAAGGAAAGCAGAGAAGGAGACAGGCGTCCCCCCGAAAACCCCCAAAGGGAGAAAGATGTGGCGAAGGACGGTGAGCGCCACACTTTGAACACCATATCTGGCGGCTTCGCAGGAGGAGGGGAGTCCAGCACCTCTCGAAAAAAAAATGTGAGGCAGGTAATGTTAGTCGATGACCACGCCATAAAGGAGCCAGAGCGCCAAACAGATATCACCTTCTCAGGTGAAGACCGCAGAGGAGTGATCCCCCACGATGACGATCCCATGGTCATTACTGTGCAAATTTTTAATTGGGATGTCAAGAGGGTGTTGATCGATCCCGGAAGCTCCGGGGATATCCTTTATTACTCTGCTTTTGAAAAAATGGGATTGGACAAGGACCAACTGCAACCCTTCTAGGGAATACTGGATGGCTTCACAGGAGAGCAGGTACACGTTCGTGGATACATCACATTGAAGACAACATTCGGCACAGGTAACAACGCCAAAACCATCAGGATTAGGTATTTAGTAGTCAACTCGCCCTGTTCTTACAACATCATCATAGGCCGCCCGGCCTTCAACGTCCTTGACGCTTATCTTTCCACTAAGTTCCTCATTATGAAATATCCGCTGGACAATGGACGGGTCGGCGCTATCAGAGCAGATCAAAAAGTTGCACGAGAATGTTACCACAACAGTTTGAAGCTGCAGAGAGAGAAGAAAGGAACCAGCAACCTGAAAGTACATCAAGTGAACTTCGTTAGCACAAACCTAGAAGAAGAGTTTCAGCAAGAGCGCATAGGAACAGCAAGAGGTCCAAAGGAAAGTTCGATGGATGAAAAGCCAGTCAACAACAAAAGCCTATCCTTCAAAGAGAAGGGGCCCAATGTGAAAAACAATCCTTTGCCGGGTTATAACGGCCCAAATGTCAATGTTGTGGAAGAGGATGCGGACTTCGACGAGATCAAGAAGGTTGAGGAAATAAGTACTCCTTTGTTGATACTCCAAGCAAAACTAGCCAAATACTTCGACGAGATCAAGAAGGTTAAGGAAATAAGTACTCCTTTGTTGATACTCCATGCAAAACTAGCCAAACACTTCGACGAGATCAAGAAGGTTGAGGAAATAAGTACTCCTTTGTTGATACTCCATGCAAAACTAGCCAAATGCGGTTTGATTAAAGAGCTGAGCACAACAAAGCCCCTAAAGACAAATCCGAATTTTGCCGCTCATCAACCGAAAGATATGCTTAGCGTTCACCCCGCCGAAGTGTGTCGTCGCCTCGCTCTTTATCCAATCCAGCAAGCAGATGTACTCAAGCCAGACTTACCGGTGGGGACAAGCACGATTCCGGGATTCCACAAGCCTAAGCATGTCCGTGATTCAACTACAAAGCAGGAAGAAACTCGCCACATCAATTCAAAGGTGAACTAGAGGGTCAACAAAGCCACTTCAATTTTTACTGTCTTTTATCTTATGTATTGCGACATCTTTGTACAGCCTTGTAGAAAAGGAGTAAGGGGCACTCTTTTCCCCCACACTAATGGGGTTTTTAATGAGGCCCCGCTTTTTTATTATCATATATATCACATGCTTATCTTACTTTCATGGCCTGTAGCAGATCACCAACGCCAATTCTTAAATGAGCTCGCCATCTGATGCGTGAACCCCAGCGAGGGTTGCCACCTAATTCCATAACCCCTAAGTGGGCTCTAAGACGTCGTGAGCCGAAAATGAGATCGCCGCCTAATTCCTTAACCCCAAAGAGGGCTCTAAGACGTCGCGAGCCGAAAATGAGATCGCCACCTAATTCCTTAACCCCAAAGAGGGCTCTAAGACGTCGTGAGCTGAAAATGAGATCGCCACCTAATTCCTTAACCCCTAAGAGGGCTCTTAGACGTCGTGAGCTGAAAATGAGATCGCCACCTAATTCCTTAACCCCAAAGAGGGCTCTAAGACGTCGTGAGCCGAAAATGAGATCACCGCCTAATTCCTTAACCCCAAAGAGGGCTCTAAGACGTCGCGAACCGAAAATGAGATCGCCACCTAATTCCTTAACTCCAAAGAGGGCTCTAAGACGTCATGAATCGAAAACGAGATCGATGCCTAGTTCCTCAACCCTTTAAAAGGGACCCTAAAGCGTCATGCTCCAAAAGAAACAAGCCCACCAATTCTCAACATTATTATGAAACAAACACAAGTAATGATCACTGCCCAGGAGGGGCTTTCTAAAATGCATAAATTTGAAGATAAAAGGAACAAACGAGAAGCTTAAAAGAAAACGATGCATCATTACAAATTCAAGAAGAGTACTGAGTTCAAAGTAAATTAAAATTACAACAAACGAAATTATGGTTCGTCGACTAAGGGACCATCTATAATAACTTTAAAAGAATCAAGGGCGGAGAGATCGATGCCAGGGTGCAGAAGGGCGACTTGAGCTTTAGCCCGTTCAAAGCCGGCATCGAAATTCAGAGCTAGCTCGCCCTTCGCCTCGGAAACCTCAGCCTTAAGTTGATCCTCCCTTTCCGCTCCAGCCTCGATATCACTTTGCAGCTTAGCGATAACCCCGTCCTTCCCAGCAAGATCCACTGCATAGTCAGTTTTCAGATCGGAAATGCGCTTGTCACACTCAAGCTTCACCGCCTCTCTGGCTTCCTTCACTTCTCTTTCCCTCACGTCCGTGGCCTCCTTCACCTCTTTCTCCAGCGCCCTCACCGTAGCTTGGAGAGCCTCCTCATTCTGCACCAATTCTTCATACTTCCGATCCACCGCGTCCAAAAGCATTATAGACCGCAAACAATGAACTCCCACATCCCTCGTCAAAAAGGGAACAACGCCTTGGTTTCCCGCCTCCGCGTCTTCTGCACTGAAAACCAGCCTCTCCTTGACATAGGCACCATAGTCAAAGCCTTTATCCCGGAAGGATGGCACTGACCTACTGGTTTTGATGGCGCTAACCGAGGAAGGAGAAGGCGTCTTCTTACCTTTTTTCTCCGCCGCCGCCTTTCCTTTATCATCTTTCCCGGGCGACGCTTTATCATGCGTAGCCGCTGTGAGGGACTCAGCTTGAAACTCAGGCGGATGATCAGCCTTTCTCTTCGGCTTGCGGGTAATGAGGCCAGTGGGATCAGTGGCCGCCATCCCCTCAGCAGCCTTTTTGGCCTTCATTTCCTCGAGATATTTCTTCCGCTCCGCCGCAATCATGGGCGCCATATCCTCTACAGAAAATGAAGCAGGAAAGTTAAGGGGACAAGAAAATAGAAAAGCAAAATATAGGCATAAATAAATAAATTAGACTCACGTAGGTACTCGTCTAAGCTATCTACATCCCCTTCCCTATTCAACAACTCCCGGATGTTCATAGGCAACATTTTATCCAAAAAACAGATGACGCCCTGGTCGTATGCATCCAGCTTCTCGTAGTCAAATCCCATGATAGACGTCGGAGCACTCGTCCAACATATGGGAAACCTCATCTTACCATCAACCCACACATCAGCTGCCTCACAATCCTTTCGTCCCCGGGTCTGGAGGAACGTCTGTCTCCAATTCTTGTAGTGAGAGGCATAGGGCGGGAAAAGCCTCTTACCGGGATGCGCACTGATGGACACCCAGGATTGCTTATCTACCCCCTTCGTGTCGTAAAACGTGAAGAAGGATCCGACTGAGGGCTGGAAACCCAGCCCCTCGCATAAATTCTCAAAAGCACGTATAAACGCCCAGCTGTTCGGCTGCAGCTGAGAAGGCGCCACATTTAAACAATCGAGTACGTCAACTTCAAAGGGCGTGAAGGGATACTTCACACCCAGATCCTCAAAAACAGCCGTATACATGTGAAACATCTCACTCTTCACTCCCTTCGGCCTTTGTTCGCACACCTTCTCTCTTGGGTGACAATGTTCCATGACCACGTCCTCCTCAAATCCCGTAGAGGACACGTGCAGCTTACTCCGAAAAAACGCCACCCGCTGGGGGTCCATGTACACGGACTCTGAACGAAGCACCTCGTTGGCGAAACTCTCTCGCTCTGATCCACCGGAGGATGCCATGTAACAAATTCCTCTCCTACAAAATGGACCTGGGCGAACAGAATGAATAACAAAGTCAGATGAATCCCCACTACTACTCCCTCCTTCACCCTCGTCCGAATCACTCGAAAACTCCGTCAAAAGGGAGTGGCCGTAGTAGGCCTTATCAAACACCACCCAATCAATGGTTCCATCTGACCGCTTCGCATGCCTAATACTTTCCCTCCACAACCTGCACCTCTCCTCCAAATTAGCTGGGGATAACTCCCTACCCGCCTCATCGAACTCCCTAATTATCACCATACTACTGATATAACGTAAAAAAGAACGAGATCGAATAGGGTTACCTGGATTTAGACTAGTGAAGGATTGAGAACGAACACGGGATCCGAACGATACGAAGACAGTAGGCGCAGCGATCCACAAGGATTGTCGCAGTTTGAACGATTATAAACGATGTGGAAGAGAAAGACAGAGGTAAAGGAAGGGGAAAGGATAAAAGAAATCTGAAAGTAGGAGGAAAAGTAGATCCGTTTTAGTTTAAAGTACAAAAGCCTGGGAAAACGCGTAGATGACGTCACTTAAGTTGACACGATTTCCGAGAGTCGTTGCGATGCGAACACGTCAGCGAGAGCGAACGGTCGCCTCACGTCAGCCGTCGGATCCCACTAAGGCGCACCCTCAACCTGAGCATTCAAAGGGATCACGCCCCCAATGGGCCAGTCCCAGCGCGGCGATCTAATCTACTCAGAGGAGCCGTTTCTACACATAGTTTAATCACTTCGCCTTATCACAAGACTTGTGCTTGTTGGGCTAATGAATACTCTCGTTGGGCTAGCGCCCATTATGGCACTCAAAACAGAGACATGGAGCTAGTACCCATGTTGGGCTAGTATCCGTGTTGGGTTAGTACCCATGCAGGGTTAAACACCCATGTTGGGCTAGCACCCATCGTGGGCGAGCACCCATGATTGGGCAAGCATCCATGTTGGGGTAGTACTCATAAAATTTTTTCATATAGCTTCGTGATTAGTAAGCCCCACCTGTTGGGCAAAAGGTCATAGGCAACCCCCCCCCCCCCCCCCCCCCCCGTAAATAGTTTAATCACTTCGCCTTGTACCAAGACTCGTGCTTGTTGGGCTGTGGACCGTAGATCTCACCATCTAGGACTTGAGATCGTAAAGACAAGGGTGTGAACCCTTGGAATAAAACTGGACGCCCTCCAGGAGGGCGCAGGGCCCACATTACAATCATAAGTAACCCTAGGTGACCTCCCTGAAGGACACTCTTTGGGGGCGCCCTCAACAGCCTACGAGGGCGCCCTAATCATAGTTTTGGGCCCAAATTGTAAGGCCAAAACTATGACCAGATAGGCCCAAGTGAAGGCTACAAATAGTAACCTTGGGATCATTCCCGAGGCATGACCTAAACAGACTCTGAAACCCTAGTTTTCATACATTGTACTCACAGCTAGTACATGGGCCACTTCGCTTTGCGAACCCTAACTTCGCTCTGCGATCCTGCGTCTGATCCTTCCGACTCTGAACATTCAGAGTCTGAACCTTCTGAACCTGATATACCTGAGTCTGAAGCTTCGTAGAGCGTCCAAGGACTTTGCTCTGCGATCTCAGCTTCTGATAACTTTGCAGAGCGAAGTCTAGGCGATGGCTAGGCATAAATAGACAGTAGCAAAACTCTGCTACTTCGCAGAGCAAACCCCTGGTCGCTCTGCGACTGTAGCAGAGCTTAGGATTTTCTGAAAAACGTGTTTCAATCATTAAAAACCTTTGGTACCCAGCTGCCCAGTGATCTTTGAAATATGCCAGGGACTCATTTTAAACTATAAAAACATACTGTATCCAAGGATTAAGCTGGAATCAAGCTTATGTATCAAAAAGGGGAAAACTATCCTTTTTCCTAAACCTTAGCAATTTGTTGTGAAACTCACACAATTATAACCCAAAAGGGAAATTGCTACTCTAAGGAACCCAACTGAATCATTGCTGGTCTTGCCATGCTTTCCAAGTCCTAACTTGATTCTTCTCCAAAACCCTAGCTTTGGAACTCATCCTCTTGACTTGGTTTTCCTTAGTTCCTCTTGCTTCAATCTTCCCCCAAGCTTGCTTGCTTGTTGTCTAAGAGTTGAGGAAGAAATCTGGTGGATTAAAAACATAGGATGGTGAGGAGCGAATTCTAGAGAGGGAAAGGAAAGGAGAAAATGAACATAATCTCATCTTTATCATATAAATAGCCCTTTCACCTCAAATTATAATTTTGCCCTTACTTGCTCGTAATTCCTCTTATACTGATAAAAGTTACGTATAAGCGGGATGTTACAGTTTTTGATTCTGAGAAGTTGCAGAGTTCGTGGTTGTACTATGTCCTTGATGACAGTGACACCAGTTGACTTCTGATACTTTAGAGTCTAAGTCTTCAGCCTCTGATCCTTCAGCTTGTGATCCTTCAGACTTCAGAGTCTGAGTCTTCAGCTTCTGATCCATTAGCTTCTAATCCTTCAGAGTCTAAGACTTCAACTTCTGACTTGCAACACAAGCTTCTAATAACATATTTCCTTGCTCTTACACTTGTTCCTTCAGAACCAAACTTGATTTACACTTGAATGATTTTTAGTCTATGGTCCTGCACACTTGAAATAAGCATTAGTATATCCAATTTTCTTTATATACTTTGTTATCATCAAAACTCAAAAGAGGCATTGTTTACACATTTTGTTCCAACATATTAACCATCAAATTTTCTGACTTTTTCACACTTTAACACATAAGAAATTAAAACAAAACATAACCGTGAATCAACTACGAATTGAGCACATGAAATTAAAGAATTCAGAGACAAGAATATACCCAAAATCATAGTAGCAAATTAGAGATGGAATTTAGCATGAATTCATTAAAAAATCATGAAAAACAATGGAAAACAAAAGCCCTTCAGTACCCATATGTTCATACAGCCTCTAAGGTTGGGTCTCTCTAGTTTTACCCATATTTTTGAGAGAATAGTAACTTCTATGGTTGGGTCTCTCTCTAAGCTTCTCTCCTTGCTTCCTTGCCTCTTCTCTTCACAACCCTAGTTCCCCCTTTGCCTCTTCTCTCAAGTATGCTCTTTGTGTTCTATAACCTAATTCTGTTATGACTTTCCGCTATTTATAACCACTAATTATCCTTGGTTTTCCCATAACTTATTAACATGTTTACTCTCTACAACCCCAGATTGGTTACTAATTCTATTGTATCTATTCAGCCCCACTATTTACACCTCTTTCTATTTATTTAATTAAAACACTACTTAACTTACTTATTTAATCCTTTTTTACTAATACACCTCTATTCTCTCATATTTGCTAAAAATTCCCCTTACTTTGTAATTTCTCATAATCTCATATTTTTCAACAACTAACTAACCCATATATTCGCTCAATACCCACAATCCAACAACTTTTATTGAAAACACTGAACATACAATTTCCTAATAATACTAATATTACTAATATTATATAACAATAATACTAATAAATTAATTTTAAAAATCGCGGTGTTACAGAGGGGACCTCAAACTATCTTCCACCAAGCCCACTACCTACCCTACCACCACCATATCGGAGGTTCATTTCAGATGAAGCGGAAGCAAGATACCAAAGGATTAAGGAGTATGAATTCACTGGAGAAAGGGGGTTTGATTTTACCAAATTAACAACCTACCCAATTTTTGAATCCAAAATCAGGAGAAGGGATTTGGAGAATCTTGTGAAGATGGTGATCAAAACAGGCAACAAGAACATTGCTCTAGATTTCTTTGCTAATGCCTTTGATCAGAATGTTTAGGACTACCAATCAGAGGTGCGAGGAAGGGTCATCGGGTATAGAGCGATTGATATCAATAGAGTCTTGCGCTTGACATCACCAGAGGAGTGTGATGTGGAACATCGCAGATTAGCAACAAATTGTCCAGATACTCGAGACAAATGGGATGAGCTTTTGTTTGGATTGATGAGAGAAGGGACAAGTTGGAAACGCACTGGATAAAACCACAAAGGATTAACACTGCAGACTTGTTGCCAGAGCCAAAGGTGTGGGCCTCTTTTATTCAGTCATCCATTGAACATACCTCTAGTTCAGCATAAATGATCACCTCGAGGGTTTTTATCCTTTTAGCGGTGATATCAGGTGAAAAAATTGATGTGGGTGCCATGATGGCGACAAGTTTAAAGGACATGGTTTCGTCGAAGAAAACCTCTTTCGGCCATAGTTGTCTTATCAATATGTTGTGTAAATAGGCACAGGTACCAGAAGAACCATCGAATATTTTTGTGAGGTCTCAAGGACCCATTAATGATACTGCTAAGTTGGTGTATGAGAAGTCCCAAGTCAAGTATGATAGGGAGATGAGGCAACAAGGGGAGAATCCAGAAGGTCAAGGAGAACAACCCCAGAGGATGGATGAAGATCCGGCACCACAACAGCAAGTCCTTCCACCTTATTTTACTGAGTATGTGTATGGCGTGTCCAATTGGGCCCAGGATATCTCGTCTGGGATTAGGGTTCCACCTCCGTATTTTCCACAACCTTTCCTCCAAGCTGTAGAACAACATAGAGATGGTCATTGGTGGTCAAATGCTTTTGATCGGTTTGGAGATGAAGCTACTATGGAGGGTTACTTTCAAGATGAGATAGCAAGAGCTGCAGAGAGAGAGCATATGATACATGCTGATTTTTACAGAAGAAGGGATGAGAATGATGAGCAGATTGACTCGATTTTTAAGCACCTGCGTTAGGATCCTCCACTGAGACCAAGAGGTTTTCAGTGATTTGGTCACCTTGTCTTGCCCGAACAGTTATATGTTTAGTTGTATTTTCTTTTCTGTTATTTGCTTCTATCATTTCCCTTTTTGTTGAGTCACACTTGATATGTGTCAGGATTGTGATTGTATGAGTCCCCACGTTTTGTACTGCATCTGAAACTTGTTTATTATTAATGAATTGACTTTTCTTGAATTTTACCAGTTTAGTAACAAAGATTTCACCAATGGTTTGTCAAAAGTTCAAAGCAGGTGATTTCTTGCATGTGTTTTCAAAGGGAAGTATACGACATAAAGGAATGCTTAGGTATCCACAACTTCTAGAAACCTCGGCCTATAAGGTTTAGACTAAATTTTATTTTGCAATTTTTACAAATATGAGTGTTCCGTGCATATGTTATTTCTAGGATTTTCGATTTTTCTTTGCTATTAATTGGTTATATTTTGTACACACTAGGGCAAATTGCATGTACCTTGAGCCTTTGAAGCCAACCTGTGCTTATATTGAATTATCCTTTGTTTAAGCCAAGTTGAGCCATTAGGTTAGACCCCTTGTTTCGGTGACAAAACCATATTACAAGCCTAGAGACGATAGGAATAGTTACCCAATGTATTTTGTAGTTAGGCATAGTATATGTGTTTTATCATGAAAAAGTTCAAGTTTGGGATTGCTCCTGAAACTAGCAACAGTTCAAGTTTGGGGTATTGTATTAGAGAAGTAAAAGATCACTTTGTGTCTAAAAAATAAGTTGAATTATCATTTTTAGCTCGAAAAAAATGCTTAAAAGACAAAAGTGATCGGTTGTTTCATAAAGTAATTTCTCTAGTCTCTTAAAATTAAATTGTGGTGCATGAATGTTTTGTTAGACCAGTAGGAAGATGCTTAACTCCATTGATTTTGTGAACTTATTGTCCAAATGATCTCACCTATACCCTAAGCCCCATTACAACCCAAAAAGTCCTTAAAAGTGTGTACTATAATATTGACTGTGATTGATGCTTTGAAACTTTTCAAGTTTTGGTAATATAGTAGTTTTGTATGTCGACTGTGTGAACCTTGCAAATTTTCAATATTGTGCGAGAAGTTGTGGAAGGATGTGTTACCAAGTAAGTTAGCTCATCAATTGCTAACTAGGATGATAAACTTTTGACATGACCATTGGTGAAGTAAGTGTTGTTTTACTGTTAAATTTCATTTCTAAGTTTGCTCCTTGAGGACAAGCAATGATGCAAGTTTGGGGTTATGATGACACTATGTCATATGTCTTTTTTTAGCCTTTTGTATGCATTTTTAGTAGAGTTAGATGTTGTACATGGTTTTTAAGCTCGAAAATTGACAGAAAAAGGAGAAAATGATGAGTGGGAAATCGGGACACGATTTAGCAAAATCGGGACACAATTTTGCTGCCAATTCAAGGCTTTTGTTTCGACATTTATCGTGCAACAATTTACCAAAATCAGGACACGATTTTGGAGGAGCGCCAAGCTGGAATTTGAATTTTTGATGAAATCGAGACACGATTGTATGCTTCGGGACACGATTTTGGAAAGGAAAAATTAAAACCTATAAAAGCAAGACTTGCTTAGAAGGAAAGGGTTCGAAATTTGAGAGGAAAAAGACATTTTTGAAGTTGGAGATCTAGATAATAGGGTGAGACCATCAAAACTCACAGTTGGTCATCAATTTCATGTAATGAATTCTTCTTTGTTATTAGTTGTTTATGCTTTAGCCTGAGTAACTAAATCCATTGAGATTAGGTCA
The DNA here is from genome assembly GCA_018208015.1 of Medicago ruthenica. Taxonomy (NCBI): domain Eukaryota; kingdom Viridiplantae; phylum Streptophyta; class Magnoliopsida; order Fabales; family Fabaceae; genus Medicago; species Medicago ruthenica. The sequence goes on from CM031371.1 coordinate 78,803,956, forward strand.
TTAGATGATTTTGTTCTAGCTTGTGATCATGTAATTTGTAACTCTGAATTATTATGAATGTTATTCTAGTTCATTCAGTATAAATTGTGCGTAATGCTTTTATGATTCTGACCAAATATAATTGATCATAGAGATTGTATGACTGTTGACACCATCTTATAACTTAGACCTATTTATATTGTTCAACCTAATAGACAATCAAGGGATAGAAAGTTGTTAGGTTGTGATTTTGAAATTAACGGACTTAAAAAGTTGTTAGGTTCACCAAAGGGATTAGGGAATCATAATTAGGAAAGAGGGACCGGTATTATTTTGAGTGTATGCTCACCCCCTTTCTTTTGTTGGATGTCTATACCCTTGTGTGATACATATACTCAGAGGGAAGATTCTTAGAAGCTATGAGTGTTGGAGGATGGCGTAGAGCCATTCTCATCAACTTTTATTGTCGTTGGGAGTCGTGTTGTGTCAATGCTCTGATTCTGTAACACTGGGGATTGAGGTTTCTATTTACTTTTTCAGAATTATTTTGGAATTCATTTTGGAATTCTGTTTAATTGTTAAATTGATGTGACTATCTTTTGAACTTATTTCCGCTGCACTATTTTTAATTAAATTGAAGTACTTTTGAACGATGAGAATATGTGACAAATGTAGGATGTTCTGAACCACCACACTCGAAGCAGCTCACGTCTCCCCCACTTTGCTCATTCCCACCAGTAACCTTCTTCTTTCCCTTATCAGCTGGAGACACATAAGGCTTGCCATTGTCTCGACAATACTTTCATACTTGTCACATACAAGGGAATTAACAAAGTTATAACTTGGTCTGACTGGCCCGACCTTCTTTGATATCAACTATGTAACATCCTAACCCCAACTAGTATTTTCTAATTTAAAAATACAATTAGTATCTAAACATACGAGAGGCTCACCAAATATGCATGTCGTACCAAACCTACTCATCAATTTTAGATATCAGAGGTATGTTACTGATTTTATCCAACCCATCTTTAAATACATATCTTCAAATAGACATGACAATGAATGCATGAATGCCACATCATTACTTATCAATACACATCATTAAAAACTCATCATAACACATCGTCAAATAGCTCATCATTACACATCGTGAAATAATTCATCATTACAGATCGTCAAATAATTTTTCATTACACATCAAATAATTCATCTTTGCTCATCAGTTAATATCACCTCAAGTCATTTCATCATCTAAAACGTATTATTTCAAAACATGTCAAGTTTCGACATTCATCCTAACTTAACTAACATTAGAAGTTAATCTCCTAAGGTCATCATCCTATTACCTTTAACCCTACTATTATCCAAGTACACTCCACAATTAATCCTTAACTAACTGATCTGATTTACTAATTTAAGTTCACTAAAATCCCTTTAAACATTATATTTTTATCCCGATTTAACATGATAAGAACTAAGTCTCTTGATTACTCATCATTTTGATTTATCATCCGAAATATATTATTTTATCACTAATGCACACTCACCATCACTCAACACTACAACCACTACTCCCACCCAATTTCCCTACGTTTTAACATCGTATTTTTCCTTAAGTCAACAACATTACTTTCAAAAAATTCTGTGACAGAGCAGATTGGTTCACAAAGTTATTGGGGCATATAGGTAAATGATAAAGTTATGAAATTCAATTTGCAGAAACTACTACATGTCATCTTTCAAACGCAACTGGTCCCACGATCAAAAAGGAGTTTCCTAGCTTAATATATCAATTTTCGAAGCTAACTGACTCAGAGTAATTTATAAAACAGAACAGTCATCTTGATAATATCACAAAACAGTGCACAATTAATATTGAACTACAAAACTTTCTAGTAATATACTACTATATCTTAGCTTTCAAACCCAATCTAGATTCACTCAAAAATAAGTTTTCTAGTTCAAGTTATACCCAATTTAATCCAACTACATTGTAATCTTCTTATGCAGAAAATTACTCTAATTTCTCTCTTTCATTCATAATCCTCTTTGTCACACAGATTAGCCATTAACAACAACTTCCCATTGAATTAAATCGCCACTAACCTTTAAACAAATTTCGCACCAATTTAATTCTCAATGACAACCTATCCACACCAACACCCGTCACCAAAACACCAATTTTACACCATTTAACCATTAACATTAATTTTTCATATGATTAATTCTCATTACCACACCAACACCTTAAAACCTCATTCTATACCTCTAATTCCATCATTTTTACTCACTTCTTATATATATTCCAAAGCACAACATCATCATATTTTAACATGAAATTAAACATATAATTACAGTAACACGAGAGAACATGAATTTAACGCAACTAGTCCCAATCAAAAATGAGTTTCCTAGCTTAAGATATCAATTTTCGAAGCTGGCTGACTTAGAGTAATTTATAAAACAGAATAGTCATCTTCATAATATCACAAAATAATGTACAAGTAATATTAAACTACAAAACTTTCCAGTAATATACTACTATATCTTAGCTTTCAAACCCATCTGGGTTCACTAAAAAAAATAAGTTTTCTAGTTCAAGTTATACCCCATTTAATCCAACCAGAACATAATCTTCTTATGTGGAAAATTACTCTAATTTCTCTCTTTCATTCATAATCCTCTATGTTACACAAATTAACCATTAACAACAACTTTCAATAGAATTAAATCACATGTAACCTTTAAACAAATTTCTCACCAATTCAATTCTCAAACACAACCTATGCACACCAACACTCGTCACCAAAACACCAATTTTACACCATTTATCCATTAACATGAATTTTTCATATGATTAATTCTCATTAACACACCAATACCTTAAAACCTCATTCTATACCTCTAATTCCATGGGTTTTACTCACTTCTTCTTATATATTCCAAAGCACAACATCATCATATTTCAATTACAAATTTAACATGAAAACATCACAATTCAGAAATGAAAATCAAACATATAATTACAGTAACGTGAAAGAACATGAATTTAACAAAGATTCATCATAAGAATAAATAAAATCACCGAAGGTTAAGGACTCATCGCTACTCATAGGAATATACTACCCTTAGATTGAATAAAACTCCCCCTTACCTCAATGTTTAGCAACAACGGTGAATTCTACGGTTGAATCTCTCCCTAGCTTTCTCTCTATGCCTCATTCGCCACCTTTCCTCCAAAACCCTAGTTTTCTTTTGCTCTCTGAACTTCTTTCTTTTTCAGTAACCATAATTCTCTAATGCCCTTCTCTATTTATAACCACTATTTAGGTTTAATTTTCTCACATAATCTTTAGACAAACTTACTATCTGCACCCCTAGTCTAGTTACTATTCTTTTTAATAACTACGCAGCCTTGGTGTTTACACCCCCCCCCCCCCCCCCCCACCTCTATTCAGATCACTAAAACACTATCTGACTTACTATTTACACCCCCTTTCTACCAAGTTTTACTAATGCACATCTGTTTGCACTCTGTTTCCTTATCCTCGCCCAAAAGCGCTATTTTCTTCCTAAAAATTATTTTCTCCCATTCTTTAACCATCTAGTTAACTCATCTACTTCCTCATTATTTATAATTCAATAATTGTGAATAATTTAATTAATAATATCAAATAATCAATTACTACTACTAATAATAATACTAATATTATCTAATAATATTACTAATTGATTGTTATTTAAAAATCAGGGTGTTACACACTCTACTTTCCATTTATCCTCAAGGGCCTCGACGACGGGACTGGTGGTACTCAGACTCTACGCTTTCTCATAAGAAGAATGCACGCATAGGACGACTGGACTCACCCAACTATAGTCCTCAGCATCCGGTGGAGTCTTTAGAGTCACTGGCTTTAGCTTCCCATATTGTTGCTTTGTCCATAAAAAGAAAGTGAACACCATGAGAACGATATCTAGAACATTCCACCATCCACCATATGATGTTATGATGGAAGGTGGGACGCTGAAATCGCAATTTATATTATTTTTTATTGATAGACAAAATCATTCTCAATATCTAGGACATCAACAAGGTTTTCCAACTCAATCTCACCAAAGGTGTGGCCGACACCTACACACTTTTTCGTAACGAGCATGGAGAAAGGGAAGGTTCTCCAACTCCTTGAAGGAATTTTCAATAGGGTTAGGAACATTGAAACATTTATTCCCTTCTAAGTCGACTTCCCTCACCATCTCATTCCTACCCTCAGATAAAGCACTGAAACAACAATCGCTCAAACTTTCTAAGTTTTGAAAGTTGGTTTTTCACTTCATTTTAATCGAAAAAGGGAAAAACCAACAAGCACAACAAAGAGAGAAATAAAGGAAAGGGTCTCTAGAGAATCTGAAAGTGTGTAATTTTTGGTGTTGAATAACGAGAATAGAAATACTTGAAGTAAATCCTTAAAACTTTAGGGTGGAATTTGGGAAGATATCGAAAAAATCAGGAAAAGAATCTCAATGATTGAGAGAAAATAGAAGTTTTATGGAATATAACGGCAAAAAAGATGAAGAGTTTGAAAAGTGTAAATATGAGGGATCTTCCCCCCTTTTATAGGATCCAAAAAAGTTAGATTAAGGGCCAGGGTCCAACAAAATTCGAAGAGTGCAATCCAATTGCTAGGGGCACCCTATAAATTTGAAAACACTTGAGTACTAAGAGCGTGTGGTCCTAAGCAGCAAGACACGTGCAAGACATGCAAGTGACACATAGGGGGCATAAATTGAAGAGACATTTAATTAGATCCCTTCAAGTCACATCATTATAAATATCAACTACCCTCAGTCGTAATACAAATGTCATCAAGAAGCGATGTGCATATCCAGCATGCACATCACAAAGAGATAGATAATCATGAAGGTGCGAACCTATTGTCCACGACGCAAGTCCAAAACATCCTCAAAATCACAAGTTCATTATGTCTTAAAGACAACAATGACGTTGGAGAGGGGGGGGGTGAGTTGTTATGTTCTAGACTCGCATAAAGCCAATGCAAATAGCTCAACAAGAGCGGCCCAATAAATCCAAGGCCCATTCTCCTATCGAGAAAGCATGTGAAGGCGCACAAAAAGCGTTGTGCGCGTCAACGCACATGACGCCAGGATCGATCCTAGCCATCAGAGTCATCTCTAACGGCTTATAGGATACACGCCGCAAAAATCAGAGGCGGTTATCGACCTCCTCGACTATATAATTGCGACTCAGCGTCACGCTCAAGGTACACTTTCATTCACCCAATTTTCGCACACAATCCATCTCTTTCACGTACTGACTTGAGTGTTGGAGTGCTAACGTGTCTGTAAGAACCATTCTCCTCTAGTGACAAAGCTTGCACTCCTCCACACCGGATCACCGTGAACCACCGGGACATCAACTGCAGTTTTCGGAGCCACCACTACATTTCTCTGATCTAAACCGGACATTTCGCTAACTCTACCAACCTTTTATTGATGGATAAATAAAAATTTGCCTCAACTTTAACATTAACTTTTGGTTACTGCACTTTTCTTTGACAGCAGAAATATGGAATCAATATGTTGTTATGATGTGGCTTTGTTAAATTCACCTGGGATGTTTCAAAGGATCTTACATATGACCTAGTTTGATACCACTCCAGGCTGCAAACTACGGAGAATTGGTGGAAGCGCTTGGTGGAGAATATTTGTAGTAATCCATAACAATGACAATACAGTTCATAATGGGAAAAAATAAATTATTTTTAATTAGTTTATATTTTATTTTACTTATGTCAAAAATCAATATTTTATTTTACATGTGTCAACAAATTGATAAACTACCTCCCTTAAAAAACTAAATACACATGCTAAAGGTATTCGTGCAAATGGTGTGATAATATAGCACTACTCTAAAAGAATTAATGTGTCCAAACTACTAATATGCAAAACCATTCCCTCTACAATTCCAATTATCTTTATAGTAGAACGTCCTCCGCCACAAACCAAAGGCCAACAACTGCAAAAATAAGTTGTATGAGTGAGAGATCATATTCATACCACATAACGAGATCAAGGTAACAATATTAGAGGCTATTAATTACTTAACACTACCTCATCATATAGTCATATCAATAAGTTTATACACAACCTCATCCATGTTACTACTATAACACGTCGATAATAAACAAAATTGCAGTACTTCACAGTAAAGAATTCACAAAATGTTTCATGGGGACTTTGAATAGGTATAGCACATTCTACGAAAGTTAGAAGCATAACACACATAAATATATGTTTGCCATTCAAAAAAAAAAAACAAGAACCTCCTGTATTGTTTTGACATATTTTTGGTCTATCAATTGTAACTTTAGTAACAACTATTACAACGTTAGTAATTAGTTAAATTGAGTTTTTTTTTTTTCCAAATTTTGATTAAAATTTTAGGTATAATATGAATGACATGTCATCTTAGGTTATTTTTAGTATGTTTTTTAGTCACTTTACTAGACATTTGATGTTATTATAAAGAAGTTTTAGAATAGTTGTTCATAGTTTAATGGACATTTTGTGTTATTTTTATTTTAGTCATGTAATTGTGTGTGCTCCATAAACCAAACAATTTCATAGGTGTTTTAAGTCTTTTTATTGATAAATCATGTAATTCGGCAAGCAAGATACCTCATGGAAGTTTTGGAAGACATGAAATGATGATTATCAAGGCTTTGGAAGGATGTGAAGACATTAGAAGTTGGGGAAATTTTGTCATAAATCCCAAGAACAAGTCGGAGAAGGAAAACAATCAAAGAACGGTAAAAAAAAACTAAATTTTCCGCACCAGAGGCTGAATCCACGCGCTAAGCGCATAACCCACGTGACCCAGACGCATTGGACAAAGAGCATATGCCATCTTTTAAGTGACTATGCGCTCCGCGCATGCTGTTCCATAAAAAATCAACTTTTTCTAATTTTTCTGTGTGGATTGGAGGAAAAAGCACAAAATTTTAATCCATACCAAATTGAAAATATGCATTTAAATAGAACTCCATCCACAAAGAAATATTCATTTAAAATTTGGTGGTTCAAGAGGAAGACAAACATGTGGATCATCAAAGAGGAGTCTCACACCGCCTCCACTTTTTTTTAGAGTATGTTTTATTTCTTTCTGATTATGTATTTTGTTACAATGAGTAACTAGAGCTTTGGATTATGATTCTAAGATGAACATTTATTTATTTGTTTGATTTTATTAATTAATGCAAGTCGTTTATTCAGTTATGATCAAAGTTATATATTTAATTTCCAAATGTCTCGTGACATACCAAGCTCGTGGATTGAACTTAGATTAGGGTCGATGATTGGCATATTGCTTGAACCAGAATTGTTACATATGAATTTTATCCTAGTTTCTTAATTTATTAGGTATTCTTAGGGTATGTGGTTAGGTTCTAAGACTCGTGTGCGGTGTGATTCCTTTAGATAAAAATTTAGGAATTTCAAGATTTGTCTCATGTAACGAAATCTTAGAGGGTGACAACCCTTTATTGTATTGCATGTATGACCTATAGGGTAATGAGGAGCAACATTAAATCTGGAGGAATTTGTCCCACGAAGTTAACTACTTATAATCATTAGTTCATAATTGATAAACACCTTTGCATTAAGAGGTAGAGTGTAACAGCCCAATTTTTTGGATTTATTTGTTTAATTGTTTATGTGTGTTTAATTGTTTATTTTGGTGATTTATTGAATTTTGGGAGCTGAGGGGTATTTTGGTAATTTAAGAGTTAGTGGCATATTTAAAATATGCTAGAAGTTTAGAATTTGAATATTTGAAAATAGTGGTGTATAAGTAATAAGGGGGTTTAAGTGAAGTAAAAGTGTAGAGAAAAAATATTGTGAGTTAAACGTAACAAACCTTATTTTATTTTAAAAGGTAACAAACTTTGTTTTAAAAGATATATTTGAAATTGTAACAAACCTAATTAGTGGGATAACAAACCCTAGAAACCTATTATAAATATACTAGTTAGTGATGAGTGAATTAGGTTATTCATTATTCACAAAACTTTTGAGAGGCAAGAGAGAGATAGAGAGAAAAGGCTTGGAGAAGAGGAAAGCTAGAGAATCAAAAGAGGAAGGAGAGGATTGCACTAAGAATAGCAAGAATAGCGAGGAAACTAAGGTAAGAGGGGAGATTATGATTAACATATGGGTTTAAGAAGCAATTGCGTGTTTGGGAGCTTTTAGATTATAGCTTAATTTTATGAATTATGATTAATTGTGTTTATTTTCGTGCTCTTTCTTGATGACTGAATTGAATATGTGTTAAGTTGTTGATTTCATGCTTTTACTTCGTCAAAACTCATGTTTGATTTTGTTAATTATGAACTTTGTGAAATTTGGTGAAATTAATGAATAACATGATAATTGGTGTTGTTTATGATTATTTTAATTGATTATGAGTATGATTATGTATTTGGGTTATGAAATTATGATGTTATATTGTTTGGGTTAAGTTGGGATTATGATTGTTGTTGTTTTTGTGAAAATTGCTTAAATTGGTGAATTTGAATGAATTATTGACATAATTGATTTTAAGTTGATTTATGTTGTTAATTAAGTGCTTATGAACATGTTGATGTGATTAGAAAGTTGGAATTGTTGTTGTACAAATCTGTTTGAGATTTTAAGTTGTTTTGGGAAAAAATGGGTTTTTGAGACGAACTTTGAAAATTAACCGAAAATCTTGTGAAATCGATATCAATTGATGTTTTGCTGTGTAACCATTGTTCCATTTGAGTTTATTGATCATGTTTAATATATGTAAATTGATTTTGGGTTGATGGGGATCAAATATGGGATTTTTGGGTGAGTTTTAAGTGATTCCCGTAGCCGTAGCAACCACTGACAGCAACAACGTTTTCTGTTACGTCCCTTTTTTCACTAGTTTCTGTTTTGAACTGGGTTTCGGTGTAAACATGAAAGTTGTAGATATGGATGTTAGCTTTCAAATGCCGTTGGTTGGACTTAATTTAGATTTCTAGAACTTGAGATATGATCAAAATACTACACATAGGTCATGACACTTTTTTGTGAAACTTTCACATATTTTTTTTCAATGAATCTTGAAACATCCTTAAAATTAATAACAAGTCTAAGGAATCATTTAGAGTTAATAAATGAGTGGGTAATTATGAAGTTGCGATCTTTAATGATGTTTGGTGTAGTTTGTGTGATTAAATCATGAAACTTAAATTATGAGAATGTTGAAGATTGTAAATACTTGATGTTGTGATGGTTGTGATGTGTTTCTGTTTACACATGATTTGATAATGCTATTTATGATGCTGTTGATGATGATATTTATGATGATATTGATGATGCTATTGATGATGCTATTGATGATGATATTTATGATGATGTTATTGATGATATTGAATGATGTGTGATAATGATACATGTTATGTGTTAAGTGACGATGTTTGAGTAAATGATGATGATGTTTAATTCTTGACTTGATGTGTGGCCTTAGTGATTTGATAATGCGTTAGGTGATGATTTGGTGATGATATGTTATATGACGGAGTGAATTGTATAACAAGTGGTGAGTGTATTTGGTGAGCATTGTCGAGTCTCTTTGTGGGTCCATGCATTCATAAGTCAGTCTGGTGTGGTGTGTGGTGATTTCATTGCGGGGTTTTAAGATCTCGAGGATTTCATTGGCGATTGTATGGTGAATTCATTGCGGGGTTTTAGATCTCGAGGAGTTCATCGGTGGCGGTACCGTAAAACATATAGAGTCGTGTTAGGTGCATTACATTCATAGAAGTCGTGTTTGGTAATGTTTTGGCGTGAATTTGTGCATTAAGGTGGTAAATGCTTAATTGATGAGTTCTTGTGATTGTGATTGAATTGTAAATGAATTGATGATACTTGATGAATCTTGAGTGTTTGATATATGATTGAAAATGGTGATTGATATTATAATTGGATATGAATGTGATATAGATGTTGAGTTATGTAACCATGCCTGTTTATTTAAATGTATATGTGATAATTGTTGATGTGGCTTGCCTGACATACATGCGTTTATTATTCCCTTATGTTGAGCATATATCTTACCCTCCAGTGGCTTTATTGTCGCCTCATCCTTGGGTGAATCCCTCATGGATGTAGACTTGCAGGTTGAGGAATAGCTTATTCGTGAACATGACGAGGATGGCGTTTGCCTACTCGAGTTTATCTGCTTTGGAGTCTAGCTTAGAAGCTCTGATTAGGACTAGGGGTTTACTTATGTTATACTATAAGATCTTTGGATCGAACCTTGTTGAGATGATATGTTAATTTATATGTTATGACCGAGACATGACAATTGCTTTGATGTTAATTATGTTTTATTCCGCTGCGATGTGATTTAATTGATGAAGTTTTTATCATAAATATTTGATACGAGACGTATGTTGAATTAGTAAAGTTCCAATGTAGGATAAATGCGTGATTTATCTTTATATTTATGTTCTCGGGGATTGGGGCTTTACAACTTGGTATCAGAGCAGGTCGGTCTAGTCCGGGCCAACACTTGGTGATTATCCTGTTGTATGCGACATGTTTGTGAATACTGTCGATACTTGTTCTTTCTAGTTAGGTGGTCCTAGTGCGTTAAGTTTAAGAGTGGTCTTCTTCCTGTGAATTTTAGTGATGTGGATTTTAAGTTGAATTTAGTTTGTTTGCCTTTGGAGCATATGGATGTAATTTTTGGAATGGATTGGTTGCTAACTTTTGGTGTTAACATTAACTGTTTAACGAAGAGTGTGACTTTTCCTAAGCCGGAGGAGCGTGATGTAGGGAAGTTTTTGTCTGCAAGGCAAGTAAGAGCTTTGTTGGACGGAACAACTCAAGTGTTTGTTATGATTGCTTCGTTGAAGGTTGGAAGTGAAGTTCAAGTTAACGATTTGCCGGTAGTGAATGAGTTTGCGGATGTTTTTCCATATCACATTACTGACTTACCGCCGGAGAGAGAAGTAGAGTTTGTGATTGATGGTATACCTGGAACTAGTCCTATATCGGCGCCGCCGTATCAGATGTCTGCTTCTGAGTTGGGTGAGCTGAAGAAATAGTTGGAGGAGTTGTTAGAGAAGAAGTTCATCAGGCCGAGTGTTTCACCGTGGGGAGCGCCAGTGTTGTTAGTCAAGAAGAAAGATGGTAGCATGAGGCTGTGTGTGGATTATCGGCAGTTGAACAAGGTGACCGAACAAATATCCTCTTCCAAGGATAGATATTCTGATGGATCAGTTGGTTGGTGCCAGGTGTTTAGTAAGATTGATTTGAGATCCGGATATCACCAGATACGAGTAAAGTCGGAGGATGTGCCTAAAACTGCATTTCGAACGAGGTATGGACACTATGAGTATTCTATAATGCCATTTGGTGTGACTAATGCACCCGGTGTATTCATGGAATACATGAATATAATTTTCCATCCTTATTTGGATCAGTTTATGGTGGTGTTTATAGACGATATCTTGGTATATTTGAAGTCTGAAGAGGAGCATACAGAGCATTTAAGGAACGTGTTGCATACTTTGGGAGAGAGGAAGTTGTATGCCAAGTTATCGAAGTGTGAGTTCTGGTTGCGAGAAGTAAGTTTTCTTGGTCATGTTATTTCTAGAGGTGGAATAGAAATTGATCCGTCAAAGGTTGATGCGGTGTTGCAGTGGGAGACTCCGAAGTCTGTTTTTGATATTAGAAGCTTTTTGGGTTTGGCCGGTTATTATCAAAGGTTTATTGAACAATTTTCAAAGTGGCTTTGCCGTTGACGCAGTTGACTCGTAAGGGACAAGCTTTTGTGTGGGATTTGAAGTGTGAAGAGAGTTTCCAAGAGTAGAAGAAGAGGTTGACGACTGCGCCTGTTTTGATTTTGCCAATGCGAAGGATTCTTTTGTGGTGTATTCTGACGCATTGAAGATGGGTTTAGGTGGTGTGTTTTTGCATAGTGGTCAAGTAGTGGCGTACGCATCGAGGCAGTTGAAAGTTCATGAGAGGAGTTATCCGACCCACGATTTGGAATTAGCGGCAGTAGCGTTTGCGCTTAAGATTTGGAGGCATTATCTATTTGGTTCAAAGTTTGAGGTGTTTAGTGATCATAAGAGTTTGAAGTACCTGTTTGATCAGAAGGAGTTGAATATGAGGCAGAGGCGTTGGATGGAATTCTTGAAGGACTATGATTTTAAGTTGAGTTATCATCCCGGTAAGGCGAATGTAGTAGCAGATGCTTTGAGTAGGAAGTCGTTGCACATGTCGGCGCTTATGGTGAAAGAGTTGGAGTTGATTCAGCAGTTCCAAGATCTGAGTTTGGTGAGTGAGCTGACTCTGAATGGTGTGAAGTTAGGGATGTTGAAGCTGACGAGTAACATTCTTGAAGAGATCAAAGAGGGTCAGAAAGTGGATTTGCAGCTTGTGGATCGTTTGGTGTTAGTTAACCAAGGCAAGGAGGTAGACTTTGGATTGGATGAGAGTGGAGTTCTGAGATTTCGTGGTCGAGTTTGTGTGCCGGATGTACCCGAGCTGAAGCGTAAGATTTTGGAAGAAGGTCATCGAAGTAGTTTGAGTATTCATCCTGGAGCAACGAAGCTGTTTCAAGATCTGAAGAAGTTGTTTTGGTGACCAGGAATAAAGAAGGACATTGCTGAGTTTGTTTATGCTTGTTTGGTTTGTCAGAAGTCTAAGGTTAAACATCAGAAGCCGTCTGGAATGATGCAACCGTTGTTTGTGCCGGAGTGTATAGATTTTGTGAGTGGTTTGCCGAAGACTTCGAAGGGTTGCGATTCGATTTGGGTGATTGTTGATCGGTTCACGAAATCAGCACATTTTATTCCTAACAAGGTTAGTATGTCCTTGGAGAAGTTGGCCGAGATCTACATTGAGCAGATTGTGAAGTTGCATGGTATTCTGCCTAGCATTGTGTCATATAGAGATCCGAGGTTCACGTCGAAGTTTTGGTAGAGTTTGCAAGAAGCTTTGATAACTAAGTTGAGATTGAGTTCCGCTTATCATCCTCAAACTGATGGTCAGTCGGAGAGGACTATTTAGTCTTTGGAAGATTTGTTGAGAGCTTGTGTTTTGGAGCAAGGTGTAAATTGGAGTGAATGTTTACCGTTGATTGAGTTTACCTACAAGAAAAGTTTTCATTTGAGTATTGGTATGGCACCTTTTGAAGCATTGTACGATAGAAGATGTAGAACGCCGTTATGTTGGTTTGAGTCGGGTGAGAGTGCTTTGATTGGACCAGAAGTAGTTCAACAAACTACGGAGAAAGTTAAGATGATTCAGGAGAAGATGAAGGCATCTCAGAGTAGGCAGAAGAGTTATCAAGATAAGAGGAGGAAGGATATTGAGTTTCAAGCCGGAGATCACGTGTTTTTGAGAGTGAATCCAGTTATGGGCGTCGGGAGAGCTTTGAAGTTGAGGAAGTTGACGTCGTGTTTTGTTGGACCTTATCAGATTATGGAGAGAGTTGGGGCTGTAGCGTATCGGAATGTGTTACCGCTGTCGTTGTTGAATCTTCATGATGTGTGTTCATGTGTCTCAGTTGAGGAAGTATGTGTATGATCCGTCTCATGTGATTCTAGTGGATGATTTGGAAGTAAGAGAGAATTTGACCGTTGAGACTATGCCATTGAATATTGAAGGACAAGAGGCCAAGCAGTTGCGTGGTAAAGAGATCGTTTTGGTAAAGGTGATTTGGGGAGGTCCTTTGGGAGATAGCATAACTTGGGAGTTGGAGAGTAAGATGAAGGAGTCGTATCCGGAGTTGTTTCCTTCATGTAATTTCCGAGGACGGAAATTCTTTTAGGGGGGTAGAGTTGTAACAGCCCAATTTTTTGGATTTATTTGTTTAATTGTTTATGTGTGTTTAATTGTTTATTTTGGTGATTTATTGAATTTTGGGAGCTGAGGGGTATTTTGGTAATTTAAGAGTTAGTGGCATATTTAAAATATGCTAGAAGTTTAGAATTTGAATATTTGAAAATAGTGGTGTATAAGTAATAAGGGGGTTTAAGTGAAGTAAAAGTGTAGAGAAAAAATATTGTGAGTTAAACGTAACAAACCTTATTTTATTTTAAAAGGTAACAAACTTTGTTTTAAAAGATATATTTGAAATTGTAACAAACCTAATTAGTGGGATAACAAACCCTAGAAACCTATTATAAATATACTAGTTAGTGATGAGTGAATTAGGTTATTCATTATTCACAAAACTTTTGAGAGGCAAGAGAGAGATAGAGAGAAAAGGCTTGGAGAAGAGGAAAGCTAGAGAATCAAAAGAGGAAGGAGAGGATTGCACTAAGAATAGCAAGAATAGCGAGGAAACTAAGGTAAGAGGGGAGATTATGATTAACATATGGGTTTAAGAAGCAATTGCGTGTTTGGGAGCTTTTAGATTATAGCTTAATTTTATGAATTATGATTAATTGTGTTTATTTTCGTGCTCTTTCTTGATGACTGAATTGAATATGTGTTAAGTTGTTGATTTCATGCTTTTACTTCGTCAAAACTCATGTTTGATTTTGTTAATTATGAACTTTGTGAAATTTGGTGAAATTAATGAATAACATGATAATTGGTGTTGTTTATGATTATTTTAATTGATTATGAGTATGATTATGTATTTGGGTTATGAAATTATGATGTTATATTGTTTGGGTTAAGTTGGGATTATGATTGTTGTTGTTTTTGTGAATATTGCTTAAATTGGTGAATTTGAATGAATTATTGACATAATTGATTTTAAGTTGATTTATGTTGTTAATTAAGTGCTTATGAACATGTTGATGTGATTAGAAAGTTGGAATTGTTGTTGTACAAATCTGTTTGAGATTTTAAGTTGTTTTGGGAAAAAATGGGTTTTTGAGACGAACTTTGAAAATTAACCGAAAATCTTGTGAAATCGATATCAATTGATGTTTTGCTGTGTAACCATTGTTCAATTTGAGTTTATTGATCATGTTTAATATATGTAAATTGATTTTGGGTTGATGGGGATCAAATATGGGATTTTTGGGTGAGTTTTAAGTGATTCCCGTAGCCGTAGCAACCACTGACAGCAACAACGTTTTCTGTTACGTCCCTTTTTTCACTAGTTTCTGTTTTGAACTGGGTTTCGGTGTAAACATGAAAGTTGTAGATATGGATGTTAGCTTTCAAATGCCGTTGGTTGGACTTAATTTAGATTTCTAGAACTTGAGATATGATCAAAATACTACACATAGGTCATGACACTTTTTTGTGAAACTTTCACATATTTTTTTTCAATGAATCTTGAAACATCCTTAAAATTAATAACAAGTCTAAGGAATCATTTAGAGTTAATAAATGAGTGGGTAATTATGAAGTTGCGATCTTTAATGATGTTTGGTGTAGTTTGTGTGATTAAATCATGAAACTTAAATTATGAGAATGTTGAAGATTGTAAATACTTGATGTTGTGATGGTTGTGATGTGTTGCTGTTTACACATGATTTGATAATGCTATTTATGATGCTGTTGATGATGATATTTATGATGATATTGATGATGCTATTGATGATGCTATTGATGATGATATTTATGATGATGTTATTGATGATATTGAATGATGTGTGATAATGATACATGTTATGTGTTAAGTGACGATGTTTGAGTAAATGATGATGATGTTTAATTCTTGACTTGATGTGTGGCCTTAGTGATTTGATAATGCGTTAGGTGATGATTTGGTGATGATATGTTATATGACGGAGTGAATTGTATAACAAGTGGTGAGTGTATTTGGTGAGCATTGTCGAGTCTCTTTGTGGGTCCATGCATTCATAAGTCAGTCTGGTGTGGTGTGTGGTGATTTCATTGCGGGGTTTTAAGATCTCGAGGATTTCATTGGCGATTGTATGGTGAATTCATTGCGGGGTTTTAGATCTCGAGGAGTTCATCGGTGGCGGTACCGTAAAACATATAGAGTCGTGTTAGGTGCATTACATTCATAGAAGTCGTGTTTGGTAATGTTTTGGCGTGAATTTGTGCATTAAGGTGGTAAATGCTTAATTGATGAGTTCTTGTGATTGTGATTGAATTGTAAATGAATTGATGATACTTGATGAATCTTGAGTGTTTGATATATGATTGAAAATGGTGATTGATATTATAATTGGATATGAATGTGATATAGATGTTGAGTTATGTAACCATGCCTGTTTATTTAAATGTATATGTGATAATTGTTGATGTGGCTTGCCTGACATACATGCGTTTATTATTCCCTTATGTTGAGCATATATCTTACCCTCCAGTGGCTTTATTGTCGCCTCATCCTTGGGTGAATCCCTCATGGATGTAGACTTGCAGGTTGAGGAATAGCTTATTCGTGAACATGACGAGGATGGCGTTTGCCTACTCGAGTTTATCTGCTTTGGAGTCTAGCTTAGAAGCTCTGATTAGGACTAGGGGTTTACTTATGTTATACTATAAGATCTTTGGATCGAACCTTGTTGAGATGATATGTTAATTTATATGTTATGACCGAGACATGACAATTGCTTTGATGTTAATTATGTTTTATTCCGCTGCGATGTGATTTAATTGATGAAGTTTTTATCATAAATATTTGATACGAGACGTATGTTGAATTAGTAAAGTTCCAATGTAGGATAAATGCGTGATTTATCTTTATATTTATGTTCTCGGGGATTGGGGCTTTACATAGAGGGGGATTCGAAGAATTATAAGATTAGTAAATTGTCTAGTAGAAAACAATAATTCATGTGAAGACGATAAGTTACTACTTACTACTTGGAACAGTTTGATTTAGTTGCCAAATTTGTCGTCAACTAACCAAATTTGTACATTGTATTACCTATGATTCAACAAGATTTTTTCATTTGTTGTCCAGAAAAAGAAAAAGAAAAACACGTTTATCACATACTCTCTATCTCATTCTCTCTCAAGGTGTCAATGGGGTGGATGTGTGTCCATGAAACAATTTTCAACCATTAATGTCGTCCAATTTAACTTGGTTTATAAACCATGCAAACTCACGGATTTTTCCTATGTAAGCATTCTAATTAGTTATTCTAGTATACTGTATACCATTCTAGTCTTTGTTGTAACAGTACATGCATATGCACATGCAAGATTCCATAGCCAATTTGTTATTGTAAAAGTTTTTTCTTAAGAAGCTAAATTAACCCACCAAAATTGACACTGGATGAATCGAACCTGAGACCTTGAGGAGGAGCACACTCCCAAGTCCCAAGCCAATATCACCAGCTCCCAATCCAAGTGTGTTGTTACTGTAAAAGTTATGAATGAATTATCTGACTTACATCTAATAAGAGTTGCGGGAAGAAGGCCTCTATAGAGAAGAAGCACCAGAAGCTTTCAAATTTCATTTTCATCCTGCCATATCAAGCAATAGAGTCATTATTTTGTACATATTGTATGTATAACAAAAATCTCAATCACACAGAGAGAAGAAAAAAAATGAAAACTTACAAGTTTCATGTCAAAGACGCTTGTACGATTTTTGATATTATATGCACCACGTCTGTAATTAAAATGCTTTTGTGCATGACTAGCAACCTGAGTAGGAGTCTTGGTGACCACAAAATCCTTTGATATACGCTTCCATTTGCCTTTTCCAACAGCCTTTAAACCTTTCAAGAAAGCCTGGTGCTCCGTCCTTGTCCATGGTTTCACTATAATGCAACAAGTTGTTATTTTCTTATACAAAATAATAGAAGTTTTTCTCACCAAGCGTAAGACATTGATTACTATAAAAGAAAGTGAGATTAATCATATAAAAATATATCATCTTGCATGGAAGGACAGGGCACTGCATAAAAATATGAATATTGAACATTTAAACCATTGGATTGTCTCTTAAGGTTATAATAGTGATCTAGAGGCCTTGGGATCTTTGTTTCCTTTATTTTCTTTGTTTAATAGTATTGAATTGTCACTTATTAACCTAATTTAATTAGGACTATTCTTGTAAGCCTATTTAAAGGCATTCAAATTTGCATTAAAAATCATCAATAATTATTAAAAATAAATCATGTGAATTCAAGACTGTGTCAACCAAGACCAGAATCCATAACAATTTGGTATTACGAGCCAACATGGGTGACATGGATTTAACAACAACAATGAAGGATTTCATTGAAAAAATGACGGGCAGGCTACTCTATAAGAGCAAATTAGCTAATTTTTATCTATTCTAATCATTTGTCAAAAAAAAATTATTTTTGTTTTTGATTTGATGAAATTCAACATTTATGATTTTGAAGTTCTTTATATCCTCTCTTTTTCTCACTAAGAAGACCCTCTTGACCTCTTGCTAGAAAGCTCCCCATGCTGCCCCTCTCTCTTTCTCCTCCACATCCGAACCCTTCTTCCACGATGTAGCAAATGATTGTGGTGGTGCAAGACTCCTTCCGCATCCCCTTGAGCCCCAACTAGGGTTGTTCAAGTGGCCGTTGGCCGGCGCGCTGTTCTGCCCTTGCACTCTGGTTTGTTTATAGCTTAGCCACCACGAGTCAAGGCTTTGTTCGTTGATCTTGTGAGGTGTTCTAGAGGATCTTCATTATAGCTCGTTTGGGGATGTATGCTGGATCTATTATCGTTGTATGGGTTTTGGTTCTAAATCATGATTGGTTTTGTGGTCTGGTTGTTGGGCTACGAGATTCCTCCACCAATCGTCGGATTGGAGTATGTCGCCGCCTTCGTGTGGTTGTGTGTTGGTTTGGTTGAAATCCGAAAGAGTCTGGGTTTGTCCAATTTGTTTGTTTCTAAAACCTGTGAGGGTCTGAATGATTGTTATTGGGTAAATATTAATCTAGTTACCTTCATGTGTTGGTGGCTCTGTTTGGATCGTGATCACCATGAACGTAGGTTTTGCTTCTTTCGGGTGGCCACAAAATGTCTGTCAATGTTATTGTTGTGTTTCTTGACTGATTGGCTATAAATGGTCGTGGCTAGAAATGGCTGAGAGTTTGCTGTATTTTGGAGGTAGACTGTAGGTGCCTGGATTCATTACCATGTTAGCGGCCGGATTCACTAGCTGTAATCATGATTTTCCCCTGAAAGGGTCCCACTGGACTCAAAACCGAAGGTCTGTGCACCACCAAAGCCCCCCCCCCCCCCCACCACACACACACACACACACACACACATAAACACAGACAGAGACAGGTCGGATCCATCTCTTACACCTACACCAACCTCTACAGGTTCCAACAAAGAACGGGTTCCACCCACCACTCATAGAGAGAACGACGGTGACCAGGGTGTCTACCAAAGAACCACTTCCATGAGAGGAAATGAATCTGATACACTAGTTGCTCAACCTCAATAGGTTTACCAACAAAAATAAGACCATTACGAGCCTTCTAGAGAGTCCACACAACCGGATGCCAGATTAAAAATAAAACAAAGCCTACTCCTAGCCCTTTCGCCAATAGACTATATTAATTGAAATATAAACCTAAAACACTCCCCGTAAGAACCAACTCCCTACCCAACCACTTACACACCTTATACCACACTAAAGACGGAACTAGCCATAACACAAGAATGTGATCAGTCGTCTCACTCAACACCCAACAGATCCTAGTTGGAATTCTATCAAGAAGGAGTTGCCAAGCGAAAGCTTTGACCTTAGAGGGAGCCCAACTCTTCCACGACCTCAACAACAAAGAAATCACCTCCTACAGTCTAGACCCTTCACCCACCAACGGCTCACACAACACTCCATAGGCAGACTTGACAAAGTACACCCCCTTGGGATTATGCTCCCACTTCCACGAATCGTCCCCCTCAACATGGATGACCCCATCCATAACAGACACTAGCTCCCCAAACAGATCCTCCTCCCACACAAAAAATAATTTGCCTCCAACGGAGATCCTAAATCCAACCAACTTCTCCCTAACTTCCCATCATACCCACATACTCTACCTTCTGCTTTGACACCTGAAAGATCTTAGTGAAACGCACACACAGAAAGACCTGACCGACCTAGATATCCTCCCAGAAGGAAGTTAACATCCCACTCATGACCACCTTCCTCACCCCATCCAAAAACTAGTCTGAATGGGAGGTGGCACCGAATCCTAACAAGGAAATACATTTCCACTAGGAAGAACCTCTAGGGTTGTTTTGTTTTACCTAGTTGGATTGTTTTTTCTTTTGTTTTTGATGGGTAAGGTGTTATGTTCCCAATTTGTTTGTATTATTTATGTTTACTTTTAATCTATTTAGGGTGTCATTTGCTAAAAACAAATCAATATTTATATTTTTATCTTATTCTGCTTCATGTTTATGATGGGTAAGTTGTTATGTCCCCAATTTTTTATGTACTATTTATGTTTACTTTTAATCTATTTAGGGTGTCGCATATCCATCTGCATCGCATTTGCTAAAAAAATCAATATTTATATTTTATCTTATTTTACTTCATGTTCATGATGGGTAAGGTGTTATTTCCCCAATTTTTTTTATACTATTTATGTTTACTTTTAATCTATTTAGGGTGTCGCAGATCCATCTGCACCCTCTTTGTTGAAAAAAAATTAATATTTATATTTTATCTTATTTTGCTTCATAGATTATAATATGTTTTTAACAGTATTGTGAGTAAAAAATATGAGATCCTCTTATGTATATAAGTAGTACTAATATGAGAGATCCTCTTATGTTTTTACTACTTGTATCCTATGAATATGTTGTTAACAATATTGTGAGTAAAAAATATGCGTATAAGTAGATATG
Organism: Medicago ruthenica; assembly: GCA_018208015.1. Classification (NCBI taxonomy): domain Eukaryota; kingdom Viridiplantae; phylum Streptophyta; class Magnoliopsida; order Fabales; family Fabaceae; genus Medicago; species Medicago ruthenica. Next base: position 78,824,755 of record CM031371.1, read on the forward strand.
CTTATAAGTAGTCCTGATATGAGAGATCCTGTTTGTACTAGTATTTTATATTTATATTTTGTTATAAAATTGTCCTACTTGTATTCCATGATCAATATAAGAGATCTCTAACCCAAACGCCAAGTTGAAAGCAGGGCCGGAGCCAGGAATTAAAGTTTGGGGGACCAAATCTAATAATTTAGTAAAAAAAAATAAATTTTCAGTGCTCAATATATACACATAATTTAATAATTTTTAAGTAAAAGAAACAGTTAAATTTAGTGGAAAATCAACAGTAAACATAGACTTTCCAACTTGATAACGATGACAAGTAAAATAATTATATAAAAAATCATATGATAAAAATGGATCTAATATAACAATATGTATATTATGCTAGTTGATCAATGGTGCCTGCTTTTAGTAAGAGAGAAGAAAAGAGTTTGGATTTACTATCTTGATAGTATAATAGTAAAAAACATGAAAATGTTGGGCGATCCTTGGCGGTGGCTCCACCACTGGTTGAATAAAAACATGGAAGAAAAACATACAGAACTATAATATAACAGCTGGTAAGAGAGGTTAGTCTCCAGAATCATATTATAAACTGAAACACATATACAACCTTTGCATTGCATATTAGAACTGTAATGTCGGTTAAAGGTTTTTTTTTCCTTCGGATGGCAAAAGAAAAAATAAATATATAGAAACAACGAACAAGAGTACACTAGGGCCGGCAAAAAAACCGAGAACAACCAAAACAAAACACCTCAGAAAACCACCACTAAACAACAAAGCTAATCACCAAACAAAACGCCACTAACCAAGAGCTGCAAACAACCACAAAATGTTGGTTAAAGGTTAAATAATATTTAAAAACATACCCTTTTTCATGTGTTCATGGTTCGAACTTTGACCAGTATCAAATTCTGGATTTTCGTTCTCATTCTCATCAGGGCTATGATTGAAGTTTTCCATACCAAAACTCTCATTCATGGTGTCTTCATCTGTGATAGGATTTTTTGCGATGTTCACACCAAACAACATCACACACCTATCACCATTCTCATCGTACGTCTTTAAATTATTCGACATGGTTTTTGCCTTTAGGTCTAGCGAAAACCTTCTCCTTTAAGGGTTTTGCTTTTAACCCTCTGTTTATATTTATATACAAACTTTTCTTGTATCCCTCACTATTGTCAGCCATATTTTTTCGAGTGTAGAACTGAATATCCCTAAAAGTTAGATGATTTAGATGATTTTTTTTGAAGGAATCCCTTAAATTTAGGTGATAATAATTAGAATATCTAAAGTATAATAATTTCTTATCTGGCGAAATATTGTTTTATCAAGATATAATTTAATTTGTTTGTGAAGTAATCTAGATATATTTGCTATTTTTAATAAGCTAAAATGAAATTTCAATAACCAAACTTTTTTGCTTGCCCCACACAAGGTGTGCTAGAGAGAAGCAAAGAGAAAAATCAAGTTATATCAGATACAGGAAAGGGGCACCTGAATGAAAATAAAAAGAAACATTACAAGAAATTCAATGGGTTAGTCCACCACGAATGATAGTCAAAAGCAAGAGTTTTGTGTTTCGCTTTCAACCAACCAAAAGATTGAGTCTTGATGTTGTCAAGCAAGTGGTGAATAGTATTTTGAGAATTCTTGAAGATTCTTGCATTTCTTTCTTTCCATACAACTCAAGCTGAAGAAAACCAAACTAAACGAGTAATGTCTTTCTAGCGTTTAGAAAAACCTTGGAAGGAACCAAACTGAGCTAAATGGTCTGAAATAGTAATATAAACGGCGTAACCAAAACAAAGTCTAACCAATCATACACAGCAAACCAAATTTGACGAAAAAAATCGCAATGAAGAAATAGATTGCGGCATCCTCTAGATTACCACATCCCCCCACACATTGCTGAGAAGTATCCGAAAGCACCCCTCTCTTTACCAAATTGTCGTTTGTTGGTAGACGGTTGAGAAGGAGGCGCCACACAAAAAGATTAACCTTGATAGGGACATCTTTATGCCAAAAAAACATGGAAGTCATCATCATTGATATGTTGGGAAGAAGTTTGTTGAAGAAAATTATAAGCACTACTGACGGTGTAAGATTTTGTAGTGTGAAGATTCCACTGCCACCTGTTAGTAACATCATCCTGCAAAATAATAGAATTCAAACAAGCACTAGACTCCCTCAACTGCTCCTCCTCCCATGCCCGCAAAGGCCTGCGCCACTTCCAAGCCTCTCCTTTCTCACCCAACCCTAAGTGATCCATCTCAACCACCGTAGCCATCTTGTTATCAAAAAGCTCAAAAAGGCGGCTGAACCTAACTTTCAAAGCCACATCTTCCATCCATGGATCCCACCAAAATAAAAATGAATTACCATCACCCACCTCGCACACACAATTATCGTCAATCCAATTTCCTATAGTTGTACCAACACCACGACCATTACTTACTAAATTACGCCACCACACCGAACCCCTCCCACCATCAGCATGAACAAAAATGCTACCCTCTCCAAACCTTGCTGCCAACACTCTAAACCACAAACTACCACGCTCTTCCTTCAACCCCCACCACCATTTACCTAACAATGCCAAATTGAATTCTCTTAGCCTCCTAACCCCCAGACCTCCTTTGTCCTTATTAGATCAAACAATGTCCCATTTAATCCAAGATATTTTCCTAACTTCCTCACTCCCCCCAGAAAAAACAATTAAAAATAGATTCGATAAAATAAATGATACTTGCGAGAGCCTTGAAGAAGGAAAGAAAATAGACCGATAGAGAGGACAAGACAGACTCCAGAAGAACCAAACGGCCACACAAAGATAAGTTGCGATTCTTCCAACTTGACAATCTAGATTTTATACGGCCAAGGAGTGGTTGCCAAAAATTCAACTTATAGGAATCTCCACCAATAGGAAGTCCCAGATAAAGGAAAGGTATCTGACCAGATTTACAATTTAAAACGGAAGCCGCCTCGGCCAACTAAGAAGCAGCCACATTAACACCAACCAACATGCTCTTATTGACCTTGAGACCATAAATTGCCTCGAAAAGCAAGAGAACAATTTTCAAGAAACGAACATTAGCCCAACTTTTGACTCCCAACAAAATAGTGTCATCCGCGAATTGTAAGTGAGAGACTAAGATGTTATTTGACTGGCCGACAGAGTACCCAGTGAATAGACCAGCCGCAATTGTTGCTTTCATCAAGACATTAATACCTCAGACAACTATTTAGAAAAGAAACGGTGACAAAGGGTCGCCTTGACGAAGACCTCTTTTAAATTTGAACTCATTGATTGGACTCCCATTAACTAGAACAGAAGCGGTAGCTGTAGTAACACATTCCATGATCCACTTCTGCCAGAGGGAAGGAAAATTCATCTTAACCATCACTGCTTCTAAATAATGCCAGTCAACCGAATCAAAAGCTCTCTCAAAATCAAATTTGAATAACAACAATTCTTTTTTTAATTTCTGGGCATCATCCACTATTTCATTTGCTATAAGAATAGCATCCAGAGTCTGTCTTCCTTGGACAAAAGCTGACTAAGAATCTGAGATAACACTTCCGATTACTTTCCTCAATCTATTAGATAACACCTTTGATAGGACTTTGTGCATGCTACCTACCATAGAAATCGGCCTAAATTCCGCAAGAAATCGACCTAACCTAGATTTTTTCCCATATTTTTCTTACGTAATAATCTAGATATATTTGTTAATAACAGAGGTGATTATTACGTAAGAAAAATAGCATAACAATCTGATTATTAGTAAAAAAAATAATCTGATTACTTTTTATTTTTTGAGGAAGATTATTTTTTTGTTGCAAATATATGAGTGCTTGTGTCTATATATATAAAGAAAATAGGGGGTTTCAGGGAAATTTTGGGCTGGCTTTTTTGTTATTTCAATTATATCCTTAAACAAATTTTCATATAATATTATTATATTGTTGTTATTAAAAAAGATAAAAAATTTGTTATATTATTGTTATCATTGAAAAATATAAATATGGTTTGTTGAGTTTGTTACATTTGAAAGTCACAAATATCTATACTTATAATGTTTTATGTATATCAAAAAATTTATATACAATATCGTTTGTAATTTACACGTAAAATTTATATAAAATATCGTTGATAATCTACAAACGTTAGCGCAATAAAAATTGCGGAAAGACGGGCAGGGCACGTGAGTGTGTGTATATATATCAAACCTAGAAAAATGATAAAGAACCTTAAGCTTTCATTGTTGCTTCATAGAACCTTAATTCGTTCATTGTTAATTATTAGATCTATTGATAATGCTTTCACGCAATAATCTAAATTCACCGCAGCAACCAAAATACAACAACGACATCAAACATCGAATGACCGAAAATGAAAGTCACATACTCCCGTTGGAATCCACCATTTATTATATTTCCTCGAACAACCTTAAACCCATGTGGGATCCTGAAACTGAGATTCAAATAAGCACAAAAATTATTTTTCCTTTCTTATTGTTTCCCTTATTTTTTTTTACTTGTGAGTTGGTATTGAGTTTTAGAAATCTTCAAAATTGTAGAGTTTGATTCAAAAGATTGGATCAAGGTCTGTTAGTCGTCGAATGATGTTAGGAGATTGACATTATATCATTCCTCTCTTCAATTACCCAACTTGTAATGGTTATTCTTTTGTATATGTTTTGTTTAATTTTTGAAATTTTTGTTATGGATTCAATTGGGTATTTGGGTTTCAAGGAATTTTGTGTATGAATTGAACTTTATGATTATTGATAAAATGGTGTTGGAGGTGGTAATGGTGATTAATCAATAAAAAAAACAATTATGAAATGACAGTTCATGGAACCCGGAAGAAGAATGGAAAAGGAACTGATGAAAGAAAGAGAAGAACAAAAAACATTAATGATTAAACAAAAATTACAACTTTGTCCCTTTCTTTTGTCTTTCTCAAAAACAAAAATATGGGTATTTATGTCTAAAGGAAAAGGTGCACTTTGTTAAAATAGAACTTCATAAAAATGAGTGGGTCTCTTGTCTGAAAAAAAAATGAGTGGGTCTATTGTAGCAAACCCATATATATATATATATATATATATATATTTCCCCTTTGAGAATCTTTTTAGTAATTCCACTAATAATATTTTTTTGGGGAATATTTTATAAAGTACGTATGTTTCAAGTATAAGGTACTTTTTTTTTTGGAATATTTTATTAGGTACATTTGTTTCAAGTTATTTTAATAAATTCCAATGAGCAAAATATAGAAATATATAATCCAATGTTTTTGGGAATTAAAAAACAATCCCAAAAAATAGAGTGGGAGTAAAGTTTCTATGAATAACTACATATTATTCTCTCAAAATAAAACCCCATCCATATAATCACAAAAAAGTTATTCTTAAAAATATAGTAAATAATTGGCCTCTCTAAAAAAAAGTATAGTTAACCTGAAAGAAAAGCCCATATAATCTATTTATGGGTTCCCATATTATAACGATAATAATTGCTAACTATCTCCCCTCAAAAAAAATTGCTAACTATCTGTCAAGAAAAAAAAAGAGGAAGGTAGTATTGATTTTATAGATTACTATTTATATTTAAAATAAAAAATTACCGTACATGAAAGATAAAATTTCTTCTCATAAAAAAAGATAAATTTTTTTCATTTTGTCTTTTTGATAATGTATTGTAACTGCATTTGACTAAAACGAAGAATTGTACAGCTATTATACATTTGTACTTTGATATTTTGTTTATATTTCCAAAATTTGTGGGATTTATGTTTTGTTACTAAATATGTGGGATTGGATTTACTATTCTATTTTTTTTTTTTTTTGACAAAACCATTATATTATCTGTAACTGATGATTTCAATTTAAAATTAAAACTGATAAGATTGAACTATTTTTTTAGGAGATTGTAGTACTTTATTATTTTATTATTATTATTATATTATCTGTAACCGATAATTTCAACTTAAAATTAAAACTGATAAGATTGAACGATTTTTTTAGGACATTGTACAACTTTATTATTATTAAGTTTTTTTAAGAAGCTAATATGAAATTATATTAACAAATCTACTTTACTTATCCCGCACATGGTGTACTAGAGAGAACTTGACACTTGTATCGAATATTTATTATTAAAATTACTAGCGGAAATACTTTATTATGTTTACTAGCGGAAATATGGTCACTAACGTGTCTGTCTTTCCGATCTTTTTATTACGCTAACGTTTGTAAATTATGAATGATGTATTTTATAAAATTTTGATTTTGATTAAAAGTATAAATATAGATGTTTGTCTCATTAGGGTTCTGTTTACACTGATTTTTTTGTAAACAACCGCTGGTTACAAAAATGTTTGTTGGAACAAAATGTGTTTAAACAAGTCTCTTATGAATTAAGGGGAGATTGTTGAAACATTTATGAGTAAACATATCTCTCTTTATGGTTTTGATGATAACAAAGTGTTAAAGAGAAAATTGGTTATTTGTTAATGCTTTGTTTAAGTGATTTCAGAACCATGTATTTATTGAGTAGAAATTCAGAATGGTTATGGAAGAACAAGCATAGAGCAAGTAAGGAAAGCTAAGAAGCAAGATTGCAAAGCTAGAAGGAAACTGGGTAGAAGAAGTGCTCCTGAAGTAGAGCTTCTGAAGTGATTCTGTAGTGGTTCTGAAAAAGTACTCCTGAAGAAGTGCTCCTGAAGTAAGAGCTTCTGAAGTGGTCCTGAAGTGGTGCTCCTGAAGTGCAGCTTCTGAGTCTGAAGGCAGCTTCTGAAGTCTGGGTGCTTCTGAAGAAGTCAACGCAAAGTCAACTCCTGAAGCCAACTTCTGAACCGTACAAAGCAGCTTCTGATGCAGCAGCTTCTGATGCACTATTCACAGAGAAGCTTCTGAAGCTGATGTGGCATGGAAAGTGACCAGTACTGTGCGCATTTAATGCCTGGATGTGTCAGAACAACTCAATGGAACAGTTGTCTCCCTGACCCAAACTTTCTCCAGCTTTTAAGGTAGGCAAGTTCAAAAATGGCTGCTGCTCTGATTTTTGCAAAAAGTTCAGCATACTTTTTCAGTCTATCCTAGTACAATTGCAACGGCTCTTTTCCTCAAATCAAGCAAATCTTCAACAGCTATATTTCATCTATAAAAGGAAGAAGATTTGAAGAAGAATTTTGTCTAAGACTCTTGAAACGTATTGCTGAACCTGTGCTCTGTTTTCTGTGTAAAACTGTCAAGTTCAAAACTCTTAGAAATTCTCATAGTCTTTTGTAACTTAGAATTTCTTAAGGTTAAGAGTCTTAACCTGTGTTGTATTTAGAGAACACCTCTGATATTTGATCAAGTGTTCATCCCAAACTATTTCATTTGTAAACCAGTTTGGTCCTCAAAGTCTCAGTCTGTATACTGAGCATTTGTAACCTCATTCCTTTTTGGTCTGAGTCAGAAGCCTCTTGACTTAGTGTCTTGAGCATTGAGAAGTCTCTTGACTAAGTGTCTTGAGCATTGGAAGCCTCTTCCTTGGTGGTTGAGCAACTGGAAGTCTCTTTCTTAGTGATTGAGCAAAGTGTAATCTTCAGATTATAGTGAAACTCTCTTGTTGGAAAACAAGGGGATTGGACTACTTCTCACATTGAGAAGGAACCAGTATAAATTGCTGTCTCTCTCTCTTCCCTTATCTCTTTTACTTATTAATCTGCTGCATAACTCTGAGAAAATAGTTCAGAACTGATTCATATCAGATTCTGAACTTGACTTAAGTTTTGAAAAGTAAAAGAAACCAGTTTTTGAGTCACACAATTCAACCCCCCCCCCCTTTCTTGTGTGTGTTTTTCTCACCTTCAGTTGGTATCAGAGCTCCGGTTCTGATATTAACACTTAACAGTGTGTCAGTAGGATCCTGAGAAAAACATGACCTCAACTAGTGGTTCACCTCCACCCTCTCCCAGAAATCCACCATCTCCCAGAAATCAAAGAAATGTACAATATGACTATGGTACTGAAGAAAAGAAGTCTAGGTCACACAATAAACCTCCTATGTTTACTGGTGACCCAAAAAAATTCTCTTGGTGGAAGAGCAAAATGTATAGTCACATTATTGGGATTGATGATACTCTATGGGATATTATTGAAGATGGAATCTCAATACCAGTAGATGAAGAAGGTGTTGCTGTCAACAGAAGAGCTCTAAGTGATGCAGAAAGAAAGATCTATAGGAAGCATCATCATGTCAGAGGTATCATTGTGGACTCATTACCTCACACTGAGTATCAGAAGCTGAGTGACAAGTCCACAGCAAAGGCCATCTTCACATCCCTCTGCTCTAACTATGAAGGTAATAAGAAAGTTAGAGAAGCTAAGGCAAACATTCTTGTTCAGCAATATGAACTGTTCAGAATGAAAGAGGATGAAATTATTGAGACTATGTTCTCAAGATTTCAGACTCTGGTTTCTGGACTTCAGATTCTGAAGAAGAGTTATACCACAGCTGATCATGTGAATAAACTCTTAAGAAGTCTGCCATCCAAATGGAGACCAAAAGTGACTGCTATTGAGGAAGCTAAGGATCTGAATACCTTGAGTATTGAGGATCTGATAAGCTCCCTCAAGGTGCATGAACTGGGACTCAATGAGGATGAGTCTGTTAGAGAACCAAAAACATTGGCTCTGAAGTCTAAAAGAAAACCTGTTAAAGCTTTGAAAGCTATTGAATCTGAAGAAGAGTTTCCTGAGGGAAATTCTGATGAAGATTCAAATGCTGATGAGCTTGCAATGATTTCTAAAAGACTTCAGTATCTAATGAATAGAAAGAAAAAAATTCTCTAACAGAAGCAGTAACTTTAGAGGATCTGGTTCTGGTTCAAAGAGGGATATCCAGAAGGAAAGCTGCTACAACTGCAAAAAGCCTGGCCACTTCATTGCTGATTGTCCTGATCTTCAGAAGGAAAAATCAAAGGAAAAAGCAAAGAAGTCCAGCTCAAAGTCCAGCAGTTTCAGAAACAAGCTTAAGAAGAGTCTCATGGCAACATGGGATGATCTGGACAATGAGTCAGAATCTGATGAGGAAGAAGCAAACCTGGCCCTGATGGCAACTGCATCTTCTGATGCTGAATCATGCTCAGATTCTGATGAAGAAGATGAGGTATACTCTGAACTCTCTAGATCTGAATTGATTGAAACAGTTAATGATCTTATGAGTCATCTTAAAAGCAAGTTAAAAGAAATTAAATCTTTGAAAAATCAAACTAACTTGCTATTTGAGGAAAATCTTAAACTTCAGAATCAAATTTTTGAATATGATGAAGAAGTTGAAGAACTCAGAAAAGAGGCTCATAAGAAATCTGAAGAGGTTCCTAATGAACAGGAAATAGCTCTTCAGGATTTCATGATAACTGGATTTAATAGAACAAAAATTGCCTCCATGATGTATAATATGATCAGAAACAAAGGTGAAGGCATTGGCTATGATTCATTTAAACCTTCAAATGAATTAAACTCACCTTCATGTTCTGAAGATATTTTAAAAGGCAATGGTATATGCTTTGTGCCTGCTTCTGATAACTCTGAGAAGTTGAAAGTATCAGAATCTGAGACTAAGTCTGAAGTTCTGAACAACTCAGACTCTGAAGCTTCTTAACCTAAAGGTAAGATGAAGGCAGATGTTAAAACCCTACCTAAATCTAAGCCAAAAGGTCCCAAGCCTAAGAGTAAGAGGAAATCAGACTCTGAACCTGATAATGTTCAGAATCTGAAGTGTTCAGAACCTGACACTAGCAAGTCTCAGAATCTGAATAAATCTGATTCAAATTTTTCTAAGACTGAGTTTAGTAAAACTTCAAAATCTGTTAAACCAGTCAACACAAAACACTTTCAATCTCAGAATGTTAAGAAAAGCAAGCAAAAGCAAACCAATCAGTTTTCTGCTTCTAACTGTTTTAAGAAAGGAAAAACTGAAGCTTGCCTTGTGTCTGAAGTAAACAAAGTTAGAATTCTGAAGAGATCAGAACCAAAGTGCTCAGTGGTTCAAACTCTAAAGAACTCAGAACCAAAGACCTTCAAGTCTCAGGTTCTGAAGAAATCTGAGTTCAAACCTTTGAGAACTCAGGTTCTGAAGTACTCAGGTTCTGAAACTCAGACTTATTCAAGATATAAGGATCCATATCCTAAGTATCAGAACAAGTCTGAACATCATAACTTCAGACACGAGTTTAAAAAGCCAAAACCTTTCAGGACTAACCCCAAAGGACCCATGAAAATCTGGGTACCTAAGTCTGAGATTATTTCAATTGCAGATATGCTTGTCATCCAAAGAAAAGGAAAGGTCCTGGTACCTGGACAGTGGATGCTCGCATCATATGACAGGGGACAAGTCTATGTTCCAAACCCTAACTCTGAAAGAGGGAGGAACTGTGGGATTTGGAGGAAGTCAGAAAGGAAAGATCATTGGTACTGGTAAGATAGGTAATTCTTCCCTGTACATTGATAATGTTTGGCTGGTAGATGGACTAAGACATAACTTACTTAGCATAAGTCAATTATGTGATAGTAATTATGAAGTCCTGTTCAATAAGAACACATGTACTGTAATCAGTAGCAAAGATAAGTCTGTAGTGTTCAGAGGCAGAAGGAAAAACAATGTTTACAAAATTAATTTCTCTGAATTGGTTCAACAGAAGGTAGTTTGCCTTCTGTCTGTGAGTGATGAAAAATGGGTGTGGCACAAAAGGCTGGGACATGCTAACTGGAGACTCATCTCTAAGCTTAGCAAGTTACAGCTGGTCAGAGGCTTACCCCAGATTGATTATCACTCAGATGCATTGTGCAGTGCATGCCAAATTGGAAAGTTTTCTAAAACTTCTTTTAAAACTAAGAACATTGTTTCCACCTCTAAACCTCTAGAACTCCTTCACATTGATTTGTTTGGTCCTGTTGGAACAGCTTCAATCAATGGGAAGAAGTATGGACTTGTAATTGTTGATGATTATAGTAGGTGGACTTGGGTTAAATTCCTCAGAACCAAAAATGAAACATATGATGTGTTTTTCAAATTCTGCAAACAAGTACAAACAGAAACTGATTTGAAAATTTTAAAAATCAGAAGTGATCATGGTGGTGAATTTGAAAATGAACCTTTTGAAAACTTTTGTGAAGACCATGGGATTCTCCATGAGTTCTCATCTCCTAGAACTCCACAACAAAATGGAGTTGTAGAGAGAAAGAACAGGTCTTTACAAGAAATGGCCAGAACCATGATCCATGAATCTAAAATTGTTAAGTACTTTTGGGCAGAAGCTGTAAACACAGCATGTTATATTCACAACAGGATCTACATCAGACCCATTCTGAATAAAACAGCATATGAATTGTTTAAAGGAAGAAAACCAAGTATTTCTTATTTTCATCAGTTTGGTTGTACATGTTACATACTAAACAATAAAGTCTACCTAAAGAAATTTGATGCCAAGGCTCAAAAGGGTACCTTTTTAGGATACTCAGAGAGATCTAAGGCATACAGAGTGTATAATTCTGAAACACATGTTGTTGAAGAAGCTATACATATTAGGTTTGATGATAAGAAGCCTGGTAGTGAAATACCAGAGCTGGTTGAGAGTTTTGCAGATGTCCGAATCTCAGAAGAGCCTTCAGAAGCTGAACCCAGTTCAGGTTCTGATGAAGGTTCAGAAGCTGAAAACATTGAAGACTCTGAGAAACTCTCTGATAAAGACAGTACTCCTGATGCTAATCAAGACCAGCATGGTTCTGAACAAATCCCTGATGGTTCTTCAGAAGCTAATCCTCCCAGAACCTCATTCAAGTACAAGTCTTCACATCCTGAGGAGTTGATCATTGGAAACAAGAACAGTCCAAGAAAGACAAGATCAGCATTCACTCAGAATGAGTCTATGCTTGGCCTGCTATCCATGATTGAGCCTACAACTGCTGATGAAGCACTTGCTGATGATGGTTGGATTGTAGCAATGCAAGAAGAGCTGGACCAATTTCAAAGAAATGATGTATGGGATCTTGTTGCAAAACCTGATCAGAAGAACATCATTGGAACAAAATGGGTGTTCAGGAACAAGCTCAATGAACAAGGAGAAGTGATCAGAAACAAGGCTAGATTAGTAGCTCAAGGGTACAGCCAGCAAGAAGGAATAGACTACACAGAAACTTTTGCTCCAGTGGCAAGACTGGAAGCAATCAGGTTACTTCTTTCTTATGCTATTAATCATGATATCATCTTATATCAAATGGATGTTAAGAGTGCCTTCTTAAATGGTGTAATTTCTGAAGAAGTGTATGTCAAACAACCTCCTGGTTTTGAAGATGTTAAATATCCAAATCATGTTTTTAAACTTAAGAAGTCTTTGTATGGTCTGAAACAAGCTCCCAGAGCTTGGTATGAAAGACTAAGCAGCTTCTTGATTAAAAATGATTTTGTAAGAGGTCAAGTAGACAATACACTCTTTAGAAAAACTGTTAAGAAAGAAATCTTAATTGTACAAATCTATGTTGATGATATCATATTTGGTTCTACTAATGCCTCCCTTTGCAAGGAATTATCTAAGTTAATGCAGGATGAATTTGAAATGAGCATGATGGGTGAGCTGAAATTCTTCTTGGGAATTCAAATCAACCAATGCAAGGATGGTGTTTATGTTCATCAGTCAAAATACACCAAGGAGCTTCTGAAGAAGTTCCAGCTGGATGATTGCAAGCTGATGACAACACCTATGCATCCCACCTGCACCTTAAGCAAAGAGGACAATGGCTCTAAAGTAGATCAGAAGCTGTACAGAGGTATGATAGGTTCTCTCCTATACTTAACTGCTTCTAGGCCAGATATTTTATTTAGTGTATGTCTGTGTGCTAGATTCCAATCAGATCCTAGAGAATCTCATATGACTGCTGTCAAGAGAATCTTCAGGTATCTGAAAGGAACAACTAATTTGGGACTTCTCTATAAGAAATCTCTAAATTACAAGCTAGTTGGATTCTGTGATGCTGACTATGCTGGGGACAGGATTGAAAGAAAGTCCACCAATGGAAACTGTCAGTTTCTTGGTGAGAATCTGATATCCTGGGCCAGCAAGAGACAAGCAACCATTGCTTTGTCAACAGCAGAAGCAGAATACATCTCAGCTGCAAGTTGTAGCACACAACTGCTCTGGATGAAACATCAATTAGAGGATTATCAAATTCATGCAGACAATATTCCTATTTATTGTGATAATACTGTTGCTATATGTCTGTCTAAAAATCCAATTCTGCATTCTAGAGCCAAGCACATAGAAATAAAACATCATTTTATAAGAGATTATGTTCAGAAGGGTGTTTTAGATATTCAATTCATTAATATTGATCATCAATGGGCTGACATATTCACAAAACCCCTAACAGAAGAAAGATTCAATTTTATTAAAAAGAATCTGAACATGCATTTTATCTCTTGAAAATGTGCTTGAATCTGAATGAATTCCTTGATTCTGAGTTTATCATAAGCTAAGACTTATCAAACACTCATCTTCTGAGAGTTTGAATAAAGTTAAGCCTGAACAACTTCAGAGTCTGAAGGATCAGAACCTGGATTTTCTGACTTCTGAATCTGATAAAAATCTAATGTTGGTCAAAATCTGATAAGTATAGTTATGGGCAATGATGATTAAAGCTTTGAAAGTTATACTCTAATCCTCCCAAAGTCATCAATTTAAAAATGTGTTTTTCTGCTCTGATATTCATTGTTAAAACTGCTTGACAAACAATTTTCAATTGGTATCAGTTTGTTTTCAAACTATTTAAGCACAGACACATTTTTTTTAATGCTCAAAGTGTCACAGACATGTTCAGTCTTAAGAACTTATTTTATCTTAGTATCAGCACTAAAATGTCAATTTGGTATCAGACTCTGAGGTAAACCTTCATGTTTTGCAATCAGGTTCTGATACAAGTTCAGCAGTCCTAAAACTGTATTTTGGTATCAGACTCTGAGATAAAGTCCTAAATTGGTATCAAGCTCTGAGATATCTTTTCAGTTGGTCTTTAATCTGAAAAATTTTACTTTAAAAATGAGTTAGACCTGCTCTGATCTGAACTATTTTCTTTAAAACAGCTCAGATTTGCTCTGATACCTTCTTGCAAGAATTGCTCTGATACCTTCTTGCATGTTTTGGCTCTGATACTGAACCTTATTTGGTTGTTTTGCTCTGATACTGAACCTTTTGTACTGAACAAGTCATGTCTGAACAAAGAATGACCTGGTCAGAAGCTCTAAACCTTTTTCTGCTTCTGAACAACATTCTATTTTCAATGCAAGTCATATACTCATTGCAAGTCAAGTATGCTCTGATACTCATCTTTGCTGATTGATTATCCATATGATTGCATAAATATCTCACAACTTTGTTTGGTTCAACCCCCCCCCCCCCCCCCCAATTCTGAATCTTTATGAAATATTTTCAAACTTGGTGTCAGAACTCTTTTAAAACTCTTTTACAAAGGGGAAATTGAACTGCTTTGATACATGCTTTCAAACTATTTTACAACCCTTTTCTGCTCTGATACAGATATATTTTCAAACTCTCTTGACAAAGGGGGAGAAATTTTCTCTGTTGGGGAGTAAGTAAAACTTTTTGTTGATGACAAAAGGGGGAGAAAGTAAAACAAGTATTAAAGCACCTGAGCTCAAATATAAGTTAAAATTCTGTCAGTATATTAACTTATGAAAGGGGAGTAAAAGGTATTAAAGCCTAAGGTTCTTATGTGAACTATTGAGCAACTCAAACCCCCCTTACATAAGTTAAGATCTGATACTGTTTAGTTAAGATCTGATACTGATTAGTTAAGCTCTGATACAATTCTGACTGAATTTAACTTATGAGAACAGATTTTAACTCTTAGCCTCTGAAGTGAAACTCTGACTCTGATACATTTCTGTGAGATACATTACTCTTAGTGAGTAAACTGAATTTAAAATAACTTGGATAAGACTCAGGGAGCTTACAAAACTCATCCTGTGGATTATCAGACTTAGGGGGAGAGCTTACAAACCTCAGAACCTGAAGTCAACAAGTCATTTTGAATTCTGAGTGTAAATTTTACCATATTATGTTAAGTTAAGCTTAATTAACATGGATAAGAATCAAGGGGAGCTTACAAACCTAACCTTGAGGACTGTCAGACCTAGGGTGAGCTTACAAACCTCTCCTGAAGTCAGATTGTTAATTAAACTTAACAACAATTCTGAAATTTTCACATTTGTGTTTTTAACTGAACTTAATTAACTTGGATCAGACTCAGGGGGAGCTTACAAACCTCACACCCTGCAGTCAACCTGTTAATTAAGTTAACAGCAATTTTCTGATTTAATACTTATGTTTGTCATCATCAAAAAGGGGGAGATTGTTGGAACAAAATGTGTTTAATCAAGTCTCTTATGAACTAAGGGGAGATTGTTGAAACATTTATGAGTAAACATATCTCTCTTTATGGTTTTGATGATAACAAAGTGTTAAAGAGAAAATTGGTTATTTGTTAATGCTTTGTTTAAGTGATTTCAGAACCATGTATTTATTGAGTAGAAATTCAGAATGGTTATGGAAGAACAAGCATAGAGCAAGTAAGGAAAGCTAAGAAGCAAGATTGCAAAGCTAGAAGGAAACTGGGTAGAAGAAGTGCTCCTGAAGTAGAGCTTCTGAAGTGATTCTGTAGTGGTTCTGAAAAAGTACTCCTAAAGAAGTGCTCCTGAAGTAAGAGCTTCTGAAGTGGTCCTGAAGTGGTGCTCCTGAAGTGCAGCTTCTGAGTCTGAAGGCAGCTTCTGAAGTCTGGGTGCTTCTGAAGAAGTCAACGCAAAGTCAACTCCTGAAGCCAGCTTCTGAACCGTACAAAGAAGCTTCTGATGCAGCAGCTTCTGATGCACTATTCACAGAGAAGCTTCTGAAGCTGATGTGGCATGGAAAGTGACCAGTACTGTGCGCATTTAATGCCTAGATGTGTCAGAACAACTCAATGGAACAGTTGTCTCCCTGACCCAAACTTTCTCCAGCTTTTAAGGTAGGCAAGTTCAAAAATAGCTGCTGCTCTGATTTTTGCAAAAAGTTCAGCATACTTTTTCAGTCTATCCTAGTACAATTGCAACGGCTCTTTTCCTCAAATCAAGCAAATCTTCAACAGCTATATTTCATCTATAAAAGGAAGAAGATTTGAAGAAGAATTTTTTCTAAGACTCTTGAAACGTATTGCTGAACCTGTGCTCTGTTTTCTGTGTAAAACTGTCAAGTTCAAAACTCTTAGAAATTCTCATAGTCTTTTGTAACTTAGAATTTCTTAAGGTTAAGAGTCTTAACCTGTGTTGTATTTAGAGAACACCTCTGATATTTGATCAAGTGTTCATCCCAAACTATTTCATTTGTAAACCAGTTTGGTCCTCAAAGTCTCAGTCTGTATACTGAGCATTTGTAACCTCATTCCTTTTTGGTCTGAGTCAGAAGCCTCTTGACTTAGTGTCTTGAGCATTGAGAAGTCTCTTGACTAAGTGTCTTGAGCATTGGAAGCCTCTTCCTTGGTGGTTGAGCAACTGGAAGTCTCTTTCTTAGTGATTGAGCAAAGTGTAATCTTCAGATTATAGTGAAACTCTCTTGTTGGAAAACAAGGGGATTGGACTACTTCTCACATTGAGAAGGAACCAGTATAAATTGCTGTGTCTCTCTCTTCCCTTATCTCTTTTACTTATTAATCCGCTGCATAACTCTTAGAAAATAGTTCAGAACTGATTCATATCAGATTCTGAACTTGAATTAAGTTTTGAAAAGTAAAAGAAACCAGTTTTTGAGTCACACAATTCAACCCCCCCCCCCCCCCCCCCCTTCTTGTGTGTGTTTTTCTCACCTTCAATGTTTACTGGCGAGATCAACCAAGAATCTCAGGACATGTGTTAGATTTTTTTTCCAGAAATGTTTGAATGTTCATGATGTTTCTTGAAATTGTTTAATAAAAGATGAAGATAATCGTCAAATTCAACAAGGTTGAATCTGTCGAAAACTTCCAATAAATAGAACTTAAATGTAAATGCGTAAAAAATAAGTAAATTGCAAGAATACTTAAGAAATAAACTTGAACTGCATTGAATTAAATGGAAATATGTTCACAAGGATCATACATTTGCTTATTACGCGATTGCAAACATTAGGTTTTGATTGAAAAATATATATAAAAAAAATGAACAAAAACAAAGTAGACAAACAAAATACGTTAGAAAGAGATTAATTAAGTACCATTTGATCAGAAACAGGAAGAAGTGAACAAAGTGAAGAATACAAATTATTGATCTTCTTGCGGCGATCGCGTTCACTAGCATTATGAACAAGCTTCTTGACCATGCTAAGGTCGTTGCTTGTTCATTGTGAGGGATCAGTTGAATTAATTTCGGCCTCAACTTGATCATGAAAATTAAATAATTGATCAATATTGTCTGTGTATAAGTGATTCTGATGCTGGTTATGACTTAAAGGCTCCTCAAAAGGTCATAGAAATGTTGAAAATAAAGGAGGGGATATCGTTAACATAATGTTGATGGAGTTGTTGAAAAGAAAATCAGGTTAACTCTTAAACTTTTGCTCAGATGCAAACAAACTAAATTGCAAACCTCTTTACCCCTTTATCTTTTATTTTATTATTTTTATTTATTTTAATTGTTTCCAAATAAGTAACTTGAATTGCTTAGTTGAAACGACAATACATGTGGATACGATACTCTCCTTACACTTTATTACTTGATAAACGATTTGGTACACTTTCCTAAATCCGATCATCAAGTACAATCACATAATCTTAACATCCAACGATGCTAGGTTAGGTCATCAACATTTCCCACCTATGTGTTATTAGCCTTTGGCCTATGACAAGAGTCCTTGTTAGTGAGTTTCTCTTAGTGTTAGGATTGATTTGATGATGTTTGATTATGTTAGGTATTAGATATTTTGATGATGTTTGTTGTGTACATTTGCATAGTTGTTAGCAAATATGTTAAAGCACCCTAGCTATTGATTATCTAAGTTTCTCACAATGTGTCTTGTGTTAAAATGTGTTTAAGGTAGTTCATGTGTGTCAAGTCTTATTAAAACTCCTTGTTAAGCTATATGAATCAAATCATGAATCGATTCATTTGCATCCTCGAGTTTGTTCTTGGTTATTGATAACATTTTGAATCGATTCATGCAAATTATGATTCGTATCACTTTGATTCGAATAAAGAAATATTTCAAATCAATGAATCAATTCATTTGTCCTATTTGTCCCTATGTTTGGCCTGGTTGATTTGTATTAGTGTTCTTTGATTCGATTCATACTCTTGAATCGTATCAATGTTCGTCTGGGAAACCTTTGATTCAATTCAGATATTCTTTGAATCGTATCAATCTTCATAGCTTCAGCTTTTTCTATTTTCGAGTGTCTGAATTGAATCATACTTAATATGATTCGAATTAGGTCGTTATTTTCGCCACTAAAATTGCACTTGTCACTCATGTCTATATATAGCTACACACACACAACTTCTAACTCACTGAATCAATTTGCAAATATCAATCTTGAGTCTCCAACCCTTTCTCTCTCTGCTTGTTCTTGGGATTAAACACTTTTTCTAAGATAGGCATAGATTGCTAAGGTGTTATAGGAAATGTACATTGATTTCTTTAAAGGAACATGATTGAGGATCAATGGTCTAAAGGAAAAAAAAAGGTCTCTTTTCACCTCAAAGGGGAATTGTGAGGGTTGTTTCTAATCTTCTCAAAGACTCAAGGGGATCCAAGCTTCGGACATAGCAAAGACAAATTCGGGGTGAAACAATTCCAGGGTTGCACAGAAGCTTAAGTTTCGAAGACCTAGAGGATCTCCAATTTCAAGAGGACTTAAATATCGGTGGTGTGTGGTTGCTTAGAGTAACACCTCATTTTTTTAAACACTAAAAAAAATTGTTTTTTTTTTTTACAAAAGAATAAATCAAAAATCTTTTTAAACACAAGTCATATACTTTGATTCACAAAATAAATTAAAGATTTCTTTTCAAAATAAAGGCCAAAGGTATATAGAGCTTTGCATGATAACTAAATAATTTACAAGTCACAGGTACATCACTACGCAGAGGGGGATTTTCGTAACAAAATTTTTACCCAGAATTAAAAGGACTCCTAATGCAATGTCTATATGTCGACGCATATGTTCTGGAATTAATACCGCCATGTAGAGGGTTGTGGCAATTTATGTTGATTCAGCGCCACTAAGGTGATGGTATTTTACCCATCAATCAGACTCGATGATCAACTATGGGATAAGGTGGTTTTAAAAAACATCTTGTGCCACCTATCCGGTACGGTGGCGATGAATCTTCATGGTGGGACGAAAGGTGCATGCAGGCACATTAGCACTCCAACGCTTAAGTCAGCATGGGAAATGAGATGGAATGTGTGAATGAAGATTATGTTTTGATGATGTCTTTCTATTTGATAGTCTTTTCATTTGATGTTAATTAGATATAGTCGTTTTGATTAGTATGTTGTTAAAGCACACCTAGCAATCGTGTCTCATGTCTCCTATGTTTCTTGGTAGTCTTGCATGTCGTAAGTTTGAAGTAAACTTCTTTATTTTTTTTATCAATTTGGTTTTCAAGTCTTGTGATTTGATTCATTTTTGTATGAATCGTATCACAGAAAGTTTCTGCCATTTTCCATTCATCTTTGATCCGATTCATAATTTCTTGAATCGTATCAATTTGAATCGAATCATGGTTTAGTAAATCGTATCATGGTAAATCTCTGACTTTGGTTTTAGGCTTAGTGATTCGATTCACTTGATGTGTGAATTGTATCAATCTTCATCCTGGGCAACTTGATTCGATTCATTTTAGGTCTGAATCGTATCAATCTTCATACAATTCTTGCTTGTCTTTTAGTTGTCTGATTCGAATCACTCATTAAGAGAATTGAATCAACACGTTGTTTTTGGCTAAAATATTGCTCTTGCCACCCTTTTCTATATATACTCATATCATCCTAACCCCTAAATTACTGAATCATTTACATCTATTCTCTCTAGAGTCTTCATACCTCATTGTTCATGTGTTCTTGAGATTAAACACTTTTTCTAAGAATCATTGTGTTTCATTGAGTCATAGATTGCTAGAGTGCTATATGGATTGTAAGTTGATTGCTTTCAAGGATATTGGTTGGGAATCAAGGATCCAAAGTGAATTGAATAATCACATTCCACCTCCAAGGGTATTGGGGGTCCTTCCTAAAGGTTCTTGTGTTCAAGGGGATCCATTCACCGGACGGAGCAAAGAAGAGTTCGAGTGAAGAGCTTCAAGGATTGCACATGTGTTTGAGGATTCAAAGACATCAAGAAGCACCGATTTCAAAGGATATTCGAAGATTGGGGTCACTAGTACAAAAAACATTTATTAACACATAGATTTTAAGTGGGTTGTGATCCACCTGACTTAAAAACTCATGCGGAGGAAAGGATTTTGAGGTCAATAGATATTAAGTCGTGTAACCCCTTTTAAAAACAATTTTATATTAAAATTAAAATAAAAAAATTAACATTAACATATATGAAAAGAAGAGGTTCCTCTCAGTCGTGTAACCCCAATCCTTCTCACCCTTCTCACCGACCGTCAACTCACTGTCCTTCATCACCGACCTTCAGCCGTAACCCACCCACCGTCAACTCACCGTCGCTCCAAATAGAGGTTCCTCCTCAGTCGAATTCATCAACCTCAAACCCACCATCAACTCACCGTCGCTTCAAGGCCACCACCCACCGAAACCCACCATTGCTGCAAAGCTAAACACATATTTCTCTTTCTCTTTCTCTCCATCGAGCCAACAAAAGCCATCAGCCGTAAACCCTTCTCCAAATTCCAGATTTCTCTTTCTCTCCATCAGCAGTGACCGTAAACCCTTCCCTTCGATTCTGCTCATTTTACACTTTAAAGGTACTTTTTTTTGTAGCTCTCTAACATTTAATTTTTTTTTCATTATCCTTACTTTTGTTTTGAAATTCTTTCTCAGCAACTTTCTCACTGTTAGCCGTGAAACTGTGTTCCGTTGTCGTCGCCGTGAAATCATGTTCTATAGTCTGAACAAATCTCAGGTTCCTTCTTTCTCCTTCCCTTTACATCTCTAGTGGTTGTGCTTATTTGATTTATTTGGTGTTGAAACTGGAGAAATTATAAATTAAGCTAATAAGCTATAATGAACTTTTAATAAACTGCTTAGTAATTGTTTTAATTTTGCTGCATTTGTTGTTATAATAAGCTAATTAGTATCTTTTTTAATAAGTTAATTGTTTTAATAAGCTGAACAAAATAGTAGAATTTAGTAAAACTAATGTAATAAGCTATAAGCTATAATAATCATTTAGAAATTTTCAATTAAGTTAATTAGCTATAATAGGAATTTTACATAGTATCTTTTGTGAGCAATACATAGTATCTTGCGGTTTGATCTAGTGTGATGCCGCCATTGTGCCCAAAATGTTGATTACAACTCAAAGAGACATCGTATAATGTCGAATTATTTTTTGAGCATACATCGCATTCTTTTCTTGTGAGAAATGGTTCTAATCATAATTAGAGTCCTCCAAATATGCATCAGCTACTTCCTCCACCACTAAGATCACTTTCTTCATCAGCTGCATATATGGTCATAGTAACTGAAACCAACCACACCAATTTTGAATGCTATTAAACTACTGCTACACCTCAGTACTGACAAATTGCAGTTACCAGTTCAGACTACCTTGGCCTAGTTTTTGGTTTTATGCTGAAAGTTTCTTCTTGCGTGATCACCTTTGTTTTTGTTAGGAGAAATCTTAATTGTTGAACTAAATTCCTGTGCTGTGATCAAATGAACTACTTATTAACAGTGATAAAATATTCCAAGTTTATGAATAAATTTTACGTATAGGTTATGAACTATTGATATTATGGAGTTGTGTCTGAAGACAGAAGATTTATGCCTCACAATTCTATGAATATGGATGGTGTAAGTACATTTTCACCCTTATTTATGCCCTTATCTGTGCTTTAAAGTAGATAGATCATTTAGGAAAATGTCTCCGTTTGTGCATTTGTATCTATGAATGTTAAGTGTGTAATCACATTTTGATTCTGAATTGTTTTTGAATATTTCGGGTATATCGAACGCTTTGTACTGAATTGAGAAATAGTCATGAGTATGGTTTCGTTGATCCATTTTTCATTCACGCTGAAAATGACCAAGATAATTCACAGGCTCATATAACCGCAAAGATTTGCGAGGGTAACAAAGTTTGTTATTTTGCACCTTACCTGAAAAAGCAACTGTATTTGATCTTCATCATATATATTAGAAAGACCTAAAGGTAACAAATTTAATTTAATAAAGATGTTTTACACGACAATTTATATATATATGTATTTTATTACTGGAGTGTTATAGATTGGTATAACAAGTTGAGTGGTTTGAGAAAGCCGAGAAAGCCAACATGGGAGATTCCCACAGTAAGTTAAAAATTATACATGAAGAATTCATACAATATTATAAGTTTTGTATATATGATATTTACTCAATATAATTTCATATTTATGACAATTGTAGTGTCAAAGACAACCGACCAATTATGAGTGTGGCTACTATATAATGATACATATGTTGAACATTGTATCAGCTGGCATTACTGACTCATGGGATATGGTGTGTAACTAAATATTTCAACCATTTGTGTTTCTTATGCTTTTTTAAAGTTAATTTAATATTCTAATATGTTATCTTAACTTTTTTTTTCCAGATTTTCGGAGACAAAAAACTGTTTACTGATGATGAGATGACAGAGGTTCAAGAACGCTGTGCAAGTTTGATTCTGGAAAGACTTTTATGTAATTTAATTATGTTATGTTTTGAAACAACGATAATTAATGTTTAGCTTTTGTCTAGTTTTATGATATCGTAGCTTTGAATTTGTTTGATATTGTAACAATGACAAGTTTGATATGAAATTTGATCATATAATATTTCATATTAGTTGCAGTATACATTATATTTTGGGTGGTGCTATATGGCACGACAAGCATGACACACGAATCACGCACGACAAGTTATCTTCATGTGATTTTCTATTTAAATGAGTGCTTTTTTTATAATTTTTTTAAAATAGAAGAGGCAAGCTAAAAAAAACATCTATAAAATACATACTGTGTGGTGGTAAGATCCTGGGCTTGGGATAATGCAACTTATTTTCACCTTTTAATAATCAATGAAGAGGCAACTAACAAGCAAAACTGATTTGGATAAACACTACCATAAGAGAGAGGTGTTTGTCATTTCTCATAAACCAACACATTTGTGAGACTAAATTGATCATTTGGAATAAATCAAAAGTAAAATATAAATCAAATGTAAACCAATAAGTCAATAACTCATTTGTGCGATTGTAACAAACATTCTTGTCGTGCTTTTAAGCATTTTCCTTATATTTTAGATTAATTTATTAAATTTTGTACTATAATCATGTTTAAAAAAAAAGATTTTAAATGGGTTGAACTGATCTAAATTATGTTTATTAAATGAGATCAGTGAACAAGCTTATAAACCTGATTTTTTTTACCTTTTTTTAACCTTTTTTTAAATGGCATAACTCGATTTAATTAGCAGCTTTTAAATGGGGTGAACCGACTTAATAAAAGATTTTAAATCGGGTGTGGGGGAAGACTTAAAATCAAAACGGTTTTTTAAGTCGACCACCTATAAATCGGACCCAGAACCGATTTAAAAAGTCATTTTCACCCGATTTAAAAAGTGTTTTCTGTACTAGTGGGTAGTTGTTGCATAAGGATTGAGAAGCTAGGGTAGTTTGAAGGAATTATTGTGACCTTTTGTATTCAACATTCATAATCTAGTGGAGGTACTTGGTGGAGACGTTTTCCACCAAGAAGAGTACACGTACCCCGAAGCGAGGACGAAAGGGGGAACTACTATAAAAATTTCGGTGTTTTCTCTCTTTCCCTTACTCTTTTAATTTGTGTGAATACATATATAAATTGTGATAATTGAATATTAATTGAATTGAATGTGATTGAATTTTTTTCTAGTAAGTTTTGGTTTGATTCATTGAATCAATCTTTTTCAAAATATATTTGATCACATTTGATTATCAATCAAGTCTCAATTATCAAGTTTATAGTATTGTGTTTTCATTAGTAGTAGCTTGTTTAATTGTTGTTAGGTTTGGTTTGATTTGTTAGCTTTGCAACTTGTAGTTTGTATTAACATTAGATTGTATTGAGATTTATTATAATTGAATCGTTCAATTCAGTTGTAAATCTTTGTGTGCATAGTCTTAATCCTTTTGTTGTTATTTTTACGCTTCAAGCAAGATTCCAATAGTTAATTGTTCTTCAATCGCTTTCGTTACGCTTTCTTCAAATTTTCTAAAACCTTTTTTTTTAAATCGCTATTCACCCCCCCCCCCCCCTCTCTAGCGAATACTACATTTCCTTATAGACCAACAGTGAATAGTGTTGGAAAAGTGAATAATACCTTGGGAGTGAAGTTAAGTCACCCCTATATAGGCGTGTGTGTGAATAACTGTCTCCGTGAGATGCGGCGCCTCATCAGGAGGCCGTTGGAGGACACATGTACGGTGTCTGATGCACGGGGGCATGCTCTAGTAGGGTAGGGTGCACTGTTGCTAGCGTATTCCTTTGGGAAATACGCCTTGGTCTGGTGGACGTTTAAAAGAGTGTGGGATCTTATCTCAACTCACACCTCCTGGAACACCACAATGGAATGGTGTTTCCGAAAGGAGAAATCAAACCTTGTTAGACATGGTCCGATCTATGATGAGTCATGCTGATCTTCCAAACTCCTTTTGGGGACACGCCTTATTAACTGCAGCTTATACACTTAACCAAGTTCCATCCAAAGCGATAGAAAAGACACCATATGAGATATGGAGTGGTCGAAAACCCAATGTGAAACATTTAAATATTTGGGGTTGTGAAGTTTATGTGAAACGACTAATGTCCACTAAACTTGAACAAAGATCTGACAAATGTTTCTTTGTGGGATATCGTAAAGAAACTAAAGGATACTACTTTTACAAACCATCTGAGGGCAAAGTGTTTGTCGCTAGAAATGGAGTATTCCTTGAAAAGGAATTTGTTTCCAAAGAAATTAGTGGGAAAAAGGTAGATCTTGAAGAAGTTCAAGACCCACAAAGTAGTAGTACGCCAATGGAGGAACATGAGCAGGATACACAAACTGTTGTGACAGAAAATCCTACTCCAATAACACAAGAACCACGTAGGTCAAATAGGATACATCAAGAACCTGAAAGATATGGGTATCTCATATCAGAAGAATGTGACGTATTGCTCATGGATCAAGATGAGCCTATGACTTATCAAGAGGCCATTACTGGTCCTGAATCTGAGAAGTGGCTTGAAGCCATGAAATCTGAAATGGATTCCATGTACACAAATCAAGTTTGGAACTTGGTTGAAGCACCTGAAGGAATTAATCCTATAGAATGCAAGTGGGTTTTCAAAAAGAAAACTGACATGGACGGAAAGGTAAACACCTACAAAGCACGGTTGGTTGCTAAAGGCTTCAAACAAATTCATGGTGTAGACTATGATGAAACCTTTTCACCAGTCGCAATGATTAAATCCATTCGGATCTTACTTGTTATCGCTGCATACCATGATTATGAAATCTGGCAGATGGATGTCAAGACTGCTTTCCTTAATAGAAATCTTCTTGAAGAAGTGTACATGACACAACCTGAGGGATTTGGCATTCCTAATAACATCCAAAAGGTATGCAAATTACAGCGATCAATCTATGGATTGAAGCAAGCTTCCAGAAGTTGGAATCTTCGTTTCGATAAAACTGTACAACAGTATGGATTCATTAAAAATGAAGATGAACCTTGTGTTTACAAGAAAGTTAGTGGGAGCATAGTCTCATTCCTGGTATTATATGTGGATGACATATTGCTTATCAGAAATGACATCCCTACACTACAAGAAATTAAATCTTTTCTATGAAGGACTTAGGTTAAGCCTCCTACATATTAGGAATAAGGATCTATAGAGATAGATCACAAAGATTGCTTGGCTTAAGTCAGGGTACATACATAGACAAAGTCTTGAGACGTTTCAATATGTATGAGTCCAAGAAAGGACTCATACCTATGTCATCAGGTATAAGTTTGTCAAAGGCACAATCCCCTTCAACTAATGAAGAAAGGGATCGAATGATCAATGTTCCATATGCATCAGCAATTGGATCTATCATGTATGCTATGTTATGTACTCGACCAGATGTCTCGTATGCTTTAAGTGCTACGAGCAGGTACCAGTCTAATCCAGGCAACAGTCATTGGGTTGCTGTCAAGAACATCCTTAAGTACTTGAGAAGAACTAAGGATACTTTCTTGATCTATGGAGGTCAAGAAGAGCTCTCTGTAATTGGTTACACAGATGCTAGTTTTCAGACAGATCATGATGATTTCAAATCGCAATCTGGATACGTGTTTTGCTTAAATGGCGGTGTTGTGAGCTGGAAAAGTTCAAAGCAGGAAACAGTCGCTGATTCTACAACTGAGGCCGAGTATATTGTTGCATCTAATGCCGCAAAAGAGGCTGTTTGGATCAAGAAATTCATCTCTGATCTTGGTATAGTTCCAAGAATTATGGATCCCATTGAATTACTATGTGATAACAATGGAGCAATCGCACAAGCTAAAGAGCCTAGATCTCAGCAAAGATCCAAACACATACTTAGGCTTTACCATCTCATTCGAGAAATCATCGATAGCGGAGATGTGAAAATATGCAGAGTACCAACATCAGACAAGGTTGCTGATCCACTGACTAAAGCTCTGACTCAGCAGAAGCATGATGGTCATACTAGATCTATGGGTATTAGGTTTATGCCTGATTGACTCTAGTGCTAGTGGGAGATTGTTGGTGTAAGCCCTAGAGGCCAATAGTTTATGTTAAACTTTTCAAATGTATCATGACTTTTATTATTAAATAAAATATGGCGTTCTTTATTACACTCGTTATAAAGTTAATAAAGTCCCTAGAATAGTTGGTTCATGTGATGGAATATTAAGTGTGACTTAATTATGAGATTACATCAACAGAAAGAACACTTTTCTTAAAAGTATCTGTAGTCAAGCTTTAATATGAATTGGGATAATAATAAAGCATGGAGACTATTATGTATGTAGACTGATGACCATATCTCATAGGTCATGAATATGAGATATTAAATCTATACATAGGTATAAGTATTAGGAGTAATATTTATACTGGATTGACCCATCATGAGAATACTACATAGTATGTTATGAAATCGTCATAAGTTATTCTCATAATGATAATAGTGTATATCACTCTTAGACGTGAAACCACTGTGATCCCTAGATGTGGACTCAAGTATTTTATTGTCATTCAAACGTTATTTGTAACAAGATAATTATAACGTTGGTTAATGGGCACTCGACGAATCATGCTGAGGGACATGAGTGTCCTAGATGGGATTTGTCCCTCCATCATAATAGGAGATATATCTTTAGGCCTCTTGATGAAATATGACTGGAAAAATGCATGGCCATGCCGAATTAAGTCAATATGAGATATTGGACTTATTCGTTATTCAGTATATTTCAGGATCAAGAAATATAAATATTGAGCTAAACAAGGGTGACGAAATCTATGCCTTGTGTTCAATAAAGATATTAGGACAAATGAGTAATCGTACACTAGATATTATCATGGAAAAGGTTTCGTCAGATCACTTGACATTCTTGTCACTTGGGTAGCAGTGATGTGTTGCTAGATACTGCTCACTGTTTATAATATTAAATATAAGATTTAATATTATTGCCAACGTTACACGAACCTATATGGTCACACACAATAGAACGGTCAAAAGGAGAAATATAAGATGGGGTGTGTTTAGCAATTGAAGCTAATTAGTTAGCGGAAGCTGAGCTTACGAAAGCCCAATAATGATTGCTGATTTCGTTTAGCAAGGAGCTCTATAAATAGAACTCTAGTGCTGAAATCAAGAGAGCTTTTTCGTGAAAACCCTAAAGCAAAACCGCAACCCTTGTTTTCTCTCTAACCTCTAATCGCTGGGCTAGCACCGGGAACCAGAGGAAACTGTTCGTGTGGACGAGTAGAGGCTTTGCTTTCTTGCTTGGCTGTGATCGAAGAAATCATTTCTGCACTACAAGAGGTAACAATTCCATCACTGATTCATGTCATATTCGTAATGATCCAAGGAAAGAAAATCGAATTTTTTTTTTAAATTTCCGCTGCCTTTCTATGTCGATTTTCCTTCACTTCGAGCCCGGTGTCGCGACATGCACCACCATCAACTCAGCTAATTTCCACTTGGTCGTCCCCTTTGAGGTTTTCCGAGGGGCGGTAAATCCTCCCATGATGGCGCCAAGAAAAATTCGATTTTCCTTTTTTCTGTCTTCGCTGTCACTATCGCGACTTTTTGCTCCCCCTTCAACGTCATTCAAACCCATCCTTGGGGGTGACTCCTCCCGCTCTAGGGAGCGCCTTCTTTTCGGAGATTCACTACGGCGTGAAGCCTTGTGCGGTGAATCCCTTTTTTGTTTGTCATCTATCCGATGTGCATCCATAGTGAAACAGTTTAACTTCCTTTTCTTAATCAATTCTTCAATTGCTTCCCGGGGTTGATAACAGTCATTGGTATCGTTACCATGGCACCGGTGGAAACGGCAGTATTTCGACTTGTTTGTCCTTGCGAATTCTTTTATTGGCTAGGAGGCCTGATGCCAGTCTCTTTGAACTTTGTGTTCAAACACTCGTGGAGGATTGTTTCTCGTGAGGAATTCAGGGGAGTATAGTCAGTAAAACAGGCACGTTGGTTCTTCCCTTTCTCGCCGTTGTCGCGCCGTTTGTCATCATTCCCCTTGTCGAATTGCTTGTTTTTGAGCGCCTCTTCAACTATTCTCTTTTCTTCGTAGTTGATGTATGGTTGAACACGGGTTAGCAAATCGATCATGTCCCTTGCTGCCTTGAGGCTCAACTCTTCTTTGAACTTACAATCATCACGGAGGTTGTTTTCGAAGATAAAGCATTTCAAACTATCTTGCGCACCATAAACCTCCACGCCTTCACGAGTAAACCATTCAACATACTCCCTCAGCGTTTCTTTCTTCTCTTGGACAATAGAGTTCAGCGCTGTCATGGTTTTCGGCTTCTTCCGCCTCGCAGTGAAGTGAGAAGCAAACTCTTCCCACAGTTCTCCCCAGGAATTAATGGAATTGTCTTCTAACCCTTTGAACCACATCATAGTGGCGCCCTTTGGTGTTAGAACGAACAATTTACACTTCACCGCTCGTCGAGCTTGGTGATAATCGAGGACGGTATCAATGTGCTCCACGCGTTCATCAGGATCTGTAGTGTCGTCGTAAGTTCATCAAGATCCCTAAAAGCGCGAGGGATGGGATAATCCATTATTTTCTTGGTGAATGGACCCTTCCGGTGGCTCTTACGGTGGCACTCTAGAGAATAACTGTCCTTCTTCCGGTGGCTTCGGTGTGGAGGAGAGTCTTTCCTTCCACGGTGACCTGGAGACTTTCCGCGGCGAGGACGGCGAGGGGAGTGGCTACTACTTCCTTTGTCTGAATCATTAGGAGGTTTTCCACTGCCTCTGTGGCAGTTTACAGGAACGGAAACAGCATCATCAACAATTGTCACTGTTTCGTGGCGCTGATTTCGATGTGTACCTTCGATCTGTGTAGCGATTTCCATCAGAATCTTATCTTGATTCTCTTCAACTTGTTTGAGCCTATTGTTCTGCTGCTGGAACAAATTCACCAGATTCGTCAAAAGTTCATTCGTCTCTGGCGGCGGAGGATTTGGTGGAGGAAGAGGAACATCATCCGTGTGTGGAGGAGGTGGAGGAGGAAGTTGTCTCGTTTCCATTGTTGCGGAAGGACGAGCGTTGATTGTTGCATCAAGAACGGTAACGTTCGCATTTCCTTCTTGATTCACCGGTTCAAGAACTGGAATAGCTTGATATTGGAGGACTTGGATCGTAGGACGTGATTCCTGCTTGGCAGAAGAGCGACTCGCGGCGGTTCTTCTACGAGTTCCGGCCATTTCCTCGAAAGATGGAGCTGTAACTATCAACCGTTGCGGTGGAGGAATGTGTAACTGAAAACGGTTACGACGGAGGAGCGGGTAATAGAAAACGGTTATGGTGGAGGATCGTTAAACCGTGGCGGTTAGCGAAAGATCCCCTCCTTCTAGCGCCAAATGATATGTCTGATGAGGAACTGATTGAGGCAACGGTGGCGGAATGTGCTCTGGTACGGTGGCGACGAGTCTTCACGGTGGGACGAAAGGTTCATGCAGGCACGTTAGCACTCCAACGCTCAAGTCAGTATGGGAAATGAGATGGAATGTGTGAAAAGTGTGGGAAAAGTGACTTGTACCTTGGGGGTGAAGTCAAGTCACCCTTATATAGGCGTGTGTAAGAATAACCGTCTCCGTGAAGTGTGGCACCTCATCAGGAGGTCGTTGGGAGAGACGTGTACGGTGTTTGATGCACAGAGGTGTGCTCAAGTGAGGTGGTGTGCACCGAAGTTAGGGTGTTCACCCAAGCGACGTGCATTGATCCGGCGAGCTACTTGTCCACGTGTCAGCGTTGGATTGACTTTCTAGCCGGTCCAAAACAGAATTCATTTCACATATAAATTAAAAAAAACGAAAACTATTGCACAAAGTTTTGATTGGAGTCACCGTGATAAACAAACGACATAATAAAAACTCGTATAACAAATTTGAATGCGATGAAAATAATAATTTGAAACAAATAACAAATAAGTGTCTTTACATCAAAACAAAAATTAATTGAGTAACCAAAAAAAAATTAATTGTTAAAGAGTATGTCTACACGTTTACAAATTCATGGTCCCCATAATAAGATAGATAATGCATAAGTTGTATTTAAGATTTAAAAAACATCATGGACAACTTTGCTTATTCTTATTATGCAGCTAGACAATATAAATTAGATATTTTAAACATACAAACTCTCAAATTTAGCAGCACTACACACAATCCTTTACTACTTCTATAAATTTATTTCTTAGGGTTTCTAATATCACTTCTCAATTGCCAAAGCTTATCACTAATACAATCTATCCATTATAGGACTTTGCCCCATTATGATCAAGCTCTGCCACAGTCTTGGATCTATGATCAAGCTCCAGTTCCAGCCCCATTTTTCACTTGGGGGGTAAAAGGCCAGCTTAATTATTTCTCCTTGTCATTTTTATGCACTATCATTTTCACATGAGTCCTGCACCTTTACTTAAGCATGGTTTCTAACAGAAGATACTCCACGGTGAATAAATGTGTATCTATTAAACTAAAAGGAAATAAAAGGTACGGTTACACCAATATGGAAAAATATGCAAGCAAACATCTTAACATAGACAAAGGACCTAAAGTGTTACGTACCTAAAGTTATTACTTGTGGAAGTAACCAAATCGCAAAATTGAAGTAAACCATTTTTATACTAAACAAAAAAAGAAACTTGAAAACAGTAAATTAAAAAACAAACAAAAATTGATAGCAGTAAATTGAAAATAAACCATACCCGAAGTTTTCACTTTGACATACATTTTCTTCTCTACAAAATCACTTTAGCATGCTAAACTACGACTACCCACAATCACTTTTTTCTAGAGAAATACTTGCTCAAACCTCCTCCTTCGTAAGTTCTTCAAAAAATCTGACTTAAAATATATGGGTGTGGTTTATCAATTTGGTAAGAGATTAATTAAGCATGTGTTCTCAAAAACATATACAAAACCAATTTTAAGCAAAAGTGTTTTCAATGGTGTCAAGATTCTTAAAAACAAAAGCAGACATCAGCTAGAATGAATAAAACATTTATAAAAATTATAAAACATTATAGAACAATCAAATATGTTCTGAATTTCCCGATCTCTTATTTTTTAATTTATATTCGAATCATAGTTGTTCTTTTTTTTCCTCGATGTTGTTCCTTTTATTCTATTTTATTCTTAATTTTTTTTTCCAAGTTTCCATCTCAAAACGTTGATTTCTATGTACTTGACAGGTTTGGAATTTTTTGGCCAATGTGTGTTTGTAAGGTTTTTTCATATGACATGGGATTCCAAAAGCTATCAATAGAAAGACTAGGCTCCAGGTAACTAACTTATTTTTCAGTTATAACATATGTGGATTATTTTTTAAAAAATTAGTTGGTTCATGCTGGGAAATATTACCAATTGAAGAAAGTATACAACATCATCTTCACGCGTGACAAATGCTTTGGAGTTTGCTTTGTGTGTCTGCATTCCTTTTCTTTCTTTAAAACTTTTTGCTTTTTGTTTGATTATTTTTTCCTCATTTGGTTTTATTGTTGAATTTATGTTGGGAAATGCTAAAGAGTGTCTTTGAGGCATTGGTTAGGGGAACAAAAATAGAAATATCATGTTGGGAAGTGATGAAAAGTGGTGAATTCAACTTTTTTTAAAAGTTAAAAAATTGTTATCTCTAATGCAAAACTACTTTTTTGTTTCTTTAATAGAAGGACTAAATTGAAAACGTTTACAAACTTAAAGGACTTATGTGTGACCAAGATAATTTAAAGGACCAACCTGTTAAAAACTTCAAACTTAAAAGACTTATGTGTGACAAACATAACTTAAAGGACTTATCTATTACAAACGTATAACTTAAAGGACCTCTGATGTAATTTAGCCTTTATATAATGTGCAGGTGCGGGGCGGGCTGGGAACTAGAGTGCCCATACTTGCTTCCATACCCGTTCAAATTTATGGGTCAATACTCAAGCCCAAGCCCAGATCCAAAAATATGGATATTTACCCGTCCATCATGTGTATTTTTTTGTCATCCATATATGCATGCAGTGGCGGAGCCACGTGTGGACAGGGTATGGTCATGGCCTATCCATTAGTTTTGTGAAACTACTATAATACCCTTGGGTTAATATTAATATTACAAACATGTCATTATCCCACTTTCCCAACTCCCACTCTCATTGCTCTGTTTTTTTTTCCAAAACCAGCATAAGCGCTTCTTCTCCCTTTCTCCCTCGCGAACTGCAAACCAGTCACCCTCACCCACCGGCTATCAGGCCGCGACCGGCCGGCGAACTCTCCGTTGAACTCAAAGCCTCTATCTCTTGTCTCTGTATCAAAGCCTCCATCTTATGACGGTCATCCCAAACTTTTTTGTCTGGCTCCGCCACTGTATGCATGTGCTATGGCCTTTTGACTAGCATACTTTTCTATTAGGAAGTTACTCTTCTCACTTTTCATATTTCTCTTTTTTTAACTATAGGTGTCCGAGCGGCACTTAGCAATCGTTCGGCTCTCCAACGGCAGTTAAGTGTCATTTGACACTTTTACAATTAGTTTCACCACTTTTTAAACCAGTTTAACCGATTTAAAAAGCATCACTGATGGTAGTAATTGTTGTTGGGGGTAAATCGATGATTTTGGTGTCTTCGAAAAAATTGAGAAGTGGGAAGAGTAATTTTCTTTTTATTAAACAAAGTTAGCCTCACCCACAAATCTCGAACAACTTAAGTTACGACCTAAACTTTTTGATTAAATAAGCTTATAATTACTTAAATAAATATTGTTATAAATATAAGCTTACTAACATTAAGGGTGTGTTTGATTCCTGGTTTAAAAAATTATTCCCAGGAATGTGGAGGTTGCAATTATAGATCCCTATGTTTGTTACAAAGTTAAAAAAATAACTCTCGGGAATAAAAAATTCCTAGGAAAATAATAATTTCCACTTACCCATGATTTTATTCCCAAAGGAAGCGGGTGAGAATAAAAGGTTCTCATGTAAATAGTAATAAAATTGAAATAACTACCCATATATACGCTATCACAGGGCGTTTGTTTCGGTGACAGACAAATTATACACTGGAATAACTTACCCGAAAATAAAAATATGAAAATTTGATTCCTGGGTATTTTTTTAAAAAAGTGTTTGATAAATAAGTTGACATTCCTGAGAAAATTAGAAGTTACAATTTTTTTTAAAAAAAATCTATGTAGGATTTCATGGGAATGCACATTCCCACCTTCTCATATGGGAATAAATTCATGGGAATAAGGGAAGTTATGGGAAGTTATTTCATTCCCAGGAACCTTTATACCCAGAAATATTTTTTTTCAACCTTATAACAAACATGTGCTAAGACACGCACCATTGTCTATCTCTTTCTGTTTTTCAATTGCGTATCTTAATTTCATTGCATTCTTATTATTATTATTATTATTATTATTATTATTATTATTATTATTATTATTATTATTATTATTATTATTATTATTATTATTATTATTATTATTATTATTTAATATATTATAATTAAATAAAGATTTAACTTATATTGATCATATTGTAATGAAATTGTCCTTATTAAAGTAGATTTAACTGGTTTTTTTAATTAAAAATTTAAATAATATTAGACATAAGATGAAATTGGAATTAGAATAGTTTAAATAAAGGGTATAATTCAAAGATAAAATAACGGTGAAAAATCATATACCCCCTTATATATAATTAGTTATTACGGATATAGAAAAAGGTAATTGTTTATTTAAAAGTTAAATGAGAACATTTTAAATAATTGAAACGTCCAGTCAAAAAAATAATAAAATTGGAAATGTAGAAACCAATTTTAACACGTACAAAGACATTATCTAAAATACTCATAATTATCATAACATTTTTTACTATTTTACACGAATATTTCTTGAAATTTCCCATGTTACATATGAACATTTCAGTTCACATGCACTTTTGTGCGGTTTTCAAGTCTATTTACAAATATCTAAGAATGAACAGAATGACTTCAGTGGAAGTCAATCAAACAGTGGTCCAACTAGACTTCAGCAACTTTGCTAATGATCACGGATGCATATTTGGCAATGGTTGATTCTGGAGACTGCTGAAGCCTTCCAATTACAGGGAACAAAGGTGATGAACGGATGAACTGTCTACAGAGTGGATGCACACACATCTTCGCTAGGGCAAAGAGAGCTATCTTCAAAGGAGACTCGTTTGTTGAATCATTTCTGCTTGGATTCAGTGCTGATACCGCATAATCGGAAATTAACTTCAGGAGAGACTGCAAAGGAGAAGGACGTCAAACACAAAAATAAAATTGCTTAAAAAATTGCTGGCAGAGCAGTACAATATAGACTATAAAGTTATGCTGTAATTTTTTTCCTTTAAGTAGATGCTGTAATTGACTGTTGTAACATGTTCGGTGCTGGTAGGGCAGTACAAATATAAGTAATTCCTAATCATCTTAAATCCTCAAGAGAAACAAGATAGAATTTGTAAATCCTCTTCAACCATTGAAGATCACCTCATGTCCTGTCTATCTAATTATAATAGTTTTCAGAAAAAGGAGTAAACCTACACCTCCCTGCGCTTTTTAAACAAGCTTCATGGTAAAATTATTCTGTTAACTAAATGTGTATCAACTGGGTTGGAAAGTTTGGAGGTATAATAAACATGGACCAGAATCCACAGAAAAGAGATTCCTAACAGTTCACTATTTTTCAGATTCCTCTCACCCTTTTCTTTAGGCATAGCTACTGCGACCATTATATTTTAACCAATTGTCTAGCTAATAAACTCTAGCTACTATGACTATTGATAATGCCATTAGTTATTATGTCCAACAAACAGCTGATATTTCTTCTTGCACTTTTTGTTCATGGATTGGTTGGCTTCACATTTGCTGCTGGCTTTGGATTCACATTAGCAAGTAGTTTAATTTAAAAAACTTATTTTATTATGATAGAATGGTCATAGTAGAGTAATTACAATCTTAAAATTAAAATGTGATATGGAATTCAAAAATTTAAAATGAGGAAATTATTTGAAGAACAATTTTATCATTTGAACTGTGTAATCACAATTTTCTCTTTAATACAAGTGTTTTTCTTTTTAAAATTATAAAACATTTTATTTACGATTAAAAAAAAATGTGAATTTGCATTAATTTCTAAAAATAAAAAATGTTTGTGTAATCATCTTAAATTCTAAACGAAACTAAACGTTTAGGTGAAAATCTAAAGTGAATCTGACTAAATTTATTGATTCGGAAGGAAAACGGTTAAGTGTTAGTTAATTTAGATGTGAAAATTGATGAAATTGCATTTGACAATATAAATAAACTTAGAAACTAAATTTTGTGAAAATAATTAAAAAAATGCAGTGTGCACATACCTGAACGGCTCCTTTAGACACAATGTCTTCACAAAGTCTATCAGAGTTGCGAACCAGATTGCTAAGTGCACCAGCTGCATTTGCCTTGGTCTTGTCCTCCTCTGCCATTTGTAACAAATTTGCCAGATGAGGAATTGACCTCCTCAGCTCTTCATACAACACGTCATTGTAGTACGCCGCATTTCCAATCTGAATTCAGACACCAGGTTAAAAGAGATAAGAAAAAGTATAACTCCAGCACATATACAGTACAAAAAGCATAAGCATCATGGCATCTGTTCTAAAAACAGGAAGGACAATATATGCATATGTCTACGTAAATTGATAAGAACTTGCTTTAAATGTTTGACAAGTAAACATGGATATTTTCATTGCAAAAATTCATCCAACACAATAAGGATGCCAACAGGCCATAACATATCCTATAATACAGCATAAATTTTTGGCTTTAGCCATGGGATTTAAAACTTACAGCAAAACAAGCAAACTTCCTTGTTCGTTTGTCCGGATCAGAGCATCGATCAATAAGGATACCAACGATTTGATATCTTGCCTGCAAATTCCAACTGTGTATTATAAGAGAATTCAAAATATGATAGCTGCAAAAAGTGAAGTGTCGGATTTTGATTTTCCATATTTGATTGAGTGTCTGAAATTTTTTTAAAATAATGAAAATGTGTGTCCACTCATTGAAAAAGTAAAACTTATTTTTTTTTTTAGGTAACGGATATATTATAGATCCAAGTTAGAAAATTTTATGTCTAGGATTTAAACACATTATGATGGGAAAAGTGAGAAGGCCAACGTAAGAAAAAGTATAAAAACAAGTCCACAAATTTGCTTTGATCAAACAAAATATATTACTTCTATATTCTTAATTGTTATACTTACAAGAGAACTGTAAAAATAGGCATTGTGACGACACATGTTTCCAAGAGCACTGCAAGCTTTTGCACGCATATTTGGATCCTCATGTGAAAGAAAACTTTTTAGGAACTCCAAAATAGAAGCACCTTTAATGTACTCATAGAATCCCTGAACACCAGAAAACAGAAAGTAATATTATAATCATTTTTCAAAGAATGACTATGGAACATCCAGAAAGCAAATACACGTGAAACAATTATACTGGTCCAAAATAAAAATAACTCAAACTGGTAGTGATTGGTATGCCAGAAACCATAGAAAAATATTTCTTTAAAGTAAAAACATAATCAGATGAAATCATATATGGACATTTTGACATTACAATAACAAATACCTTAAACAAAGCTATAAAACACCACTTGACGGATTCGTGTATAAGACTTAAATGAGGCCACTGGATCTATATATACAACAATGATAACCAATCTCTATCCTTCAAAAACCATATTTTTATCCAACTCATTAATCTCTATATCATGGTTGATAGTTTCTCTTAAAGTTTTTATATGTCTTCCTCTACCTCTAGTGATTTGACTCCCCTCCATTCGATATACTCTTCTTACTTACAGAGTCCACGGGCGTATACATGTAGAAAATATTTATTATATAGAAAATATTTTAATTAAAGAAAAATATAGGAACTCAGAAGATGTCTTGTTCTAATGAAAGATTGCTCATTTTATAGGAGAGTACAAAACATCAACTCCTTAAATCAAGGAGTGATATACGAAATTAAAAATACTTCAACAATATATATATGTATATGTATGTGTGTGTGTGTGTGTGTGTGTGTGTGTGTGTGTGTGTGTGTGTGTGTGTGTGTGTGTGTCAAGTAAGAGGAGTGAGGAGTTTATATGAAAGGGTGAGAGGAGTAAATCAAGACCATACAACCATATATGGATGGTCATAAATAAAAGTTATTTATAGATCCTATGACAACTTCAAAAAAATCACGACAATTTCATCTATGGCTAGGATTCATTCCCCTCACTTTCTCATTATCAGTGAGCTCTAGTAATCAGTTCGCTCTATGGGGACCTCGGATTGATTTTATATGTAACAAATTGGATTCAGATAACTTATATGCTCAAAGCTCAAACTTGACAAGGAGTGATAATTATAGTCATATTCTCTATTTTTATTGTTGTTGGTACAGTTTCCTTAGTTTGTAATTTTTCCTTATTTTGGAAGATTCTCTCTAGTATATATATTTATCTGTACATCCCCATTGTGAAATGCCAGTTAATTATTCAAAACTATTTAACTATACCAAAATGAGGATTCTCTAAATATGTTTTGAACATGTAAATACACATCTCAACATAATTGTACTAAGTTCATTCCTTTAAAGTTATTTTTGATAAAGTTATTTGTTTTTTTATTTTAATACTCTGAACTTTTTATTCACATTCTACCTATTTCTCTCTCCACAATAAATAGTTAGCGGTAACGTTGACAAAACAATAATGAATACTACTTTCAACTTCGAAAATGAAAAGTAAATAAGAATAACAAACTTCTAAAATATGGCACTTAAGAAGGAACTAGAGGGAGTAATATGTTCTGCAATATGTCTACATATCTATCTCTTTTGTGTACTGTGTATCCACTAGCCTTTATCACTAAACTGAATAGATATAATAAAGGCAATAGATGATCAACTTAGCATTCATAGAACAAAACCATTTGGTGAAGAGTCAAAACTAACCTTGTCCATACGAGCAAGATCGGAAATTATCATCAGAGCATCCAGCATAACCTCTTTTAGTCCCGACAGGTCAAACAACCTTCTCATCCTATTTGGATCTAAAAGACCTTTACTCACAAGTTGGACTGCTAAAGGTCGTTGGCACACCATTTTAGCAAGAAAGGCCACAGGCCTGCCCAAATCGTTCAACTCCATATGATCTAGGCATCGAAGGATAATAGTAGGCGCACCAACCTGAAAACTTCAAAGCAATTGATTAAAAATATGGACGTTATAAGATAGCAATTCAACTAGTAGTCAAGTGATAGTAAAAGATTATAGCAGGCCGCTGTATCAAATATAAAATGTCTATAACTGAAAACAATTGAGAAAATAATACCAAAAATTAAATTGCCACCACATGTCATAAACTAATAATTGGTGCATTAAATAGTGCACTAGCTGTGATTTTTTTTTTTTAAAAAAAAAGTAACCTACCATCAGCTACTGCTTAATAATAACAAACATTAATGACATGCGGTGGAATATCAGTATCCCATGAAAGAACGATATTTGTTTGAAGCCACTTTCAATATTCCAAATAAATTACCAAAGGGGATGGAAAGAGGATTTTACCTCCACAAGGATCTTAATGTATTTTCCCAAGTCTTCTTCTATTGCCTTAACTGTATCCTTGTCTTCCATGCATACTCTCTGACCAGGGGAACCGACATTAAGAAGAAACCCACTGCTGACAGAAGCATTGGCTGATGGCAAGCCAGGTGCATTTTGAAGAGCAACAAAAGGAAATGCCAAGAGATCTATGACTGCATTTATTAGATCTCTAACTCCTGCTCTCCCTCCACCAGGTCCGGTCCAGCTTTTTATCAACTTAAGATGAGCATCACATATTAAGTTGGATATGAGCTTAACATGTTCATTCCTAATCAAAATCTGACGAAAAATCATAGCACCACCAGAAAGACAGTGACATAATGATGAAATTGTCCACACAACACCTATAGGAGATAATCCAACTGTATCGTTTAGGCACTCGTTTTCTTGAGAAGCACTCGAAAACCCATTGCTTAACAAGCCGATAAGAAGAAGAGGTATACCACTTGCACACAACTGCTGAACAGCTAATGGTCCTCCCCACTTGAGTTTGGAATCTAAAAGACCAACACACCCATCTCTTATCCCTAGCCAATATGGAAGCTTCCCATTAAAACTACCAGGGTCCAGTTCATTTTCTTTTCCTGATGAAAATTTAAGATGGTCACTTAATGTAGAAGTTCGAGGAATTAAGGGCATAGCAATTTCAGATATCGGAGACTCAACCAAATTCCCATGTTCGAGGGAGAGAATGGATGACAAAGCCAGCATGGCTGATGCACTTTGAAGTTGGAAAGAGGCTTTTGTTTTATCATCATAAGAAACATGATGAGCAAGAACTGAGAGTCGAGCAAGCTGCTTCTTTGGTGAGTTGGTGAGCATAAAAATTGCAGAATTTCTTCCAGTTGACTTCAAATGTTGTGCAATTATTGTAAGAATGAGACATGAATGACGAATCAGAGCAGAAGGATTTGCTAATTTACATTTAGTGTTACTTGGTTCGACACTGTGTGCATCTTTGTTGAGAGAGGAACTGCATATTGACAAAACTGAGAAAACCTCTGAAACAATAGTGCCATCACCGCCACCACTAACAACAGTAGTCACAGGAAGGGAACTGGGAAGCCCACAAAGGACGGCTGGAACAATTCCACTGTGGAGGCAGCACCTTGACAAAAGCTGAAAAGGCAAAAGAATGATGGAATATAAAAATTTGAATTACATTCAACTATTCCATATCTGAAACTTTAACCTTTGCACCAATAACAATAAGTACTATAACTTTATCAGAGAAACAATAAAAAAATATTTGAAAGATCTACTTTATGCAGCCAATATAAACATGCAACTTGCTGTCATAACAGGACTACCCAAAACAAGGGTAAGCGACCAAAAGTACCTGAAGACCACAAATCGTTGCGGACTCAATACGTTGGTGAAAACAATAGTATACAGCAACCTGAACAGCTTTGGTCCTCAGGAATGCTCGTGTCATTGCATCAACAATTTTTGTTGATTCTTCGTCAAACAAGGGATCTTGTCTGTGATCCATAATTTCTGTCCTCTTCAAAAAATGACTCTGCAATGCACTAATGGGAAACAAAATGGCACTTTTTTTCATAAAAAGAACGTCCAGAGCATTAATCAAGGACCAGGCAGCTCTGCATGCTTCAGAAGCAGCCCGTAGCATATTTGAAGAACCAGCAATAAGACTTGAGCCTGAAGTTGCTAAGCACAGGCACAAATGGTCCACTAAACCAAATGTTTTCGCATGATCTATAATTCTGTTGGCTGTTTCATTCAGTGTCTCTGAGCCTGAAATTTGAGATGATCTAAGCACTGGAGTAACTTTAGACAACATGACTGTAATGCAGGCACTAGACTCATACAGAACTCTTCCAGATGCATCATTTATCGAAGTTACAACCTGCAATTATATATTAATAAATGAGTGCTGCAAACATGTAAGAAATGCACAATTAACAAGAGTTTTTCAATCTCTGGTGTACAAGCTAATATTTAAGATATTCTAGGTATTGGTTATTTATGATGATATGAATACTTAAAAAACTAAACTATGTAGTTTAGATTGACATGTCACTTACAATATAAATTACCAACAAGATGCATATTTACATGATAGAAAGAGTATTACCTGGGAATAGATATGAACCAATTCAACCCAGTGATTTAAATATGAGCTTGAAAAGAAACTCCCGCCATTATCTAGCAAAATTTTAGTGATAGAGAAACCCTGCACAAAATAAAATGCCTGAAGTTTAACTAGCTAATCTTGGGAGAAAAGGTTGCCAGTTCATTTCACATAAAATAGGCCAAAAATGATTAATCAAAGAAGATAAAATTATTTGCACATACTAAGTTTCTGAACGTTGTCAATAAAAGTATTAAAAGAAAACAATCCTAAAATAATCTGTGCTCTCCAACAAGTTCATTTGTGTTCTCACCTATCTCTATATCCGAGGTGTTGTTTACAGTTGTATGATCATCAATAATCAATTTATACTTGTTCTCTCTCTCTCTCCCTCTCTCTCCTCTGTTTTCGCACTTATGTCTACCATATTTGTAATAATTAGATACTCATATACTGAGCAGTCAGGTTCCCTACTCATAAGGGAACCACTTTCAAGTATTGCTTGTTCAATGGTAATAGCTAGTAATAAGGACGTCACAAGATCAAGTGCTGAAGCAAAATATCAAGTGTGAACTTATTCAGCTCAAACAGTTACTTCAAAAACCTAGGTTTGAGAGGTTACACAACTGACACTCATTTGTGAATTGGGGTAATCAAGTTGGACCACATTTCTCCATTAACCAAGTGTTCCATGAAGGGCCAATCATCATTTATAAAAGAGATTATTTTTTAAGGAGGCATCGTCACTCACTTTGTTGATTCAAATGATCAGTAAGCATATGTTTTCACTTGCATGCAATCCTCAATATTTTAAAAGCTTGGTAAAAATAACCTACATGCTCTAGCTTGAGGGATTGTTGGAAAGTATGAAAATAATGTCAAGATAAATTGTATAGGTTACATAGTATCATGCGATTTCAGTAATTAAAGTTAACTGTGATTTGTACAATTATTATTTTCAGTCTATATATTCAGCTCATTGTGTAGTTGAGATATACAGACTTAATAGTGGTGGTGGGACATAATCCCTACATTCATTAAGGAAGACTTTTACCACAATATAGTTGGTGTTCCTAGTTTTAGATTCAAATACTTATGTTTTTTCATGGTTTTGGTCTTTGTCCCCAGTGATTTTTGTACTATTTTTTCCTATTTTTAATAAATTTTTAGTGTGCTGCAAGTAACTGTTAGTGACTAGGGTGCAACCATCATAGTTGAGATCCCTTGCTCAGCATAGTTTAGAAAGAAAGAAAAAAAAAACTTCTTAGATTGCTTCCTCAACATTTCCAAGGACTGCTTGCTCATATCATATAATTGTACATCGTCTATCAAATATTTTCCAAGATATTGTGAAAGACTAAGATATTCTAACACATCAAATCAAGATCCAAGCATTTTAAATTCATTCTATTGAGAAGGAGACTTGGTGCAACGGTAAAGTAATTGTCATGTGACTGAAAGGCCACAGGTTCAAGTTCTGGAAACAGCCTCTTGTGTAAAAAACAAGGAAAGGCTGCGTACAATACACCAAATGGTGGGACCCCTTCCCGGACCCTGCATATGCGGGAGCTTTGTGCACCGGGCTGCCCTTTTTTTTAGATAAATAAATGGAAAATATAAAATTCTTGGAAGAAAGAAACTAAGGTTAAATGTGCAAGTAAGGTACCTTTGTTAACAAGTCAAAAACTTCATCAGATTTCATTGCTACAACAGATCTTGTAAACAAAAGAAGCTCGCTTATTAATTCATCTATGTACCCAGTAGAACTGAAGACACCAGCAGCAACTAGATTTGATAGAATTCTCAATGACTGGTTTGAAGCAGGAAGATCTTGATCACTGTAGATCATAAAAGAATGAATTCAGAGATAAATAATTTTAAAACCAAAAGAATAGAAAAAATTAACAGGGTCTTGAAACACAGTTGCTTGATTTTTATTGAAAAACAAAATATTGTAAGTCTGCAACACAAACTTACCGGCAAATATTTTGAGTTCCCTTTGACCATTTTTTCAGTGGTTGCAGAATATGTCCCAATGCTTCATTGTCTTGACCAATTACTTTTGCACCTTTGACAGTGCGAGAGTTACTTTCAAGTCTATCAAGTCTTTGGCAGCCTGCTCGGAAGCATTCACAATCACATAAATCCAGGTTTCATATAAGATAAAGAATCTATTACTAAGGTTTTGCAAAGAAAATAGAACAAAACTGCAGTTTGACTCCGTACTTAAAAATAGCAAGTCAATAAATCCCTAAATGCACACAAAACTGATGCATACATCTCTTACAAAACTGATGCATACATCTCTTACTCATTGTCATATATCTTCACCCAACAGCTAAATTTTGTGATATGTGATTCATGATATGGTATCAAAGTCACTCCTAAACCTTATAATGACTGCCTAAAGCCTTTCATAAAGGCATCCTGCACATAATCCTCATTTAATTTACAACTTCCTAAGCTGTCGCTGTTTATCCCGAATCCATTATCAGTATACCTTTTTTTTAATGGCAGATGTTTGTATGTTAATTATTATGTTAGCATTTTCTCCCTTGCCAGGATTCAAACCCTGAACCTTTAACTCTTTTAATCCCTTAGCTCAACCAAGTGAGCTACCCCTCCCCCCCTTTTGATTTGAAAATCCAAACAATGTCATCTATGATATTCTATTTGTTTGAAAATCCAAACAATTCCATCTC
Source organism: Medicago ruthenica (assembly GCA_018208015.1). Taxonomy (NCBI): domain Eukaryota; kingdom Viridiplantae; phylum Streptophyta; class Magnoliopsida; order Fabales; family Fabaceae; genus Medicago; species Medicago ruthenica. Next base: position 78,869,217 of record CM031371.1, read on the forward strand.
ACATGAGCTCTTGCTCCTTCAATTATGGAGAAATTTCCAATATGTTGTCACTAATTCTTTTTGAACTCAATGTTGTATATAATGTAAACGTAGATAGCACTGAGTCAACAGTGGTTTACAATCCACTCATTTGGGATGGAGTATACATTACATGCTGCCTCCCTTCACATGAGTAAACATGGAAGATAGACCAAACCATAATTACAAACGAAAACCAATAATAACCTTTTAAATTTTAATCAATTACAAGAACGTATTACTTAAATTTTAGAAAATGTTTAAAACAGTTTATACACGTTAAAACAGATTTTCAAGAGTAGAAGGAAGAACAACTTTATACTTTAAAATATTTCACCTTAAAATTAAAATGTGAAGAGACAGTAACTGAACCTCAAAAGTATTTCGAGTGAAATATTTCTAATTTTAAATTTAATTTGAATTTGTACAAGACAGCCAATAGTCAGAAATATGTAAACAGGGTTATATCATATGTCTTCCAATAACCAAAGAAATATTAGCATACAAATAAGCATAAGCATGAAGTAAAAGAGAGACGACAATACCTGACTCTCCTACATCATTTTGATTTGAAAATCCGGAAGACTCATCAAGCACTTTAGAATTGGTTTTGTTCATTTTAGGGCCATTTAACTGAACTTCATTCTTAAGTGGTGAAGCAATATGCTCCTCCAAACCTGTTGTGTGAGTGTTTTTGCCTGTGACAAAAGTAAGTCATTATAATAGAGGGAAAAGAAAAAAAGTGTAGAGACATTTGGCAGACACTTTATTGATACACAATAATACGGTAAGTACTATCATCCTGCAGAACTGGAAGTTGCTGAACCTGTTGAAGTTTGAATGGTTTTCCCTTCAACCCTCTGTGTTGTATTGTTGTCCCTTGGTGAACCACTTATCTCATGCAATTCCTGAAGTTCAATCCATATTTTACTAAATTAATTAACTGAAAATACTTAACAAGATAAGACTCCAATGAGCATCTTGCCCAATGCAGAATTCTTTGGCAAAAAATTTAATGTGCCTACCCTGGCCTCAATTTCGTCGTTAGTTTCTTTAACAAATGGGTGTTCAAGAAGAGCAGGCCAAGTTAGTCGACTTTCTGGTGCCTGGTTAGAATAAATTTGGAAACTGAAGTGCATTAATTTATTGTAAAATCTCACAGGGAAGAAATGAAAAAAGGGGAAACATTTGCTAGAGAACTAACCTTGTTAAGCAAACCCTTTAAAAAGCTTTTGAAATTTGGAGTCATGCTATCAGGATATTTAACCGGATCCTGGATTATTTAATTAGTGATCAGAACATAAATAGCAATTGCATAACAAATCTCATCTGATTAAAAAAACGTACCTTAACAATGTGTCTGATGAGAGCATAAACAGAATTTGTGTAAAATGGTGGTTGTCCTACAAATAACTCATACCTGTTATAGGCATTAAAAAAATAGGCTTCAACTCAACTCAATGTCAATAACAAAGAACATTGCAAATTGCTACATAACTATTAGTTAGATAACGTCATCATTCAGAACCCTTTTGCTAATGCAGCAGGTCCGGTTCATCACTAAAAATGGGAAACGCAAAGCAGTTGTTGAGTACCACAAGCATGAAGTTGGGTAAAGAATTTGATGTTAGAGAGAATAAGGATAATGCAAATAGAAAATAGAAGAAATAAAAAGTAGGACCTATTTGGTTTGAGGAAATGAATTACCAACTTAAATATTGTAAAGACATCTGATATCAAGACATTAGGCCATATTTAAATGGACAACTATCAACGAAGAATGCATAACTGAATTCCAGTAAATGTGTTATTAGATGCGGATAAAAAGAGATAAAGATATTCAACATACAATATAACACCAAGAGACCATAAATCAACAGTGTGATTGTAAGGTTGTTCCCGGACAAGTTCTGGAGCCATGTATAATGGGGTGCCTGAAAAAATGAAACAAATTCAGTCTCTAAAAATACCAGCAGCTACACACAAACTACATTGCTACAATGAAGATTAAAAGGCAACAAATTGTGTTCTGATGAGCCAAACCTTTTATAGATCGCAAAACAACTGTGTTTGTGGACATCGCACGTGCGAACCCAAAATCACAAAGCTATCAGATATTCAAAAACAACATAAATTAGACCATGATCAACTGTTCTTAACTAGGAAAACTAGTAATGAAAGCCATACAATCAGTTAGTGGGATTAAAACATAATGTGATGAGTGTTTGAATTAATTTTGCAATAAAAATAAAAACAGAATAAACTTGTCTTTTAGGGGGAGTTTGTTTCAAGGGATGTATATTTTATTCGTTCCTTGAAATAACTGGTTAAAAGGCAAGTCCTCTAGAAGTGCTTGCGGCTTAAATTTGGTCAAGAGGATTCGGCGCATTTTGTTATTGGAGTAGAGGGTTTGTATCCATCATGTTATGTTTATAGAGAAGAAAATTGGGTTGCAGATGGGTTAGCCAATCTAGCCTATCTGTTATCACAGAAAAATTTAACAAAGCACAAATGCAATGCCTCCATGGAGGAAGTGTGTCTCCAGGAACATTGTATTAGATTATTCAATGAAAAGAAGGATTAACTCGTGAGAATGTGAATCATAACAATTACAACAGATAGTGACAAATTTCTACTGCAACTAGCAATAAGAAATGTGTGGTGCATGTTTATTCACGTGAACAAAGAGTTAAGCCAACCTTGACAATCGATCCGGAACCAATGAGAATATTTTGGGGCTTCATATCACGGTGGATGATCCGGTTGGAATGCAAATAATGTAAGGCTCTTACCTGCATAACCCAAACCAAAAAATAAGACATTTATCCTTGTAATTCTTCCTCCAAGTATTATTAGGAAAAATCGTATAGGACAAAATACCAATTGCTTTGCAATTGCTTGAACTTGTTCTTCAGGAAGGCATTTATCATCCTCAAGAATCTCAAATAGCTCACCCTGAAAAATAAAAATTACCATCAGCATGAGAGCATGTCTCATGATTCAAACTTCCTTGTTCCACTATCAGCTGGTTGTTCATGCTTAAATTAACCATTAATGAATAAGTGGTGGTAACTTTCAAAGACTTGAGAGTACTACAAATCCAAAATCAATCATACAATCAACAATACAGATAACTTACCTGTGCGAATTCTGTGACAACGCAAAACTCTTGCGGGCTTTCAAAGGAATCAAGCATTTGAATAATATTTTCATGCTTCAACTTCCTCAATATCTGCAAAATTCATGAATTTCAAATGTCAACAGTTAGTACAGCCATTAATAAGGAATTAGTAGAAAAACTTATATTGTTCAAAAAACTAGATCCATCGATTGAGTGAGTAGGCCCTATGACAGACTAGATCCATCAATTACTAGGATCTTCAATAAAATCATTTAGAAAAAATTCTTCTCTTCATCAATTGTTTGTTTATGGTTTCTCCAAATTTTCCTTCAAGTTTAAACTTTGATTTTTGCAATCATGTAGAACAGAACAGAATTTAAAAATTAATGCACATTGTATATTTTAGTCAACATATTCTATATATGCACACACTCACCAAAAAGGAAAAAACTGATGTTAATCGCACCATCTTGTTCGTCCACTCCATGGATTTTTTAGTATTTTTAGGGTTATGAGTTCTAGTCTTCTAAATAAAGTTGATTAATCCATTTTGTGTTAAAAATCAAAAGTTTCCAACAGAAACACATTTAACATTATCAATGCTAGTCCAATATGTAATACTATTTCCAACTATTGAAGTATATGGAAATCACTAATCTGGAAAATCAACAATAGCAAAGCAAATCTATAAACTCAACATTATTAGTAATAATGATTTTTATTTCTGTTTATTTTAATTTTAAGGAAACATTAATAATGATTTTATTTATTTCTTAATTAACTCAATACAAACATAGCAATGGCAATCGATGAAGCACTTACACAGACAGCAGACACGACACTAACACAGACATGTCAACACCGATCAATCAACAACAACAACAACCAAGCCTTATACCACTAACTTGGGTCAGCTACATGTGACACTCGTCAGACATGGGACACTATTTTGGTCTCGGTGCTACATAGATAGCAATACCAATACCAATACCAATACCAATACCAATACCAAATTTAAAAACAGTTAGCAGCATTCTCACTCTATAACTCAATACTTTTAACATCAGTAACAAAGAAAACTTGTTTTTCAAATTCAACCTAAATACATCAACAGAAACCCTAACTATTGCAGCATCGCAGTCGGCATCAAATCGCACAAAAATGAATTCATAACAAAGATTAAACACAGAATCAAATTGCATTAATTAAAACAAAATCGAAATTGACGAATAAATTAAACGAATTACCTCAATTTCTTGTCTCAAATTATGAATATCCTTTTCAGTTTTACCGTGTTTCATGATGAACTTCATCGCAACAGTCTAAAACGAAGAAAATTGAAAATGGAAAGTTAGTTAGAAAATGGAGATGGAAGAGAGAGAGAGAGAGAGAGAGAGTAACAGAACCTGTCCGGTGTGCTTGCGCCGACCTTTGTAGACTTTACCGAAGGAACCCTCGCCGACGAGCTCGATTACGTGGTATTTCTCCACCGACCCCATTGTTGAATCTCGGAGAGAGAGAGAGAGAGAGAGAGAGAGAGAGAGAGAGATTTGAAAATGGCGATGTAGTTGAGTTGAATGTGAGAGTAGAATCAGAGATGAGTAATTTCGAATTTCTATTCCCGCTCCACTCAACTCAACGCTTTTCCTTTTCTAGCATTTTCACCAAAAGACCCGTTTACTTTCTTAAATGTTTTCATTTTTAAAAATTTGTTCATTTTAAAAATAAATAAAAAATTGAAGAATCATTTTAAAATTTGTTAAAAAAATGTGGGACTCTTGAAATAAATCATTATGATGGAAAGAAGATGAATGTTACTCACTCCGTCTCAAAATAATAATTGTTTAAGGTTTGTGCATAATTTTTAAGAAAATGATTAATTGTGTTGATTTCAATAGTAAAATTAGTATCATTAACTAAAATATTCTTATTAATTATAGTTAGTGGATTAGTTAAGTTTGACGAAATTCAATAAATAAGGGTAAGATAATGGGAAAAAAAAAAGATAATAGTTTCTGCCTTGATATTCAAAAGTGACAATTATTTTGAGAAATGAGAAAAAATGTTAAAAAGACAATTATTTTGAGACGGAGACAGTAGTTGGGGATGATGATTTTTGGAAATAATGAAACAATATTTTTTTATTTTCATTGTTTCGAAAAAATGCATACAATGGTATAATATCTTCCCTTAAAAAAAGATTAACAGTTCAAATTGATCTTATAATATACGTGAAGTCTGGAATATAGCCTGTAAAAAAACACATATTACTCCCTATGTTCCTTTTTAAGTGTCGTTTTGGAATATTAACTATGGATGGCAATTGGACCCAGTCCCGATGGGTACCCGCAAAAAATACCCACAATGGGTACGGTAAAACACCGCTTTCATGGGTTCGGGCTTGGGTCCGGGTAATTACCCGCAAATTCAAATGGGTATGGCACGGATAAGGGTACTATACTGCCCAGTCCCGCAACCCGCATATACATATTTATATAAATGATAAATAATTTATTTAACCATTCAAATTGATCTTATAATAAACGTGAAGTCTGGAAAATAGCCTGTAAAAAACACATATTACTCTCTCCGTTCTTTTTTAAGTGTCATTTTGGAATATTAACACCAAATTAGTAAAGTGTATTTTTGCACATTTACATCCTATTATACCCTTATTTTAATCCACCAATATATTTCTATTTTTTTGCACACATTTTCTCTTTTCAATAAATTTAATATGTTATATGTCTCTCGTAACAAACAATTGTTAGTTACTATCTTTTTCTCCAACAAATTCCCATTTTTTTGCACGTTATGTCTCTCTCATAACAAACAATTGTCAATTTTAAGATAACAAGAAACAAACTTTGTTTAAAAAAAGAAAAAAAAAACTTTAGTTTTCCAAATATATAGCATTAATTAGTTTTATTGAAAAAGAAAAGAGTAATTGACAAATGGTATAATTGACAAATCGTACTCTTAAAATACCAAAATGACAATTAAATAAAAAAGCTAAATCCGCACTCAAACGACACTTAAAAAGTATCGGATGGAGTATATCCCTATGATTTGATATTCTTCTTATCTCTATGTTCCTACATTTCAAGTTAGGATCCACTCAATTTATTATTATCTCCATTTCTCTCATTTGGAGAGATAAGACACAAAGAAAGTTAAAAAAATAATAATAATAATAATAATTAATGATGATGAGACACAGTTTATTTTGTGTCTATCTCTCTACAAATTGCGTACTCCGTTTATTTTGACAAATGAAAATGATCCTTACTCTCTACATTTCCCCGTAGACAAAAAGTTCAGAAAAGTTATCTAAAGGTTGATTTTTTGATGATTTTGTTTAGGATAGAAAAATATGAATTTTCACATAAAATTAGAATTTTCTGACAATGGATGCAATAATTATGAATTTTTAAAGCGCTAAAAACTAAAAAAAATCATGAAAATTTCAACCTTGAAATCAAATTTTGAGTTGATTTTTTGCACACACCTCTATAAAACTACATAGAGAGTATCTGCAAAGTTTTATAGTATTCTGAATATGTCTCGATTTATTTTGATTTTTCAATCAAAACATGCACAATTGTAATTTTGCAATGAGTAAGCATGTACTCACGGGTCCAATTTGATTATAACATAAGAAAATCCACCGCTAAATTTTGGAGTTTTTAAACGAGGGACGAAATAATTATGAATTTTCATTCCCCATATTTATGAATTTTTTAACAATTCATAATTAACTTCTCTCGTTTAAAAACTCTAAAATTTTGTTGTGAAGGTTCTTATGATATTCTAACCATGTCTATGAAATTAGGGAATAAAATTTGACCCGTAAGTATATGCTTACTCGAAACAAAATTGCAATTTTGTATGTTGTTGTTGAAAAATAAAATTAATTTAGGCGTAGTTGAAATGCTACGAAACTTTGTTGACCCTCTTTATGTATTTCTATAGAGGTGTTTACAAAAAAATCCGACTTAATATTCAATTTACAGGTCAAGATTTCTGTTGTTTTGTTTCTTGTGTTTTTGACGGTTTAATTTTTTTTTTGAAGGAAAGGTGCTTATAGCTTTTCATTAATGATTAAAGATTCAATATAATTGGGTATAGAAAAATAAACAACGCGACTAGCTAGAAGTGTGGCCTCTCCTGCAAGAGTATGAGCTACCACATTTGCTTGTCGTCTAACGAACTCCAACAAAGCCACGGGAGGGTAAGATATACGTTCAACAAAAAAGATTAATAAACGCATGTAAGTTTCAGGAAAACAACAACATCATATAAGCATGCATCATACAAGGCCTGATTACAAACATCAACATTTAATAACAAGATTTACGAATCATACATAGCAAATCCTCATCAATAAATAATCATCAACTCAACTATAAATCATTCACATCTCATCAATAAATAAATCATCAACTCAACTATAAGTCATTCGCAATCTCAACACATTCATCAATTAGACATTTACCACATAAATGCACAAGTTCACACCAAAACATTACCAAGCACGACTCATGTGCATGCAATGCACCTAACACGACTCTACATGCATTTTGTACCATAGTGATCTTAAATCACCCAACTATAAATAGTGATCTTAAATCACCCAACTATAAATAGTGATCTTAAATCAAACAACTTTCGACTGACCATGAATGCATGGATGTTCACGTATGGACTTTGACTATGCACACAACTATAAATCATGATCTTAAATCATGCAACTTTCACAACTATCATTTGCATTATCAAATCAATACATCCACACCATTCATGTTATCACCACATCATTATTTAATCATAAATGCATTAAGCCACAACTATGATCATTACATCATGTCAATACATTCAACATGTTTATTCATCATCATATCATAGACATCACCATAACATGCTTTCATTACTTCATCATTCACATATTCACATTGCATGATTAATTCAACAAGGTTACGTCAACCTATCACTACACCACTTTATAATCACGTTTCATCATCATTCATACTTTTATAATCAATTAACATGTTCACATTCAATTCACAGCTCAATTAAAGATAAATCTCAAGTTTCATTTCACATCTTTCCAATCTCAAGTCATCCTTAATCATACATCATGTTAATCAACCATATACCTCATAATTAAATACTCATTGATCAAGTTTAGGGGTTTGGGACCCAACACATGCCTTAGGAACCTTTAAAAATACGAAAAATGAGGTTTCGGGCCGAAACAGGGGACACACGATCGTGCTCCTCTCACGCACGATCGTGCTGACCAAGTGCGAGAGGAACGCACGGTCCGTGTGCTCAGGGCGCACGGTCGTGCGGCCTTCCTAGACCAGCAAAAGCAGATTTTCTGCGTTTTTGCGCGGAAAATCTCGTTTTAACGACACCTTTCGATCCCAAAAGCACCAAACACGATCAAAATCATTTACCCAACATTACTTACTCAATTACATCTCAAACACAACTAAAAAAAAAAACTTAATCAAAATCACTTTTAATCATCAATTACCATGTCTCTCAATTAAATTCAAACATCGTCTCAAAAGCTCATTTTCATCAAAAACTTAACAATTAAACATGGCATAACAACATCAACAACATTTTCTTCAGGTTCCACATAACCATAATCACTTATTCCAACCATTATAACAACAACTTAAGCATTTTCACTCAATTAAGGATTTTCAACAAAACACAACAACAACAACTTCAATCACAACTTATTCAACATAACTTCATGAATTCACAAACTAAACACATACCCATGCTCAAAATCAACTTAATAAACCACAAACATCATTCAATTATCATGTTCTTCACCAAAATCATCAAAACCCACAAAGTTATCATTTCACTATAACAAACCATGAATTATGACATAATCAAAACATGAGTTCACCAAATTTTGACATATTCAAATTAACCATAACAATATAGCACGAATTTCACATAGTTAACACCAAACATCATGAAATTAATCATAAGCTAAAACACCCAAACTGCCTAATTGCTTATTAAAACGCAATTGGTGAAAATAATATTCCCCATTACCTCAATTCTTCACAAAAATGGCTTCCTAGCTTGAATATCTCCCTTCTAGAGCTTTCCCCTCTTCTTTCTTTCCAAGTTTCTTCTATTCTTTATTCTCTCCCTCTTGCCTCTTCTCAAAAGTTTTGTGACAAATGGTTAACCTAATTCCACTAACACATACACTTCTCCTTATATATTATGGGTTAGGGTAGTCACATCCAACTCTCACAATTAATTCTATACACTATTACTTCACTTAAACCTTCTATTTTATTTATACACCACTATTCTCAAAAATTCAAATTTCTAAACATAATTACAAAAATGCCACTCACTCTAAAATGATCAAAACACCCTCAATCACTAAAAATTCACTAGCCCACAAATCACACAGCAAATAACAATTAACAAATATAAATACATAAATAATAATATTGAATAAACCTAATACTAAAAATCGGGCTGTTACAGTGGGAGTCGTCAAGGGCTCATCCCATATCCATTTATCGATGAGCTCCTCAATTGAGATCTAGGCATGGCAATGGGGCGGGGTGGAGATGGTTTTACCTTCCTCGTCCTCATACTCTACTCCCTCATACTTACTTGTTACCCTACCCAACCCAATGAGGATGAAACATCAAATCCCATCCCCGTCTCCAACGGGTTCGGGTATCTCCGCCTTATCCCCATCCCTGCAGTGCATAATTTTTTTAATAAAAAAAGAAGTATTTTTCAGCTTTGGGCACAATTTTTTAATACGTTATCCAACTTAGAGATGATGACGATCAATGTCTATGGTGATGGAGAAGAGAGATCGAGGGTGTGAGACGTGGAAGGAGAAGAGAGAGAAATCAAAGAAGTGAGTGTCGTCTAACAACAGACTGAGACTCTGACTGTATGAGTGAAATGATTTAGAATTTGAGTTTCTATTTATATAAAAGATGTAATAAATTGATTTTCTACATTCGGGACGGGTTTAGGTATGAGTTTAAGGTGGATACCTATATCCCTGTTACTCATCCCATACCCATGTTTTAAAATCGGGGAAAACTCAAACCCAGTAAAAGTGGAGAAAACCAGTCAATTTGGGTTTGGTTCGGGCGGGTATGGGTTTTGTTGCCATGCCTATTGGGATCTGATCTTGTCATCTTCTTGCCATATCAAATCTGAAAGGGAAAGGGGGAATAATGAATTCAACATTCAAATCCACCCTTCCTTCACCGATCAGGTCGATTCGGCATGGAACAATATAAACGTTCCTCATGAACGATGTGACCCCTATGGGAAAATAAAGAAAACCCATAAACCATCATTCAAAGCAAAAAGCAAAGAAAAATATATATAAAGCACCAAACAAAGGTGGTTTCTAAACAAATCTACGTTCACGGTGAATATAGAGTTGATTACAACTATATCATCATCTACTACTTTAAAACATGCCTAACAGTTCTAAACGATGGCATAAAATAAAAAGGAACCAATATATGAGAACACCAGCCTATTTTAAAGAGATGAAACGAGAAGATGGAAATGCTTCTGGAAACTGGAAACAACCTTCAAACTTAAAGCTTCACAAAATACTCATAACAAAAACAAACTTGAGAAGAGAATGAAAAATGTTTTGAGGAAACCACCAAAACCTTTTATACTATCCCTCAAAAAGTTTAAAAAACTAACCGCCCCCATGTTCCAAGCATTCAACTAGCAACAAACTCACCGCACTGAACGTCATTCTACTTATCAGGTCAGATCAAAATATTTTCAAATTAAAAAATAGTTATTTAAAGGGGTTATATTCTCACAATTTGTCTATGGCCCATGAAATGTCAGGAAGGGGCTGATCTCATCACTACACCATTTGTTGTCTCTGGCAACACTTTTTTAGGCAACATGTAAAAATTGTTGCCTAAAAATAGCTAAGGCAACGTTTTCTGACTGTTGCCAGAAATATTTTCGCAACCCCTGGAAAACGTCCCCTAAAATACCTTTGGGGACGTTTTTGGAGTGTTGCTTTGTTAACTTTTTGGCATCGATTGTTAAATGTCCCCTAAAATACTTTTGGGGACGTTTTTGCAGTGTCCCCTAAAATACTCTATTTTATATATATAGTCAGGATCCGTTGACACCAGGTGTAAGTCTAAAAGACTTACACCAAATCTCAACCTTTGTAAGTGATTGATCTAACGACTCATAATATGTCAAAAATAAGTGATTGTATAATGTTCTAAATAAATATGTAAAAAATCATTCAAAAATTTAAAAATTTAAGCATAATTTAATTTAATAGGGACTAAAATTACGTGTCGAAATTTTTTTTAACAAATATTTTTTTGTTAACAAAGATTAAAGATAAACATTCTTTTTTATTTTAATTGAGGAAAAATGGTCCCCTTTTCCCAAAAAAATAAAATTAAACAATGGTCCCTTTGTTGTCCCATTGTTTTTTGCTCAAAGAATGAAACTATTTTTAACAAACTATGACAGAAAAAACTTGCAATTGCAGATGTAAATGACATGACAATAGCACAAATAATTATAGTTTCATATTATGAGAGGAAAAAATAATTAAGAGTGAATCAAGCAATATCTCACATAGAGATAATTTCCTTTTCTAATCATCATGTGATTTCTTTCCATTTATTACTGACATAATATGAACCGTTAGATCAACTAATAATAATGGTTGAGATTTGGTGTAAAGTTTCAAGACTTACACCTGGTGTCAACGGATCCTGACTCATATATATTTAACTTTGTATATAAAAAAAGAAAAATATAATATAATATATAGGAGTATATTTAACACATAATAATAATAATAATATAATATATAGGAGTATATTTTATGGGTATTATAGAAATACAACTTTCCCAATTTTTCATTCACGCAAAAATCTATCACTCTCCATATGAGTTTCGTTCAATCCCTTTATCTTCTTCTTCATCCACTCTTTCATCTCAAAAATCTTTCTGCTTCTTACCTCTAAACTTTTTTCTGGGTTTAAAATCAAAAGGGAATTTTGTACTAACAAAATCAAAAGGGGATTAGGGTTTGCAGAGAAGAAGAGAGAAGAAGATCTTGCTCAACATGCGATCTGAAAATCCACCATCGTGTCTACTCGACACCGACACAACGATCAATTCAATCGTTCTACACTTGCTACTCGATTTTGGAGACGAATTTCAACGAACCTGGCAGCTTCTTCCATATCCGAAGGTAACATAACACCACGAGTTTCGCCCTTTTTCATAATAACTTTAAAATTTAACAAAGGTCCGAACTCACTATCTTCTTTAACTTATCTTTCTCTGCCTTCACTTTCTATTTCGCATAACAAACCCAACCTTCTCTGTTTTGATTTTGAAAATACCCTTTTATGAATTTATATTTTTTTATTAAATTTTGTGACATTGGGTATGGAAATGATATGCTTCTTCAATTTGGAGAGAATTCTTGTGGATTTGATGATTTCAGAAGTTGGGTATTTGTTTTGGGTAGGTGATTTTTGAAGTATGTGATTCATGTGAGAATTCATGATTCTAATAAGGATGTAGATTTCTCTTCACTTTTTGTAATTCTAAATTCAAAGCCTTCTTTTCTTGTGTTGATTTTGGTTAAATAGTGATGATATTTAGTATGAGCCTGTTTCATGCATGTACTTTTGAAGTTGTATATTTCATTTTGTGTATTTCACATTTAGAGTTCTATGTTTTGTCTATTCAGTTATCTCAATACTTCTATACCCCTAAGGTTAACGTGTTTTGTTCTTTCACATATAGTCACTTTTCAATAGTATAAATAATGTTGGATAATAAACCAAGCTATCTAGAAGAATTGAGAATGGCATTAAGCATATTACGTTATCATTAAGGAAGTGTTTTATTGGAGCAAAGAAAAATAGAAGTTGAAGGACACGTTTTGTGTTTGTATCATCCTTAGCTATGAAGTGTTTTTCTTATTCATTAAGAGTGTCATGATCTAAGTAGTGGCACCTCCTAAACATTACACCAGCACCGTCTTGTGTTTCTTAGCATAGAAGATGAGTTGTTTTTCAAGCCTATATAAAGGCATGTAGTAGCCATTGTGTAATATAAATTAATGTGAATGAAATTAGTGTTAAAGAAAAACTCTCTTTTTATGATAGTTAGTTTGTGTGATTTATATGTCCCACTTATATCAAATAAGAGTAGGTGAGGGGCTGCTTGTGTATGTATATGAAGCACGGAAACCTCTTGAACTAGGTGTGTTGCGGCGTTCGACACACGCCGGTATCCGACACTCTTATGACACTCGTCTTTAGCTTTTTTGATATGAAATAGACATTAAAGTTTATTATAACGTCTTTAGCTTTTTTGATAGTAGATGAATAAATAAAGGTCAAATACAATGAAATAAATTGTTTTAAACATTAAAGTTTATTTTACATTGTTTCGTATTGGGCTACTAAGGCTATTTTTGCGGGGCTTATACTTTGTTAGTTTTCAAATGCTTTCTTTGTACATGCATTGCAACCTGAGGCGAGAGGAAGTGACCTGATAAGTGAGACAATATATGAGACGAGAGGTAGTTAATTTCATAGTTTTCACGTGTAATGGATGTATCCGTACATGTGTAAAATATTTTCTACTTTATTTGCATCTTTATTTGCATACAATTGCCTTCATACCTTCACAGTTATATTCATATGCTTTCTTTGTATCTTTATTTGTTGCTATCCTGTGATGTAATAATGTGATAATGATATATATGGGGAGAGGCTGTACTGTGATGCATGTTTTAGTGCTAAGAAAGTCCCTTATCTTTTCATTCTTTTGAAGTAATTAACCACAATTTATATTGTGCTGTCAAATGCCATCATGCTTTGTCTGGTAGTACAAAATTGTTTTTGGTTGTATCACAGTGCCACATCATATTAGTGTTTTTTTATTAACCCAAATTCAACTTTTGTTGCTGATTTGTATCTCAACTAAACCATCATTTTTGTTTCATTTATGGGCCTCTAGTGTGGATACATAATTTAGTAACTTAAGACTTATCAAAGTTATAATTATTTGCTTAATGTCTATCCTAATTAATGATGTTACATGAATATGATAAAAATGTTGCTTACTTAGTTACTACTCTATGTACGCAGATGTTGAGAACCTATCTGAAGAGATTAAAAAAAGGTTCGGCTTCCGTGGAAGGAGTAGAAGCAAAACTATGGCAGGTCGGTAGCGATAAGCTTAAGTCTTTCTTGTTACATACCTCGTTGCTGATTTAGTCGATTTAGCATCCAATGACTTTTATTTGTTTTAGTTGAGAAATTAGTCACAGGTTAAGGGTTGTGGTTGATGATGGAAAAGCTGCTACTAGATTTCAAATGTTTGATTACCTTCTTGACGGGTTTAAGTCCCTTGATTACAATACACATGTAGGTTATGCATTGTATTTCCATGTGAATTTCGAGCTTTTGTTTGATGCATGGTTCTTCATTGTTTTGGTGTTGATTTTTTGTGCGGATTGATAAGTTATGTAACTTTTTTTGTGTTTCAGGGACTGGATTTTGCATTAAGTGATGTTGGAATGAAAATTATAAAGGAAAAGAGTGTGCTTTTTATTGTGAAAAAGCATATGCAACCTCAACAAATGCCTGGAGATGTATTTGAGGTTGTACGTGTAACCAATGATGAAGAGACTGTCAGTCGTTACCATGCTTTTTATTGTAACCAATGATGAAGAGACTGTCAGTCGTTACATATGCAGCCTCGAAGACAATTTAAGTAGCTTCCATTAGTAATGTTATGTTAGATTGTTGTGGAATTTTATCTAGTTTATCTAATTGTAAGGTAACTTTTATCAAAATGTGTAAGAATGTTGATGCTCGTAGTTTAGTGGAGCTAGCCAAAAAATTTGGTTTGAACTCTTAGGTTTGATTTGTTCCAGAACTTACTGCCTTTGTTATCGGTAAGGAAATGCTCCCTATGATTTGAAGTTAAAAAAAAAATGCTTAACAATTGGTATGAGTTTTTTTATTGATCAAAGTTTGTAATATACTAATTTTTATGAAAATATGGTGATGTAAGACATAAACCGAGAAATGAGAGTGACTAGATTTTTATTTATAAAATGTCATCCATATTGATTGATATTTTTTTTGCTCAACATACTTAGAGACCGATTTAGTGACTGATTGTTTTACAAGTTGATAAAATCGGTCGCTAAACTCTTATTTTCGGTCTCTATTTCGGTCACTAAACTCGTTAGTGACCGATTTTGATGATATAGCGACCGAAATTTCAGTCTCTAAAAGGACAATTTCTTGTAGTGTTATATTAGTTAAGGCAACACTTATGAACTGTTGCCAAGTGTGGCAACAGCTCAAAATCGTTGCCTTAGGTGACTTTGAAAATCGTCCCCTTTACCAAGACTTTTGGGGACGTTTATTGAAAGTGTTGCCAAAAGCGCAAGAAAAACGTCCCCTTAGACCATAGGCAACGCTCGCATAGGAGACGCGTGGAAAACGTCCCCTATTCTCTTTGGCAACGTTTTTCATAGCTCTGGCAACGTTTTTCAACTGTTGCTAGATACAATAAATGGTGTAGTGGCTTCATGATAATTCTCATAGGAAAATTGCTCTTTAAACATCTACCATTTACTCTTCTACATCCTGAGCTGAATAAAATACCCCAAGCGGTAGTTAACTGCCATTCGTTAGACTTTTTAAATCGGTTAAACCAATTTGAAAAGTGATTGGACCGATCTAAACATTGTGAAATGACACTTAACTACTGTTTTATGGCAAATGACAGTTAACTGCTACTTAGCCAACGGTAGTTGCATTTTTTGAGCAATTAGCGGGTGCCTGAAGAGCAACTTTCTTCTCTTAGGCTTCACATATGTTGGGTTACTAGGCCCAATGGACTCTTCAACTATTGGGTCAATAAACTCTTCAGCTGGAAAATTGCTTTTCTCCCAAAGAGAATTGCTCACTCCCACGTGTTCTGTCTAAAATACCCCTCATGTGACTTAAGTCACGTTCAGTTCACGTTGAGATAGAGAAAGAATTAGAATCCTAATTAATTGTAGAGATCCTACATAATTACAGGTTAATGACAATAGTTGACTACCTAATAATACAATAACTGAAAAAATAAACAATATAAATGGTATAATATTCTAATTAATATTTTGATTCTGCGACACTCCCCCTCAAGCTGGCTTGAAAATGTCTTCCATGGACAGCTTGCGAGTTATGTAGTCAAAAGGTTTCTTGGGTACTTGTAACAGCTCAATTTTTTAGCGTTAGATTTATTTGTTATTATTAATTAGCGTTATTTATTTAATTATATTTATTAATTGATTATTTGTGTGTGATTGGTGGGTTAGTGGAATTATTAGTGCTAGAGTGGCATTTTTGTAAATATGCTAGGAATAGTGATTTGAATTTTAGAAAATAGTGGTGTATAATTAATATGGGGGGTTTAAGTGAAGTAAAAGTGTAGAGAAAATGGTTGTGAGACAATTGTAAATAAGCCCATTAGTGGGAATAACCCTAGAAACATATTATAAATACACTAGTAGTGAGTGGTGGTGAATTAGGTTAAACATTACTACACAAAATTTTGAGAGGCAAGTGAGAGAATAGAGAGGAGAAAAGCTTGGAGAAGAGGAAACTAGAGGAGTTTAAGGGGAAGAGATGGATTTACTAGAAGTAGCAAGAAAAGTGAAGAATTAAGGTAAGAGGGAAGATTACTTTCACCAAATGGGTTTAATAAGCAATTATAAGGTTTGAGTGTTTTAGATTATGATTAATTACATGATTAATTGCTGCTGAATTGTTGAATTTTTGTGCTCCTATTTGTTGATTAAATTAAGCATGCTAAACCTTGACGAAATTGCATTTTATTCTTGTCAAAATTCATGTTTAATTATGATTAATTGATATCTTTGTGAATTTTGCTGAATTTAATGATTAACATGATAATTGAATGATGTTTGCTGTTTATGAAACTGATTATGAGTATGGGTATGTGTTTTGTTTGAGAAATCATGAAGTTATGTTGTATAAGTTGCAATTTAAGTGACTTTAAGAAAAGTGATTAATTGAGTGAATTTGCTTAAGTTGCTACTGTTTTGATTATGTTGCTGCCTTATGATGAAAAGCATGCTAATCTATGTTGGTTGTGTGGCTTTGATGAGAATTAAGTTGTTGTTGTTGGTGTTTTTGATAAAATGACTTAATTGAGTGAAAATGGGTAAGCTGCTGCTTAAATGAATAAGTTGTTATTGGAATAGCTTGAATAGGTGTATATCATGATGTTGAACTTGATGAAATATTGTTGATGTTGTTAAACAAGCTTAATTGTTAAGTTGTTGGTGAAAATGGAATTTAGAGACGAACTTTGAAATTTACCCAAAAACCTTTGGAATTCATGTCAATTGATGTTTCCTTGTGTACTCATTGTTCAATTTAAGTGTATTGATAATGAGTATTGTTTGTAAAACGATTTTGGGTCAATTGGGATGAAAAATGAGATTTTTGGATGTGTTCCCGTAACAGGGGAAAACCTATTCTGGTGGTCGTGGCTGTAGCGAGGTCCTGCTCGCTGTAGCGACCATAACCAGCAAGAGGGAAAACATACTGCCTTGCCTCACTGTAGCGAGCTCCCCATCACTGTAGCGACCAAGACAGCAACAACATGTGTTTTTTTGTGCATTTTGGTCCTTAGGGGATGTTTTCGAACATCCCTAGGCATTCCTTTTGTGCTGTTTTGACCTTTCTTTGATGGATGATGATTGCTTGCCATGGATTGATTATGGAATTTGATTTTGAGAAGATCTTAGAGATTTTGTGGAATTTGATAATCGACGAAACAAACTTAATGATTAATTACAGTAGTATGAATAAAATTGAAGCATGAATATAATGTGGTGTGGATGTAGGTTGTGGTAACCTTACTTATTTTATTCATGAAATGTGGATTATGTGAAATATGGTGAATAAATGCAAGAATGGAGTATTTATGATTTAAACAATGAATAAACTTGGTGAAGTGCATTGATGTGAGATTAGTAATTGTTGTTTGTGGATGAATGCATTATGTGATAATTTAAATGACGATGTGATAATTTAAATGATGATGTAGTGAATGAAATGATGATGTGGTGATAACATGAATTGTGCGGAATGTATTGATTTGATAATGCAAATAAAATGTGGTGAAATGTAGCATGGTTTGAGATCATGATTTATATGTGGTGTGTATTGTCAAGTCCATACGTGAACATCCATGCATTCATTGTCGGTCAAATGTGGCTTGATTTAAGATCAAGATTTTATATGTAGCTTGATTTAAGACCAAGATCCAAATGTGGCTTGATTTAATATCAAGATTTTATATGTAGCTTGGTTTAAGACCAAGATCCAAATGTAGTCTGATTTAAGTTCAGGATTTGTACCACATGCATGTAGAGTTGTATTAGGTGCATTACATTCACATGAGTCGTGTTTGGTAATGTTTTGGTGTGAACTTGTTCATTGTGAAGGTGAGAAAAACACACACACAAGAAGGGGGGGTTGAATTGTGTGACTCTAAAAACTTGTTCTTTTCTTTTTCAAAGACTAAAACAAGTTCTGAATCAGGTTCTGAACTGCTATCAGAATGTATGCAGCGGATTAAACAAGTAAAAGAGATAAGGGAAGAGAGGCACACAGAAATTATACAGGTTCCTTCTCAATGTGAGAAGTAGTCCTGTCCCCTTGTATCCAACAAGAGAGTTTCACTATAATCAGTTCTGATTACAATTGCTCAATCACTAAGAAAGAGACTTCCAGCTGCTCAATCACAAAGAAAGAGACTTCTATGCTCAACCACCAAGGAAGAGGCTTCCAATGCTCAAGTCACTAAGACAAGAGACTTCCCAATGCTCAAGTCACTAAGACAAGAGACTTCTGACTCAGACCACAAAGGAATGAGGTTACAATTGCTTAGTATACAGACTAAGACTTGAGGGACCAAACTAGTTTACAAGTGAAATAGTTTGGGATGAACACTTGATCAAATATCAGAGGTGTTCTCTTAATACAACACAGGTTAAGACTCTTAACCTTAAGAAATTCTAAGTTACAAGGACTATAAGAATTTCTAAGAGTTTTGAACTTTGACAGTTTTTACACAGAAAACAGAGCAAGGTTTCAGCAATGCGTTTCAAAGAGTCTTAAACTTTTCTTCTTCAAATCTTCCTCCTTTTATAGATGAAAATAGAGCTGTTGAAGATTTGCTGGAATTCAGGAATTTAGCCGTTGCAATTGGACTAGGTTACTGCAATTGTGTGCTGCACTTTATCTGTCAGAACAGGGCAGGTGCCATATTTGAATTGGCCCACCTTAAAAACTGGAGAATGTTTGGGTCAGGGAGACAACTGTTCCATTGAGTTGTTCTGACACATCCAGGCATTAAATGCGCACAGTACTGGTCAAAATCCATGCCACATCAGCTTCAGAAGCTTCTCAGTGAGCAGTGATCAGAAGCTGCTTCAGTTGTACGGATCAGAAGCTGGTCTTCAGATGTTGACTTTGCGTTGACCTCATCAGAGGCACCCAGTCTTCAGAAGCTGCCTTCAGACCCAAAAGCTGCACTTCAGGAGCACCTCTTCAGGATCAGTTTTCCTTTAGCTTTTGCAACCATGCTTCTTGGCTTTCCTTCTTGCTCTTTAGCTTGTTCTTCATAACCATTATCAATCAATACTTATTAAGCATGTGGTTCTGAAACACTTGAACAAAGCATTAGCAAATAACCAATTTTCTCTTTAATACTTTGTTATCATCAAAACTATAAGGAGAGATATGTTTACACATAAATGTTTCAACAATCTCCCCCTTAATTCAGATGAGAGTTGTTTAACACATTTTGTTCCAACAATCTCCCCCTTTTTGATGATGACAAACATAAGTATTAAAACAGAAAATTGTTGTTAACTTAATTAACAGGTTAACTGCAGGGTGTGAGGTTTGTAAGCTCCCCCTGAGTTTAATCCAAGTTAATTAAGTTCAGTTAAAAACACAAATGTGAAAATTTCAGAATTGTTATTAAGTTTAATTAACAATCTGACTTCAGAAGAGGTTTGTAAGCTCCCCCTAGGTCTGACAATCCTCAAGGTTAGGTTTGTAAGCTTCCCTTGATTCTTATCCATGTTAATTAATCTTAACTTAAAACAATATGGTAAAATTTACACTCAGAATTCAAAATGACTTGTACTGAGTAATGTATCTCACAAACAAATATCAAAGCCAGAGTTTCACTTCAGAGGCTAAGAGTTAGAATCAGTTTTCATAAGTTAAATTTAGTCAGAATTGTATCAAAGCTTGACTGATCAGTATCAGAGCTAGCTTAACAATTGTATCAGAGCTTAATAAGCTTATCTTCTGACAATTTTAACTTATTTTTGAGCTCAGGTGCTTTAATACTTGTTTTTACTTTCTCCCCCTTTTGTCATCAACAAAAAGTCTTACTTTCTCCCCTCAACACAGAAAATTTCTCCCCCTTTTTCAAGAGAGTTTGAAAATAACTGGATCAGAGCAGAAAGAATTTTGAAAGAGTTTGAAAGCATGCATCAAAGCAGTTCAATTTCCCCCTTTTTTAAAAGAGTTAGAAAGCAGTGCTGACCCAAGTTTGAAAATATTTCAAAAGAATACAGAATTTTGGGGGGGGGGGTTGAACCAACCAAGATTGTGAGATATTTATGCAATCATATGGATAATCAAGCAGCAAAGATGAGTATCAGAGCATACTTGACTTTCAAGGAGTATATGACTTGCATTTAAAATAGAATGCTGTTCAGAAGCAGAAAAGGTTTAGAGCTCCTGATCAGGTCATTCTGTGTTCAGACATGACTTGTTCAGTATAAATTGGTTCAGTATCAGAGCAAAACAACTCAAGAGGGTATCAGAGCAAATCTTGCAAGAAAGTATCAAAGCAATTCTGGGCTATTTTTAAAAAAATATCAGAGCTAGATACCAATTGAGGAAGATGTCTCAGAGTCTGATATCAAAAGACAGTGTTAAGACTGCTGAACTGATATCAGAACCTGATACCAAATGAAGGTTTATCTCAGAGTCTGATACCAGCTTAAAAGGTTTTAATTCAGAGTCTGATACCAAATAAAACATTTCTAAAGACTGAACATAGTCTGATACACTGGGCTTTTAAAAATGTGTCTGTGCTAAACATTTTGAAAACAAACTGATACCAACTTGAAAATTGTTTGTTAAGCAATTGTAACATTGAGTATCAGAGCAGAAAATCACATTTTTACTAGATGACTTTGGGAGGATTAGAGTATAAACTTTCAAAGCTTTAATCATCATTGCCCATAGCTATACTTATCAGATTATGACCAACATTAGATTTTTATCAGATTCAGAAGTCAGAAAATCCAGGTTCTGATCCTTCAGACTCTGAAGTTTTTCAGGCTTAACTTTATTCAAACTCTCAGAAGATGAGTGTTTGATAAGTCTTAGCTTATGATAAACTCATAATCAAGGAATTCATTCAGATTCAAGCACATTTTCAAGAGATAAAATGCATGTTCAGATTCTTTTTAATAAAATTGAATCTATCTTCTGTTAGGGGTTTTGTGAATATATCAGCCCATTGATGATCAGTATCAATGAATTGAATATCCAAAACACCCTTCTGAACATAATCTCTTATAAAATGATGTTTTATTTCTATGTGCTTGGCTCTAGAATGCAGAATTGGATTTTTAGACAGACATATAGCAGCAGTATTATCACAATAAATTGGAATATTATCTGCATGAATCTGATAATCCTCTAATTGATGTTTCATCCAGAGCAGTTGTGTGCTACAACTTGCAGCTGAGATGTATTCTGCTTCTGCTGTTGACAAAGCAATGGTTGCTTGTCTCTTGCTGGCCCAGGATATCAGATTCTCACCAAGAAACTGACAGTTTCCACTGGTGGATTTTCTTTCAATCCTGTCCTCAGCATAGTCAGCATCACAGAATCCAACTAGCTTATAATTTAGAGATTTCTTATACAGAAGTCCCAAATTAGTTGTTCCTTTCAGATACCTGAAGATTCTCTTGACAGCAGTCATATGAGATTCTCTAGGATCTGATTGGAATCTAGCACACAGACATACACTAAATAAAATATCTGGCCTAGAAGCAGTTAAGTATAGGTGAGAACCTATCATACCTCTGTACAGCTTCTGATCTACTGTAGTGCCATTGTCCTCTTTGCTTAAGGTGCAGGTAGGATGCATTGGTGTTGTCATTAGCTTGCAATCATCCAACTGAAACTTCTTCAGAAGCTCCTTGGTGTATTTTGACTGATGAACATACACACCTTCTTTGCATTGGTTGATTTGAATTCCCAAGAAGAATTTCAGCTCACCCATCATGCTCATTTCAAATTCATCCTGCATTAACTTAGAAAATTCCTTGCAAAGGGAGGCATTAGTAGAACCAAATATGATATCATCAACATAGATTTGTACAATTAAGATTTCTTTCTTAACAGTTTTTCTAAAGAGTGTATTGTCAACTTGACCTCTTACAAAACCATTTTTAATTAAGAAGTTGCTTAGCCTTTCATACCAAGCTCTGGGAGCTTGTTTCAGACCATACAAAGACTTCTTCAGTTTAAAAACATGATTTGGATATTTAACATCTTCAAAACCAGGAGGTTGTTTGACATATACTTCTTCAGTAATCACACCATTTAAGAAAGCACTCTTAACATCCATTTGATACAAGATGATATCATTATTAATAGCATAAGAAAGAAGTAACCTGATTGCTTCCAGTCTTGCAACTGGAGCAAATGTCTCAGTGTAGTCAATTCCTTCTTGCTGGCTGTACCCTTGAGCTACTAATCTAGCCTTGTTTCTGATCACTTCTCCTTGTTCATTGAGCTTGTTCCTGAACACCCATTTTGTCCAATGATGTTCTCCTGATCAGGTTTTGCAACAAGATCCCAAACATCATTTCTTTGGAATTGATTCAGCTCTTCTTGCATTGCTACAATCCAACCATCATCAGCAAGTGCTTCATCAGCAGTTGTGGGTTCAATCATGGATAACAGGCCAAGCATGGACTCATTCTGAGTGAATGCAGATCTTGTCTTCCTTGGAGTGTTCTTGTTTCCAATGATCAATTCCTCAGGATGTGAAGACTTGTACTTGAAGGAGGTTCTGGGTGGATTGGCTTCTGAGGAACCATCAGGGATTTGTTCAGAACCATGCTGGTCTTGATTAGCATCAGGAGTAGTGTCATTGCTGGAGAGTTTCTCAGAGTCTTCATTGTTTTCAGCTTCTGAACCTTCATCAGAACCTGAACTGGGTTCAGCTTCTGAGGGCTCTTCTGAGATTCTGACATCTGCAAAACTCTCAACCAGCTCTGGTATTTCACTACCAGGCTTCTTATCATCAAACTTAATGTGTATAGCTTCTTCAACAACATGTGTTTCAGAATTATACACCCTGTATGCCTTAGATCTCTCTGAGTATCCTAGAAAGGTACCCTTTTGAGCCTTGGCATCAAATTTCTTTAGGTAGACTTTATTGTTTAGTATGTAACATGTACAACCAAACTGATGAAAATAAGAAATACTTGGTTTTCTTCCTTTAAATAATTCATATGATGTTTTATTCAGAATGGGTCTGATGTAAATCCTGTTCTGAATATAACATGCTGTGTTTACAGCTTCTGCCCAGAAGTACTTAGCAATTTTTGACTCATGGATCATGATTCTGGCCATCTCTTGTAAAGACCTGTTCTTTCTCTCTATAACTCCATTTTGTTGTGGAGTTCTAGGAGATGAGAACTCATGGAAAATTCCATGATCTTCACAAAAGTTTTCAAAAGGTTCATTTTCAAATTCACCACCATGATCACTTCTGATTTTCAAAATTTTCAAATC
Source organism: Medicago ruthenica (assembly GCA_018208015.1). Lineage (NCBI taxonomy): Eukaryota > Viridiplantae > Streptophyta > Magnoliopsida > Fabales > Fabaceae > Medicago > Medicago ruthenica. The sequence goes on from CM031371.1 coordinate 78,893,346, forward strand.
AGTTTCTGTTTGTACTTGTTTGCAGAATTTGAAAAACACATCATATGTTTCATTCTTAGTTCTGAGGAATTTAACCCAAGTCCACCTACTATAATCATCAACAATAACAAGTCCATACTTCTTCCCATTGATTGAAGTTGTTCCAACAGGACCAAACAAATCAATGTGAAGGAGTTCTAGAGGTTTAGAGGTGGAAACAATGTTCTTTGGTTTAAAAGAAGTTTTAGAAAATTTTCCTATTTGGCATGCACTACACAGTGCATCTGAGTGATAATCAATCTGGGGTAAGCCTCTGACCAGCTGCAACTTGCTAAGCTTGGAGATAAGTCTCCAGTTAGCATGTCCCAGCCTTTTGTGCCAGACCCATTTCTCATCACTCACAGACAGAAGGCAAACTACCTTCTGCTGAACCAATTCAGAAAAATTAATTTTATAAACATTGTTTTTCTTGCTGCCTCTGAACACTACAGACTTGTCTTTGCTACTGATTACAGTGCAAGTGTTCTTATTAAACAGGACTTCATAATTACTATCACATAATTGACTTATGCTAAGTAAGTTATGTCTAAGTCCATCTACCAGCCAAACATTATCAATATACAGGGAAGAATTACCTATCTTACCAGTACCAATGATCTTTCCTTTCTGACTTCCTCCAAATCCCACAGTTCCTCCCTCTTTCAGAGTCAGGGTTTGGAACATAGACTTGTCCCCTGTCATATGATGCGAGCATCCACTGTCCAGGTACCAGGACCTTTCCTTTTCTTTGGATGACAAGCATATCTGCAATTGAAATAATCTCAGACTTAGGTACCCAGATTTTCATGGGTCCTTTGGGGTTAGTCCTGAAAGGTTTTGGCTTCTTGTGTCTGAAGTTATGGTATTCAGACTTGTTCTGATACTTAGGATATGAATCCTTGTATTTAGAATAAGTCTGAGTTTCAGAACCTGAATACTTCAGAACCTGAGTTCTCAAGGGTTTGGACTTAGACTTCTTCAGAACCTGAGACTTGAAGGTCTTTGGTTCTGATTTGTTCAGAGTCTGACCTTTTGAGTACTTTGGTTCTGATCTCCTCAGAATTCTAACTCTGTTTACTTCAGGCACAAGGCAAGCTTCAGTTTGGCCTTTCTTAAAACAATCAGAGGCATAAAGCTGATTGGTTTGCTTTGGCTTGCTTTGCCTAACATTCTGAGATTGAAAATGTTTTACATTGACTGGTTTAACAGATTTTGAAGTTTTAATAAACCCAGTCTTAGAAGAATTTGAATCAGATTTATTCAGATTCTGAGACTTACTAGTTTCAGGTTCTGAACCCTTCAGATTCTGAACAGTTTTAGGTTCAGAGTCTGATTTCCTCTTACTCTTAGACTTAGGACCTTTTGGCTTAGATTTGGGCAGGGTTTTAACATTTGCCTTCATCTTACCCTTAGGTTCAGAAGCTTCAGAGTCTGAGTTGTTCAGAGCTTTAGACTTAGCCTCAGATTCTGATACTTTCAACTTCTCAGAATTATCAGAAGCAGGCACAAAGCATATACTATTGCCTTTTAAAATATTATCAGAACATGAAGATGAGTTTAAATCATTTGAAGGTTTGAATAAATCATAGCCAATGCCTTCACCTTTGTTTCTGATCATATTATACATCATGGAGGCAATTTTAGTTCTATTGAATCCAGTTAACATGAAATCCTGAAGAGCTATTTCCTGTTCATTAGGAACCTCTTCAGATTTCTTATGAGCCTCTTTTCTGAGTTCCTCAACTTCCTCATCATATTCAAAAATTTGATTCTGAAGTTTAAGGTTTTCCTCAGACAGCAAGTTTGTTTGATTTTTCAAAGACTTAATTTCTTTTAACTTGCTTTTAAGATGACTCATAAGATCATTAACTGTTTCAATTAAATCAGATCTAGAGAGTTCAGAATATACCTCATCTTCTTCATCAGAATCTGAACATGATTCTGCATCAGAAGATGCAATTGCTGTTGGAACAAAATGTGTTAAACAACTCTCATCTGAATTAAGGAGGAGATTGTTGAAACATTTATGTGTAAACATATCTCTCTTTATAGTTTTGATGATAACAAAGTATTAAAGAGAAAATTGGTTATTTGCTAATGCTTTGTTCAAGTGTTTCAGAACCTCATGTATAACAAGTATTGATTAATAATAGTTATGAAGAACAAGCTAAAGAGCAAGAAGGAAAGCCAAGAAGCATGGTTGCAAAAGCTAAAGGAAGACTGGTCCTGAAGTAGTGCTTCTGAAGTTCAGCTTCTGGGTCTGAAGGCAGCTTCTGAAGACTGGGTGCCTCTGATGAAGTCAACGCAACAGTCAACTCCTGAAGACCAGCTTCTGATCCGTACAATTGAAGCAGCTTCTGATCACTGTTCACTGAGAAGCTTCTGAAGCTGATGTGGCATGGATTTTGACCAGTACTGTGCGCATTTAATGCCTGGAGGTGTCAGAACAACTCAATGAAACAGTTGTCTCCCTGACCCAAACATTCTCCAGTTTTTAAGGTGGGCCAATTCAAAAATGGCACCTGCCCTGTTCTGACAGAAAAAGTGCAGCACACAATTGCAGCAACCTAGTCCATTTGCAACGGCTAATTTCCTGAAATCCAGCAAATCTTCAACAGCTCTATTTTTGTCTATAAAAGGAGGAAGATTTGAAGAAGAAAATGTTGAAGACTCTTGAAAACAAAGAACTGAACTCTTGCTCTGTTTTGCTGTCAAAAATACGCAAGTTACCCAACCTCTTAGAAATTCTTTCATCTTTGTAACTTAGAATTTCTTAAGGTTAAGAGTCTTAACCTGAGTTGTATTAAGAGAACACCTCTGATATTTGATCAAGTGTTCATCCCAAACTATTTCATTTTGTAAACCAGTTTGGTCCCTTAAGTCTTAGTCTGTATACTAAGCAATTGTAACCTCATTCCTTTGTGGTCTTAGTCAGAAGCCTCTTGTCTTTGTGACTTGAGCATTGAGAAGTCTCTTGTCTTAGTGACTTGAGCATTGGAAGCCTCCTCCTTGGTGGTTGAGCATATAAGTCTCTTTCTTTGTGATTGAGCAGCTGGAAGTCTCTTTCTTAGTGATTGAGCAATTGTAATCAGAACTGATTATAGTGAAACTCTCTTGTTGGATACAAGGGGACAGGACTACTTCTCACATTGAGAAGGAACCTGTATAATTTGCTGTGTCCTCTCTTTACCCTTCTCTTTTCTTCATTGAATCCGCTGCATAACTACTGATAACAGTTCAGAACTGATTCTTATCAGCTTCTGAACCTGACTTAAGTTTTGAAAAGGAAAGAAACAAGTTTTTAGAGTCACATAATTCAACCCCCCTTCTTGTGTGTGTTTTTCTCATCTTCAGTTGGTATCAGAGCTCCGGTTCTGATATTAACACTTAACAGTGTGTCAGTAGGATCCTGAGAAAAACATGGCCTCAACTAGTGATTCACCTCCACCCTCTCCCAGAAATCCACCATCTCCCAGAAATCAAAGAAATGTACAATATGACTATTGTACTGAAGAAAAGAAGTCTAGGTCACACAATAAACCTCCTATGTTTACTGGTGACCCAGAAAAATTCTCTTGGTGGAAGAGTAAAATGTATAGTCACATTATTGGGATTGATGATACTCTATGGGACATTATTGAATATGGAATCTCAATACCTGTAGATGAAGAAGGTGTTGCTGTCAACAGAAGATCTCTGAGTGATGCAGAAAGAAAGATCTATAGGAAGCATCATCATGTCAGAGGTATCATTGTGGACTCTTTGCCTCACACTGAGTATCAGAAGCTGAGTGACAAGTCCACTGCAAAGGCAATATTCACATCCCTCTGCTCTAACTATGAAGGTAATCAGAAGGTTAGAGAAGCTAAGGCAAACATACTTGTTCAGCAATATGAATTGTTCAGAATGAAAGAGGATGAAAATATTGAGACTATGTTCTCAAGATTTCAGACTCTGGTTTCTGGACTTCAGATTCTGAAGAAGAGTTATACCACAGCTGATCATGTGAATAAAATCCTTAGAAGTCTGCCATCCAAATGGAGACCTAAAGTGACTGCCATTGAGGAAGCTAAGGATCTGAATACTCTAAGTATTGAGGATCTTATAAGCTCCCTCAAAGTGCATGAACTGGGACTCAATGAGGATGAGTCTGTTAGAGAGCCAAAAACATTAGCTCTGAAGTCTAAAAGAAAACCTGCTAAAGCTTTGAAAGCAATTGAATCTGAAGAAGAGTTTCCTGAGGGAAATTCTGATGAAGATTCAGATGCTGATGAGCTTGCAATGATTTCTAAAAGACTTCAGTATCTGATTAATAGAAAGAAAAAACTCTCTCACAGAAGCAGTAACTTTAGAGGATCTGGTTCTGGTTCAAAGAAGGATATCCAGAAGGAAAGCTGCTACAACTGTAAAAAGCCTGGCCACTTCATTGTTGATTGTCCTGATCATCAGAAGGAAAAATCAAAGGAAAAAGCAAAGAAGTCCAGCTCAAAGTCCAGCAATTTCAGAAATAAGCTTAAGAAAAGTCTCATGGCTACATGGGATGATCTGGACAATGAGTCAGAATCTGATGAGGAAGAGGCAAACCTGGCCCTGATGGCAATTGCATCTTCTGATGCAGAATCATGTTCAGATTCTGATGAAGAAGATGAGGTATATTCTGAACTCTCTAGATCTGATTTAATTGAAACAGTTAATGATCTTATGAGTCATCTTAAAAGCAAGTTAAAAGAAATTAAGATTTTGAAAAATCAAACAAACTTGCTGTCTGAGGAAAACCTTAAACTTCAGAATCAAATTTTTGAATATGATGAAGAAGTTGAAGAACTCAGAAAAGAGGCTCATAAGAAATCTGAAGAGATTCCTAATGAACAGGAAATAGCTCTTCAGGATTTCATGTTAACTGGATTCAACAGAACTAAAATTGCCTCCATGATGTATAATATGATCAGAAACAAAGGTGAAGGCATTGGCTATGATTTATTCAAACCTTCAAATGATTTAAACTCACCTTCATGTTCTGATGATATTTTAAAAGGCAATGGTATATGCTTTGTGTCTGCTTCTGATAATTCTGAGAAATTGAAAGTATCAGAATCTGAGACTAAGTCAGAAGTTCTGAACAACTCAGACTCTGAAGCTTCTGTACCTAAGGGTAAGATGAAGGCAACTGTTAAAACCTTGCCTAAATCTAAGCCAAAAGGTCCTAAGCCTAAGAGTAAGAGGAAATCAGACTCTGAACCTAAACCTGTTCAGAATCTGAAGTGTTCAGAACCTGGAACTAGTAAGTCTCAGAATCTGAATAAATCTGATTCAAATTTTTCTAAGACTGGGTTCATCAAAACTTCAAAATCTGTTAAACCAGTCAATGCAAAACATTCTCAATCTCAGAATGTTAGGCAAAGCAAGCCAAAGCAAACCAATCAGTTTTCTGCTTCAAACTGTTTTAAGAAAGGCAAAACTGAAGCTTGCCTTGTGCCTGAAGTAAACAAAGTTAGAACTCTGAGGAGATCAGAACCAAAGTACTCAAAAGGTCAGACTCTGAACAAATCAGAACCAAAGACCCTCAAGTCTCAGGTTCTGAAGAAGTCTGAGTCCAAACCTTTGAGAACTCAGGTTCTGAAGCACTCAGGTTCTGAAAGTCAGACTTATTCAAGGTATAAGGATTCATATCCTAAATATCAGATCAAGTCTGAACATCATAACTTCAGACACAAGTTCAAAAAGCCAAAACCTTTCAGGACTAACCCCAAATGACCCATGAAAATCTGGGTACCTAAGTCTGAGATTATTTCAATTGCAGATATGCTTGTCATCCAAAGAAAAGGAAAGGTCCTGGTACCTGGACAGTGGATGCTCGCATCATATGACAGGGGACAAGTCTATGTTCCAAACCCTGACTCTGAAAGAGGGAGGAACTGTGGGGTTTGGAGGAAGTCAGAAAGGAAAGATCATTGGTACTGGTAAGATAGGTAACTCTTCCCTGTACATTGATAATGTTTGGCTGGTAGATGGACTTAGACATAATTTACTTAGCATAAGTCAATTATGTGATAGTAATTATGAAGTCCTGTTCAATAAGAACACTTGCACTGTAATCAACAATGAAAATAAGTCTGTAGTGTTCAGAGGCTGTAGGAAAAACAATGTGTATAAAATAAATTTTTCTGATTTGGTTCAGCAGAAGGTAGTTTGCCTTCTGTCTGTGAGTGATGAGAAATGGGTGTGGCACAAAAGGCTGGGACATGCTAACTGGAGACTTATGTCTAAGCTTAGCAAGTTACAGCTGGTCAGAGGCTTGCCCCAGATTGATTATCACTCAGATGCTCTGTGTTCAGCATGCCAAATTGGAAAGTTTTCTAAAACTTCTTTCAAACCAAAGAACATTGTTTCCACCTCTAAACCTCTAGAACTCCTTCACATTGATTTGTTTGGTCCTGTTGGAACAGCCTCAATCAATGGGAAGAAGTATGGACTTGTTATTGTTGATGATTATAGTAGGTGGACTTGGGTTAAATTCCTCAGAACCAAAAATGAAACATATGATGTGTTTTTCAAATTCTGCAAACAAGTACAAACTGAAACTGATTTGAAAATTTTGAAAATCAGAAGTGATCATGGTGGTGAATTTGAAAATGAACCTTTTGAAAACTTTTGTGAAGACCATGGAATTTTCCATGAGTTCTCATCTCCTAGAACTCCACAACAAAATGGAGTTGTAGAGAGAAAGAACAGGTCTTTACAAGAGATGGCCAGAACCATGATCCATGAGTCAAAAATTGCTAAGTACTTCTGGGCAGAAGCTGTAAACACAGCATGTTATATTCAGAACAGGATCTATATCAGACCCATTCTGAATAAAACTTCATATGAATTATTTAAAGGAAGAAAACCAAGTATCTCTTATTTTCATCAGTTTGGTTGTACATGTTACATACTAAACAATAAGGTCTACCTAAAGAAATTTGATGCCAAGGCTCAAAAGGGTACCTTTTTAGGTTACTCAGAGAGATCCAAGGCATACAGAGTGTATAATTCTGAGACACATGTTGTTGAAGAAGCTATACACATTTGGTTTGATGATAAGAAGCCTGGTAGTGAAATACCAGAGCTGGTTGAGAGTTTTGCAGATGTCAGAATCTCAGAAGAACCTTCAGAAGCTGAACCCAGTTCAGGTTCTAATGAAGGTTCAGAAGCTGAAAACAATGAAGACTCTGAGAAACTCTCCAGCAATGACACTACTCCTGATGCTAATCAAGACCAGCATGATTCTGAACATATCCCTGATGGTTCCTCAGAAGCTAATCCACCCAGAACCTCCTTCAAGTACAAGTCTTCACATCCTGAGGAGTTGATCATTGGAAACAAGAACAGTCCAAGGAAGACAAGATCTGCATTCACTCAGAATGAGTCCATGCTTGGCCTGTTATCCATGATTGAACCCACAACTGCTGATGAAGCACTTGCTGATGATGGTTGGATTGTAGCAATGCAAGAAGAGCTGAACCAGTTTCAAAGGAATGATGTATGGGATCTTGTGGCAAGACCTGATCAGAAGAACATCATTGGAACAAAATGGGTGTTCAGGAACAAGCTCAATGAACAAGGAGAAGTGATCAGAAACAAGGCTAGATTAGTAGCTCATGGGTACAGCCAGCAAGAAGGAATTGACTACACTGAAACTTTTGCTCCAGTAGCAAGACTGGAAGCAATCAGGTTACTTCTTTCTTATGCTATTAATCATGATATCATCTTATATCAAATGGATGTTAAGAGTGCTTTCTTGAATGGTGTAATTTCTGAAGAAGTATATGTCAAATAACCTCCTGGTTTTGAAGATGTTAAATATCTAAATCATGTTTTTAAACTGAAGAAGTCTTTGTATGGTCTAAAACAAGCTCCCAGAGCTTGGTATGAAAGGCTAAGCAACTTCTTAATTAAAAATGGTTTTGTAAGAGGTCAAGTTGACAATACACTCTTTAGAAAAACTGTTAAGAAATAAATCTTAATTGTACAAATCTATGTTGATGATATCATATTTGGTTCTACTAATGCCTCCCTTTGCAAGGAATTTTCTAAGTTAATGCAGGATGAATTTGAAATGAGCATGATGGGTGAGCTGAAATTCTTCTTGGGAATTCAAATCAACCAATGCAAAGAAGGTGTGTATATTCATCAGTCCAAATACACCAAGGAGCTTCTGAAGAAGTTCCAGTTGGATGATTGCAAACTGATGACAACACCAATGCATCCCACCTGCACCTTAAGCAAAGAGGACAATGGCACTAAGGTAGATCAGAAGCTGTACAGAGGTATGATAGGTTCTCTCCTATACTTAACTGCTTCTAGGCCAGATATTTTATTTAGTGTATGTCTGTGTGCTAGATTCCAATCAGATCCTAGAGAATCTCATATGACTGCTGTCAAGAGAATCTTCAGGTATCTGAAAGGAACAACTAATTTGGGACTTTTGTATAAGAAATCTCTAGATTATAAGCTAGTTGGATTCTGTGATGCTGACTATGCTGGGGACAGGATTGAAAGAAAATCCACCAGTGGAAACTGTCAGTTTCTTGGTGAGAATCTGATATCCTGGGCCAGTAAAAGACAAGCAACCATTGCTTTGTCAACAGCTGAAGCAGAATACATCTCAGCTGCAAGTTGTAGCACACAACTGCTCTGGATGAAACATCAATTAGAGGATTATCAGATTCATGCAGACAATATTCCTATTTATTGTGATAATACTGCTGCTATATGTCTGTCAAAAAATCCAATTCTGCATTCTAGAGCCAAGCACATAGAAATAAAACATCATTTTATAAGAGATTATGTTCAGAAGGGTGTTTTGGATATTCAATTCATTGATATTGATCATCAATGGGCTGATATATTCACAAAACCCCTAACAAAAGATAGATTCAATTTTATTAAAAAGAATCTGAACATGCATTTTATCTCTTGAAAATGTGCTTGAATCTGAATGAATTCCTTGATTCTGAGTTTATCATAAGCTAAGACTTATCAAACACTCATCTTCTGAGAGTTTGAATAAAGTTAAGCCTGAAAAACTTTAGAGTCTGAAGGATCAGCACCTGGATTTTCTGACTTCTGAATCTGATAAAAATCTAATGTTGGTCAGAATCTGATAAGTATAGCTATGGGCAATGATGATTAAAGCTTTGAAAGTTTATACTCAAATCCTCCCATAGTCATCAAGTAAAAATGTGATTTTCTGCTCTGATATTCAATGTTGAAATTGCTTAACAAACAATTTTCAAGTTGGTATCAGTTTGTTTTCAAATGTTCAGCACAGACACATTTTAAAAGCCCAGTGTTTCAGACAATGTTCAGTCTTTAGAAATGTTTTTATCTGGTATCAGCCTCTGAGATAAACCTTCATTTGGTATCAGGTTCTGATATCAGTTCAGCAGTCTTAACACTGTCTTTTGATATCAGACTCTGAGACAACATCCTCAATTGGTATCTAGCTCTGATGCTTTCTTGCAAGAATTGCTCTGATACCCTCTTGAGTTGTTTTGCTCTGATACTGAACCAATTTATACTGAACAAGTCATGTCTGAACACAGAATGACCTGGTCAGAAGCTCTAAACCTTTTCTGCTTCTGAACAACATTCTATTTAAAATGCAAGTCCTATAATCCTTGAATGTCAAGTATGCTCTGATACTCATCTTTGCTACTTGATTATCCATATGATTGCACAAACATCTCACAATCTCAGTTGGTTCAACCCCCCCAATTTTATATCCTTTTTGAAATATTTTCAAACTTGGGTCAGAACTGCTTTCAAACTCTTTTAAAAAGGGGGAAACTAAACTGCTTTGATACATGATTTCAACTCTTTTCAAATCCTTTTCTGCTCTGATACAGATATATTTTCCAACCTTCTTGATAAAGGGGGAGAATTTTTCTGTCTTAAGGGGAGAAAGTAATACTTTTTGTTGATGACAAAAGGGGGAGAAAGTAAAACAAGTATTAAAGCACCTGAGCTCAAATAAGTTAAAACTGTCAGAAGAACTAAGCTTATTAAGCTATTAAGCTCTGATACAATTGTTAGGATTAAGCTCTGATACAATTGTTAAGCTAGCTCTGATACTGATTAGTCAAGCTCTAGCTCTGATGCAATTCTGACTGAATTTAACTTATGAGAACAATTTTTAACTCTTAGCCCTTGAAGTGAAATTCTGGCTTTGATATTTGCTTGTGAGATACATTACTCTTAGTGAGTAAATTGAATTTAAAATAACTTGGATAAGACTCAGGGAGCTTACAAAACTCATCCTGTGGATTATCAGACTTAGGGGGAGAGATTACAAACCTCAGAACCTGAAGTTAACAAGTCATTTTAAATTCTGAGTGTAAATTTCACCATATTGTTTTAAAGTTAAGATTAATTAACATGAATAAGAATCAAGGGGAGCTTACAAACCTAACCTTGAGGATTGTCAGACCTAGGGGGAGCTTACAAACCTCTTCTGAAGTCAGATTGTTAATTAAACTTAATAACAATTCTGAAATTTTCACATTTATGTTTTTAACTGAACTTAATTAACTTGGATCAAACTCAGGGGGAGCTTACAAACCTCACACCCTGCAGTTAACTTGTTAATTAAGTTAACAACAATTTTCTGTTTTAATACTTATGTTTGTCATCATCAAAAAGGGGGAGATTGTTGGAACAAAATGTGTTAAACAACTCTCATCTGAATTAAGGAGGAGATTGTTGAAACATTTATGTGTAAACATATCTCTCTTTATAGTTTTGATGATAACAAAGTATTAAAGAGAAAATTGGTTATTTGCTAATGCTTTGTTCAAGTGTTTCAGAACCTCATGTATAACAAGTATTGATTAATAATAGTTATGAAGAACAAGCTAAAGAGCAAGAAGGAAAGCCAAGAAGCATGGTTGCAAAAGCTAAAGGAAGACTGGTCCTGAAGTAGTGCTTCTGAAGTTCAGCTTCTGGGTCTGAAGGCAGCTTCTGAAGACTGGGTGCCTCTGATGAAGTCAACGCAACAGTCAACTCCTGAAGACCAGCTTCTGATCCGTACAATTGCAGCAGCTTCTGATCACTGTTCACTGAGAAGCTTCTGAAGCTGATGTGGCATGGATTTTGACCAGTACTGTGCGCATTTAATGCCTGGAGGTGTCAGAACAACTCAATGAAACAGTTGTCTCCCTGACCCAAACATTCTCCAGTTTTTAAGGTGGGCCAATTCAAAAATGGCACCTGCCCTGTTCTGACAGAAAAAGTGCAGCACACAATTGCAGCAACCTAGTCCATTTGCAACGGCTAATTTCCTGAAATCCAGCAAATCTTCAACAGCTCTATTTTTGTCTATAAAAGGAGGAAGATTTGAAGAAGAAAATGTTGAAGACTCTTGAAAACAAAGAACTGAACTCTTGCTCTGTTTTGCTGTCAAAAATACGCAAGTTACCCAACCTCTTAGAAATTCTTTCATCTTTGTAACTTAGAATTTCTTAAGGTTAAGAGTCTTAACCTGAGTTGTATTTGATCAAGTGTTCATCCCAAACTATTTCATTTTGTAAACCAGTTTGGTCCCTTAAGTCTTAGTCTGTATACTAAGCAATTGTAACCTCATTCCTTTGTGGTCTGAGTCAGAAGCCTCTTGTCTTTGTGACTTGAGCATTGAGAAGTCTCTTGTCTTAGTGACTTGAGCATTGGAAGCCTCTTCCTTGGTGGTTGAGCATAGAAGTCTCTTTCTTTGTGATTGAGCAGCTGGAAGTCTCTTTCTTAGTGATTGAGCAATTGTAATCAGAACTGATTATAGTGAAACTCTCTTGTTGGATACAAGGGGACAGGACTACTTCTCACATTGAGAAGGAACCTGTATAATTTGCTGTGTCCTCTCTTTACCCTTCTCTTTTCTTCATTGAATCCGCTGCATAACTACTGATAACAGTTCAGAACTGATTCTTATCAGCTTCTGAACCTGACTTAAGTTTTGAAAAGAAAAGAAACAAGTTTTTAGAGTCACACAATTCAACCCCCCCTTCTTGTGTGTGTTTTTCTCATCTTCAATTGCCATCAGGGCCAGGTTTGCTTCTTCCTCATCAGATTCTGACTCATTGTCCAGATCATCCCATGTAGCCATGAGACTCTTCTTAAGCTTATTTATGAAATTGCTGGACTTTGAGCTGGACTTCTTTGCTTTTTCCTTTGATTTTTCCTTCTGAAGATCAGGACAATCAGCAATGAAGTGGCCAGGCTTTTTACAGTTGTAGCAGCTTTCCTTCTGGATATCCCTCTTTGAACTAGATCCTCTAAGGTTGCTGCTTCTGTTAGAGAACTTTTTCTTTCTGTTCATCAGATACTGAAGTCTTTTAGAAATCATTGCAAGCTCATCAGCATCTGAATCTTCATCAGAATTTCCCTCAGGAAACTCTTCTTCAGATTCAATAGCTTTCAAAGCTTTAGCAGGTTTTCTTTTAGACTTCAGAGCCAATGTTTTTGGTTCTCTAACAGACTCATCCTCATTGAGTCCCAGTTCATGCACTTTGAGTGAGCTTATAAGATCTTCAATACTTAAAGTATTTAGATCCTTAGCTTCCTCAATAGCAGTCACTTTAGGTCTCCATTTGGATGGCAGACTTATGAGGATTTTATTCACATGGTCAGCTGTGGTATAACTCTTCTTCAGAATCTGAAGTCCAGAAACCAGAGTCTGAAATCTTGAGAACATAGTCTCAATATTTTCATCCTCTTTCATTCTGAACAGTTCATATTGCTGAACAAGTATGTTTGCCTTAGCTTCTCTAACTTTCTGATTACCTTCATAGTTAGAGCAGAGGGATGTGAATATGGCCTTTGCAGTGGACTTGTCACTCAGCTTCTGATACTCAGTGTGAGGCAATGAGTCCACAATGATACCTCTGACATGATGATGCTTCCTATAGATCTTTCTTTCTGCATCACTCAGAGATCTTCTGTTGACAGCAACACCTTCTTCATCAACTGGAATGGTGATTCCATCTTCTATGATGTCCCATAGTGAATCATCAACTCCAATAATATGACTGTACATTTTGCTCTTCCACCAAGAGAATTTTTCTGGGTCACCAGTAAACATAGGAGGTTTATTGTGTGACCTAGACTTCTTTTCTTCAGTACTATAGTCATATTGGACATTTCTTTGATTTCTGGGAGATGGTGGATTTCTGGGAGACGGTGGAGGTGAATCACTAGTTAAGGCCATGTTTTTCTCAGGATCCTACTGACACACTGTTAAGTGTTAATATCAGAACCGGAGCTCTGATACCAACTGAAGCTGAGAAAAACACACACACAAGAAGGGGGGGGGGTTGAATTGTGTGACTCTAAAAACTTGTTCTTTTCTTTTTCAAAGACTAAAACAAGTTCTGAATCAGGTTCTGAACTGCTATCAGAATGTATGCAGCGGATTAAACAAGTAAAAGAGATAAGGGAAGAGAGGCACAAAGAAATTATACATGTTCCTTCTCAATGTGAGAAGTAGTCCTGTCCCCTTGTATCCAACAAGAGAGTTTCACTATAATCAGTTCTGATTACAATTGCTCAATCACTAAGAAAGAGACTTCCAGCTGCTCAATCACAAAGAAAGAGACTTCTATGCTCAACCACCAAGGAAGAGGCTTCCAATGCTCAAGTCACTAAGACAAGAGACTTCCCAATGCTCAAGTCACTAAGACAAGAGACTTCTGACTCAGACCACAAAGGAATGAGGTTACAATTGCTTAGTATACAGACTAAGACTTGAGGGACCAAACTAGTTTACAAGTGAAATAGTTTGGGATGAACACTTGATCAAATATCAGAGGTGTTCTCTTAATACAACACAGGTTAAGACTCTTAACCTTAAGAAATTCTAAGTTACAAGGACTATAAGAATTTCTAAGAGTTTTGAACTTTGACAGTTTTTACACAGAAAACAGAGCAAGGTTTCAGCAATGCGTTTCAAAGAGTCTTAAACTTTTCTTCTTCAAATCTTCCTCCTTTTATAGATGAAAATAGAGAGATTTGCTGGAATTTAGCCGTTGCAATTGGACTAGGTTACTGCAATTGTGTGCTGCACTTTATCTGTCAGAACAGGGCAGGTGCCATATTTGAATTGGCCCACCTTAAAAACTGGAGAATGTTTGGGTCAGGGAGACAACTGTTCCATTGAGTTGTTCTGACACATCCAGGCATTAAATGCGCACAGTACTGGTCAAAATCCATGCCACATCAGCTTCAGAAGCTTCTCAGTGAGCAGTGATCAGAAGCTGGTCTTCAGATGTTGACTTTGCGTTGACCTCATCAGAGGCACCCAGTCTTCAGAAGCTGCCTTCACACCCAGAAGCTGCACTTCAGGAGCACCTCTTCAGGATCAGTTTTCCTTTAGCTTTTGCAACCATGCTTCTTGGCTTTCCTTCTTGCTCTTTAGCTTGTTCTTCATAACCATTATCAATCAATACTTATTAAGCATGTGGTTCTGAAACACTTGAACAAAGCATTAGCAAATAACCAATTTTCTCTTTAATACTTTGTTATCATCAAAACTATAAGGAGAGATATGTTTACACATAAATGTTTCAACAATCTCCCCCTTAATTCAGATGAGAGTTGTTTAACACATTTTGTTCCAACACATTGATGTGGTAAATGTTAATTGTTGATGTGTGAAAATTATGGAATGATTCATGATTATGTTGTTGGTGATTTATAATTGAAATGATGATTTAATTGTTGATGATGTGTAATTAAGTTGGAAATTATATAACGATGAGGGTATGCTATGAAATTGTGAATTATGCATGATTAGTAACTAGGCTTTTTGTAGTGATGAATATTTTTGATGTTAAGTGATGTTTTTGCCTGATACTTATATGCGTTTAATTTATCCTTTTGTTGAACGTATATCTTACCCTCCAGTGACTTTATTGTTGCCTCATCTGTGGGTTCAACCCTTGTGGATGTAGACGTGCAGGTTGAGGATTAGTTGCTCGGTGAGTTGTGCTGAGGATGGCATCGCGCCTAATCTCCTTTTTTTCGAGGATGTCTAGATTAGTTGCTCTGATCTAGGAGTCCGGGATTTATTTTTAATGTTGAATATTCATGAGGTTGTATTTTATTTGAGATATTGATGTTGAGACCCGAGATGATTATTATGTTTGAGATGATTTATTTCCGATGTGCTGTAATATTCGTTGATGAGATTCTCTTTATGAGAAATTGTATGAGTTATTTGGTGATTTGTTGGATTCCGATTAGTCGTTGCATGATTTATCGCTTAATTAGTAGTCTCGGGGATCCAGGTCTTATAGTACTCCTTTGGTTAAGATATCTATGAATTGTTCTGTAGTGGGAATATAAGTCATACATATATGTCCCCTTTCTATTTTTTCCTTGATGAAATGTTTGTCAACTTCAACATGTTTGGTCCTGTCATGTAGGACTGGATTGTGTGTAATAGATATTGCAAACTTGTTGTCACAATACAATATTATAGGTGGAGAATTATAAAAATTCAATTCTTGCAGTAGTTTTTCCACCCACAACCCCTCACAAACTCCATGAGCCACTGCTCTAAATTCAGCTTCAGCACTACTTCTTGCTACAACACTTTGTTTCTTGCTCCTCCAACTAACCAAATTTCCCCCAACAAAGGTACAATAACCTGATGTTGATCTTCGATCAGTTATACTTCCAGCCCAATCTGCATCGGTGTAGGCTTCTATTTGGAGATGTCCAAGATTTTTATAAAGAAGTACCTTCCCGGGTGATCCCTTCAGGTATCTTATGATCCTAAAAACAGCTTCTTGATGTTCAGGTCCTGGTGCATGCATGAACCGACTCACCAAACTTACAACAAAAGCTATGTCTGGACGCGTATGATATAAGTATATTAGTCTTCCTACCAATCGTTGATACCTTCCTTTATCTACCATATTTCCAGCTTCAACAGGCTGCAATTTTATGTTGGATTCCATGGGTGTCTCAGCAGATTTACATCCAAGTAATCCAGTTTCTTTCAAAAGATCCAGAACATACTTCCGCTGATTCATAAAAATACCCTCCTTTGATCTTGCAAACTCAATTCCAAGGAAGTATTTTAGAGGGCCAAGTTCTTTGATTTCAAAGACCTTAGCAAGTTTCTCCCTTAAGCTTTTGAGCTCCAAGCTATCATCACCTGTTAATATGATGTCATCCACATACACAATCAAAATAGCAATTTTATTATTGGTTGAATGTTTATAAAATAGTGTATGATCAGCTTGACATTGGATGTAACCAAGTCCTTTTACCACGGTTCCTAACCTCTCAAACCAAGCTCTTGGGGATTGTTTCAAACCACACAAAGACTTCTTCAATCTACACACTTTATTTCTTCCCAATTTTTCCTCCAATCCATGGGGAAGACTCATGAACACTTCTTCCTCTAGCTCTCCATTTAGAAAAGCATTCTTTACATCAAGTTGATGTAAAGGCCAGTTGAAGTTGGCAATAAGAGATAAAAGAACACGTATAGAGTTGAGATTTGCAACTAGAGCAAAGGTCTCTTGATAATTTATACCATAAGTTTGAGTAAATCCCTTAGCTACTAACCTAGCCTTGTACCTCTCCACACTTCCATCTGCTTTGCACTTGATGGTAAAAACCCATTTACAACCCACCTTCTTTTTGTCATGCGGTAGGCTCACAATTTCCCATGTTTCATTTTTCTTGAGTGCGTTAAGCTCATCTAGGACTGCTAATTTCTAGTTGGGATCATCTAGTGCTTCCTCAATGTTTCTAGGCATAAATAAATTCGTAATTTTAGAAGTAAAGGCTCGGTAGTTTTGGGAGAGGTTTTAGTAGGAGACATAATTGGAAATGGGATAATTTGTACTGGTTTTATGTGATTCCTTGGTGCAAGTTATGGTGTTTTTCCTAACTGGTATGGGTAGATCAATATTAGAAGTGGAAATTTCAGAATTATCTGTTTGTTCTTGAGGCATCTTTGTCGAACCATCTTCCGGGGTTTCTAGTTGATTGGATACTGAAATGATGGACTGACTTCTGACCTTTTGAGGATATTTTCGAGCATAAACACGAAGCTCTTGTTTTGATTTTGGTATTTCCTTTCCTATTTGGGCACCACCTAAGTCTGGGACAAGGTGTCCCTTATCAATTTCAGGACCTGTTTCCACATGTTCTACTTATTTATGTGCAATTGTGTGATCAATTAATTCTATATCCTCAGTGTTAAAAACATGATTTGGCAAAGGTTCATTCAAATTGTTGTCACTTACAAAATTGTCTTCATTAACATTCTCCCCCTGAAGGGAATTTTTGTGATAGAAAGGTTGTAGTTCTAAGAAAGTGACATTTATACTAACATCAACTTTCTTTGTGTTAGGATTGTAACACTTGTACCCGTTTTGGTTGGGAGAATAACCAACAAAAATACATTTTTCAGCTCTTGGATCTAGTTTAGAACGAGTTAGGGGCGTACATAAAAACAGTACAGCCAAACACTTTTAAAGGTAAATCAGTATGCAATCGACATGCTAGAAAAAAAGTTTTGAAAACATCTAATGGTGTGCGATAACTTAACACACGACTGGGCATCCTATTTATGAGATATGATGTTGTTAGAACCGCATCCCCCCATAAAAATTTAGGAACATTGCTCTCAAACATAATGGCATGAGCTACCTCAAGAAGATATCTATTATTTCTTTCAGCTATGCCATTTTGTTGAGGCGTATTTGGGCATGTTGATTGATGTTGAATACCTTTATGTTGAAAAAATTCTCCGAGATTTTTATTAAAATATTCAGTACCATTGTCACTTCTCAAAATGGAGATTTTTGCATCAAATTGAGTTTCTATCATTTTTGAAAAATATTTAAATATCTCTGGTACTTCGGATTTATCCTTCATAAGATAGACCCAACATAGCCGTGTATGATCGCCAATAAAGGTCACAAACCACCTTTTCCCAAATTGAGTTGTAATTTTAGATGGACCCCATACATCACTATGGATTAAATAAAAAGGTTTGGATACATGATAAGGTCGAGAGGAATAACGAGTTTTATGACTTTTAGAAAGAACACAACTTTCACAATTTTTGAATAAATTTGGAAACAAATGCCTAAGATATTGAAAATTAGGGTGCCCTAGTCTATTATGCCAGAGCATTATTTGATTCCTAATAGAGGCAGAACTGATACCACTAAGGCCATGAACCACTTTATTCTAAAAAACATCCTCAAAGTAATAGAGTTCATCCATCATTTTAGCACTGCCAATCATCTTCCCCGAATTCTGGTCCTGAAAAATACAATGAGTGTTAAAAAACTTCAAATTACAATTTGAGTCTTTGCAGATTTTACTAACAGAGAGAAGGTTACATGAAAGTTTTGGTACATGTAGCACATTTTTTAAATCAATGTGCGTAGACAAAGGAATTTTTCCTTCTCCTGCAATTGGTGAAAAACTTCCATCTGCAATTCTAACTTTTTTATTTCCAGGACAAGGTGAATATGTTTAAAATAGAGAAGAAAGGCTGGTCATATGGTCAGAAGCACCTGAATCTATGATCCATGGTGCAGACATATTTGAGGTGCAACTTAGAGAAGTAGGGGTACTAAAATTAACAGTTTGTGCCAAAGAAGCATTAGGGATACCAGACAAAGAACTAGATTTTAGCAACCTTATGAGCTCCTCAACTTGATCCTGGTTGGGCAAGAACTTTTTAGCCTCATGTGCTGTAGGAACAGATCTGGGACTTGGCTTGCCATTTTTCAGTTGTGCTGGTTTTCCATTGAGTTTCCAGCAGGTCTCTCGGGTGTGACGTGGTCTGTTGCAGTAGTCACACAAGACGTTAGATGTGTTCCTCTGATTTAAAGAACTTTTAAAGGCAACAATATCCGCAATCAAGGCATTGGTCTCGGGTGGATATGGATCAGCTTTTGCCTTTCCCATCATCACACTCCTGCGAGTTTCCTCCCTTCTAACTTCAGAAAACATTTCTCCTAGTGAAGGTAAGGTTGATCTTCCAATGATCCTTCCATGAACTTCATCTAACTCCTCATTGAGACCAGCATGGAACTGGAAAATTCTTCCTTCTTCCACTGTTTGTTGATGGTGTTTTGCATCCTCGGTTGAATTCCACTTATAGGTATTGAAGAGATCAAGTTTTTGCCAAACCCGTTTATGGAATGGAAGTATTTTGTGACATTTTCACTTCGTTGCCGAATTTCTCTAGTCTTTAATGTAAGTTCATAGATCTGAGACTTATTTTCCAGATCAGAGTACATTTCTTTCACACTTTCCCACAATTCTTTCGTTGTGGAATAACACATATAGTTGCTGCTAATTTCCTCTTCCATGGAGTTTACCAACCATGTCATCACCATGGAGTTTTCAACATCCCACACATCATGTTGTGCGTCACTAACATCTAGTTTTGTGCGATCACCGGTAAGATAACCCATTTTTCCTTTGCCACGTATATACATCTAGACAAATTGAGACCGCCTAAAATAGTTTGACCCATTGAGTCGAAAAGATGTGATTTGGATAGAATGGGAATCACTGCTGTTGAGTCTTTTGTGTTGGCTGCATGTTTTGGCAAAACCAAAGTATTGAATAGAAGCATCTCCATATTTAGAACATTTCTTCAGTTACAAGTTTTGTGTTTTGAAGCCATTCAGAAGCTGAAAATGCCATCAGAAGCTGAAATTCATCAGAAGCACTGTAGCTCTTCAGAAGCAGTTTTCAGGTTCTGAAGTCCAGCGTTGACTTATGTTGACTTCATCAGAAGCTGGTTATTTTCATGTTATTTCTGTGCGAATCTTTGCAAGATTTAATAAGGAATTATCCACGCATATTGTTCTAGGATGCTGGATTGTTTTGAAGAAGATATCTTTGAAGATTTGGTTCAACATTATGAAAATTCGTATTTTCTGTTTTAAATCTTTCAAAGATTGATTGCAGTTTTATTTGTTACCTTATTGGGACAATCCTATTCCAGTAACAAATCAATTCAGAAGATTTGGAGCATAATTAAAAGGCTTGCTGAAGATTATAAAAGGAGGAGCTTGGCTATTGAAGAGATACGATTTTAGAGAGTCTTATTTCAGAGATTGAGTCTGTGTGTTAGTTTTAAGCTTGTTAGCTTTGTTTTGTGCACCACTCATATGTTTTGAGTTGATTTAGAGTTTTATAGAGTTGTGATTCATTCTAAGCCTTTAGGTACGAATGAAGTCTTTGTGTTTTTGAAGTTTTTCTGAAAACAGAGTGTCTTTGATTAAGGGTTTCAGTAACTGGGTCTAGTTACTTGAATAGGAAGATAGTGGATTCTATTACTCAGAGTTGGGTAGAAGTCTTACTAGGTGGAGGTTAATTGCTTGGGATAAGAACTGGGAGTCAGTGTCTGAGTCTTAAGGATTAAATCCAATAGTGGATTTCCTTCCTGGATTGGTATCCCCCAGAGTAGGAGGTGTTTACTCCGAACTGGGTTAACAAACCTTGTGTGTTCTTTAGCTTTCCTGCACTTTTTATTTCTGCACATTATTTCCTGCTTATCTGTGATTTAATTGTGTTTAAGCTTCTGTTCTAAATCTGCTAAGTATTTGTTCAGAACCAGTCTTAATCAAAATTGTGCAGAGTCATTGTTCAGAACCTGTTTTGGTTCAGAATCTGTAATCTCTTAAGTATTGCCTGGCCAGAATTTCAATTGGCATCAGAGCAGGCACCCTGCCTGTAATTTGGGTGAGATCCAGAGGAGTTTATTACTGGCAAGCATGGATAGAGAAGGAGGCTATGTCAATAGACCACCCCTACTAGATGGCACAAACTATGAGTATTGGAAGTCAAGGATGTGTGCTTTTCTAAAGTCAATTGACAGCAGAACCTGGAAAGCTGTGATTAAAGGTTGGGATCATCCTGTGTATACAGACAAAGATGGTAACAAGACTGAGGTTCTGAAGCCTGAGGAGGAATGGACCAAAGCTGAAGATGATCTGTCACTGGGAAATTCAAAAGCTTTGAATGCTATCTTCAATGGTGTTGATCAGAACATGTTCAGACTCATCAAACAATGTACTGTGGCTAAGGATGCTTGGGAAATTCTGAAGACCACTCATGAAGGAACTTCTAAGGTGAAAATGTCCAGATTGCAGCTGCTGACCACCAAGTTTGAGAACCTGAAGATGAAGGAGGATGAAAATATCCAGGATTTCTATATGAATGTGCTTGATATGGCAAATTCTTTTGACTCTCTTGGTGAAAGGATGTCTGATGAGAAGTTAGTAAGAAAAATCCTCAGGTCCCTGCCCAGAAGGTTTGACATGAAGGTTACAGCAATTGAAGAGGCTCATGATATCACCACTATGAAGCTTGAGGAGCTGATTGGGTCTTTGCTTAATTTTGAGACTGCTTTCTGCAAACAGCCTGATAAGAAAGGGAAAGGAATAGCATTTGCAGTTAATTCAGGAGCTGATGATCAACATGAGTCTGATGAGGAGGATAATGACTTATCAGAAGCTCTGGTGTTGCTGGGAAAACAATTCAACAAGATTCTGAAGAATGTTAACAGAAAAGCCAAAGCCAAAGGTCAGAATTTCAGATTCAATAACAAAAAGCAACAAACTGATGAGAAGAAGACCAAGTCTGAGGAGAAAAGTAACCAAGCTAAAGGTGTGCAGTGCTATGAGTGTGAAGGGTATGGACACATCAAGTCTGAATGTCCCACTTTTCTCAAGAAGCAGAAAAAGAGCCTAGCTATTTCATGGTCTGATGATGGTTCTGAAGATGATGATGTTAGTGAATCTGATATGTGTGATACTGGTCTGGTTGTAAGGTCAGGAGCTATCTTGAAGAAGGAACCTGTTTTAGAGTCTGAGACCTTTTCAGAGTCTGACTCAGAGTCTGAAGCCTCATATGTGTCTGAAGCTGCTAAAACCTCATATGATGAACTAGCTGATAACTACAAGAAGCTGTATACCAGAAGTGCTGAGGTTTGCAAACAAGTTTTGGATCAGAAGGAGACTATTCTTCAACTTGAGGCTGAAAAAGGTGAACTGTTAGTGCAGAATTCAGATTTAAAAGAAGAAGTGAACCAATTGAACTCCCAACTTGATCAAATGAAGAAGCAAGTGAAGATGTTGAACTCTGCTACTGATAAGTTGGAGGACATTTTGGGGAATCAGCAACAAGGAAAAACTGGTTTAGGTTTTATTGATCAGACTCAGATTCCTAAACAGATGAGTTTTGTTCCTGCTACTCAAACTCATGATTCTATGGCTGGAACATCAAAGAAGAGACCTCAGAAGCAAGCCCAGATGCAAGGTCAGAAGCATATTCAGATGAGACCTCAAAAGTAAGCTCAGAAGATACCTCAGATGCTAACTCAGAAGCATGTTCAGATACTGCCTCAGAAGCAACCCCAGAAGTACAACAGAAGAAGGAGGAATCATACATGGACCTGTCATCATTGTGGTAAGAAGGGGCATATCAAACCTTTTTGCTTTAAACTGTATGGCTATCCTGAACACTTTCAATATAGAAGAGTGCAACCAGCTGCTCCTAGACACAGTGTTCAGAAGGTGTGGAAACCTAAGGTTCAGAATGCTGGCCTGATTGCTCATACCTCATTGAGAGCCACTTCAAAAGAAGACTGGTACTTTGACAGTGGTTGTTCAAGGCACATGACTGGTGTGAAGAAGCTACTGAGCAATATCAGATCATACTCCAGAAGTTATGTGACATTTGGAGATGGTGTAAAGGGTCAGATTCTGGGTATTGGAGATTTGATCAGAGAAGGTTTGCCCAGACTTGATGATGTGCTACTGGTGGAAGGATTAACCTCTAATCTGATCAGTATTAGCCAGCTATGTGATCAGGATTTGAAAGTGAACTTCAACAAGCAGGAGTGTACTGTTACTGATCAGGAAGATAAAGTTCAGATGAGAGGCTGCAGATCCAAAGACAATTGTTATTTGTGGGTTTCTGAAGAAGAAAGAAGTCTGACTTCTTGTCTTATGAGCTCAGAAGAGGAAGTCAAGCTCTGGCACCAGAAACTGGGACACTTGCATTTGAAAGGCATGAAGAAAATCCTAAGTACTGAAGCTATCAGAGGTGTGCCTAATCTGAAGATCAATGAGAACAATGTTTGTGGTGATTGTCAGATTGGTAAACAAACAAGAAAGTCTCATCCCAGATTAGTTCACCAGGTAACTACCAAAGTACTAGAACTTGTTCATATGGATTTAATGGGGCCTATGCAAGTAGAGAGTATTGGAGGCAAGAGGTATGCTTTTGTAATGGTAGATGACTACTCAAGATACACATGGATCAACTTTGTTAGAGAAAAGTCTGATACTTTTGAAGTGTTTAAAGACTTATGTACTCAATTACAAAGAGAGAAGGACTGTGGCATTGTCAGAATCAGAAGTGATCATGGTAAGGAATTTGAAAACAAGAGTTTTTCAGAATTCTGTGCTTCTGAAGGAATAAAACATGAATTCTCTGCACCTATCACACCTCAGCAAAATGGTGTAGTGGAGAGGAAGAATAGGACATTAGCAGAATGTGCAAGAGTTATGCTGCATGCTAAGAAGTTGCCATATATGTTCTGGGCTGAAGCAATGAACACTGCATGTTACATACACAATAGAGTCACTTTGAAGAAGGGTACTACATCAACTCTGTATGAATTGTGGAAAGGGAGAAAGCCTACAGTAAAAAATTTCCATGTTTTTGGGAGCAGATGCTACATTTTGGCTGACAGGGAAAATAGAAGAAAACTGGATCCTAAGTCTAATGAGGGTATATTTTTGGGATATTCAGTGAACAGCAGAGCTTATAGGGTGTTTAATTCCAGAACCAAGGTTGTGATGGAGTCCATTAATGTGGTAATTGATGATCTGACTGCTGAGAAAGTTAGAAGTGAGCCTGAAGTTGTTCCAGAGTCTGAAGCTTCAGAAGAACAAACTTCAGAAGCAGAAAAGCATTCAGAGTCTGAAGAAGCAGAAGAACAACCAGATCAAGTTCCAAATGGTAAAGGGCCATCAATTAAAGTTCAGAAGGATCATCCTAAAGACTTGATCATTGGAAGCTTAGATCAAGGTGTCAGAACCAGAAGATCAGATGCTGCTGCTACTGATTCATGTTTTGTGTCAAAGGTTGAGCCTAAAAATGTGAAAGAAGCCCTAACTGATGAATTTTGGATTGAAGCAATGCAAGATGAGTTGAATCAGTTCAAAAGGAGTGAAGTATGGGATTTGGTTCCAAGACCTGAAGGGTTGAATGTGATTGGCACTAAGTGGATATTCAAGAATAAAACAGATGAAAATGGTACTGTAGTCAGAAACAAAGCAAGGTTGGTTGCTCAAGGTTATACACAAGTTGAGGGACTTGATTTTGATGAGACCTTTGCACCTGTGGCCAGACTAGAATCCATAAGACTACTGTTGGGTGTATCCTGTATTCTCAAGTTCAAACTATTCCAGATGGATGTGAAGAGTGCATTTCTGAATGGATATTTGCAAGAAGAGGTATATGTTGAACAGCCTAAGGGTTTTGTGGATCCTAAGTTTCCAGAACATGTGTACAAGTTAAAAAAGGCTTTATATGGATTGAAGCAAGCACCAAGAGCATGGTATGACAGGCTGACTCAGTTTCTTGTGGCTCAAGGTTACAGAAAAGGAGGTTCTGATAAGACTTTGTTTGTGAAAAATGAAAATGGGAATCTGATGATTGCTCAAATTTATGTGGATGATATAGTGTTTGGAGGGATGTCTCAGAAGATGGTCAAACTGTTTGTTCAGCAGATGCAGTCAGAATTTGAAATGAGCTTAGTTGGTGAACTGACTTATTTTCTTGGATTACAAGTCAAGCAAATGGAAGATACAATCTTCATTTCTCAAAGTAAGTATGCCAAGAACATAGTGAAGAAATTTGGATTAGAATCTGCTGCTCACAAGAGGACACCAGCTGCTACCCACCTGAAGTTAACTAAGGATGAGCATGGAGTTTCAGTAGACCAAAGTCAGTACAGAAGCATGATTGGGAGCCTATTGTACTTAACTGCAAGCAGGCCTGATATCACATTTGCTGTTGGAGTTTGTGCAAGATATCAAGCTGATCCTAAGATGAGCCATCTGACACAAGTGAAGAGAATTCTGAAATATGTGAATAGCACAAGTGACTATGGAATCATGTATTCTCATAGTTCAAGTTCTGAACTGATGGGATATTGTGATGCTGACTGGGCTGGAAGTGCTGATGACAGGAAGAGCACCTCAGGAGGTTGTTTCTTTTTGGGAAATAACTTAATTTCATGGTTTAGCAAGAAGCAAAACTGTGTGTCATTGTCAACTGCTGAGGCTGAGTATATTGCTGCTGGAAGTAGTTGCTCACAATTGGTGTGGATGAAGCAGATGCTGGAGGAGTACAACATTAAACAAAGAACTATGACATTGTTTTGTGACAATTTGAGTGCCATCAACATCTCTAAGAATCCAATTCAGCACAGCAGAACCAAACACATAGACATCAGGCATCATTTTATCAGAAACCTTGTGGAGGACAAGATTGTTCAGCTGGAACATGTAGCTACTGAAGAACAAGTTGCTGACATTTTCACAAAGGCCTTGGATGCTAAGCAGTTTGAAAACTTAAGGAGCAAGTTAGGTGTGTGTTTACATGAAGACTTATAGCCATTAATGCAAACTGGATGTGAGGAAGATAGAGTACCTGCCAGTTGTGCTTATGCAGAGTGTGATCCTGTGTCTGAATCTGATAGCTTTTCCAAGATCTGTGTTACTTATTTTGATTTTATTCCCTATTTGAAGACTATGATTTGTCAGAATTTTATGGCTAAAAAGGGGGAGAAAATCTTATGCAATGTGTTGGCTCTATTGGCTCTGATACCAAGAATTAGAAGAAGTATTGCTACACTTCAGATATGTGTTATGTGTCTCAGGGGGAGTACAAGATTGTTATGGTCCTGAGTGTTTCTGTGATCCTGAGGTATGGTCCTGAAGAACAATTGTGTTCAGCTCCTGAAGTGTTAGCTTTGATGTGCTCTGATACCATAGATTCAGAAGTAAGGGGGAGTTTGATGTATGCTGAATGTGTGTGGAGTTGATTAGTAGCTCTGATACCTTGGAGTAGCTCTGATACCATGATTGTGATGGACAGGAGTTGATCAGTACTTGTTTTATGTGTGCTTCAGGAGTCAGAAGCTGAAGCTGTTGTTTAACATAGCAGAATCCGCTGCCTAAACTACTTGCTATGATGTATTATTGTGGAGTTCTTCACTAATGAGTTGATTTTAAGGGAGATTGAAGAACTTGGATGGTTTTAGCCAAAAATTTGCCAAAGGGGGAGATTGTTGAGTCTTTTGTGTTGGCTGCATGTTTTGGCAAAACCAAAGTATTGAATAGAAGCATCTCCATATTTAGAACATTTCTTCAGTTACAAGTTTTGTGTTTTGAAGCCATTCAGAAGCTGAAAATGCCATCAGAAGCTGAAATTCATCAGAAGCACTGTAGCTCTTCAGAAGCAGTTTTCAGGTTCTGAAGTCCAGCGTTGACTTATGTTGACTTCATCAGAAGCTGGTTATTTTCATGTTATTTCTGTGCGAATCTTTGCAAGATTTAATAAGGAATTATCCACGCATATTGTTCTAGGATGCTGGATTGTTTTGAAGAAGATATCTTTGAAGATTTGGTTCAACATTATGAAAATTCGTATTTTCTGTTTTAAATCTTTCAAAGATTGATTGCAGTTTTATTTGTTACCTTATTGGGACAATCCTATTCCAGTAACAAATCAATTCAGAAGATTTGGAGCATAATTAAAAGGCTTGCTGAAGATTATAAAAGGAGGAGCTTGGCTATTGAAGAGATACGATTTTAGAGAGTCTTATTTCAGAGATTGAGTCTGTGTGTTAGTTTTAAGCTTGTTAGCTTTGTTTTGTGCACCACTCATATGTTTTGAGTTGATTTAGAGTTTTATAGAGTTGTGATTCATTCTAAGCCTTTAGGTACGAATGAAGTCTTTGTGTTTTTGAAGTTTTTCTGAAAACAGAGTGTCTTTGATTAAGGGTTTCAGTAACTGGGTCTAGTTACTTGAATAGGAAGATAGTGGATTCTATTACTCAGAGTTGGGTAGAAGTCTTACTAGGTGGAGGTTAATTGCTTGGGATAAGAACTGGGAGTCAGTGTCTGAGTCTTAAGGATTAAATCCAATAGTGGATTTCCTTCCTGGATTGGTATCCCCCAGAGTAGGAGGTGTTTACTCCGAACTGGGTTAACAAACCTTGTGTGTTCTTTAGCTTTCCTGCACTTTTTATTTCTGCACATTATTTCCTGCTTATCTGTGATTTAATTGTGTTTAAGCTTCTGTTCTAAATCTGCTAAGTATTTGTTCAGAACCAGTCTTAATCAAAATTGTGCAGAGTCATTGTTCAGAACCTGTTTTGGTTCAGAATCTGTAATCTCTTAAGTATTGCCTGGCCAGAATTTCAACTGCCATAAGCAACCTTCTGCTCGTTTGATGCAGCGTGTTTTGGGGAGTTTTATTCTCCCATTCACCATTGACTGAGGAACTGTCAGCCATGGAAGTACAGAGGCGCAGGCTACAGAGAACTTGCTCTGATACCAAGTAGAAAAGAATGAGAGGAGAATAGTTTCTTGATGTATTCTAAATGTACAGGGGATTTTTCTCTTTAATAGAGAAAGAATTAGAATCCTAATTAATTGTAGAGATCCTACATAATTACAGATTAATGACAATAGTTGACTACCTAATAATACAATAACTGAAAAATAAACAATATAAATGGTATAATATTCTAATTAATATTTTGATTTTGCGACGTTATGCTCATTTTTAAAAGCATGTCAAGTCTTAGAAACAACAATAGCAACAATTCATTCGTGATCCAAAATAATTCATAACTAAAAATACACAAGTACGCGTAATAAATTCCAAAATTAATAGAATACGACAAATTTATTTAGTTTTAATTCATTTCCGTTCAAATAAACGAAGCGTTGCATTGCATTACATTCTCCCTAAATATGTGCTATCATCATGATGTTGGATTTAAATTAAATTCTTGAAAGTTTGCCAAAAATGTCGACATTGAGGTGTCTTATACTTACTGTAAAAATTTGGTAGTCTGTTTGAAAACTCAAAAGAATGAAGAGAACATAACACATGTATTCTACCAAATCAACTTTATAGGTTATCACATTGAATCCCTTCATATAAGATGAGTAGTGGCAAAAAGGAGTGCATTCCAATATATTATTTTGAACTTAATCCTACTGCCCTGCCAACTAACAAGTTTCAAGTGACAGAGAAGCTTGATCAAGCACAAAACAACATCTTAGAAGTGCACTCCCTTATGTCCCACTCGTCTGATATGAAGGAATTCGATGTGAGAACCTATATAGTTGATTCGGCAGAATATATGTTGTGTTCTCCTCATTCTTTCGAGATTTCAAATAGACTACCAAACCTTTACGCTAAGTATAACACACTTCAATGCCGACATCTTCATCAAACTAACAAGAATTAAACTAAAATACAACAAAATAATGACACAACATAATAATACTACCTAAACATCTTCATCTGGCTGAATCAAACCCTTGAGAATATCTTCAGGTGATCTCAACAACATAGCATCCATCTCGATCGTCGGGAACATTCTGTGCAGACCAAATATCAAGAGCATGCTCATCACGTCATCGTCGTTCGTTAACTTCGGCCGACTGAATGTCAATCTCCCCTCTGAGTCGAACGATGGACGTTCATACCAAACGTATTCCACTCTCCTTGTGTTTCCGTGGTTGAGTCGTTGGTTGATTTCATCCAGTTGATCCTTCAGATCTTTTAACGTGACATCGTCCTGAACCCTGAACAAATTAGAGTTTCCACCATTGAAACATACTTGAGCATTGAACAAATTGTCGATTGCTTCAGATCTACACCAAAAGAAATTAAAAACAATCAATGAAAAACTATTAAAAAAATTCATCAAACACTTGTAGTGCAAATTATACATAAACCCTAAAACTAAAAACTACAACATAAGCATGCAAAAATCTAAATATTTAATCAACATACTTCATTTACATGTAAACATTGTATCATTTCTTGCCAAAAAAATCAAAACTTAAACAAACCCTAAAACTAAAACATTTCTAATTTAAGAGGAAAAATGTAACATATAAACATAAAATTTCAATGGTACTTTATTATGAAAATTTACTTGTTATTGGAGTGTTGGTTGATTTGAACTTAAAGAAATTAGGGTTTGGATGATTTGAGAGAGTTTTTAGAGATTTTAGATGTGAAATGAAGAAATGAACACTGCCTGGCCTATAAAAGAATGCAACGTGAGTTAAGTCACGTTGACATCTACCTAGCGTGACTTAAGTCACGCAGGTTATACACCAACGTGAGTTAAGTCACGTAGGTTATATCCTAACATGAGTTAACGCACGTTTTGTTTGTGTCAACAAGCAGGATAGGCAGAATATGCAGCATTCCTGTTTTCATTCATCCATTCCTTCATTCATCCATTCATTCTTCCATTTTCATCCATTTTTCATCCATTCAATTAATAATTCAATCATTCAAAATTAAAATACGCAAATTCATTGAAAGTTATAATACACAAAAATAAAATCGTAAATGTACCAAAATGTCATAAAATGCGCAAAGGCGCGAGTGTAAATATAATACATCCATATCCGTCAAAATGTCAAAAAAATAACTAAAAATATACAAATGTCATAAAAACACTAGAATAAGACCCCACTTCTTTGGACTATGGCTCCTTGTCCTCCTCCGAGGAACCGACTCCTCTTGCAGAATGTGATAATCCTACTGGATGCTCTACAACACACCGGTAAAGTATGGATGCTGCTTAGGATACTCTAATGCACTATCCACTTTGGCTCGGATGTTCCCAATAATCTGGGGTGGGTCGGGAACCTGTCTGGGATACTACTGCTGAACAATAACCTCTTCAAAAGGAGGGACTGGAGCTGTGTACTCAGCAACGGGAACATGGTCACTCATAATAGGATGAGATACACTGTAGAACCAAGTCATGTACCCCTCCTGATACCTCCATTGTCGAGCTGTTGTTGTCTGCCGGCCCTGAAGCGCCTCTGGAAGGACATGGACCATAAAATCCTGAAAGGCCACAACCACATCCTCTGCCTTAAGAGCCTCAAACATTGTAGGAGATCTGGGAATGGTATAGACATAGTCGTACTGCCTGAGAACCCGCTCCGGCAAGTGAAGGCACATCGTCGTACTGTCAGCCATGATCCAACCAGAGTACCAACAAATGTCATGGAAAGGCATAATGTCCTGGGTGTAACACCCGGGTCCCTCACACTGGACCCGCGATGTCACTCACGACCTTCTCCACCCCCCAAGTGGAGTTTTTGCCTTCCGTGGGAATCGAACTCTGTACCTGAGGCTTAAGTACAAGTTCAACGCATTCCCACTACCAATTGAGCTACTAGCTCAATTGGTAGTGGGAATGCGTT
This sequence comes from Medicago ruthenica, assembly GCA_018208015.1. Lineage (NCBI taxonomy): Eukaryota > Viridiplantae > Streptophyta > Magnoliopsida > Fabales > Fabaceae > Medicago > Medicago ruthenica. Next base: position 78,923,939 of record CM031371.1, read on the forward strand.
GAATTTGTACTTAAGCCTCAGGTACAGAGTTCGATTCCCACGGAAGGCAAAAACTCCACTTGGGGGTGGAGAAGGTCGTGAGTGACATCGCGGGTCCAGTGTGAGGGACCCGGGTGTTACAAAAAAAGGAACTATGTAACACCCTAATACCCCGACTTTAATTTAATTAAAATACCAAAAATATAAATAAATGAGATTAGGTGTTACGCATCCTCATATATTATCATTTCGTAAAACAAAGTCATAAACAATGCAGCGGAAAAATTCAGCATTCTTATTATAACAAAACTCAAGTCTCAACATCCATAATTAATTCATAAACTTAAAAATACTTCAAACGTCAAAATGTAAAATCGAATAGCCAACCCGACCCTAGTGTTACATATCAGAGCTCGTATCGACTACATACTTATTCGACTACTAATAGAAGGAAGAAAACAGAATATGCCTCCGCCGCCACCTGCTGAATCGTCCCGCAACTAGTCTTCCTCAACCTGAGTGTCTGTACCCCAAGAGTACAGCCACCAAAACCACACAACAACAAGGAAGGGGTGAGAAAATACAACCATACATACCAATAGGAAATCATGTGTAATAATAGGAACATTAGTTATCGCATTCACCGTCATAGAACATCAACAATATTTCATTCTTCATAGATTCTACATCTCATCGGCTCACGTTTATTACTCCTTTTTAAACACCAAAAACAAGCATCATCAATTAATATGCATATGGACACTTTCCTAAGACCTACATGAATGTGGTACCACACCTATCGTCGTCATAATTTGCCAGAGATATGTTACTGGACTTTCATCGTCATTGCATCTTCATAATTTCCTAGACACGACCTTATATGTATACATGAGGACAGACTCAGCAAGTATTAAATATTAACACACCAACAACAACTTACAACCATAGATGCAAACTCTTCCTATTATGCACGACACCGGGACAAAACATATCGTCGTCATTCATATCATCATCATAAGAAAACATCGTCTTCATGAATATACATCATCATTCATGTCATTAATATTCTCACTCCTCATCATTCCCATCATCAGTAAACATAGACACCGTCAAATATTTTATTATTGACACATCGTTAAATAACATATCAATTACACATCATCTAATAATTCATCTTAAGAAGTAACTATGGTTTCCAAGACACATCCATAAAGGGCATGAAATTCATCTCAAACACATTTAAACAATAGTAGGAATGAATTCATTATAACATTCATATACATATAGGTATTACTTAGAAATTAGGATACGTTATTTTTAACTAACATAATGGTACTCCTTCACTGCTAATTGTTTATACACAAAATTAATCATACATATATATTCATACATATATAAGCATAGGTGTGTAAGCATATATTTTTAACTAACATAAAGGTACTCTTTCACTACTATACAAAAAATCATTTTTCTACTATAAACAAAATTACCTACTATTATTAACGAAGTTCTACTAAATTACGTCTACTAATAAACCTTATTAATTATTCTCTGCCAAATTGATGAAGCTACTATTTTTCTGCTACCAATTTATCTCTACTACTATATATATTAGTTACTAGTATTCCTGTTATTTACTACTAGCTCTGCAAATCAACATATTCGACAACTGTGGTAACGACAATGACAGCGACTTCATATCATAATTTCATATGCATCAATCATAAACAACGTCATATAACATCGTATTCAAACATCAACAATTCATCATATAACATCGTATTCAAACATCAACAATTCATCATACAATTTTGTAAAACCATAACAAATTATACATAACATATTTCCATGTCAAACCAAGGATACTAGAAAGATATCACAATTATCAACAACTTTCATGTTTATACCAAAGACCAATTTAAAACAGAGACGTGTGAAAAAGACGCAAAAACATGAAACAGAGAAAGCTGTCACCGTACAATTTCACTAAGACCTCCTTGGAGTATTTTCATCATAACTCAAAAACTAAAAGTCATTTTCACGTCAAACCAAAGCCACTGGAAAGCTAACAAAATTATCTAAAACCTTCATGTTTACACCCAAGGCCAATTCTGTACCGATCAATACCAGTTTTCGTTTCAAATTCGGAAAAGTTGTGCAGAAAGTCCATAAAAATTCACTGTGACCTACGTGCAGTAATTTGACCATAACTCAAGTTCTATAAATCGTTTTGACGTCATACCAACGGCATTAGAAAACTAACATCCATACCTACAACTTTTGTGTTTACACCTAAGACCAATTCTGTACCGATCAATACCAGTTTTTATTTCAAAATTCGGGGCAGAGATAAGAAAACTCAGGAAAAGCAACTTATATTATTCAAACTTCTCATTCATTCAAAATCATCACAATCAATAACAACAACTCAACATAATTCATACCCAATTCATAATATGACATTAACAACAACAATCATCAATAACCACAAATCAACAACAACATAACATAAGTCATCAATTATCACTCTTGCCCTAATTCTCCAATTCTCAAAAACTAAACCTACAACATGTTAAATGAAATTTTTAGAATCATAAACTCAAGATTATTGAATGATAGTCCCACAATTATCTAAGCCTTAAATCAATTATAATAACGATGATAAAACCCCCCCTTACCTCGATTCCTCAAGTCTCCGGTTTGGCTTGATTTCCTGAAGCTAGGTTTCCTCCCTCTGATTGCCGTTTTCCTCTTATTTCAACGCTTAGCCAAAACTGATTTCCTAATTTCCCAAAACCCTTATTTATATTTTTGGCCAGGCACTCTTCATATAACTTTCCTCATCTATTCACTATTCTTTTGTTTTTCCCCTCCCCCACTTATTAAAAACCTATTTTCTACACCTCCTACTCTTTTCTACTTGTTTTTCAATTCTCTTTCTTCACTATTTTAATTTCTCGTATCATAAATTAATTCACCAATATAATTCCACCATCTCAACATTCACATCACATTCAAATAAAACAACATTAATAATAACATTCACCACACTACACCTATTAAGCTATATTGGATTATTTAAAATAAAAAGTTGGGGTGTTACAACTCTCCCCCACTTAACAGATTTTCGTCCTCGAAAATTACCTGGAATAAATAACTCTGGATAAGATTCCTTCATCTTACTCTCCAGCTCCCACGTGATACTCTCTCCAGCAGGTCCTCCCCACGTTACCTTGACCAACACGATCTCCTTGCCCCTTAATTTCTTAACCTCTCGGTCTTCGATTTTTAATTTCTGACAAACCAAGCACGAGTACACAAATTCAGCCACTTCCTTCTTCATGCCTGGCCACCAAAACATTTTCTTGAGGTCCTGATACATTTTTGTAGCCCCTGGGTGTATACTCAGCCCACTCCTGTGACCTTCCTCTAGAATACTCCGTTTCAATTCTGGTATATCGGGCACACAAATTCTGTCCTTAAATTTCATAACCCCGTTCTCATCCATTCTGAAATTCGTCTCTTTTCCTTGGTTGATTAGCGTTAAGTGATTCACCAATTCCAAGTCGGACTTCTGCCCCTCTTTAATCTCTTCCACCACCGTACTTGTCAGTTTCAGCATACCCAACCTTACACTTCCCGGCGTCACTTCAAAAACCAAACTAATGTCTCTAAACTGTTCAATCAACTCCATCTCCTTGACCATGAGTGCTGACATGTGTATGACCTTCCTACTCAAAGCATCTGCTACTACATTAGCTTTCCCTGGATGGTAATTCAGCTCAAAATCGTAATCTTTCAAGAATTCCAACCACCTTCGTTGCCGCATATTCAACTCTTTTTGGTCAAATAAGTATTTCAAGCTCTTATGATCACTAAACACTTCAAACCTTGATCCATACAAGTAATGCCTCCACACCTTAAGCACAAATACCACCGCTGCTAACTCCAAATCATGAGTCGGATAATTCTTCTCATGAATTTTCAATTGTCTTGACGCATATGCTACAACCCGTCCTTCCTGCATAAGTACACCACCCAAAACTCTATTAGATGCATCACAGTAGACCACAAATGGCTTACTCGGCTGCGGTAGGATTAATACTGGTGCCGACGTCAACCTCTTCTTAAGTTCCTGGAAAATTTTCTCACATTGGTTATCCCACACATAAGCCTCGCCTTTTCGAGTCAATCGTGTCAAAGGCAATGCCAACTTTGAAAATCCTTCGATAAACCTTCGATAATAACCAGCCAAGCCCAAGAAGCTTCTTATTTCCGTAACCGATTTAGGGGCTTCCCATTGTAACACGGCGTCTACTTTGGATGGATCAACCGCTATTCCCATACTAGAGATTACATGACCTAGGAAACTCACTTCGCGTAACCAAAATTCACACTTTGACATTTTGGCATATAACTTATTCTCTTTTAAGGTTTGCAACACAATTCTCAAATGTCCCGCATGCTCCTCTTCCGTCTTGGAATACACCAAAATGTCATCTATAAACACCACTACAAATCGATCCAGGTACGGGTGAAAAATTCTATTCATATACTCCATGAACACTCCGGGGGCGTTAGATACTCCAAATGGCATCACAGAAAATTCATAATGGCCATACCGAGTTCGGAAAGCGGTCTTGGGTACATCTTCTGCCTTCACTCGAATTTGATGATATCCTAATCTCAAATCAATTTTACTGAACACACAAGCACCGGTCAGCTGGTCCATAAGGTCATCAATCCTGGGTAGTGGGTACTTATTTTTAATAGTAACTTTGTTCAATTGACGGTAATCCACACACAACCTCATACTGCCATCTTTCTTCTTAACAAGCAACACGGGCGCACCCCACGGTGAAACACTAGGCTGGATAAACTTCTTCTCTAGTAATTCCTCCAACTGTTTCTTCAATTCGCTCAACTCGGAAGCGGACATTCGATAGGGTGCAATTGACACAGGTCTAGTTCCAGGAACCAAATCTATGGTGAAATCCATCTCTCTCTCTGGTGGTAAATCACTAATGTCCTCCGGAAATACGTCTGGAAAATCACACACTATCGGTTGGGTAGAATTTCTCGGCCCACCTTCCAACCTTAAAGAAGCAAGTAGCACGAACACCTGCGCACCTTCTCTCAAAGACCTTTCCACTTGTACTGCAGTCACAAATCTAGAATTCTTCTCCTCTTCAGGCTCGGGGAAAAGCACAGTCTTAGAAAAACAATTGATGTATACCCGATTGAATTCCAACCAATTCATCCCTAAAATCACATCTAACTGACTCAGGGTTAAACAAACCAAATCCATCCTAAAATGTTTCCCATAAATAGATAAGGGACAATTTCGACAAACTAATGTCGTGGTCACGGAACCACCGGCTGGGGTATCGATAACCATACTACCCGACATCGGTGTCATTACAAGATTCAACCGCTTCGCACAATCAAGGGAAATAAAAGAATGCGTAGCCCCAGTGTCAATAATAGCAATCAAAGGAGCATTGTTAATGAAATAAGTACCTCGAATCAAGTTGTCGGAACTGGGAACATCTTCTCCACTCAAGGCAAACACTTTTCCTCTGTTCTGTTCCTGCTTCGGCTTTTGGCAGCGTGTACTGATATGCCCGGTCTCGCCACAGTTGAAACATTTAACAGCATTCTTACACTCAAACGAACAGTGACCTGCTTCTCCACAGTTGAAACACTTAGGCTTTGCACTCTGACAATCAATTGCCCGATGACCCAAAGCCCCGCAGTTGAAACATCTCAGCGGAGGACGAACATCTCCCCCACTAGCTTCTTTCTCACTAGCACCCTTTTTCTGCTTTTCTTTATCAACTGGAATGCTATAAGGCTTATTGCGACCCTGGTCCTTCCCTTTCTTCTCACTCGCCGCTTTGTAATGATTGGTTCTTACCTTGCTATCTCCTTCATAGATCCTACACTTATTGACCAACGTAGAAAAGTTACGGATCTCTTGGTAGCCAATAAATTGCTTGATTTCTGGACGCAACCCATTCTCAAACTTTAAGCACTTAGAAACTTCCGCCCCCACTGCATTGTAATGAGGACAATACCTGGACAGCTCCTCAAATTTCGCCGCATAATCCGCTACAGACATACTTCCCTGTTTTAGTTCGAGGAATTCGATTTCCTTTTGGTTACGAACATCAGCAGGAAAATATTTCCCCAAAAACTCTTCTCTAAAGACCCCCCAGGTAACTGCTGTACCCGCAACATCAAGCTTCTGACGGGTGTTTTCCCACCAGAACTCAGCCTCTTCTGCCAGCATATGTGTCGCCAGTCTGACCTTCTGTTCATTAGTACACACCATTGCTCGGAAGATTCTCTCTACTCCTTGTAACCATAATTGTGCCCCATCAGGATCATACCTTCCCTTGAAGGTCGGTGGATTGTTTCTCATAAACCTATCCAGCCGAAGCTCCTCAGCTCCCCCCTTGTTGGTTCTGTTGTCCCAAAATGGCAGCGTTAGCTTGTGCCATAGTCTGCGCCATTGCTGCCATAGCATTAGCAATTGCCTGATCGTTCCTTCCAGCCATTCTTTAAAAGCATCGTCAAAATCAGGCAAGGGATTAGTAAATAGACATCTACAGTGCTCTGCACACATGTTGCCTATTAGGGCTAAAACATTGTTAAAATCCTAGGCCGAATGGACCGACCTGCTCTGATACCAACTATGTAACACCCTAATACCCCGACTTTAATTTAATTAAAATACCAAAAATATAAATAAATGAGATTAGGTGTTACGCATCCTCATATATTATCATTTCGTAAAACAAAGTCATAAACAATGCAGCGGAAAAATTCAGCATTCTTATTATAACAAAACTCAAGTCTCAACATCCATAATTAATTCATAAACTTAAAAATACTTCAAACGTCAAAATGTAAAATCGAATAGCCAACCCGACCCTAGTGTTACATATCAGAGCTCGTATCGACTACATACTTATTCGACTACTAATAGAAGGAAGAAAACAGAATATGCCTCCGCCGCCACCTGCTGAATCGTCCCGCAACTAGTCTTCCTCAACCTGAGTGTCTGTACCCCAAGAGTACAGCCACCAAAACCACACAACAAGGAAGGGGTGAGAAAATACAACCATACATAACAATAGGAAATCATGTGTAATAATAGGAACATTAGTTATCGCATTCACCGTCATAGAACATCAACAATATTTCATTCTTCATAGATTCTACATCTCATCGGCTCACGTTTATTACTCCTTTTTAAACACCAAAAACAAGCATCATCAATTAATATGCATATGGACACTTTCCTAAGACCTACATGAATGTGGTACCACACCTATCGTCGTCATAATTTGCCAGAGATATGTTACTGGACTTTCATCGTCATTGCATCTTCATAATTTCCTAGACACGACCTTATATGTATGCATGAGGACAGACTCAGCAAGTATTAAATATTAACACACCAACAACAACTTACAACCATAGATGCAAACTCTTCCTATTATGCACGACACCGGGACAAAACATATCGTCGTCATTCATATCATCATCATAAGAAAACATCGTCTTCATGAATATACATCATCATTCATGTCATTAATATTCTCACTCATCATCATTCCCATCATCAGTAAACATAGACACCGTCAAATATTTTATTATTGACACATCGTTAAATAACATATCAATTACACATCATCTAATAATTCATCTTAAGAAGTAACTATGGTTTCCAAGACACATCCATAAAGGGCATGAAATTCATCTCAAACACATTTAAACAATAGTAGGAATGAATTCATTATAACATTCATATACATATAGGTATTACTTAGAAATTAGGATACGTTATTTTTAACTAACATAATGGTACTCCTTCACTGCTAATTGTTTATACACAAAATTAATCATACATATATATTCATACATATATAAGCATAGGTGTGTAAGCATATATTTTTAACTAACATAAAGGTACTCTTTCACTACTATACAAAAAATCATTTTTCTACTATAAACAAAATTACCTACTATTATTAACGAAGTTCTACTAAATTACGTCTACTAATAAACCTTATTAATTATTCTCTGCCAAATTGATGAAGCTACTATTTTTCTGCTACCAATTTATCTCTACTACTATATATATTAGTTACTAGTATTCCTGTTATTTACTACTAGCTCTGCAAATCAACATATTCGACAACTGTGGTAACGACAATGACAGCGACTTCATATCATAATTTCATATGCATCAATCATAAACAACGTCATATAACATCGTATTCAAACATCAACAATTCATCATATAACATCGTATTCAAACATCAACAATTCATCATACAATTTTGTAAAACCATAACAAATTATACATAACATATTTCCATGTCAAACCAAGGATACTAGAAAGATATCACAATTATCAACAACTTTCATGTTTATACCAAAGACCAATTTAAAACAGAGACGTGTGAAAAAGACGCAAAAACATGAAACAGAGAAAGCTGTCACCGTACAATTTCACTAAGACCTCCTTGGAGTATTTTCATCATAACTCAAAAACTAAAAGTCATTTTCACGTCAAACCAAAGCCACTGGAAAGCTAACAAAATTATCTAAAACCTTCATGTTTACACCCAAGGCCAATTCTGTACCGATCAATACCAGTTTTCGTTTCAAATTCGGAAAAGTTGTGCAGAAAGTCCATAAAAATTCACTGTGACCTACGTGCAGTAATTTGACCATAACTCAAGTTCTATAAATCGTTTTGACGTCAGACCAACGGCATTAGAAAACTAACATCCATACCTACAACTTTTGTGTTTACACCTAAGACCAATTCTGTACCGATCAATACCAGTTTTTATTTCAAAATTCGGGGCAGAGATAAGAAAACTCAGGAAAAGCAACTTATATTATTCAAACTTCTCATTCATTCAAAATCATCACAATCAATAACAACAACTCAACATAATTCATACCCAATTCATAATATGACATTAACAACAACAATCATCAATAACCACAAATCAACAACAACATAACATAAGTCATCAATTATCACTCTTGCCCTAATTCTCCAATTCTCAAAAACTAAACCTACAACATGTTAAATGAAATTTTTAGAATCATAAACTCAAGATTATTGAATGATAGTCCCACAATTATCTAAGCCTTAAATCAATTATAATAACGATGATAAAACCCCCCCTTACCTCGATTCCTCAAGTCTCCGGTTTGGCTTGATTTCCTGAAGCTAGGTTTCCTCCCTCTGATTGCCGTTTTCCTCTTATTTCAACGCTTAGCCAAAACTGATTTCCTAATTTCCCAAAACCCTTATTTATATTTTTGGCCAGGCACTCTTCATATAACTTTCCTCATCTATTCACTATTCTTTTGTTTTTCCCCTCCCCCACTTATTAAAAACCTATTTTCTACACCTCCTACTCTTTTCTACTTGTTTTTCAATTCTCTTTCTTCACTATTTTAATTTCTCGTATCATAAATTAATTCACCAATATAATTCCACCATCTCAACATTCATATCACATTCAAATAAAACAACATTAATAATAACATTCACCACACTACACCTATTAAGCTATATTGGATTATTTAAAATAAAAAGTTGGGGTGTTACAACTAAGTAGCTCAATTGGTAGTGGGAATGCAAGGAACTTGTACTTAAGCCTCATGGTACGGAGTTCGATTCCCACGGAAGGCAAAAACTCCACATGTTTTTTTGTAACACCCGGGTCCCTCACACTGGACCCGCGATGTCACTCACGACCTTCTCCACCCCCCCTGTGGAGTTTTTGCCTTCCGTGGGAATCGAACTCCGTACATGAGGCTTAAGTACAAGTTCCTTGCATTCCCACTACCAATTGAGCTAGTAGCTCAATTGGTAGTGGGAATGCAAGGAACTTGTACTTAAGCCTCATGTACGGAGTTCGATTCCCACGGAAGGCAAAAACTCCACAGGGGGGTGGAGAAGGTCGTGAGTGACATCGCGGGTCCAGTGTGAGGGACCCGGGTGTTACACTGGGTATCCTCGTACGACCTCCAGATGACATCAACATTCACCATTAGATCAACCAGGCCTCGATAATGTAAAGCAGCAGAATGGCCCCTTGGTGGTTGAAACCGACCAGCACGCGGTCCTTGACTATCGTAGCCCTTCACAAGATACCTCGGATAGAGCTTCTTGAAGTTCTCCATAACCCATGCCTACAAACACAAAGAGACACAATAATAACAACACAAGTATCATACAAAAAATATTTCAACATCACAAACGCATAAACAAACACAATAATATCATAAGTCATTTATAATATCCTATAGAAAAGAAAAAAATACTACCTTAAGTAGAGACATGTAACCGCCAACGGCGCCAATGGTCGGGTCCGTAGCCTTCCAAAGCTGGGTGTAGAGAAAAGTGATAAACTTTTAGCAAGTGTACTAAAAATGCATCGAAGTAATAAAATTTATAAGATACGTATCCACAGGGACTATTTCAACTTCTACTCGGGAGTGTCGTTATTATTAAGGATGTTTGTAAAATG